>OZ014525.1:113027823-114272823 GCA_963966055.1 Lathyrus aphaca | reverse complement strand
AAGGACCATATATTTCAAATGAAACTACATTCAATATATGTTTGGCTCTTATTGACAACTGCTTTAAAAAAGTTAACCTAATTTGCTTCCCAAGCATGCAAATGTCACATGTTTTATCAGGTGTCACAATCTTAGGAAATCCTTCCACGAACTTTATGGCATTCAGCTTGCCTAGATTTCTAAAGTTTAGACGCCCTTACCTTTTGTGCCAAATCTAGCTTTCTTTATCAGGAATTGATTAGTAAAGCATTGTGATTCTGAGGCCTTCAAGCTAGCCTTCCAGATTCTATTTCTTGTCATAGTTAATTTGAGAACCATTATTTTCTTCTTATCATATAACTTCAATGAGCCTCCTTCCATGATTACTAAGAATCCTTTCATGACCAACTGACGAATGTTCAATATATTACATTGCATACTGAGGACAAATAACACATCTTCTATTAATGTTGTTTTGCCTTCTTTTCTTTGTATGAAAATCTTTCCCATGCCTTCACTACTAAAAAAAAGATATTTGGTTAAATGATTTTACATCAGGTATTTATTAAAAATGATGTAAAAAATAACGCGGTGGCAGTTTCGTAAATAATAACATAAATTGTTATAAGGGATTTTACATCGGGTATATAAAAAAACCGATGTAAAAAGTAATGCGGTGGCATTTTTGTAAATAACAAAAAAATTGATCTAAAGCCTTTTACATCGGTTTTGAAACCGATGTAAAAACCATATTAAAAAACAAATAAAAAAATTTTAAAAAAAAATTAAAAAAAAAACAAATATCTATTACATCGGTTATTAGGAAACCCGATGTAATATGTTTCTTCAAAATAATTAAAAAAAAATTAAAACAACTTATTACATCGGTGGGGAAAGAACCCGATGTAATAAATATATAAAAAATAAAATTAAAAAAAAAATAAAACCATATTAAATCGGTTTCAGTTTAAAGTGATGTAATAAATATATTAAAAAAAAACAAACTTATTACATCGGTGGTGAACGACCCGATGTAATAAATCTATAAAAAATAAAATTAAAAAAAAACTAAAAACATATTAAATCGGTTTCAATTTAAACCGATGTAATAAATCTATAAAAAATAAAATTAAAAAAAAACTTAAAACATATTAAATCGGTTTCAGTTTAAACCGATGTAATAAATATAATTAAAAAAAAAACATAACCCTATTAAATCGGTGGGTATGTAAACCGATGTAATAGAGTTGTTTTAAATTTTTTTAACCCTAAACATAAAACTATTCATTTCTTTACTGTAGCTCATTTACTCTTCTTCTTCCCAAAACCCTTTCCTCTCTTCAGCCGCCGCCGCCGTATCTCCTTTCCTCTCTGCACGCCGTCACCACCTCACGCCGCCACCACCCCTCGTCGTCACCACCCCACGCCGTCACCACCACACGTCGTTCGCCCTCCGTCACGTCCTTCCGCCGTTCGCACACCTCACGTCGTCACCTTCCTTCGCGTCCTTCCGCCGTCCCCGTTGAACTGGTCCAGGCCGCCGCCGTCTCCCTCCTCCGTCCCCGCCGCCGTCGCCCTCCATCCTTGCTAGGTAATACTGTTTTCTTTAATATATATATATATATATATATATATATATATATATATATATATATACTGTTTGCTGCTGTTTGAATATATATATATATATATATATATATATATATATATATATATATATATATATATATATACTGTTTGCATGCTTGAATATATATATATATATATATATATATATATATATATATATATATATATATATATATATATATATATATTTATATATATAGTTATATATATATATATATATATATATATATATATATATATATATATAGTTATAGTTATAGTTATATATATATATATATATATATATATATATATATATATATATATATATATTATATTTATATTTATATAGTTTTGTGTATATATATATATAACTATATATATATATATATATATAACTATATATATATATATATATATATATATATATATATATATATATATATATATATATAGTTTTATATACATTACTTTATTATAGGTGTCTAAATAATTTATTTGATCTGTATGCATTAATTCCGGAACATAGGTATGAATCGTAGTTGGATAAAAGCTAATCGATTAAGTGTTGAGTACGAACATGGAGTGAAGGAATTTCTACAGTTTGCTGAAAGCAGTGCTAAAAAGAATCTTCCTCCTCCTAAAAGTAATGGTGAAAAAAGTGTTGATGTGCTTTTTCTCTGTCCATGTGTTCGTTGCGCAAATCGGGAACCAAAACTTAATAAGAAGGCAATCATGGATCATCTAATTTGTCATGGGATTTGTCAAAGTTATACACAATGGATATGGCACGGTGAGGTAGTAGAAAAGTCAAATTTGTCCCAAAAAGATAATATTGGTGTAGAAATGGATGATGATCGTCTGGAAGATATGATACGTGATATTGGACAAGATTCGTTTAAAAAGGCACATGCGTATGATACTTTATGCAGTGACAAGGATCAACCTTTGTACCCGGGATGCACGAATTTTACACGTTTTTCAGCCGTGTTAAAATTGTTTAATTTGAAGGCAAATAATGGGTGGAGTGACAAAAGTTTTACCGAATTGCTTGAATTGTTGACTCAGATGCTTCCAGAAGGTAAGGTATTGCCAAATCGTTATTACGAGGCAAAAAAGATATTGTGTCCAATGGGTTTGGAGTATGAAAAGATACATGCATGTCCTAATGATTGCATATTATACAGAAAAGAGTATGTAAACTATAATCATTGTCCGAAGTGCAAGGCGTCACGCTACAAAAAGAAAGATGGTGATTCTAGTGATGATGAGGTTGTCAAAAAGGGTCCTCCCGCGAAAGTGGTATGGTACCTACCAATAATTCCAAGGTTCAAGAGACTCTTCGCAAATGCAAATGACGCAAGGAATCTTAGATGGCATGCCGAAGAAAGAAAATGTGATGGACAAATTCGTCATGTAGCTGATTCTTTGCAGTGGAAGAAAATAGATTCTTTGTTTCCAAATTTTGGCAAAGAGTCGAGAAACCTTAGACTTGGACTTTCTACTGATGGAATGAATCTGTTTGGTAATCTAAGTACTAATCATTCTTCTTGGCCTGTTCTCCTGATGATTTACAACCTATCTCCTAGGTTATGCATGAAGCGTAAATATATTATGTTATCCATGATGATTTCTAGCCCAAAACAACCGGGAAATGACATAGATGTTTATCTAAGTCCCTTGATTGATGATTTAAGAGTATTATGGGATGAAGGGGGGGATGTTTTTGATGCGTATTCTGGTGAACATTTCAATATGCATGCCATGTTGTTTTGCACCATCAACGATTTTCCGGCGTATGGTAATTTGTCTGGTTATAAAGTTAAAGGGCATAATGCATGTCCTATATGTGAAGAAGACACAAGTTACCTCCAACTTGAGAAAGGAAAGAAAACTGTTTATCTTGGACATAGAAAATTTCTAGCTCGTTATCATCCATATCGTAGATTGTGAAAAGCTTTCAATGGGGAACAAGAGCATGGTGAAGCTCCAAAACCCTTAACTGGAGAGGAAGTTTATCAACGACAACAGGGCATTAATGTTGAGTTTGGTAAATACAAAAAGAAATCAAATACGAAAAATTTATGGAAAAAGAGGTCAGTTTTCTTCGATCTTCCATATTGGTCTAGTCTTGATGTAAGACATTGTATTGATGTGATGCACGTGGAGAAAAATGTATGTGATAGTTTACTCGGAACACTTCTCAACATTCATGGCAAAACAAAAGATGGTTATAATGCTCATGTGGATTTGGGTTTGATGGGTATACGAGAAGAGTTAACTCCACAACATATAGGCAACAAGATATATTTTCCTCCTGCCTGCTACACTTTGTCTAAAAAAGAGAAAACAAGTTTTTGTGAGTGTTTACAAAGTATTAAAGTTCCGCATGGTTACTCATTAAATGTCAAGAGGCTTGTATCTATTAAAGATCTCAAACTAATTGGCTTAAAATCTCATGACTGTCATGTCTTAATGCAACAACTACTACCAGTGGCTATTCGTGGGATATTGCCTAACAATGTTAGGAAGACTATAACCAGGCTGTGCTTATTTTTCAATGCAATTTGTTGTAAATCCATTGATCCATCAAAGTTAGATGTTTTGGAAAATGAGGCTTCAGTTATCTTGTGCCAATTAGAGATGTATTTTCCTCCTTCATTTTTCGACATTATGGTTCACTTGATTGTTCATCTAGTAAGGGAGATTAGAATTTGTGGCCCAATTTTTTTACGATGGATGTATCCAACAGAACGATACATGAAGATCCTAAAAGGTTATACAAAAAATACACACCGGCAGGAAGCATCGATTGTTGAGAGGTACATTGCAGAAGAGGCAATTGAGTTTTGTTCAAACTATTTGTCAGAAGTGGATGCTGTAGGGGTTCCTAAGTCTCGTCATGATGGAAGATGTGAGGGTATGGGTACACAAGGTTTAAATGTCAAGAGTTTAAGTATTGATGTGGTTGTTCAAGCTCATTTGTATATTTTGAATAACACGGATGAAGTTCAACCTTACTTATCTGCTCACAAAAGCATCATAAAGAAAAGGCACCCCAAGATGAATGAAAGATGGTTGTTAAAAGAGCACAATAAGAGTTTCTCTAAGTGGTTTAAAGAGAAAATTGCTAATGATGATAGTGCATCTAATACAATTAAGTGGTTGTCCTATGAGCCGAAATGTAACATAATAACTTGGAGTGGATATGATATTAATAAAACTTGCTTTTATACAAAGTCAAAGGATGACCGTAGTACCACACAAAATAGTGGGGTGATGATTGTGGCCGAGTCCATGCACTTCTCTAGTGCTAAAGATAAAAATCCGGTTATGGCATCTACACCCTACTTTGGGGTGATTGAAGAGATTTGGGAAGTTGATTATGTTGTGTTTAAAGTTCCCGTTTTTAAATGCAAATGGATTGATATCAATAGTGGTGTAAGAATCGATGAATTTGGAGTTACATTGGTTGATCTTAGCAAGTTAGCTTATGCGGACGAACCTTTCATTATGGCGTCTCAAGCAAAACAAGTGTTTTATGTCACAGATCCTTCTGATAAAAGGTGGTCGGTGGTTATACAAGGAAAGATGCATGATAGTGATGAAAATCAAGATGCCAACCTTGATATTTCCGAAACTCCTCCTTTCTCAAGAAATGTGCCTACCTTCATTGAAGAAAATGAAGAGGATGATGTGCATGCTATTCGCACAGATCATGGAGAAAGGATATGGGAGGACTACTAAGTTATTTATTTATTTATTTTGTGCTTGATTTGATGTCTAATTGTTTATATTTTTGCTTAATTTAATGTATAATTTTTCATATTTTTGCTATATTTTTTGTCTAATTTGATGTCTAATTGTTTTTATTTTATGTGAACAGATACATGGCTGATTCAACAGACAACCCTTCTTCATCTAGTGACCCTACAAAAAAAAAGAGTTAGAGGTCCCACTTTAATGACACAAATTGACAAAGTTCACCAAACAGGTGAGAAGATAAAGGTGAAGTTTGATCCAAGAACCCATGAATGTACGGGTTTTGGTAAAAATGGTTCAAATTTTAAGAGTTACATAGCATCTCTTGCTCGACAGAGATGTAGTATTTTGAAAGATGAGTGGAAAAACGTAGATAATGACATAAAAGAGGCCATTTGGACTGATGTTCAGGTATTTTTGCTTATTTTGATGTCTAATTATGTTTTATATTCATATGCTAATAACATATGCTATATATTATATGTGTAGGCTCATTTCACTATTCCAGAACCTCTTGATGCAAAAAAGGATCCATTGAAGAAAGAGTGGATTAAATATGCTGGAGAGCGATGGAGAGGTTTTAAGACACAGCTCACAAGTGAATATATTAGAAAGCCCAAAGATGGTCTCGCTCCGGCATATATCAGATATCCTTATATTAAAGAAGAAGTATGGAAAGAATTTATGAAGTCTCGGGATTCATCTGAATTTAAGGTTAGTATGAGTTATAAATTTTTATTATGTTTATTGTGCTTAGTAACATTGTTATTATATTTAGTATGATTAGTAACTTTTTCAATTTTTAATAGGAAAAAAGTGAAAAGGGTGCAAAAAATGTGGCTAAGAATGCATACCCACATGTATTATCTCGTGGAGGGTATCATTTGCTTGAAGAGAAAATGATAAATGAAAGGAGATTATCGAGAGATGATTCTAATGTAGATGATACGGGTAGCCCATCTCCACCTTCACGCCATGAGTTATGGAAGAGAGCACGACAAAAGAAAGGGGGGGAATACACATCACAGGCTACACAAGTTGTTGCAGAGAAAATTGTAAGTAAAATTCTTCAAGTATCATTATAATTTTGTTTGATAAAAACTATATTGACAAAGTTGTGGTGCATTTGTAGGACTCTCTAGTTGAAGAAGTTGAAAAGGGTGCATTTGTTCCGGATGGACGTCACGATATCTTAACAGCAGCCATTGGAACATCTGAGCATGGCGGCCGTGTTCGTGGTGTTGGAAAACACCATAAACAAAGCACTTTCTTTGGAAGATCACGTCAAAGACAAGATATCGATGTATCGGAACAATTTGCACAATTGTCATCTCAATTGGAAGCAAAAATTAGAGCGGATTTAGCGCAACAGTGGGTTGAAGAGCGTAAGGCAATGCAACAATCTTTCATGGAGACACTTAAGTCTATGGGTATCTCCCAAAGCACAACAAATAATAATTGCATTGAACAAAGGGAAACTGTGGATGGAAGCGGAAAAGGAAGTTGTTCAATTGTAAAAGTAAGCAAAATGGAAGAGGAAGACAATGTTGAGAGATTAGTAAAAATGGTTCTGAAAAGGAGTGACACACAAATGGATTACTTTGAATTAGAATTAAGTCATTGTGTGAATGTCTCAAATTTTTATATGTCAACAAAATGTATCAGAGAGTTGTTGATGGGACAACATTGACTTGACGTTTCTACTTTGCAAGTATGGTCCACGTAAGTATATTTTCTTTTTTATTACTCTCAAATATTTTCATATGTTATAACTCCTGTCACTTTGATTCTAATGTTTATGTTATAATTAGCTATATTCATCGTTTGTGTATTGATACATCACAATCAGAAGTATATGGGATATTGGACTCTGCTTTGTGTTCGTATGTTGATAATGTGGCAAAAACTGAAGCAAAAGTTAGAAAATACATACAAGACATGTTACGTGATCACGAAGAGAAAGTGTGTCACTTGCTACCATTTATTCATGGGTATGTGTATGAAATTCTATTTTATAACTTTGTTAATATGAAATTCTGACTTTTGTACTTCAACACGCACATACAGATCTCATTGGCAATTAATAGTCATTTGTCCAAAAGACAATACGGTGGTCGTCTTCTATTCACTTCATCGGGAACTTAATCAAACCATGACGAAACTTGTTACAACGTAAGTTTATCTTTTATGTTCACTATATCTTATATACATAATTTGTTACAAAAGTAATTCCATATTTTATGTGGCTTTATATGGTTTTTTTGCCTTCTTTATTAGTGCTTTAGGGGTTCATCAAGCGGCACATGGCATTAGAAGAAAGCCTACATGGCTTCGACCCATAGTAAGTGGTGTAAATTATAAGTATAAATTTAATTTTATCATATAAGTATTAGAAAATGATGTCATATATTCATTTGTAGACAAGGAAACAAAATAACTCTGATGATTGTGGGTACTATGTGATGAAAAATATGTTGGATATTGTCTCTGCAAAGATAACCGATAATTGGATGACGGTAACAAATATAACTTTACTTTGTTATTTACTTTGCATTTTGCAACTTAATGTGAATTTTCCAAAATAACTCTATATTGTTATTTATGTGTTGTAGGTATTTAATGACCCAACAGAATTAAAAGAAGATGATTTGTATGATTTGCGACTCCGTAGGGCAACATGTTTCTTTGAGTTGTATAAAAGTTAAGTTTTATCTGATAAGATATATAGAATTCTCTATTTGAAGATATTGACTTTGGTGTTGTCTTTTGGTTAATTGGTGTTATTATTTATTTTCAGGAAATTTGATTTTTGTGTTTTCTACCGAAGTTACAACTCATATTCTTGTGGATATTGTAAGTTGATATTCAAGTGGGGGAAATATTGGTTGAATGTGTATTTTTTGTTGTTGTTGTTGTAGTAGTAAACCTCCTATATATTGAGATGATTATATGTGTATACTAGTACATTTGGAAGAATATATGTGTACTTGTACATTTGGAAGAATATATGTGTACTAGATATTTGGTTTATTGAATATTGGTGAGAAATATATGAAAATAGTGACCTAAATATGGTCTATGTGAAGGAAATATTAGGTACCAAAAAAATTTACAGGAATTGCTAAATAATTAGGTACCAAAAAAATTACAGGAACTGCTAAAAAATAGTAAAATTATATAAATTTTCTACAGTACTTTTTACATCGGGCGAAAGGGGAACCGATGTAAAAAGCACTATATGGCACACTTTTTACATCGGGCCAAAGGGGAACCGATGTAAAAAGTACCATGTATGGCACACTTTTTACATCGGGTGAAAGGGGAACCGATGTAAAAAGTACCCTGTATGGCACACTTTTTACATCGGTTATTTGAAAGCACCGATGTAAAAGCCAACCTATTACATCGGTTTTATCTTCCAACCGATGTAAAAAGTCCTTTTTACATTAGAAAAAAAAATTATATTTTTTTTTACATCAGACTTAAAAATTAACCGATGTGGTTGATATATTTTTTACATCGGTCCTAAAACCGATGTAAAATGTCTACGACTTATTACATCGGCTGCCTTTACATCGGCTGCCTTTACATCGGACTCGGAACCGATGTAAAAAGTCATTTTCGCCCGATGTAAAAAGTCATTTCTGCACTAGTGCTTCTTCCATTAAGCTTCTTCTATCTGTCAACTTCACACTTGTCTTCTTGTTTGAGTTAAAGTCAGTCATCGACCCCTTTTGTCCAGTCATGTGGTTAGAACAACCAGAGTCTGAATACCACATATCAAAAGTTATATCCCTTTCAGAGGTAGTTATCATCAACATGACAAATCTGAATTTGAATCCTCTTGCACCATGTTAGCTTCCTCTACACTAGTCTTTTTCTTTCCCTTTCCAAACCAACAATCTGAAGCAAAATGACCATACTTCTCACAATTGATGCATTGTAGTCTTGCTAATTTTTCTTGTTTCGAAATTTGCTAGACCCCCTCCTCTAGAGGATTCAGATCTTTCTTCAAACTTCTTCTTCTATTTTCTATATGGCGTGACTTCTCTCTGGTGCTTTTCTTTCCCCTGCTTCCACCTTCTATTCATGTCATCAGAACCTCCCTTTCTTGGATTAGCAATCAGGGTCTGTTCAGAATCTTTATTTGTCTCTCCTTAATTTAGTGTTAATTCTCTGGCTTCAAGAAATCCTTGCAGGTCCTTCATCTTCATTGTTTCCAGATCTTTGGTTTCCTCAATTGTTACTACTATCATATCATATTGAGGAGTGAAACTTCGAAGTACCTTTTCAACCTTCATTTCCTCTATCAACGTCTCTCCGGAATTCTTCATATGATTGGTTAATTCTTGAACCCTTGTGAAGAAATCTAATATTATTTCGCCCTCTTTCATATGCAACATTTCATATTGCTTTCTCAAAGTTTGGAGACACACCTTTTAGACTTTCACATCTCCACCATAGTATTTTTCCGGCATATCCCATGTTTCATGACCTATTTTATCAAACACCTTCGCTTCAACGCATTGGTGAATGTAAAATAAAACCTTCTGATCTTTCTTCTTGGAATCCATGTATGAAACTTTTTGAGCATCAATCACATTTTCTGCTAGCGGTTGAAGCCAAACCACTACATACTTGGACACATCTTGAACATTGAATATATATATATATATATATATATATATATATATATATATATATATATATATATATATATATATATATATATATATATATAGATAGATAGATAGATAGATAGATAGATAGATAGATGCTAATGAAAAATTCTAATTTCGTTACACTAATATAAGTCTCCAAATACTCCATGTTTGCCCTTCAGTGACTTTGTGAGTGTCGTGCTCGGGCACCTATGCGTCGCCCTTTCCCAGCTGCACCCCAATTCATACGCGTTCCTGAGAGCGTTTGAGATGACGTGCGCCCATCTGGGTGTTGGTGCCACGCTTCCTCTATTTTTCCGCCTGTTCTCCCTGCAGCGCCAAGTCGGGCGAGGAACCGACCGGAAGGGATTTGTGTCCTTCAAGCAACGGACGAAGATTTTTAAGGCCCATTCAGAATCTATCCGGGCCTTCAAAACTGATTACGACCAGATCAAACCCGCAAGCGCGGTGGCCGTGAGGGCAATGAGCTTCCTGGGAATAGACACCGACGAGAATGAAGAGCCTAAGCTCGACGATCAAGGGCAGGTGATCCCGAGGAGGCTGTGGATGTTCCCATTTTCCTGGAGCTGTGCTCACTATGAGAAACATGTCGGTGAGTTCGTTCAAGTGGGGGACTCATTGAATGATGATGACGCGACCAGTTTCGAGGCCTTTAGAAAATTGATAGCGTCCTTCACTCCAACCCCCTGCTGGACGGAGATGGAAAAGTTATACTTGAGCAGGATGGGGGGAAGCTGTGGAGCGTCCCTTGATATATATATATATATATATATATATATATATATATATATATATATATATATATATATATATATATATATATATATATATATATATATATATATATATATATAAAACTAAATATGGCATAAGTTTTGCCAAGAGAGAAACACATTCTTAATATATATATATATATATATATATATATATATATATATATATATATATATATATATATATATATATATATATATATATATATATTGATGCTAATGAAAAATTCTAATTTCGTTACACTAATATAAGTCTCCAAATACTCCATGTTTTTCTAGTTGAATATAAAAAAAAATACAATTAATTATGAGGATCGCCGTTTGGAACACATCCTAAAATAGATTGATAGATCAAACTAAAAACTTGGCAATCCTACATTAAGGAGCATTTGATTAATCTATAATAGCTCCCAAATCAATAATCTCCGAGATCTTTCTTGATAATTTCACGGATAATCTTTCTAATGAAGCAAAAGAGTTGAGTTTCTTTAACAATATAGAGATTAACTAACACAATGACTCCAAAACCAACAGAAATTAAACCAATCAAACAATATACTTAATGAAAATCTATAATATCATCAGTAGTAAACTACGAGTCGAAGCGCGCATAACATATGTAGCATACAACAGAATGTAACCTTATTCTTTATCTTTTATCAAGTTGTTGACCATATTTACTAAAGGAAGAGTTCCCTTTGCCATAATCTCTACCCTAGATGTATTTGAAGCATAAGAAAATAGAGACAGTCCAAAAAGAAACAGCTCAGGAAGATACAGTCTCGACGATAAGAATCCATGCCAATAATGAGGTTCCAGATTAAAAAACGCATCGAAAAATCTCCTTGTTCCCGGTAAATCAAGCTTGAGTAAGATGTCCATACCAAAACAGAAGAATTCCCTTTGACGTCTCTTCTCAATCGGCCATAAGTCTTTCCATACTTGTGCAGATACTTCATTCCCTAAAAGACCTCTATCGGAACCAAGATACTCAACAATAGCATTGGCAACTATAGGAGCTGCAGCTAGGGTCTTTGCTACCATGTAACCAGTTGAAGGATGCACCATCCCGGCCGTACCGCCAATTCCAACAACTCTTTGAGGGAGAACCGGGAGAGGACCGCCCATGGGAATCACACAGTGTTCATCTTCTTCAATGCTTTTCACATTGATACCCAAGTGTTTCAACCTAGCAACCATTCTTTCTTGTATATCTTCCATCCTTAACCCAGGCCGCGCAACAAGGGACGTTTCTTCGAGAAATATCTTCGTGGACGAAAACGGCATTGCGTATAAAAAGGTAGGTATTTTACTATTTCTCTCCTTGAGCTCCATGTTATCATCCAGATGCGAATCTCTCCAGTCCATAAAAAGCATTTTATCAACATCAAACGGATGTTCATCAACCTCTGCCAAAATACCATAAGCAACTTGATAACCCGGATTATACGGTTTATCATACTGTACAAGGCATTTTGAAAAGCCTGTAGCATCAAGAACCACAGTAGCCTGAACCGTGACACCGTCGTTACAAATCAGCAACGATTTAGATTCCTCGTGAACAACCTTCATAACTTTCGCTTGGTGAAACTTTACACCATTCGATATACATTTCTGTAACATCTTCGACTTCAAAAGCTTCCTATTAACCCTACCATAAGGCCTACCCAAATCCTTCTTAGTTTTATTATCGATATAAACAACAGCACCAGACCAAGTCTTATCAAGGCAATCAAGTAAATCCATCGCTTCAAATTCATCCACCCAAACACCGTAATTATTCGGCCAAATCAATCTAGGATTCGGATCAATAGCACAAACCGAAAGCCCAGCCTCCGAAACCTGCTGCGCTACCGCAAGCCCCGCAGGACCACCTCCAACAACAGCAAGATCCACAACAGTTCCCTTTGTTGAATCATACAAAGGAAGTTCAAAATCCAAATTCTCTTTCTTAAATTCAGGAACAAGCTCCAAAAGGGCACTGCTACTAGCCCTCAAAATAGGTTTTTTCTTGAAACCAAATCTAACTTCATGGTTTTGCAACTTAAAAGAAGCCAATTTTTCAGAATAGCCATGAAGTGGATGCAAAAATTGAAGCTTGTTTGGTGTTTTGAGTAAAGTATCCATACTTATCATATGAAACTATAAAACCCTAAAAAATCCAAAAAGGACTCAAAACACCATCTGGGTCACAGAATATTCCTAAAAAATTGTAAAGTTTATACAGTTAATAACAAAATGGAACCGTAATTATGAGAGTAACCAATAATTTTTGTAGAGATTATGGCTTACCGTGGAGAAGAGAAAGAGGAGAGAACGAAGCATTGAGATGAATTGCATATGGACATAGCCATAAGGGGTAGTGGTAAAGCTCGTGTGGCCACTAGACACCAGATGTCAACTACAGTTCGAAGTGGATCATCTTTTGTTTAATTTTATTTATTTATTTTGGATTTTTTTGACTAAAAAATTGGGCAAATTGTTAGTGTTTGATGATATCATATCCATCCACCATGTACACCATAATATATAGATGTCAAATTTCTATTGGTTCAACAATCTACATCCAAATTAAACTCTTGTCCTTTACATTATTGGATAAAGATTATATTTGGTTGATATATGTATAAAGATATTGAATACATAGGATATGAATACATAGGATATGTACAAAGATATCGATTTAATTTGGTTTGATTTTTAATATTTTTCAAAATGGAATCGATCCAAACTAAATGATTTGGTTTGGTTTGATTTGATTTGGGTTGATCGATTTATAATATTTTTTAAAACATTATATTTATCAATAGATTCTCCACTATCATCTTTTTTGGTGGATTTTTTGCTCTTATTTTTTTATTTAAAATAACTAATAAGATACCCGCGCTCCCGCACAAGTAAAATTATTTGATACAATATCAAATATATTTAAATGTACATGTAAATTTAATACGTTAGAAAATGTATTTATATACATATCTAAATTTAAAATTAGCTATTAATTTTAAAATGACTAATGATTATATTAATACAATTGTATTAAAATACAAAAAGAAAAAGGACTCAAAAAGAAATATTCAATAATTGATAATAAGCATTTTATCTTTCAAACTAAGATAATTATTGATTAAAATAAAATATGTATGATATTTATATTGACCTCTCTCACTTTTGAATTAGGGTTTTATCTTCCTATTTCCCTTTATACAAAATATGATAGACTAGTTTGTTATTTATAAGAAAACTAACACACTAACCTAATGAGATTTTTAACAATTACCTATTACAAGCTAACTTAGGGTACAAACTAACTTAAAAAATTGGATCCATAACACAAGGCCCAATTAAACAATGACATGTGAGCGGACTTCGACGACATGCTATTCGTACTAGGGTTTGTTCCAATATTCCACAAATCTCCACATTGGAACACACCATATACCAACAAGAAACAAACTAGTTTTCTTCATTCAACTTTATCAACTGCATACAATGGAAAAACTTGCAACTAGGAAACATCTTGGTGATCATATCAGCAATATTATGATCTGTCGAAACCTTCAACACTTGGACTTCTCCATGCTCGATTACCCCTCTGACAAAATGCAACCTCTAATCAATGTGCTTGGTTCGCTCATGATAGACTGAGTTCTTCGACATGTGTATTGCACTTTGACTATCACATTTAACAGTGATACCTCGACCTTGAAGTTTCAGCTCCTTTGTGAAACCTTCAAGCCACAATGCTTCCTTTACAGCTTCAGTTAGGGCGACATTTTCCGCTTTAGTGGTTGATAAGACAACAACCTTCTGAAGTGTTGCTTTCCAACTAATTGTTGTGCCAAACATAGTGAAACATATCCAGAAATAGATTTTCTGGAATCCATACAACCTGCATAATCAGAGTCGACATATCCTTTGATTTTCGCTTTACTATCTTCACCCAAGTCCACCATAAATTAGAACATTGTTCAAAGACCCATTTATGTACCTTAGAATCCATTCAATGCTTGCTAGTGAGCCTTTCCAGGATTCGACATGTACCTGCTTACAAGACTTACTACATATATTATATCGGGTCTAGTATAGACCATAACATACATCAAAAAGAATACTATATTAGCATATGAAATGATATCCATATAAGTTTTTTCGACATCAGTACTGGGACACTGATCTATACTCAGCTTAAATTAAGGGTTTGTCAGAGTCACAACAGACTTTAAATTTGACATACCAAACTTATCGAGAATCTTCTTCAAGTATGCCTCTTGAGATAAGCATAATCTCGATTGTTTTCTATCTCTCTGAATGTCAATCCCAAGAATCCTGAACACAACTCCCAGATCCTTCATATCGAACTCCTTATTGAGTTCAACCTTCACCCTCATTACATCTTCGACATTGTTGCTTGATATTAGAATACCATCCAAATAAAGCAACAAAATAACAAATGAATTACCAGGTCGAAATCTGAATTAAACACAGTGGTCGGACTGACTTTTAATGAAACTGATGCATGCCATGAACTTGTCGAATCTCTTATTCCACTATCGAGGAGATTATTTTAGCCCATATAAAGATCTATTCAATTTGCACACATATTATTCTTTCCCCTCTTCGACATACCCTTCCAGTTGCCTCATCAGGATTGCTTTATCAAGACCACCATACAAGAATGTAGTCTTCACATCCATTTGTTCCAGTTCAAGGTCAAACTGTGCCACCATGGCAAGCAACATTCAAATGGACATGTGCTTCACAACAAGAGAGAACACATCATTGAAGTCGAAACCTTCTTTCTGAGTGAAACCCCTTGCAACCAACCATGCCTTATATCTTTTCGACGCCACTCCTTCGATTCCTTCCTTAACTTTGAAAATCCATTTACAACTGACGAACCTGGCTCAAGTAGGTTTTTCAATCAGTTCCCATGTATTTTTATCATGAAGAGATTTCATCTCATCATCTACGACCTTCAACCATTCAGTCTTATTTCGACTCCTCATAACTTCCTTATAGTCACTAGGTTCTTCGTCTATAACTTCACTTGCAGAGATTAAGGCATAAGCTATAAGATCTATATAACCAAGTCTTTGAGGTGGCTTGATGACTCTTCTCGACCTGTCTCTTGCCAACAGGTAGTCATTATCAGTGTCCTCATCTTTGACAGCAGTTTTTGCTTCTTCTTCGACTTCATCTGCGTCATGCAATTCAACATCATTATGCTCTACCTCAACAGGAATTTCTCCCTGTTCCAGCTCTTCGTCAACATCATCAATTTTCTTGAAAGCCATATCAGCTTCATTAAAAACTACATCTCGATTGGTGATACACCGCCTGTAACCTGGCTCTAGGCACCATAGCCTATAAGCTTTGTCTCCTTCAGGGTATCCCATGAACATGCATTTCAGAGCTCTGGGTTCGACCCTATCTTTCCTAATGTGAGCATAGGCTACGTAGCCAAATACTCTCAGTTTGTTGAGATCTGGTGGATGTCCTGACCAAACTTCTTTAGGTGTCTTCATATTTAACGTAATCGAAGGACATATGTTTATCAGATATGTTGTTGTCGAAATAGCCTCAACCCAAAACACCTTATTCAATCCAGCACTAACCAACATGCATCTAACCCTTTCGAGTATTTTTCATTGAATCTCTTAGCTAGACCACTTTACTGAGGAGTACCTGCTACAGTCTTATGTCTTGCAATCCCAGACTCGACACAGTAATTATCGAAAGCTTTGTTGAAGAATTCAAGGCCATTATCAGTTCTCAACCTCTTGACCTTTCTGCTAGTTTGAGTTTCTACCAGAACCTTCCAACTCTTGAAATTCTCAAAAGTTTCATCCTTCGTCTTCTGAATGAATACCCATAACTTTCTGGAATAATCATCAACTATGGATAGAAAACTCCTTGCACCTGAATGTGAAGGATTCCTTTCAGGCCCCCAAAGATAAACATGGATGTAATCAAGGGGTCCATGTGTTCTTTGTTTACCTTTGTTAAACTTCACCCTACAGGATTTACTAAATACACAAGGTTCACAAAACTCCAACTTCTCGACTTTGTCACCACCTAGCAAGTTCTGTTTCCCCAGTTCAACCAGGCCTCTCTCGCTGACATGGCCCAATCTCATGTGGCATAATTTTTTCTTCGACAATAGTTTCATGGTGTAACACGGTGGGAGAATTGACTTTAGTTAAATGTTGCGGATAGCAAGAGTCGCCACCGACTTTTATTTTATCCAAAGGAAAGGGCATAAAAGAACAGGAAAGACCTTAAAAGATTTTTGGGTTCGGGGGGTAGGTTATGTAAAGGGAAGGTGTTAGCACCCTTTACATCCATGGTTATCCATGGGCTCTTAGTTACTTAGCTCACTTTAAAATGTTTTTGAGAAGTGTAGTGTGTGTTTAGAAATTTTCTTAAGTCCTTTATAATGATCCATGTACGGATATATATAAAGCCTTTGTGTTGAAAATTGCTTAAAAAATGTGAAGTGTTTGAAATGTTTTTGAAAAGTGAGCAAGTACATAAGAGGAACCTACCCTAAGTTAAATCTTTTGTGTTCTTAAATGTCCTTTAAATGGTAAGACTATCCCTATTATTAAGGAATAGGTAGTCATTACCTTGGATGTATGAGGGACAAGTGAAGGGTCAACTGTTATTTAGGCAACTGTAAGGCGTATAAGCAATTCGAAGGGACTTATCATCTTTATTCGAAAGGGACAAGATCATTACGAAGGCAACCATGAAGGGACTTGATCTTTTTATCTTTTAAGGGACTAGATGATATAAATGAGTGAAGGGACTATGCTTTATACACCTTACTTGACCTTTTGTTTAGGCAACTTGAGAGGTAACCCTTAAGAAGTGAGATGGCGATCCAAGATCGACTTACGTGTGTGAGTGTGCCAATTCAAATATTTATCTTTAAGATTAATGATCTAAATCCCATTTTAAATACAAACATGTCTTACACTCCCTATTTTACTAACCATAGCAATTAAAAATAAATAATAAAAATAATACTACAATTATTACATAGTGGATACAATTACAAAATAATTAAAATAATTAAAATAAGCAAATAAAATAAATAATTAAATGGGTTAGTAGTAATAAACAAAAATAAATAAATATAAGAGGGTTAGTAATAATAAACAAAAATAAATAAGCATGAGATGAAGAAATTAGCATAATAATAAATAATAAATTAAAAGTTCAATTTTAAATAAATTATTATTTTTTTAAGATTTTTAATACGAAAAATAAATAATAAGTATTATATACTAATAAAATGTGATTAATAATCTAATTATTTAATTTTATATACATATTACAAAAAAAACATCTAATTATTATTTAAATAAGAATATAAAAAATAATAAATTATATTCATAAGATAAAATTAGGTTTTTTTTAATTATTTAGAAAAAAAGAAGTTAGGGTTATTTAATTAATTAAACTATTTACATTATTTATATAAAACTATGTATAATAATAATATAAACAAATTATAAAAATAAATAGACATAATTAGAATTTATATACAAATATATTAATATTTATAAGATAATTAGGGTTTATAAAAAAAATTAGGTATTATATGAAAATATTAGGGTTTATTAATTAATTAAATTATTTACATATAAGAATTATATACAAATTATAAAATAAATGTACATGATTAAAATTTACAAAATAATTAATTAAGAGTTAAAAATATAATTAGGATTTATAAAAATAATTTAAAATTTTTAGAACTAAAAATTTAGGGTTATAGTTTTAATTATCCATTAATTATAATTTAAAACAAAAATAATAATAAACAAAACAAAAAGAAATAAAATAGAAGAAAGAAAAAAGGGGGAGGCCTGGTTTTGATCCTAGGACCTCCCCAATACCTGAAGAAAATCCCAGCCACTGGGCCAACGTGCGCGTTGGTGATAGCAACCAGCATAACTTTGTTTTATTCCATTCTTGCAAAACAAAAGAAATTGAAGCAAAAATTTGTTCCTGACTGGATTCGAACCCTGGACTCTAGCTTCACACACGCTCGTCTTCTCCACCAAGCCATCAGTGTTTCTCATAATATATAATACAAACAATAATATATAATATATATTCAATATTCAAATATTTGAATTTCGCGCCAGGAGTCTTCTTCTTCCTCAAGACCTACAAAAATACCTGCGAAATCACATGTGAAATTTCCTGCGAATTTCTCTATACTCAGAACCTACGAAAATTACATCTCACGGCCTGGCCTATTGTTTCATCAAATTGATTAGGTTAATGTGATCCTTGTGAGTTATAAAGTCTAGCCATGGTCTTTGAATGGATTTATGTTGCCTCATTCGCAAAACCCTAAAACGAGCTATAAACCCTAACAATGGTGGAACTCCAAACCTGCATCAAAACTTACAACAAAACACCCAGAATTCATCTATATCATTCAACAAACAATGTTATAAACTCAAATTCGATTAATCATGCATTAAATTAAGGAATCGAAACAAAATATATTTGGCATAAAAACGATTCGGTTTTCACAGTTCATGAGGTTAGATATGCTTATGATCATATGGATAGCATCATGAGAGTCCAAGGATCATGTCTATGTCCTTAGAATACCTTTAATCGTCCTGTAAGTATGAAACCGAAAATTGAAATTCTAAGGAAAATTTTGAATGTGCAAAGTGCTCTTGGAGGCTGAATTTTTCGTCCCCATGCATTGTGATGAGTTTGTGTACATATAGTGAACTGAATTAGGTCAAAAAGTTGGGCTATCCTTTGGATATTTTGGTCATGGAAGATTGAAAAAGATCATGCCTTAAAATTTGAATATCATTTGATCCAACCTTGCTATTTTAAGACTATCACCATAATTCTCATATCAATCTGATCCAAGCAACATTTATGATTTTCTAGCAGCAATATCTCATTCAAATATTTGATTTATCTATTTTATTTTGATTTAAAATGGTTTTAAATGAATAAAATCAAAATAAATAAAATAATAAAAAATAAAAAATATGAATAAATGAGAATTGGGTCGTGCATGATGTCATGTTAAAGTTTGGATCACAAAATTGCAAGCCCATTTGGAAGAATTTGGTTTTAAGGCCCTATTTGCTTCATAAACCTCCCAAAAATTTCCCAACTTTGCAAGGGCACAAATCCTTCAATTTTAATGCTATGAGGGTGTTCTTGGACATTTTGGAAAGCTTAAAGAGTCCTCTAACCAACCCGATTGGTTTCATGTCCATATCTTTTACCATTCTCAAGTTATGCTCTTTTGAAGTTGTTGACTTTTTGTTGACTTTCAAAAGGACCTATAATGTCTTAGCTCATACCTTCCAAATGAAGCATTTTTGGGCTTGGCTTGTGAGACACAAAGTTGTAGATAATTCAATTTTATTTAAAATGAGATTTGGATGGGAAAAATTTGATGAAGCATGTGAAAGTTATGGCTGGTCAAAGTTCAGTTGACTTTTCCTGAGGAAACCCTAATTTAGAAACTCCTGATTCTTGATGATCTGAAATCTCTTTGATGAATCATGATCAACCCTTGATCAAATGATGAATTTTACTTCATATACTTGATGTTGGCAAAAAATCATGAAGTTTGACTTTGGTTTGACCACAGTTGACCTCAGTTTGACTTTTTAACTGTTTTAACTGATTTTAACCTATCTGATCATCTGACTGAGCAAACCTTTGGGAAAAGTCTTGAAACTTGTCATGGGGGTTCTTAAACACATATAAGATGTTATGAAGGTCACTTGAAGTCTTGGAAGTCCATTTAGCCTGATTAAAGTCAAAACCCTAGTTTTGGATGCCCTGCTTAGGAGGAGGTATTGTCTGAGAGAATTGTCAAACTTTCTGACTATTTGTGAACTTTGTGAACCTTGTGAACATCATGAGATGTCTTGTGAACCTTGTGAACCTCTTAGTACACAAAGTCTTGTCTTGTGAGGGCAAATTTTGGGGTGCAACAGCTGCCCCTGTTCAATTTTCTGAAACCTGAGGGGTTAGATTGATATCTGTACCATTCGTGACCTGGAAGGTTGAAGGGGATTGAACACAAAAGCCCAAAAATTTGCACTCACCGGTGCGTAGAGTAATACTGACAGTTAGCTGTATATGCTTGAGTGGGCTTAAAGATGCCACTTGAAAGAACTAGGAGATGGGTTTAGAGATGCCATTCGGAGAAAAGTTCTTCAGATATATCTCTTTGAGAGGAAAGAAATGCCAAATATGAAGATCTAGCCTTTGGGTGGATAAACAACGGCCCCAGGTAACAATACGGCTTTTGAGAAGATAAACGACGTCTCAAGATATCCTTCGGGAAGATAAACGACGACCCAAGATAATGAGATAACCTTTGGGAAGATAAACAACGGCCCAAGGTAACAATACGGCTTTTAAGAAGATAAACGACGTCTCAAGATAGCCTTCGGGAAGATAAACGACGTCCCAAGATAATGAGATAACCTTTGGGTGGATAAACAACGGCCCAAGGTAACAATATGGCTTTTGAGAAGATAAACGACGTCTCAAGATAGCCTTCGGGAAGATAAACGACGTCCCAAGATAATGAGATAACCTTTGGGTGGATAAACAACGGCCCAAGGTAACAATATGGCTTTTGAGAAGATAAACGACGTCTCAAGATAGCCTTCGGAAAGATAAACGACGTCCCAAGATAATGAGATAACCTTTGGGAAGATAAACAACGGCCCAAGGTAACAAGTTGTTGATGAAGTTTGTCTGCTGGAGAATTAATCTAAAAAACAAGATTAGTTCGATGCCATTATCATGATGTATATAACATTCTGCAAGATAATATTAGTTTATGCATTATGTATGCATGTATAGTATGATGCACTTAAGTAATGTATTATGCATTTATGGATATGTATGTTATGGTATGATGTAAATGATGTATGTATCATGCAGCCTAAAGCGTCTGGATATCTTCGTATAACAACTGCTGGCCCGGGAAAATAAATCCCGATTTGTTGCTGAAGAATATGAGGAACTCGTTCCCATCTCGTTTGATAATATAGTACTCATAACTTCCCGTATTCGTTTGATAGTATGGTATCCATAACCTCCCGTCTTCGTTCGTCGTACTCCCATTGAAAAATAAATTCCCAATTACCCGTCTGAGGATAAAAGAGATGGATATGAATTCCAGGGGAGACGTGACTCGAAGTATTTATGAAGATGGATTTGTCCTACTGGGGGACTTGTAGCTGTCTGGTAGGGATGAACCGGCGAAGCTTCGTTGAATTACTTCCCTCGTTCGTCCTTAGTAAATACTATTACTGCATTTTCACGCATTTCTGGTAAACATCAATCATATTAAGCATTTATGCATTTCTGGTAAACATCAATCATATTCAAAAGCATACATACATTCAAACACAACCAATGGACGTTTCGCTTATGTAAATAGGGTAAAAGTAAATCTGGATTCAAAGATGGAATTTTATTTATATCTCAAAGTGACCCGTACATAGGTAAGTTTGTACAAGGAGACAGAAATCCTAGTAAGAGGAATTCGTCATAAATTTTTTTTTACAAAATAAAGAAAATCAGCTATGTGGGAAATAATCCTATTGAGTTTCAATTCTACTATTGCCATTATCTTCAAGTATCTCATCTTCTGCTGTCGAGACGGAAACGATTGGATTGATATTTATCTGTTCGAGCTTGAGTAAGTAGCACAACTGGTTGTAGTTTCATGGGTGATCCAAACGAGACATAGTCATACGCTTTATTCCCTAACTTTTACCTGGATTGCCTTTTCAGGTTTTCAATCCACCGGGATACCCTTTTTTGCCCAAGCCGCCTTTTCAGGTTTTCGACTTGCCGGGTGTACATTTTTTATATATATCCCTAATTTTTGCCCGAACCCTTTTGGTTCGCCGGGATGCCCTTATTTTTGCCTAGGTCAGTCAACCTAGCGGGTCTCTTTTTATGCGTAGTATTTTTTAACTATGTCTGCGTTTACAGGCTGTGAGAAGTCTTCACCGTCCATAATAGTAAGTATCATGGCACCTCCTGAGAATACTGTTTTGACCACAAATGGCCCTTCATATGTAGGAGTACACTTGCCCCTAGGATCACCCTGTGGTAATATGATACGCTTGATTACCAAGTCACCAGCCTGATATACCTTTGGCTTAACCTTCTTGTTGAAAGCCTTGATCATTCGTTTCTGGTACATCTGGCCATGACAAACTGCTGCTAACCTCTTCTCATCAATCAAATTTATCTGGTCAAGTCGAGTCTGAATCCACTCATCTTCATCCAAGCCTGCATCCTTCATAATTCTTAAGAAGGGAATCTGAACTTCAATGGGCAGAACTGCTTCCATACCATATACTAAGGAGAATGGGGTTGCCCCTGTTGAAGTACGTATTGTAGTACGATAACCATGAAGAGCAAATGGTAACATCTCATGCCAATCCTTATAAGTGATAGTCATCTTCTGTAGAATCTTCTTGATATTCTTGTTAGCAGCCTCTACTGCCCCATTCATCTTTGGACAATATGGAGAAGAGTTGTGATGCTTAATCTTGAACTGCATGCAAAGATCAGTAATCATAGTGTTATTCAGATTAGATCCATTGTCAGTAATAATCCTTTCAGGGATGCCATACCTACATATGAGATTATTCTTAATGAATCGAGCCACCACATTCTTAGTAACAGATGCAAATGAAGCTGCCTCTACCCACTTCGTGAAGTAATCAATAGCAACCAGGATGAAACGATGCCCATTAGAAGCAGTAGGCTTGATCTCACCAATCATATCAATGCCCCACATGGCAAAAGGCCAAGGAGCAGTCAACACATTCAATGGTGATGGAGGTATATGTACTTTATCAGCATAGATTTGACACTTATGACATGTTCTGGAATGTTGATAGCAGTCAGCTTCCATGGTAGACCAATAGTAACCTGCTCTCAATATCTTCTTTGCCATGGTATGACCACTAGAATGAGTGCCAAAGATCCCATCATGCATATCTTCCATAATCTCTGTTGCTTCCTTCTTATCCACACAACGAAGCAAAGTTGAGTCATGATTGCGTTTGTACAAAATTCCATTACTTAAGAAGAACTTAGCAGAAAACCTTCTCAGAAACTTTCTATCTTTGACAGATGCCCCTTCAGGGAACTCCTGAGCTTCAAGATATCTTTTCACTTCATAGAACCAAGGTTTCTCCTCTGCTTCTTCAGTGTCAATCTCATTGCAGTATGCAGGCTTCTCAAATCTGTCAATAGTAATCTTAGGAGCTTCATCATCCCAGCTGATCTCAAACATGGATGCCATGGTGGCTAATGCATCTGCCAACTGATTTTCTCTTCGTGGAATATGTCCAAAGGTAATCTCTTTGAAATATGGGATCAAAGATAACACATACTCTCTGTAAGGAATGAGATTATCATGTTTGGTATCCCAATCTCCTTTGATCTGACTTACTACCAGGGCTGAATCTCCATACACGTCAAGGAACTGAATCTTCATATCAATGGCAGCTTTGATACCCAGGATACATGCCTCATACTCAGCCATGTTATTGGTACAATAGAAACAAAGTCTTGCAGTAATCGGAGTATGACAACCTTCAGGGGAACTGATCACAACACCAACACCATTACCAAGTGCATTAGAAGCTCCATCAAAAACCATAGTCCATCGGGATCCTTGTTCAGGTCCGTCATATTGTCCAGGTTCTTTGCTAATAATCATAATATCTTCATCAGGGAACTCAAAACTCATTGACTGGTAATCATCCACTGCTTGATGAGCTAAATGATCAGCTACAACACTTCCTTTAATGGCCTTCTGAGTAGTATACTGTATGTCATATTCTGTCAAGATCATTTGCCATCTTGCTATCCTTCCGGAGAGAGCAGGTTTCTCGAATATGTACTTGATTGGATCCATCTTCGAAATTAATAAGGTAGTATAAGTCAACATATACTGTCTCATTCAGCGAGCAGCCCATGCCAAAGCGCAGCAAGTTTTCTCGAGCAGTGAGTATCTTGTTTCACAGTCGGTAAACTTTTTGCTAAGGTAGTATATTGCCTGCTCTTTTCGACCGGACTCGTCATGTTGCCCCAACACACACCCCATTGAGTTGTCTAACACTGTTAAGTACATGATCAAGGGTCTTCCATCAACTGGTGGCATCAAAATTGGAGGTTCTAGCAGATATTTCTTGATTTCATCAAATGCTGTCTGGCATTCATCATTCCATTCCATCACCTGATCTTTCTTCAATAACTTGAAGATTGGCTCACAGGTGGCAGTTAATTGGGAAATAAATCTTGCAATGTAATTCAATCGTCCCAAGAAACCTCTGACTTCCTTCTCAGTACGGGGAGCTGGCATCTCTTGTATAGCTTTCACTTTTGCAGGATCCACCTCAATACCTTTTCCACTGACGATGAAACCCAAGAGTTTACCAGATCTAACTCCAAAAGTACACTTGTTTGGGTTCAATCTCAGCTTGTATTTCTTCAACCTCTCAAACAACTTATGCAGATGATCAAGATGTTGCTCTTCATTCTGGGATCTGGCTATCATATCATCCACATACACCTCTATCTCATGATGAATCATATCATGAAACAAAGCCACCATAGCACGCTGATATGTTGCCCCTGCATTCTTCAAACCAAATGGCATCACTTTATAACAAAAAGTGCCCCACTGTGTAACAAATGTTGTCTTCTCCATATCTTCAGGTGCCATCTTGATTTGATTATAACCAGAGAAACCATCCATAAAAGAGAATACCTTGTGCTGAGCAGTGTTGTCTACCAGAACATCAATATGAGGAAGTGGAAAGTCATCTTTGGGGCTAGCCTTGTTCAAATCCCTGTAATCTACACACATACGTACCTTACCATCTTTCTTAGGTACCAGTACCACATTTGCAACCCACTGAGGATAAGAAGTCACAGCTAAGAATCCTGCATCAAACTGTTTCATTACCTCTGCTTTAATCTTCTCTGACATTTCAGGACGCATGCGACGAACCTTCTTCTTCTTTGGACGACAATCTTCTTTTACCGGTAAACGGTGAACCACAATGTCTGTATCCAACCCTGGCATATCTTCATAGGACCAAGCAAAGATCTCCACATAGTCATGTAACATCTGAATCAATCTGCTCTTGACACTATCCTCTAATTCAGCCCCTATCTTGACCTCTTTCCTGTTTTCTTCAGTTCCCAGATTCACAACTTCGATTGGCTCTTCATGTGGCTGTATAGCTTTCTCTTCTTGTTGTAACAACCTAGCAAGCTCTACAGGTACTTCACAATCGTCCTCATTTCCATCTTCAGCTTGATAGATCGAATTCTCGAAATTATAATTGGCAATAGTAGAACTGTTATCAACAGGATCCAGAGTGGATGAGGATCTGCATTTTAGTGATGTGGTTGTGTGTAAGAACACATAGCTGATAAAACAAAAATAAGAGAAAAGAAAGACAAGGAACACAATATTTACGAAAATGAAACGTCCACTGATTTTTATTGAATGAAGTATGCAAATGAAATGACATCCCGTAACAAGCACACCATTGTGCCCCGGGTAAGGCACAAGGCTTAAGAGTTTAAATTGTTCAAAAATTACAAACTTTAAAAGTAACAACACAGTAATAGTATTTACTCCTGACTAAAGGAGATAGGAATAACATCTTCAGCTTTCCAATTATTGAGCCCAGCACCCACAGTAGGAAAAATCCAAGCGTCCAAGTTGTAGTCTTCATCATAGTCACTCACAGCATTGATCTGATTCTTCATAATCCCCTGATTGGTGATACGAATAGCACGAGCACGACGAACAGCCTTCTGGGACTCTGCAGTGAAACCTAAACCAAATTTGTCAGACTTGTAAGGAATGTCAGGAAGCTGACCCCAAATAGTACAACCACCTTCATCCACCACAGCTCTAACATCTTTGAGGGAGGCCATTGTTGGAGGTACTCTGGTGACCACGGGAACTTTCTTGGCAACATGAGGAGCTTCATAATTATTAACAACCCAAGGAACCACTTCGAATGTCTGACACGGAGTTTCAACATATTCACCTTCCACTTCAAGATACTTAAAGGTGTTCACATGGCTAACTATATATCCTTCCTCTCCGTAAACAGTGACAACTTTTCCTTCTACGGGATATCTCAGCTTCTGATGTAAGGTGGAGGTTACAGCACCTGCCCCATGGATCCAGGGACGCCCAAGTAAACAAGAATACGAAGGACGGATATCCATTACATAAAAAGTAGCATTGAAGACCTGAGAACCTACTTTGATTGGGAGATCAATTTCTCCATGCACCACTCTTCTCGAGCCATCAAAAGCTTTCACCACTATATTACTGGGCTTCAACACAGCATCTTCAGGACTAAGCTTATTCAGAACTTCTTTGGGCAACACATTCAACGAGGAACCATTGTCTATTAACACATGAGACAGGGTAGTGCCCCTACATTCAATAGAGATATGTAGAGCCCTGTTATGATCCCTCTTGGCAGGAGTCAAATCAGCATCGGAGAAACCTAACCCATTATCATAGGTCAAGTGTGCAACACAATTTTCAAACTGATCTACAGAAATCTCATTTGGTACGTGAGCAGTCTTCAAAAATTTAATCAAGGCTTTGGCATGAGCCTCAGAACACAACAACAAAGATAACATAGAAATCTTGGAATGAGTATGCCCTAATTGGTCAATAATGTCATAATCACTCTTGCGAATGATCTTCAGTACTTCTTCCATCTGCTTAGAGAGATCATCAGCAGCTGGCACATCATTTTGTATAGGTTCAATAACAGGACCTTTGCCCCGAGCATCAGTGGTGGAGATAGTAATTGGAGTAACTGTATTCTTGGAGGTAACTGGAGGAGAGAAAACTCTTCTACTTCTCGTGATCTTACTAGATCCAGCAATATTATCAACATCAAGGTTTTCATCAGCAACAGGCGTATCAGCTAAGGGTTCCTGCTTAAAACCATGGATATAAACATCGGAACCATAATGCCAAGGCACAACTTTATCAGAAGTGTATGGAATAGGACCCGGAGTGGTAATGATCATAGGAGCCACTCTAGCTTCAGCAACAATCTTCACAGGACCTTCAGCAGTAATTTTAATTGGACCCTTACGAGTGATTTTTACAGGTCCCTTGGAAGTAATCCTTACCGGCACTTTATCAACCATATCCACCTCTTCAACCTTCACATCTTTAGTTATATGTTCAACCATACTCTCCACAGAAGGTCGAGTCCTCTCAAACACTATGGTGTAATTATTCATGAGGCGTTGAATTCCGTCCTTCAATCTCCAGCAACTATCCGGCTTATAGGCACAATATAAACAATCTTCAAGACAACCTGGAAAGAATCCAGCTTGTACTAACTTCTTCTTAATAACAGACAATGGTGTAGTCAAATCTGCGACTGAGGAAATATGTGAGACTTCATCAATGGCATTGACAGTCTTCTCATGATTTGGCATGGGAGCAGTAATCACATTTGGAGTACCCGGAGGGTCAAACTCAATCTCTCCCGCATCAATCATATCCTGAATCTTATTCTTCAATACCCAACAACTATTGGTATCATGTCCCTGACAATTTGAATGATATGCACATCATGCATTAGGATTGTACCTGGGAGAGGTAACATTGGGATTCTGAGGAGGGTCCCTCAAAGTGATAAGTTCACCCTTCAACAAGTGTTGCAAGGCTTGGGCCATTGACATGTTGAGCTTGGTGAACTGTCTTCTAGGCCTCTGTTGATTGCCTTGTGGCAGCTCTGGTGTTGTAGGAGTTGGATTGGAGATATGAACTGCACTCACAGACTGATGCCTTCTATTACGATCAGGTTGACCATAAACAGCATTTGACTCTTTCTTCCCACTAGGGGGCTTCTTTGTAGTACTGGATGAAGAAGCACCCACTTGGATCTTGCCACTCCTTATACCACTTTCTACGCGCTCTCCTGTCATTATCAACTCAGTGAAGCCAGATGATGAGCTTCCAATGAGATGACTGTAAAAAGGACCATTCAACGTACACATGAACATATCAACTAACTCCCTGTCAGTTAGAGGGGGTTGCACTCTACCAGCCAAATCTCTCCACTTCTGGGCATACTCCTTGAAATTTTCTTTAGCACCCATAGACATGCTTTGCAGTTGCATGTGAGTAGGGGCTAGATCAGCATTGTATTGATATTGCTTATAAAAGGCTTCAGCAAGATCATTCCAATCACGGATGTTGACACTTTCCAACTGATAGTACCATTCCAATTGAGCTCCAGATAAGCTCTCTTGGAAGAAATGGATCCACAACTTCTTATCAGCAGTATGGGGTTGGATCCCCCGGACATAAGACCTCAGATACAGCTTGGGACAAGAGACACCATCATAAACTACGAAAGTAGGAACCTTGAAACCAATGGGTATAACCACCCCAGATATCAAACTCAGGTCTTCAAAATCCAGCCCAGAAGACTTTTGCAATTCCATAGCATCCATTCTATCCACCAGCATTTTGAACTTATCTTCATTAGGCTCATGATAGTAGTTAGCTTCAGAATCGGAGTCCCCCATTGTATTATGGAGACTGCCTCCCTCTTTCTCAGACTCTTCAGACTCATAATCTTCAACCTGTTCTTTGGTCTTGACAGGACCTCTGAACCTTCTTCCCCTGTTGATCAGGCCTCCTGACCTTCTAGTCTTCTTAGTCTTCTTGGCCAGCAGTGTCTTCAATTCATCCTGCCCCTTGGACAAGTTCAGGATCAACTCTTGGAACTGTGCATTTTGTGCCTGGAGATCTTTAACTGTTTGTTCAAGAGCCATTGCTGAAATAAACAGCGATAAGATAAGAAACATGTACATAAGAAACCTGTGATGCAGTGATATGATATGTAAATGCACATGCAATGTTTTCAAGGACCACATGATTTAAATTTGCTTAAACAATCAAGAAAGTAAACTTTTATTAGTAATAAATTTGTTTTCCCTTTGGGCTTACAAAATGAAAATGAAATATATACAAAAGATGGGGTTTTAAGTCTCCCATGGACGTTTCCTCTTTGTGTTGAGGTATGAGTTGAGATTCCGCTCCTCGTGAAGTTGCTTTGTTAGCTCCAAGATTCTTTCTTGACTTGCTTTGTAATGAGTCTCAAAAGTATCCCTTTGCTCCTTCAACTGGATCCAGGACCTCTGTAAGTCTTCCATGTCAGTGGGCATGTCTGGGTGAAGGATGGTATAAGAAGTATCTCCTTCAGCAACAGGCTCCATAGTAACTGGTAGGATGGCAGGATATGGCATCATGAGAATCTGAGCACGAGATCGCACCCATCTGAGGTAAGCTTCCATAGGAATAGTGTACTTGGGCTCCAGAGTCTTGCTGTCAACCTTGTTCACTTTCCCCCATGCTCGTATAAACCTTTGACGGTAACCTTGCAGATCGTTGTCGTAGTCAAACACAATACCCTGAATCAACATGTCATGTGGACCATCACTCCGAGCGTAACCAAACTGACTTAAAGCTAAGGAAGGGTTGTAAGTAATGCCTCCTCTTATGCCTAGAAGTGGCACATTAGGAAACTCCCCACAACGGTCAATGATAGTAACATTCTCCATAGATCTGGAGCACCAATGGATATCTGAATGAGAGAGTGACATGATCCTCTTGGACCACCTAAACCCTTGTTCATTCTTCATTACTGATCGAGGAAGGTGAGAAATAAACCACCTAGATAGCAAAGGTATGCAACACATCAGAGTTCCTCGTGCCTTTGTAGTACGAGTATGAAGAGAGTGCAGAATGTCTCCAAGCAATGTAGGCACTGGATTGTGACTCAGAAATATGTTGATGGCATGAACGTCTATGAACTGATCTGGATTGGGGAACAACATTAAGCCATAAATCAACAAGGCTAAGATCTCCTCAAAAGCATCATAGCTCATAGCCTTCAAAAACACTTGAGCCTTCTCTATCAACACCTTAGCAAGAATACCCTTAACTCCACTCCTTGTCTCTAGGACAATGTCTGATTTCTTTAGATGTAAAGCTGCAGCAATGACTTCAGGTTTAGGCTCTTTTTCCAAACCTGTGAATGGTTTCTGATCAAGGACAGGTATACCCAGAAGTTTAGAGAACTCTTCCATTGTAGGAACCAGCTGATAGTCGGGAAATGTGAAGCAATGATGCTTAGGGTCAAAGAACTGAAACAGAACACTCATCATGTCTTCATTGAACCCTGAAGTGACTAGATCCATTAGGTGACCATGTCTCTTGATGAACTGGGAGTTTTCAGAAACTTGGGAAACCAATTCTTTAAGCTTAGGAGGTATTCCTACAAAGTTGATCCTAATAGTATTCCTACGAGCAGAAGCCATGACCTGCAACAAAGAACAAAGATAAATCCTTTGGTCCTTGAAATGGTTAGTGAAAATGTTATGCTTATGATGCATGATGATGTCATGATGTTATGCTCAATCACAAACATGTGGCACACACAAACAAGTCACACAATTGCCCTAGGTTTAAAGGCTTGCATGAGGTTTAAAGGTAAGTACCCTCCCCTGAAGTATAGATGGTTCATCCTGTCCTATAAAGTAACCAGGTTCTAAGGGATCTCAATATCATTGATCCTTCACAAGGGTGGTTGTTCAGTAGGCAACTTACTTGCCAACCAAAACCCTCCAAGTTTAGAATCTCAATGAGCGTAGTATCGAGTATCAACCAACTTCAGTCTTCACCAAAGCCGGTTATCTCACTACTTTCTAAAGGCCAAGATGGGATAACTAGGGTTCTAAAAGTTAGTTAGTGCATTGACAACATATGGCAGCCTCATATTATCCTCAACTTAACTTAAGGAACATAAGCACCAACCAAGAAGTCACACTAACTATGGCCACCAGATCAACCATATCGGTATACGCCGTACAGTTTCCTTGGTCTATTGCCATTTACCTAAGGTACACTAGATCCGGGTTAGGATCTTTCACACATAAAAGCACCCCAACAGATGAGTATAAAGCAAACAAGGCAAACAATTTTAAAGTGATCTAATTCCTAAGGGTACCCCTCTTTTATTAATTCCCCAGCAGAGTCGCCAGTTCTGTAACATGGTGGGAGAACTGACTTTAGTTAAATGTTGCGGATAGCAAGAGTCGCCACCGACTTTTATTTTATCCAAAGGAAAGGGCATAAAAGAACAGGAAAGACCTTAAAAGATTTTTGGGTTCGGGGGGTAGGTTATGTAAAGGGAAGGTGTTAGCACCCTTTACATCCATGGTTATCCATGGGCTCTTAGTTACTTAGCTCACTTTAAAATGTTTTTGAGAAGTGTAGTGTGTGTTTAGAAATTTTCTTAAGTCCTTTATAATGATCCATGTACGGATATATATAAAGCCTTTGTGTTGAAAATTGCTTAAAAAATGTGAAGTGTTTGAAATGTTTTTGAAAAGTGAGCAAGTACATAAGAGGAACCTACCCTAAGTTAAATCTTTTCTGTTCTTAAATGTCCTTTAAATGGTAAGACTATCCCTATTATTAAGGAATAGGTAGTCATTACCTTGGATGTATGAGGGACAAGTGAAGGGTCAACTGTAATTTAGGTAACTGTAAGGCGTATAAGCAATTCGAAGAGACTTATCATCTTTATTCGAAAGAGACAAGATCATTACGAAGGCAACCATGAAGGGACTTGATCTTTTTATCTTTTAAGGGACTAGATGATATAAATGAGTGAAGGTACTATGCTTTATACACCTTGCTTGACCTTTTGTTTAGGCAACTTGAGAGGTAACCCTTAAGAAGTGAGATGGCGATCCAAGATCGACTTACGTGTGTGAGTGTGCCAATTCAAATATTTATCTTTAAGATTAATGATCTAAATCCCATTTTAAATACAAACATGTCTTACACTCCCTATTTTACTAACCACTAGCAATTAAAAATAAATAATAAAAATAATACTACAATTATTACATAGTGGATACAATTACAAAATAATTAAAATAATTAAAATAAGCAAATAAAATAAATAATTAAATGGGTTAGTAGTAATAAACAAAAATAAATAAATATAAGAGGGTTAGTAATAATAAACAAAAATAAATAAGCATGAGATGAAGAAATTAGCATAATAATAAATAATAAATTAAAAGTTCAATTTTAAATAAATAATTATTTTTTTAAGATTTTTAATAAGAAAAATAAATAATAAGTATTATATACTAATAAAATGTGATTAATAGTCTAATTATTTAATTTTATATACATATTATAAAAAAACATCTAATTATTATTTAAATAAGCATATAAAAAATAATAAATTATATTCATAAGATAAAATTAGTTTTTTTTAATTATTTAGAAAAAAAGAAGTTAGGGTTAATTAATTAATTAAACTATTTATATTATTTATATAAAACTATGTATAATAATAATATAAACAAATTATAAAAATAAATAGACATAATTAGAATTTATATACAAATATATTAATATTTATAAGATAATTAGGGTTTATAAAAAAAATTAGGTATTATATGAAAATATTAGGGTTTATTAATTAATTAAATTATTTACATATAAGAATTATATACAAATTATAAAATAAATGTACATGATTAAAATTTACAAAATAATAAATTAAGAGTTAAAAATATAATTAGGATTTATAAAAATAATTTAAAATTTTAGAACTAAAAATTTAGGGTTATAGTTTTAATTATCCATTAATTATAAATTAAAACAAAAATAATAATAAACAAAACAAAAAGAAATAAAATAGAAGAAAGAAAAAAGGGGGAGGCCTGGTTTTGATCCCAGGACCTCCCCAATACCTGAAGAAAATCCCAGCCACTGGGCCAACGTGCGCGTTGGTGATAGCAACCAGCATAACTTTGTTTTATTCCATTCTTGCAAAACAAAAGAAATTGAAGCAAAAATTTGTTCCTGACTGGATTCGAACCCTGGACTCTAGCTTCACACACGCGCGTCTTCTCCACCAAGCCATCAGTGTTTCTCATAATATATAATACAAACAATAATATATAATATATATTCAAAATTCAAATATTTGAATTTCGCGCCAGGAGTCTTCTTCTTCCTCAAGACCTGCAAAAATACCTGCGAAATCACATGTGAAATTTCCTGCGAATTTCTCTATACTCAGAACCTATGAAAATTACATCTCACGGCCTGGCCTATTGTTTCATCAAATTGATTAGGTTAATGTGATCCTTGTGAGTTATAAAGTCTAGCCATGGTCTTCGAATGGATTTATGTTGCCTCATTCGCAAAACCCTAAAACGAGCTATAAACCCTAACAATGGTGGAACTCCAAACCTGCATCAAAACTTACAACAAAACACCCAGAATTCATCTATATTATTCAACAAACAATGTTATAAACTCAAATTCGATTAATCATGCATTACATTAAGGAATCGAAACAAAATATATTTGGCATAAAAACGATTCGGTTTTCACAGTTCATGAGGTTAGAGATGCTTATGATCATATGGATAGCATCATGAGAGTCCAAGGATCATGTCTATGTCCTTAGAATACCTTTAATCGTCCTGTAAGTATGAAACCGAAAATTGAAATTCTAAGGAAAATTTTGAATGTGCAAAGTGCTCTTGGAGGCTGAATTTTTTGTCCCCATGCATTGTGATGAGTTTGTGTACATATAGTGAACTGAATTAGGTCAAAAAGTTGGGCTATCCTTTGGATATTTTGGTCATGGAAGATTGAAAAAGATCATGCCTTAAAATTTGAATATCTTTTGATCCAACCTTGCTATTTTAAGACTATCACCATAATTCTCATATCAATCTGATCCAAGCAACATTTATGATTTTCTAGAAGCAATATCTCATTCAAATATTTGATTTATCTATTTTATTTTGATTTAAAATGGTTTTAAATGAATAAAATCAAAATAAATAAAATCAAAATAATAAAAAATCTGAATAAATGAGAATTGGGTCGTGCATGATGTCATGTTAAAGTTTGGATCACAAAATTGCAAGCCCATTTGGAAGAATTTGGTTTTAAGGCCCTATTTGCTTCATAAACCTCCCAAATATTTCCCAACTTTGCAAGGGCACAAATACTTCAATTTTAATGATATGAGGGTGTTCTTAGACATTTTGGAAATCTTAAAGAGTCCTCTAACCAACCCCATTTGTTTCATGTCCATATCTTTTACCATTCTCAAGTTATGCTCTTTTGAAGTTGTTGACATTTTGTTGACTTTCAAAAGGACCTATAATGTCTTAGCTCATACCTTCCAAATGAAGCATTTTTGGGCTTGGCTTGTGAGACACAAAGTTGTAGAGAATTCAATTTAATTTAAAATGAGCTTTGGATGGGAAAAATTTGATGAAGCATGTGAAAGTTATGGCTGGTCAAAGATCAGTTGACTTCTCTTGAGGAAACCCTAATTTAGAAACTCCTGATTCTTGATGATCTGAAATCTCTTTGATGAATCATGATCAACCCTTGATCAAATGATGAATTTTACTTCATATAATTGATGTTGGCAAAAAATCATGAAGTTTGACTTTGGTTTGACCACAGTTGACCTCAGTTTGACTTTTTAACTGTTTTAACTGATTTTAACCTATCTGATCATCTGACTGAGCAAACCTTTGGGAAAAGTCTTGAAACTTGTCATGGGGGTTCTTAAACACATATAATATGTTATGAAGCTCACTTGAAGTATTGGAAGTCCATTTAGCCTAATTAAAGTCAAAACCCTAGTTTTGGATGCCCTACTTAGGAGGGGGTATTGTCTGAGAGAATTTGTCAAACTTTCTGACTATTTGTGAACTTTGTGAACCTTGTGAACATCATGAGATGTCTTGTGAACCTTGTGAACCTCTTAGTACACAAAGTCTTGTCTTGTGAGGGCAAATTTTGGGGTGCAACACATGGATGTAACATTTGTTGAACCACTTACAACTTCATCCTCAAAGGTATACAAGCCTTGTTTCTTCACGCCTCTCAAGGCATCCTTTGACCCCTTCATGACTTTTAGGATACTTTTATCTCCTTGAAAAACATATCCATTCTTTTCAAATTCACCAAGAGAAATCAAATTTCTCTTCAAGTAAGGTACATACCCAACTTCAGTCAATAGCCTTATTGACTCATCATGGAGCTTGAATCTCACAGATCCAATACCTATAATTTTTCAAGCTTTGTTGTTTCCTAGCAGCACTAATCCACCATCTTGATCGCATAATTCCTCAAACAAATATTTGTTTGGAGTCATATGGAAAGTGCAACCTGAATCCATAATCCATTCTTTTCTTGAGTCGTCGCTTGAAACCACAAGAATATCAGATGAGTCAAAATCATCTTGAACAATGGATGCGTTGCCATTATCCTTACCTCCATGATCTTTCAGGCATTTAGGGCACACCTTTCGAATGTGACCCTCCTTCTTACAATGATAACATCGAACACCATATACTTCAGCACTATAAGATTTATGTTGTTTTTTCCCTTCTTCTTGTCGAACTTACCATCCTTTCACAATAATTTCTCCTTAACGACCAAACCTTCACCAATCGTCGAAGGTTTATGCTCCTTTCGTTCATTCAATTCCTTAGAGTACAAGGCAGAATGAACATATTCAAATATCAGAGACTCTCTTCCATACAAGAGGGTTTCCTTAAAATGAGCATGTGTTATACGCAAAGCGCATAACAACAACAACGTTTGATCTTCATCATCGATCTTCACATCAATATTTTCAAGATCAAGAATCAGCTTGTTGAACATATCCAACTGCTCAGCCAACACTCTGTCTTCACTCATCTTGAATGAATACAAGGCTTGCTTCAGGTAGAGTCGATTCATCAACGATTTGGTCATGTACAAACCTTAAAGTTTCAACCATAACCTTGACACCGTCGTCTCCTTTGATACCCGTCGAAGAACCTTATCACCAAGGCTCAACAATATTGCGTTGTATGCTTTCTCAATCATGGTCATCTTTTCAATTGTCATTAACGCATCATTCATGGTCGTCTCTCCCTTCAACGCTTCCAAGCAACCCTACTGAACAAGTAGGGATTTCATCTCCAAGCGCCACAGACCGAAGTCGTTCACTCTGGTGAACTTTTCAATCTCATACTTTGTTGAAGGCATCTTATCCACATTCACCTCATAAATTTGTTGTGAATCGGCTACCTTAGAAACAAAGTATAATAGGTTTCTTTATGATCAAGAAACCCACAAGGGTTAGGGTTTAGGGTAACCACTGATAAAAGGATTGGTTATAAACGGTTATTCTTTCCTTTCTCTTGAAACATGATTACAAGTATACAAGAATAACAAATAACCTCTCTCACTTTTGAATTAGGGTTTTATCTTCCTATTTTCCCTTATACAAGCTAACTTAGGGTATAAACTAACTTAAACAATTGGATCCATAACACAAGGCCCAATAAACAATAACATGTGAGCGAACTTCGACGACATGTTATTCGTACTAGGGTTTGTTCCAATATTCCACAGAGATTTTAGAATTTCCAAAAAAGTTATGAACTTATGAAGAAGAAACCCCCTAATAAAGATAAATTATTTACATTTAGAATTTGTTTCATCTCTAGTTGAAGTGTGTAATATTTTGATTTGGATTTTGATTCATCTCTGCTTTTTTTTGGTGAATGATTCAGAGTCAGTGTTAGTTCTCGGTGGCAATCAGGGATTATTCTAAAATAGGATCGGATTCAACCTTCTCTATTTTTAACATATATTTATTATATATGGAGATTTTAGAGTTTTTGAAATAGTTATAAACATATGAAGAAGAAACCCACCAAAATAGCTACATTATTTTGATTTAGAGTTTGATTCATCTCTACTTGAAGATTGTAATGTCTGATGTTGTTTATATGTACATAAAAAAAATAATGTTAAGATTTGTAACTTTATGGTTCAATTTTCATATTGATTAACTCAATTGTCTTGATTCTGTGTTAGGTTTTTTGCAACAAAAGTGAGTGTATTACAAACACTAAGGAGGCGAACAAAAGACCTCCTCCAAGACCGAAACGTAAGCTATGCATCCTTACCCTCGCAAGCGGGCTAATATGGCAAATAGTAACAAAATTTCTATCCCAAAAAAGTAAGTGAATTCTAACTCTATAAATGCATCAGATTTTGATCAAGAAAATCAATATCTGAAGGAGATACCGCACATTAGGGGAGCTTCAGAGCTATAAATACATATCATGCATATTATGTTATCACTATGCTAAAACCATTTGGTAATTGTAATACTCTTTTGGTTATTCTTTCATTAATATTCTTTATAGTAATTTAAGTGATTGCTATGGATTTATGGATAAGAATTATATTATGAAGTATGATAGTCACTGATGAGGTTGTTGCATATGTTTTGAATTTCATTAATCACGATTGACTTTAGAATTTTGACTTTGGTTGGATAAATTTTGACACAATGACTATGGAATTTCCACTTTATATTTTGAACTCTTTTAGTATTTGATTTTTTTTAATATGGTGGTGATTTTGGTTATGGTGTTTACAATTATGTTATGGTTTTTGTTTGTGGCGGCCATCAAGATGGGGCGACCCCAAATTGCTAAACATGCCCTTTAAATTACTGAGGCCCGATTGCTAAAAGACAATTGTCCTGAATATTACGATGGAACACATGGTCGATACATTGGGAAGCAGGCTCGAAAATGCCAAACCTGGTCTATTGTTGGTTACTTGATGGCATAAATGATGCTTGATGACCCTTAACATTTAAGTATTATAACATTTGAAGAAGACAGACAGCTAAAGCAGCCTGTGTACAAGAGATCAAATTCATGGATTTTGTGATTTTTTGTCTCTCCTCATCAATTTTGACCTGCAATGATGAATAGGAAGAGATGAGAAATGGAGTCATTTGAAGAAGGTGGGGGAAAATACCTTAATAAAGCATTTTATGTTTCATTCCATATATCAAGTGTTTGCACATTCCTTCTGTGGAATCCTCATATGTGTAGCATCTGCAGAGTTTTAAGCATTCTCAATCCTAAAGTTGTTTTATGCAAAAGGTGATGCTATGTTCATTCTCTGGAACATCAATGTGTTGTTGTAACTTGTATATTCGCTTGATCATTTTTTTCCAATTAACATTCATCATCTTATGAGTAGAGTTTTTTTTTTCATTTGTATAAGTCTTTGACATTTCAATTGGTTGTCTCTTTATATGGTATTTGTATTTTTTAATGATTAACAACATTTGGAATAAGTGAGTTATGTTACCTGTCTTAGCAGTTCACTTAGCAAGCCATTACAGATTTTAGCAACTTATAACAACTTCATTTTTTTATGGTTTGAAACTGGTAATGAATCATACTCGATCCCAATCCGTTATGAAATATCTACTAATGACAAGTTGCATATACCTTATGTTGTTGTTGTCGTCTCTGCATATGGAATATGTTTTTTTTTGTAGAACTTTGTCATTGTGCATATGGAATATGTTCAAAATTAGTTTATGGATTTTGTTATGTCTTTGATTAGGTAACTAATTTGAATTAAAATAGAAGGATGATATTGTGAGATTATGATACTGATTTGAATTTTTTTGGAGTCTGATACTCTTTTGGTTCCTCAACATTATTAATTTTATATTTATATATTTGTACATCATATGTTTAGTCCTAAACATGGGAGGCTATTTTTTTATACAAGTAAGATACACATTGATACTGATAATAGCAGTCACAATTATGCAGAAACAACTTTACTATTAATGTGGAATAAGATTAAATATGATTCAAATATTTATATACATAAATAAATTTACTATTAATTCAAATATTTTTATATACGAGAAAAACTTTATTATGGATTCAAATATTTTTATAAATATTATTAAAATTAAAATAATATTTATATACGAGAAAAAAAATACATTGCTGAAAGAAATATTTGTATATACATAAATAACTTTACTACTGATATAAAACAATTTTGCTAAAGCATTTTTATTTTTATTTTAAAAATATGACTTTCTTTTATAAATAATTAACAATTTTCATAAAATAATTTTGTTTTCATTATTAACATTTTTATTATAATTTAAAAACATAAGCGTGCGTACCACACCAGTATCATGCGAACGCACGGGTAACACACCAGTATCGTATGAATGCACATGTAACCAGACCAAAATAAGTGTGTACATGCAAAAATATGTGTGAATGCACAGGTAACATATCAGCACTGTGAACGCACGGGTAACATGGCTATAATTCGTGTGAACGCACATGATATTATATTTCTTTAAAATTAAACAAAATAAAAGTAAATATATTTGAAATAATGTATGAATCCAAACTAGGGAGGTCAACGGGGCAAGCGAATATTTGGAGGATGCTTCTCTGCTCTTTGCCCCGCCCCCAATATTATTCCCCGTCCCCAGTCCTTGCCACGGGGGAATATATTCCCATCCTCATCCCCACAGATCCCCACGAAGATCGAATTTTAAGAAAATTTCTATAATTTTAATCTCAATTAATTTTTTTCCAATGTTTCCTATTTTTATTTTGTCTCTTTTAATATCATTTACATCCATTATTATAACTACTACTCTATATGAAATAACTTTATTTTTTTAATCATTTTTAACACTATTGTTTTTTATTGGTGTATCTTTTTAATATAGAACTAAATTTTTATATTTTCGATTTATATATATATATATATATATATATATATATATATATATATATATATATATATATATATATATATATATATATATATATATATTTCATAACCTAATTGGCGGCGTATCCGCAATCCACACAAGAACTCGTGTAGACACACGAGTTTCCCACTAGTTGCATTAAATAATCATGCAAAAAGAAAAAAATACCCGTGAGATAAAAAAAGACAAAAAAGAAAATTTTGATGCAACATGTATTGTGAGATAAAAAAGTTATTTGATGCGTGTCGCTCCCTGGATTTCCATCCTGGTACAAATGCGAAAGTGGCGCGGAAAAGAGGTAGAGTCGCCAACCAAGAATTTTTATCCCGAACGAACTTGAATGGTAATGCTGCACATACCAAAGAAAAGAAAAGGAAGGACACAGGTCCTACGAACCAAAGAGACTGAGTTTGGGAATCAGTAACAACCTGGGAAGGTATTAGCACCTCAGATCGTCCGTCGTACCCGACGGGATCCACGCTTGCAAAGAGACTGTTTCAAAGGGTGAAGAACTGAAAGTTGCTGCAAAGAAAAGGAACTGAACTGGATAAAAAGAAAAGAAAGGGAGAAAATATAGGGAAAATAAAAGAGTGCTCGAACGGGCCCTACCCCGCTGCCTACGTACCTCATCTGGACATGAGGATTAGAGTCGTCGTAGTTCCCCTAACTAGAGGTGGAGAATGGCTTGTGTTTTGAAAGCTTGAACTACTTATGTTAATGCTCAGGTGTTGCAGGCTCGTCTGGAACAAGTGCATTACCGTCTTGAAAAGTGACAAGTAGGAGCAAGTTCTTACGTAAGGAGTGAAGGAGATGAGAAAATAAGTCCCGAAGGAGAGACGCTTATTGTTTGTCTAGTGTTTTTTATCAGTGTGGCACAAGGAAGTGAACTAAATCTCTTTTCCATGGAATGTGTACTTGCTACTACATTCCAAGATGAAATAATAGAACAAGCACACCAAGTAAGGAGAAGATCCCCAAAACTTGGTCCCAGAGATTAGGGCATAAGCTCACTAACTCATTGACGTTATTAAGTGTTTTTGTAATTTATGTGAAGAAGTCTTTTTTATAATTTTCTTTGTGAAAGTAGTCTCATGATTAGACGTGTACATCATGCTAGACAAGCTTGTACTATCCAAAGATGGGAAGACTAATAGGGCTCCATGGAATAAGTCCATACACACAAAGCTACCTTAACCATTATTAAGTGTTTTTTAGGTTTTGGTTTTGAGATGAGAAAGGAAAGAAACAAAAGGAACTTAAAGGTAAAATCTAATGGGGAAAGTTGTCGCTCCCCTGATTTTGCATGGATCGCCCTTTCGGGTTTTCGATCCACCGGGTTACCAATTTTTGCCTGAGTTGTCCGATGTGGCTTTTCAACTCAGCGGGTGTACATTTTTTTTAATTTTTCCCTAATTTTTGCCCGAGCTTTTATTCTGTTTTTAGCTCGCCGGGATGCCTTTTTTTTTTGCCTGGACTATAATTCTGTTTTTGTGTCCAGCGGGTCTTTTATGCGAAGTATTTTTTAACTGCGTCCGAGTTAACAGGGTATTGGAAGTCTTCGCCATCCATAGTGGTGAGCATAAGTGCTCTGCCTGAGAATACTTTCTTCACTATGAATGGTCCTTCATAATTTGGGGTCCACTTGCCCCTGTGATCTTAACTGGGAGGAATGATCCTCTTGAGTACAAGCTCGCCTACTTGGTACTCCCGAGTACGTACTCGCTGATCGAAGGATCGCTTCATTCTCCTTTGATAAAGCTGGCTATGACAGATTGCTGCTAACCTCTTTTCCTCAATTAGGCATAGTTGATCGTATCGAGCACGTACCCATCCAGCCTCATCAAGCTTGACATCCATCAACACCCGCAGTGAAGGGATTTCTACTTCAACAGGCAAGAATGCCTCCATGCCGTAGACTAAAGAGAAAGGGGTTGCCCCAGTTGACGTCCTGACTGACGTTCGGTACCCATGTAACGCAAACGGTAGCATCTCATGCCAATCTTTGTAGGTGATGACCATTTTCTGTACAATCCTCTTGATATTCTTGTTAGCTGCCTCTACCGCACCATTCATCTTTGGTCGGTAAGGAGAGGAATTGTGATGTTGGATTTTGAAGTCCCGGCACAGTTCTGCCATCATCTTATTGTTCAGATTAGAACCATTATCAGTAATGGTCCTTTCGGGCACTCCATATCTGCATATGATATCTCTTTTCAGAAATCTTGCCACCACTTGACGAGTGACATTGGCATAAGATGCTGCTTCAACCCACTTAGTAAAATAGTCAATAGCCACCAGGATGAATCTGTGGCCGTTTGAAGTCGTTGGTTCAATCTTGCCAATCATATCAATGCCCCACATGGAAAAGGGCCAGGGTGAAGACATCACATTCAAAGGATTTGGAGGCACATGCACTTTATCCGCATAAATCTGGCATTTATGACATTTTCTGGCATAGGCACAACAGTCTGCATCCATTGTGATCCAGTAATAGCCTGATCTTAGCAACTTTTTAGCCATTGCATGCCCTCCAGCATGGGTACCAAAGGATCCTTCGTGCACCTCGTGCATCAGCAAGTCTGCTTCTGCCCTATCAACGCATCTGAGAAGTATCATATCAAAGTTTCTCTTATACAGGGAACCATCAGTGTTCAGGAAGAAACTACCAGCTAGCCTTCTTAATGTCTTCTTATCATTGGAAGATGCCCCAGGTGGGTATGCTTGATCCTCCAAGAAGCATTTGATGTCATGGTACCAGGGCTTATCATCTTTGACAATGTCTGCTGAGCACACATATGCTGGCCTGTCAAGTCTGGATACTTCAATTCGGGGCACAAAGTTGGCAGCTTGCACTTTGATCATGGATGAAATGGTAGCCAGAGCATCTGCAAACTGATTTTCGTCTCGAGGGATATACTCAAGCTTGACTGTTGTGAATAAATTCAACAACCTCCTTGTGTAATCCCGATAAGGTATCAGATGATCTTGGTGTGTGTACCATTTGCCATTGGTTTGATTAATTACCAGAGCTGAATCTCCGAACACAGTCAAAGTCTTGATCCTGATGTCAATGGCTTCCTCAAGACCCATAATACAAGCTTCGTATTCAGCTTCGTTGTTAGTGCAGTTAAAGGTGAGTTTTTCCGAGAAAGGCATGTGAACTCCCTTAGGTGTAATGAGTACTGCACCAACACCACGACCATTCATATTAACAGCCCCATCAAACATCATAGTCCATTCTTCTTCTGGGTCAGGCCCTTCAGTATGAATAGGCTCTTCATGATCTTTTGCTTTTATGAACATGATGTCTTCATCAGGGAAGTCAAATCTCATAGGTTGGTAATCATCAATGGGTTGCTCAGCGAGATAATCAGACAATACACTGCCTTTGATGGCCTTCTGAGAGGTGTATTGAATATCATACTCTGTGAGAATCATTTGCCATCTTGCAACCCTCCCGGTAAGTGCTGGCTTCTCAAATATATACTTGACTGGATCCATCTTGGAGATCAACAAGGTAGTGTGAGTCAACATATACTGCCTTAGTCGGCGAGCAGCCCACGCTAAAGCACAACAAGTTTTCTCGAGCAGTGAATATCGTTGTTCACAGTCGGTAAACTTTTTGCTTAGGTAGTATATTGCGTACTCTTTTCGACCAGACTCGTCATGCTGGCCCAACACACACCCCATTGACTTTTCTAATACTGTCAAGTACATGATCAGAGGTCTTCCTTCAACTGGAGGCATAAGGATTGGAGGCTCCTGTAAGTATTCCTTAATTTTGTCAAAAGCCCTCTGATAGTCTTCATTCCACCTGACCGTCTGTTCTTTTCTTAATAGCTTGAACAAGGGCTCGCAGGTTGCTGTAAGATGAGATATGAACCTTGAAATGTAGTTCAATCTACCTAGGAACCCTCGAACTTCTTTCTCAGTTTTTGGTGCAGGCATTTCTTGAATGGCTTTAACTTTGTCAGGGTCAACTTCAATCCCTTTCTCACTTACAATAAATCCCAACAGTTTACCAGATCGTACCCCGAATGTGCATTTGTTGGGGTTCAACCTCAATTGGTACTTCCTCAGACGCTAGAATAACTTCAACAGATTTACCAGGTGGTCTTCTTCTGTGAGGGACTTGGCAATCATGTCATCCAAATAACATTCAATTTCTTTATGGATCATGTCATGGAATAATGTTACCATAGCCCGTTGATAAGTGGCACCAGCATTCTTCAGTCTGAATGGCATCACCTTATAACAGAATGTGCCCCAGGGTGTGATGAAAGTTGTCTTCTCCATGTCTTCAGGTGACATTTTGATCTGATTGTATCCTGAAAATCCATCCATGAAGGAGAACACCGAGAACTGAGCCGTATTGTCGACCAACACATCAATGTGAGTTAAAGGGAAATCATCTTTCGGGCTGGCTCTGTTCAGGTCTCGGTAATCCACACACATCCTCACCTTGCCATCTTTCTTTGGCACCGGAACAATGTTAGCTACCCAAGGTGGGTAACTAGTCACGGCAAGGAACCCGGCGTCCCACTATTTCTGTACCTCCTCTTTGATCTTCATTGCCATGTCAGGGCGAGTTCTTCTCAGTTTTTGCTTAACAAGAGGACAGTCTTCTTTTAACGGTAGTCGATGCACAACTATGTCTGTATCCAACCCTGGCATGTCCTGATATGACCAGGCAAAGATGTCAACATATTCTCGCAACATTTCAATCAACCCCTTCTTAACTTCAGTCTGCAGGCCGACACCTATCTTGATTTCCTTCTTAACCTCTTCTGTGCCAATGTTGATAACCTCGATTTCCTCCTGATGAGGCTGAATAACTCTTTCCTCTTGCTTCAACAACCTGACCAGTTCTTCAGGGAGTTCATAATCTTCCTCAACCTCTTCATCAGCTTGGTAGATTGGATTGTCGAAGTATGCTCAGTCATAGCAGGAGAGTTGTCAATGGAGTCCGGTTGATCGACACTGCACAAGTGATGTGCTCATTCAGAATCTGCTTAAAGAAAACGCACATCAAAAGCAAGAAAGAAAAACACATTGCCATTTTCTTTATTTGTGCAAAAAATTAAAATTGAAAGAAGAGGAACAATTTGATTGAAAAATGTCCTTTATATATGACAAATAAATGCTTTCAAAACATGGAGGCCCATACAATGGATCCTTGTACCTTGGGCAGAGTACAGGATTTGACATGCAGTATGTAAAAAAAAGACAAATAAACAATTACTTTGTGATCCAGGTGACTTCGACGATGTCTTCCGTAGACCAATTGGGCAGCTCCTCTCCCGGTGCACACGGGCGGATCCAATTATCCAGTTTGCACTCGCTATCTCCGTCTTCACTGGTAGCACAAATATGGTTGCGGTCCAGCAACCCAGCCCTAGTAAAGGTAATGGTCTTGTTATCTGATGAACGGACGAGCCCATCAGGCTGATACCCAAGCCCAAACTTGTCTTCCTTCTTTTCCAGCTCCAATAATCTGCCCCAGCCCTGGGCACTGCCTGATTGCACAACTTCCTTGGCCTGCTTGTAGGAGGTAATAGACGTACCTTCTTTATCTTCAGCCCTACTCAGAGGAGACAAGGAACTAACATTCACTGCTTCAAATGCTTGACACAGAGTTTCATGAATTTCACCATCCATCTCCACATATTTGAATGTAGATAGATGACTCACAAATATGTCCTCTTCACCGCACACAGTCACAACTTGACCATCCGCTACGTACTTGAGCTTCTGGTGCAAAGTTGACGTCACAGCCCCTGCGGCATGAATCCATGGTCGACCAAGTAGACAGCTATAAGCAAGTTGGATGTCCATCACGTAGAACGTGCTCTTAAACACTTGCGACCCAACCTTGATTGGCAACTCAACCTCTCCAAAGACAGACCTTCGAGAACCGTCGAAAGCCTTCACCACCAAATCACTTGGCCTCAAAACAACCCCTTCCACATTGAGTTTCATTAACGCCTTCTTCGGCAAGACATTAAGAGACGACCCAGTATCAACCAGGACATGAGACAGCACAACCCCTTTGCATTCAATTGTGATGTGGAGAGCCTTGTTATGATTCCTCCCTTCAGTAGTGAGGTCCCTATCAGTAAAGCCCAGACCATGGCTCGCATTTACACTTCCCACCACAGCTTCTAACTGATTCACGGTAATCTCCTGAGGAACATACGCCATCTGCAACACCTTCAGAAGGGCTTCTTTATGAGCTGGTGAGCACATCAGCAGTGACAAGATAGAGATTTTGGAGGGAGTTTGATTTAGCTGCTCGACTACCTTGTAGTCGCTCCTCTTAATAATCCTCATGAACTCCTCCATTTCCTTCTCGAAAGTACTTTGACCAGTAGCGGGAGTGGCATTATCGTCAGTTGTTATTTGTTTCCCTTTGGCTTTAGCAGAAGCCTCAGCATCAGTGTCTCCTCTCAAAGTCTGAGGAGCGAATAAGCGACCACTCCTCATGAAACCTCCACTTCCCCCAACATTCACCACAGTTGGGTCCATGGTTACTGTCTTATTTTCCACTTTCTGTCCTCCGACATACACTTCTGATCCGTAATGCCACGGAATAGCCTTCTCATCTGAATACGGAATAGGTCCAAGCACCGTGATGGTGACGGGACTTACTTCCGGGACATAAATAGTAACCGGCTCTCTTTGCACTGGCACTTCAGCAGGATCATAGTATATGGTCACCGTTGACACTTCATCATTTCTCTTAACAGCCCTGTCGAACTGTAACAACCTATCATCCATCAGCCTCTGTAAACCAGTCTTCAATTTGTCACAACCATTCTTCGACTCAACACAGTCTTCGCAATCAAGCCCACAACCCGGGAAAACCTGACCCTTCAACAATCTCTCCTTGACCAGCAACAAGGAGGTCTTCACTTCTTCAACCCTCTCCACCAATTTCAACCTCTCCTCCATCTCAATAGCATTAACCCTGGCTCCTCCATGATTAGGGATAGGATTAGTCGTGACATTCGGAGGCGGCGCAAAATTGATTGCTTTGGAGTCGATCAATTCCTGAACTTTATAGTGCAAAGCCCTGCACTTCTCCGTTGAGTGCCCGGGTGCCCCAGAATGGAAAGCACATCGAACATTGGCGTCGTAACCTGGAGGAAGAGTTCCAGTAGGTGGAGCTAAGGTCCTCAGTTGAATTAAGTTCAGTTCCAACAATCTCTGGAGTAAAGCTGTGTAAGTCATTGGAATCACATCAAAAACCCTATCAGCTTGGCGTGGCTGCCTCTGCTGATACGGTCTCTGTTGATAGTTGCGTTGCTGTTGTTGCTGAGGCTGTTGTAGAGCCTGTTGAGCTGGTTGAATCGGTGTAGTGGGAATTGTGACTGCAGCTATCTGATTGTATTCTCGTCTATAACCTCTGCCTCTGTCTCGGCCATATACTGCGCTAGCTTCCCCTTCTCTTCTTCTAGGAGGTCCGCCAAAGGCTTTCCTCGCTCCTCCAGAGCTACCAGCAGTATTAGGGTCCTGAATCTTCCCCGTCTTTAACAGAGTCTCAACTCTCTCTCCAGCAATCACAATATCATTGAACTTGGTGGCCGAGTTAGATGCCAACCTTTCTAGAAAAACACCTTGGAGAGTGCCCATAAACATGTCGGCCATTTCGTCCTCCAAGAGAGGTGGTTGCACCCTGGCAGCTAGCTGGCGCCACCTCTGGGCATATTCTTTGAAACTTTCTTTTGCCGCCTGAGCCATGTGCTGCAACTGCGTGCGTTTCGGAGCCATGTCCATGTTATATTGATACTGCCTCACAAAGGATTCAGCTAAATCCTTCCAATTCTTGATATTGACCCTATTGAGCTTCATGTACCATTCAAGGGAAGCTCCCACCAAACTATCCTGAAAATAATACATCCACAGTTTCTCATTATCTGTGTGAGCGGCAATTCTCCCGATGAATGATTGCAGATGGGTCTTCGGGCAAGTAGTGCCATCATACTTCTCAAAGGTTGGAACCTTGAACTTATACGGGATCCTGACCCCAGGAACCAAGCCCAAATCGGTTATGTCAAATCCCAAAGAGCTTTGGGACTGAATAGCTTTGATTTGCTCAGCCATCTCCTCTAACCTCTTGTTCATCTCTGCTCCTTGACCTTCAGCTTCATCAAGTAGAGTGAACTGGTCGTCTTGATTGTCCATCTGAATGTTGTGCAACCCATCGTTGATTATTGTCATTCCTGGCTGTGTAACAGGAGGTTCGACCTGACGTGCGCCTGCACCGGTACGATTGTCAGCAGTAGCAGCAGCCGCAGTGTTCCTATTCTGATTCTCAACCATCTCCCGCAGACGCTCTTGGGTCTGCCCCATGCCGACCATTAGTGTCATAAAATTATCCATCCTTTGTCTCAAATCCGTCAAGTCCGCTTGCAACTGGTCCATGACTCGTTCTCTGTTAATCTTGGTTGGATACCTGTGTACTGCTGGTTGTCCTCGAACCTTACGAGGAGCTATAGTGCCTGTAACACAAAACACGTTAGTAACCGAGACACTACCTGCAAAACAACAAACAGGTTATATGGATGCAATGCAGCTGTTTATGTTTCCAATCACAAGTCATTTATGCCCCGGTTCCAGTATTCAGCAAAGAAAACCAGATGGACACTGATCCTCGACTTCCAGAAACTTTCGCGAGAGACCACATTCAAAACACGACTGCAAGCAAACCAAGAAGTAATGGAAAAAACCAAAATATAAATCAACCTATTAGGCAAATTGCACAGAATTCCCCGTAGGGTACAAGTCTTTACAAAGGAGAAACAACCAACTAGGACTCCTACAACATGCCTGTAGGTAATCCAGATACAAGAAAAGTAAACTAAGATGCAGAACCAACACCCAAGGACCCTGAAGCCCCATCACTAAGCCCCTCATCAGATCTGACCTTCTTGACTCCCGCCATCAACTTCAGGTTTTCAATCTCTTTAAGCGCTGCTTCGAGGGATTGTCGACTGTCTGCGAGTTGTTGGGTCTTCTCTCTGCGAATTTTGTGGACTTGCTCCACCTCCTCTTTTTTGTAAGCCATCTGAACCTCAAAGAACTCCTCTTTTTCTTTATATTGCTTCAGCTCTTGCTCTCTCTGTCCCTTCAACCATACAATAGACTGACGAGCGTCTCTGAGGGTCTTTGACTTCTTTTTGCGCTCAGCTTCTCTTTGGGCTTCCATCATCCCCAATCTGCGGAAATGTGCTTCTCTACCTGCAAAGTCCTTCTCCTTAGCCTCTAAAGTCGTTTGTATCTTCAACAACTTCTCTTCAGCTTCAATCTTGGCCCTGTTGGTTTGGTGATACAAGCTTACCATCTCAGTATTTTCAACTCTAACCGCATGTAGCTGGGCTTCCAACTTCTTGAATTCCTCTAGAGGCACAGTATCAATGGACTCAGCAACTGGGGGAACTGGTGTTGAAAATGGTAACAAAACTCTTCTAGCTCTGTCTTTCAACCAAGCTTCGTACTCTGGGAATGTCTGATTGTTACACTTCCCAAAGCTAGCTATCCCTTCTCCCTTAATGCACTTCCAAGCTCCCGCAACCTTCCTCACTAAGGGCATATTATCTTTCACTGAGAAGTAGAAAATAGGGGTCAGTTTCAAATCTTCAGGCACCTCTCTCAAAGCGTATCCCAATTGTCTTCTTAACAGGATTGGATTGTAATTAATCCCTCCGGTTATTCCCAACAAAGGCACACTATGATAACTCCCGCAGCTGGTGATGAAACGTGCACCTTGCAGCCTTTGAGTGAACCATCTAACATCTTTGTCCAGCAACCTTTCCAACTTCTGAGCCCATACCAGAGTGTGGTCACTAAACACTCCCGTACTAGGCAAATGCCTCATGAACCACATGTGAAATAATGGGGCACAGCAACGAACCAAACCTCCCCTCTTCTTCTCAGTTTTGTAATGAACTGAGTAATACAAGTCCCCGAGTAAGGTAGGCACAGGATTCTTCAGCAAAAAGAGATGTATGGCGTTTATATCTATGAACTTCTCCATATCAGCAAACAAGATAATGCCATAGATAGAAAGAGCCAAGATAGCACAGACAGCATCCCATTCTCCTTCAACAGCCAATTCTTCCGCCTTCTTCACCAGAGCCTCCAAAGAAAACCCAGACACACCTCCTTTAATAATGGTCAAAGACTTCATAGCAGAAGGGCTCAAATAAAGAGCCTTAGCAATAGCCTCAGGTGCCGGTCTACTCATCTCAGAATTGAAAGGAACTTGGTCTCGAACCGGCACACCCAGGATCAGAGCATATTCCTCCAGCATAGGGCCCAACTGAAAATCAGGGAAGGTGAAGCAACGGAGCTGAGGGTCATAATACTGAAGCAATGTATGAATGGCACTCCTCTCGGAAGGATCTAACTCTATTACCGCATCAAGAATACTCCCGTAAGCTTTTCTGAATCTCTCTACCTGGTTGGGTGTAATCAGCTTTACCATCTTTTTCAACAAGCCAACCTTGATATCAAAGAACTTGAAATGAATATGCTGCTTGCGAGGATCTTCCATCTTTAAAGAGAATACCGGAACCGGAAGCAGAGAAATGAACCTGAATGAAAACAAAAACAATGATTAATGATGCAATGCAGATGCAAATGCAAAGACACATGGCCATCTGAGACTGTCTGGAATCTGGATACTGACAAAGGCCCCTCTGAATAACTTGACAAACTAAAAGTCCACTGAGTCACACTCTCTGATAATCACAACTCTCTGAAGAAGATCTCAGGACCACAATATCAAGAATACCAGAACAAGAAAACCAGATCTCCGAAACTGTATCATAATATGAACTGCACTGGTAACAAAAGGTATGATGAGGTCAAGGGTTCCTGCAAACCTGTAAACCCATCCCCAATCTCACAGGTGTGCTCCGGGTCAAACATCACGGACTCTCAAAGCCGAATAGCAATAATAATTTCACCATTTCCGAGAAATGGATCATGACCAAATCAGGGAATCGGTTAGGCATTATATACTACGCAGGGAGGCCTCAGCTGAGTCCAGGAAAAACAAGCATGCCTTATAAGTCCCCAGCTTCAAGCGCTGAAATCGAGAAACAATAGTACATTCAGCCCGTAGGATACAGTACTAATGTCATACGACCAGATGCTTTGACTGAGTTCCTATAAGAGAACCAGGCCATCCAATGCGAGTCCCCAGTGGACCCTCGGGTGCAAATGGGTTTGCCACAAAATGTGGTCTGCCACTGTCACCACTGGAGAGGGTTGTTTCCACAAAGGTTCTCAATGATCGGTCCCCAGATGCACATAACTATCAAGGTCCTATCCTGAAGTGGAGGAAATCCCCACACAAGATACTTCCAAGACGGTCGCAATCTGGGCGTGAAACACATCGCCACTCATCATGCCACATGTGAGTACAATATGTCCACTCTAATCCTAGGGTGCACTCAAGCCGGGTACTTGGCTTATCTCTCAGAAACAGTATCACCCAAGCCCACCAAACAGAAAACCAGTCCAGACAGTCCAGTATGATATATGGTGCGGAAAATAAATACTGAAAACTGTAAATAAAGCTGTAAATAGAACTGTAAATAAACAACAATAATATACAACACACAACAGCAAACAAACATCACCCAATGAAACAGAGCCACACAAGCGCTAGGAGAGACTCACAGGGGAACCAGAGATTCTAGGTTCGGTCCCCAGCAGAGTCGCCAGCTGTCGCTCCCCTGATTTCCATCCTGGTACAAACGCGAAAGTGGCGCGGAAAAAGAATAGAGTCGCCAGCCAGGCATTTTTATCCCGAAGAAAGGGAATGGTAATGTTGCACAAACCAGAAGAAAAGAAAAGGAAGGACACGGGTCCTGCGAACCAAAGAGACTGAGTTCGGGAGTCGGTTAAGACCTGGGAAGGTATTAGCACCCAGATCGTCCGCCGTACCCGACGGGATCCACGCTTGCAAAAGAAACTGTTTCAAAGGGTGAGGGTATGAAAGCTGCTGCAAAGAAATGAAAATGAAAAGAAACTGGAACTGGAAAAGAAATGAAATAAGAAACAAAGAGAAAAATGTAGGGAAAATAAAGATTGTGCTCGAACGGGCCCTACCCCGCTGCCTACGTACCTCATCAGGATAATGAGGATCAGAGACGCCGTAGTTCCCCTAACTAGGGGTGGAAAAGATTGCTTGTGTATTAAGGCTTGAACTGCCTATGTCAATGCTCAGGTGTTGCAGGCTCGGACGACGAGTGCGTTACCGTCTTGCAAAATGACAAGTAGGAGCAAGTTCGCGGACGGAGCGAAGGAGGTGAGAAAAGAATTCCCGAAGGAAAGACGCTTATTGTTTGTTTGGCGTTTTTTAGAAGCTTTTATGAGTGAAGGTTTGCATAGGTAAGTGTACCTAAGTCTTACTCAATGGGATGTGTACATCTCACATCATCCCGAAATGGAATGCGCAAGAGGCACACCTATCTATGGAGGAAATCCCCAAAGCTAGTCCCACAAGTGAAGGCTTAAGCACACTGGCCTATTACCATTATTAAGTATTTCTGTGGTTTTTTGGTTAAGAAGTGTTTTTTAGCTTTTCTTTGTGAGGTACTCATGCTAAGACCTATCCACCACGAGTGATGACTCACACCTCGCCCCGAAATGGAATGCGTGCAAGTATCTCATAGCAAAGTCTCATGTCACATGAAAGTACTCAACCTTTATTAAGTGAATTAAAATTGAATTTGAAGATGAGAAGAGAAAGCACCAAAAGGAACGCAAAGGTAAAAGCTAACGGGAAAAGTCTAATCCTAATATTCACATGCTCGGATGGTCCTAGGTTAGTATGGTTTACTATCCTAAAGGAGGAGATAAGAAGAGAAAGAGGAGAAGAAGAACCATGGTGGCCTAAGCACACCTCAAGTCGAGAAAGAATAGAAGAAGATGAGGAAGCAAAAATAAGATGAATAAGAAATAAGAATGAGAGATGAGAATGCGAAATGGATATAAGATGAATAATGCACAAACAGAGCCTACACCAGTAGGACTTCTAGATGCAACAGCATGCAATAAGTAAAATCAGGCCTCAGTGGTACCTATCGGAGAAGATCCGTTGCCTCTTCAATTCGTACTGAAATGCCCAAGAATACTTGTAATAAGATATCGACCTCAAGTCAAGGCATGCATCCAAATTATCAACCAATAAGAACATTCATCAGGACGGGCCTTCAAGCCCAGGCAGTAGTCCACTATTCGTCACAAATAACATCGAGAATTTCACAAACAATAACATATCAACACTTAATGAGCGAACAATCAATAGTAAAACTCAGATCCACCATCCTTGAAATCAAGAAAGCAACCTTGCAACTTGAAGAAAACGAAACTAAGATCAACCAAATTAATTAATTACTTCCTTAAAAAAAACTATATTAAAATTAAAAAAACAAAGTTAATAAAATCAAAATTCCAATAAGAAATAAACTCAAATATATTAATATAAACAAAATCAAACCAAATTATATTCTAAACTATAATTGTTAATAAAAAATTAAGATACAAAAAAAAAAAAATAAATAAATAAATAACAAGAAGAGGGGGTGAGGCGCAGGATATCTTGGTGGAATTAGCAACTCCAATTGGGCTTCAAGCAAGTCAGCCCATCAAGACAGCAACAACAAAAATTCATTCTCCTGGCATGTGTATGTTCGGTGGACAGGAGGTGCACAAGCAGGTCAACAGAGCTGAAAGGTCCAAGGTCAACAGTAAACAATAATCAGAAATTGCCTTTTTTATTAAAAAAAGGAAATGGCACAACAACAAAAACTCAAAACGCGGACTCCTTTCACAAAGCACCGCTCCAACCCTTCTTCTCACACACCGCCGGCTCTCACATTCACGTCACCCTTCACCATCAATGCTCATCGCGACTTTTCTTTCATCATCGCATCAACAACATCAAGTTTCGCCGGACCCAAACAATCAAGTCGTCGCGAAATCACCGCCGCCGTGGACCTCTCTCAGCTTATGTCCCAGACAACGCAATCGTTGGGTTCCTCTCCTACTCGATCCTGACTCTCTCAAAACTCTCTCCATCTCTCACTTCATCTCTTCTGAATTTGCTTTTGTTTCTGTGTTGTTGAGGGGTTTGAAGGTCTGTGGGTTGCTGTGGTTGAAGTTGATGTGGTTGTGTGTTCGATGTTGAAGAGGTTGGCTGAAGTTGTGTTGGTGGTTTTGAAGGTTTTGTCGTGGTTGTCGTAAGTTAATGGAGAGCAGGAAGAGTTGAAGAGTTGTGAAAATGGTTTTGTCGAAGGCTATGGTGGTGATTTGGTTAAGATTGAAGAGGATTAGGTTGAAGCTGTGAAATAAGTAATGTGATGAAGAAATGGTTGAAGTGTTTCGGTGTAGTTTTGTGTCTGGGGTCGGTGAGTTATGGTTTTGGTGGTTTCAGTGATTTGTTTCTGCGGTTTGCTTTGTGTGGCTGTACAGGTTTGGTTTGCGGTGGTCACGTATTCGTCTTTGAGAAAAAATGGATGGAGTAGTGAAGGGTTTGCAGTTGCAGCAAGATGGTGGGTGTTGTTTTAGGTGAGTGTGATGAAGAGGAGTGGTTATATGCGGGTTGGTGAGTAAGGTTGAAGAAGAGTGATGACATTCAGCAGAAAAACAGTGGTGTTAGGTTTGTGTTGTACAAAGTTGCAGAAGAAAATGGTTGAAAGAAGAGAGGTTTTTGTGCGTGAGTGCAAAGGCTTGGAGATTTGGGTGAGCTGCTTATGAAGGTATGTTGCGGTAATGGTTAGTGAAGGTTGTAGAAGAAACAAAGGGTTTTGTGATTGAGTTGAGAGTTGAAGAAGAGTTTTCTTATGTTGAAGATGAGTGAGAATGATATTGGTTTGTGTTAGTGGCAATTCGGATTAGATTGAAGGTGAAGATGCGGTATTGGTGTGTATTGTTTTATGGGTGAAGGATGGTTTTGAAGAAGAGGAAATTTTTGGTTGTGGGTTATGCGATTGATGGTTGAAGAAGTTTTTTGTCCATTGAGGAAATGGTTTGTGCTGAAAAACGCGTGTGAAAAGTTGTTGCGAATTGGTGCATGGTGGGATGAATTTGCGTGATGCGGATTGTGCAGAGTGGTGGGGCCGTGTGAGATATGATGGAAATGTGCTGCGTGATAGAGTGGGGTCAGTTGTGTTGTACTATGAGTGAAAATATTGAAAAAAAGAATGAAATCTTGGTTTTGCTTCCCTTTTTTTTATAAGTGTTATTCCATTTTGAAGAAATTAATGGTGGGTCATGATAGTGAGCACTTGGGTTTGTGAATCTGTTTAATGGAGAGATTAAATAGGTGAGATAATAACTAATAAACATGAATGGGCTAATGAAATAAAATGTGAATTCAAAATAAAAATGAATATGAAAAATTATGATGATAATGGGTATGAACTGAATTGTGAATACTTGGATATGGAAATAAAAATATTGCTATAAGGGTTCTAGAAAGATGAAATTGGCTATAAAATGGATGATAATAAATGGAAGAAAAAAAAGGATAAAATATGGAATATGAATTTAAAGGGATAATGAATAAATATTTAAATGTGGTTAATAATCGGATATTGGATGAGAATACATAAACTTGAGAATTGGATAAGAAAAATGGCTACGAACTGAACTTAAATGGAATGGACCGACTACCACCCATACGCACACTGTCATAAAACAACTTGCACCATTTCACACGCCCTTGATAAAACATGAAGCCCAACTACCATTGTAATTGAAACAAACCACTTGAAGCCAATCAACCTTTCAATTTCTAATCCAATGAACCCTTAACTTTCAAATTTATCTGAATCGTTTTCTTGAGAAAATAAATTCACAATTGACCATAATGAGCAGATAAACAGATAATCAGGACCAAAACCTCTTATGAACCATAAGTAGATAATCTGATGAATTCCATGCACCATCCAACTTGACTTTGAACGCTCATTGCCTGAGAAATAGCCCTGTGAATAGTCCTTGTGAATGAAACCCTTGAAGACCACTAAACCAGGGAAATAAACCCTAATTCAGTAATAGGAGTCTAAGAATATGACGTCATTGACGACTGCAAAGCCAAGGCGTTGAATTCCTCTGATAATCCGCAAATAGGATGTGAAACCCTAATTCTTCAGAAAATACCGATCTCATGTCTTATGCACATGATATGAATTCTAAATGTTAATGATCTAATGGAAATGCAGATGAGATGCAAACGAAAGGCAGACAAAGATATAAAACCAGAGGGCAAATTTAGGGTATCTACAAAAGTCTAATCCTAAAGTTATCATGCAAAGGTAGTCCTATGGTTAGTGTGGTTTGAAATCTATCCTAATGAAGAAGGAAAGAAGAAAGAAGGAGAAGAAACAAGAACTAGAATACAACTTACTCCTCTAAATGAAATAAGTTGTTTCTAAAGGGGGAAAAGATGAAGTTAAACAAAAGATGGCATAAGGAACATCACAAAGATAAATGAGAAAGCAAAAATAAAGGATAAGATGAAGAATTGAAATGTGGATATCATCCACACTTCACTTACCATGAGCCCCTACAAGGAAACGTTAGATCATACACAAGTAATAAAGGAAACAATTAAAACAAAAAGATCAATTTAAAAAATCACAACCAGAAGTAACACACACCATTCATATGTTATGATTACACATACAAAACCATGAAAGTATTAGAGAAAACAACTCATCACAAAAGCAATTCAAGTCACTATGAAAGAACAAAACATTTATGAGATAACACAAAGCATACAAAGTGAACAAGCATCATACAATTCAATACCAGAACCCTAAAACTTCAAATAAGTGCCTAAGCAATAAAAGAAATCAAGAAAGGAAGCATAATAGTTCAATTATTATTAATATGGGAAGCAATTAAGCATAAAAAGTGAAGTGACCATACATACAAATGTGAGAACCTCCAAGAGCAAGTACCTAAAAGCAAGTCAAGATACAAACACCATACAAGGACCAGAGACCTATACACATATCAAAAGGACTCTAAACAACCTATAGGAGTTGGCACAAGTGCCCTCCTAACCTAAGAAGCAAGCAAGTAGCAAGAAAGGATACAAATTAGGGCAAGTAAACAAGAAAATTCACATTAAATCCAAACTTCATCCAAAAAATCCACAATTAAACACAAGTGTTCCTTAGACTCATAAAAACAACATACCAAAATGAGAGGTCCAAAAACAGAAGCAAACTATAGTAATGGAGGGCATACATTGCAATTAGGGTTTTGAGGTTCATGCACAAAGCAACTTGCCAAAATTCAACATAAATATTCCTAAAAAATAAGAGATAAATCACCAGCAAAATACATCATGTCTATGAACCAGAGCAAAAAGAACCACATCAAAATTCAAATCCATGGTCAAGATAAAAATTAAGCAAGGCAGCATGTGAATTAAAATGAATAAAGAAAAGAAAATAAACCACTCAATTATTTAATGCACGAAAAATAAAAATAAATGGAAGAAAAAATTGTACAAAATTAAAGAAAATTAAATTTGATGTCCATGATTTTTCTGGTGATGTTTTGAAACTTCTAACTATTTTTAAAAATTCAGAACTAAACAATTAAAAAAAGAAATAAAAATAAAACAAAAGAAGAGAGGAGGTGTAGTCAGTAAACATTTCCAGTTCAAACCAAATGGGGTCACAAAAGAGGGGGTGTGAAAAGTAACCTAAAGCCCACAAATCCATCGCATGTACTCATTATTACCATGGAAATTCACACAAATCAGGAAAAAGAATGAACCAATGGATCAATCCAGCACATGAGATTCAGTCAACACACAAAGGCAAGTAAACACATCCAAATAACAAACATGTGTGTACATGATAACTAGCATAGCCTAACACACACAAGGCATTATTCAGATTCAAAAAATAAAAGAAGGCACGTGCATGAGACGGTGTGTTTTTAATGTGTTGTCAACTTGATAAGTGTCCAGATCAAACAATCCAAGGGCCATGAAGTCATCTTCCTCATTCAACTCATAAATAACATTTCCAAAATCCGGTGACCGAAGCTAGGGCTCCGGCACCGGAAAGTTCATGCGTATGAACAAAAGTTGCCAGAAATTAATAACAATGTCCAGATCTACTCAGTTTTCCATGGTGAACACAAATATGCCATAAAAAATCACAAACACTAAGCATAACTCACAGATCGAAGGCAACAAGTTTCATCATCAAACTTTCAAACTCATATATCTTACTTAATACTTAATCATTTTCAAATCTAAAAAGCTCAGTGTAATCAGCATAACACATAGATCAAGAAGCACACATAAAATCACACATCTAGATCTATGAATTCAGTGAGTTACCTGAACTTGAAGATCTTCCAAATCACCAAGATAAAACTTCAGATGATGCAGATCCAGTCACTTTAACCTCCTCTTACAAAATAAATGCAAGAAGGAGCTTGAAAGAGGCTGTAATGGAGGATTCGAAAGCTTATGCTCTGAACTGCAACTCCTTGCTCCTTCACCTTTTGCTCAAATTAATGGCAGAAATGTGTTCTTTGAAGCTTGGAGATGAAGAATATGAAAAGAGATCAAAGAAATGAGGCCTGGAGAGAGAGAGATTTGAAGGCTTTTGCTATTGTGCATAAAACTTTGAATCTGAGAAATGAGAGAAGCTGAGCCTCCAAATTCATGTGCAATGGCTTATATATGATATGTGCTCATGTTGATTAGGGTTTGCAAAACAATGCACGTGAGAATGTTGTGATGGCAATGCTTTTGAATTTTTGCATGAAGTGTGTGATGACTCAATTTACTAGTGATCTCTCTCTCCTTGGCACATGCTGATCACACTTTCCTTCCCAATCATAACTGAAACAATCTTGGCCCTTGGATGCGAATGTATCATGATTTATTTGTGATTTTGCAAATTTTCATTTTGGCAAATTTCTCCCTTCCCATGCACGGGTTTGATGATTTTCTTTGGGACAAATGCTTTTCATGCAATGTACCATGATATCATGACTTTATTTTGCTCATAGATCACCTTTGAAATGAGTTACAAACCATTTTGCAACTTGGTAGAAAGTTGGTTTTCATGTAAAACCCTAAAATAAGTCCAACTTCAAATGATCATAATTTCCAAACCACAAATGCTATGGATGAGTTCTTGTACTTTTTGGAAATGTGAGAACATGTCCTGTAATTTTCATGTTTAAAGAAAATTCATTTGGAATGATATGGATCATGAAAGAAGCCTTTGAAGATTAGGGCAAAACTTGCCAAAAATGGAAACTTCCATTACAAGTCACATGCCAAAAATGGAAAATCCTTCAAAATCTCTTGATTCTTGTTCTTTAAGTTCACCAAAGGTTTTATTTGACCTTAAGAATGTCCCTTGACTTAAAACATGGGATTGGACCTCTTGAATTCTCATAGTTGACTTTTCAAATGCCCAGTTTGACCAATTTCTTCACTTACAAGTAACTGAAGAATTGACTAACTTCCTCAATGATTTTTCTCACTAAATTTCATACATAGGCTTCAAATATCATATAATGTACTTTGACCACGAGAATTGGTCAAAGGTACAAGCAATCCATGCTCAAAAGCAAAACCCTAATTCATGGTTCATCTGTGTAGGAGATAAATGCATCCTTGATCTTCTAGTGATCCTTCACCCTTCTTGGCTCTTATAGGCAACTTTGAGCTTGTATGGGATATGAGGAACCCTTGGGAATATTTTGCAATTTCACTTGGCCCCTTGCTTTGACTTATAGAATCAAGAATTTCCAAATGACTGATCATATGCCTAATGCTAGAACATGTGAGTGTTATGCCTCATTTTTCTATGCTAAATGTTAAGGATCTGATGTTCTTATGATGATTATGATGTGAAACTGATGATAAAAGGGAGAGGGCAAATTTGGGGTGTTACAGCTGCCCCTATTCAAACATCTGTTAATCTGAAAAGGACGAAAGCCTAGGTTGTCGACCGTTCGAGATGAACTGTGATTGAATACCCATAAGAACCAAAAAATTGCACTCTGCCGAAGAATAAGAAAGGAAATGGGAAATAAACCCAATCCAAACTAACAAACTGCTTGAGACCCTTGCTGAAAAGTAACTCAAAACCAAAATTTTGTGTAAATTCAACATCAGACGGAGCAGACGAGTTTCCTTCAAACAAACCTGATACGCCAGGTGGATAAATAACAAACCTGTTACGCCAGGTGAATAAAATCCAGGATGAACGAGCCCTCTTCAAACATCTTGCTCAGATATATGGTTCCTAAGACGGTCGAGTCTTTATCGGATGACCTGCTACTCCAGGACCGGTAGTGCACTTAAGCCTGTGGGATAGACATGCACAAATAGGATAGACGAACCCTCTTCATATACCTTGCGTAGATATATGGTTCTAGGACGGACGAGCCCTCTTCACAAATCTTGTTCAGATATGTGGTACACAAGACAGACGAGTCTTCTTCGGATAACCTGTTACGCCAGGAAACCGGTAAACATTTTGACGTTTAATCCCACCATCAAGACTTAGAACCTCCTGAATACAGACGAGTATTGGATGATCATCAAGGGAACACAGACGAGTGCCCTAAGTCAAAGATACGGACGAGTATCATACCATGATCAAAGAAACACGGACGAGTGCTTCGGGAAATGATGCAGACGAGTATCAGCCACTGATATGGACGAGTATCAGAAAAGTATCAAACACAGACAAATGCTTGCCAAAAGATAACACGGACGAGTGCTAAAGACGATACGGACGAGTATCAGAAAGGTATCAAACACGGACGAGTACTTGAAACAATGCAGACGAGCATCAGGAAACCAACAAACACATACAAGTGAATGAGAGCTTGAGTACTAACACAGACGAGTGTTAGGGGTGATACAGACGAGTATCAGTAAAATGCTTGATTTGCAAGGAGAATAACAACTTTGCAGGGGAGAATAATATCTGTAGAATATTCTGCTGAGGAACGAGATCAAGATGCTCTGACAATGCTTGACTCTGGCTGAGAAAAAAACAATTGGCTGAGTTGTCACAAGGGCCAAAAATAAATTGGCAACTTCCTGGAGAATATTTCAATGATGGACAACTTCCAAATATGAAACTCTGTGGGGAATATCATCTTCAGGCTTGGCTGGGGAAGATGCTTGGTTAAATAACCCTTTCCTGGGAACAAATTCTGACATTCTGAACTCAGTGGAGAAATGCAAGGCCTTCATCTACCTGCTAGAAATACTTCATTGCTGACTCCGCTTGGGGAGAAGAACTATTCAATTAACCTGGAAGTTCAGTTGGGGATATCATCTTCTCTAACTCAGCTGTGGAAAGGCTAAATGGGACCAAACACTCACTGTTTGTACCTGCCACAACAAAAGTGCATTCATATGCCCTGAGAAATTACATGGCATGAATTAATCATCACATGTCACTTGTCCTTCAAAGAATTTTTAGATGTTTTCCTTTTGCATGTCATTCATAAGGCCAACAAGTTTATATGCAATGTTCTTTTACCAAAAATTCAGGACATTTTTGCAAATAAAGTAAATAAAACAGGAAACAAAGACTAAGATTCTTGATTGAATATTATTTTATTGATGAGCCTCTGAATAGGCGAGAATTTACATCAGGAAGCAACCACCTGGAAAGAGGTAGCCACAATAAAATTGAGAAAAATAAACTTTCCTAATGGCAATGTACACGATATTCTAATGAGTTTCCTTTCTGCTATGACCAGTATATCTTCATGACTTTCCGTTCCTGCCTTCCCTTCTGAAGAGGAAGATGAGACTGATTCCTATCCTTTGGATATATCCAAATTAACCGAGACGATGATGTGGTACAGATTACTCGGATCACAGTCATTCGCTTATTCCCTTATTTTGCGTGGATCTGCCTTTCGGGTTTTCAATCCACCGGGATACCCTTTTTTGCCTGAGCTGTCCAATGTGGCTTTTCAACTCAGCGAGTGTACAATTTTTTTTAAAATTTATTTCCCTAACTTTTGCCCGATCTTTTTATTATGTTTTTAGCTTGCCGGGATGCCCTTTTTTTCCTGGACTTATAATTTTGTTTTTGTGTCCAGCGGGTCTTTTTTTATGCGAAGTATTTTTTAACTGCGTCCGAGTTAACAGGGGATTAGAAGTCTTCACCATCCATAGTAGTAAGCATCAGCGCTCCACCAGAGAAAAATTTATTTACTATGAATGGGCCTTCATAATTTGGTGTCCACTTTCCCCTGTGATCTGAACCTGGAGGAATGATCCTTTTGAGTACCAGCTCGCCAACTTGGTACTCCCGAGTGCGTACTCGCTGATCAAAAGCTCGCTTCATTCTCCTCTGATAAAGCTGCCCATGACACACAAATGCTAATCTTTTTTCATCAATTAGACACAATTGGTTATATCGGGCACGCACCCATTCAGCCTCGTCAAGCTTGACGTCCATCATCACACGAAAAGAAGGAATTTCCACCTCCACCGGTAAGACTGCCTCCATACCATATACTATGGAAAACGGAGTTGCCCCAGTAGACATCCTGATTGACGTACGGTATCCATGCAATGCAAATGGTAACATCTCATGCCAATCCTTACAAGTGACGACCATTTTCTGCACAATACTCTTCATATTCTTGTCTGCTGCCTCAACCGCACCATTCATCTTTGGTCGGTAAGGAGAAGAATCGTGGTGTTGAATTTTGAAATCTCGGCATAGTTTTGTCATCATCTTGTTATTCAAATTAGAACCATTATCAGTAATGATTCGCTCGGGAACTCCATATCGGCAAATGATATCTCTTTTCAGAAATTTGGCCACCACTTGACGAGTGACATTGGCATAAGACGCTGCTTCGACCCATTTAGTTAAATAGTCGATTGCGACCAATATGAAACTATGACCGTTTGAAGCAGTAAGCTCTATTTTTCCGATCATGTCAATGCCCCACATAGAAAAGGGCCAAGGAGATGACATGACGTTGAGCGGGCTTGGAGGTACATGCACCTTATCTGCATAGATCTGGCATTTATGACATTTATGGGCATATGAACAACAATCTGCATCCATTGTTAGCCAATAATACCCTGACCTCAACAATTTCTTAGCCATTGCATGTCCTCCTGCATGAGTACCGAAAGATCCCTCATGGACTTCCTTCATTAACATGTCTGCTTCCTGCTTGTCCACACATCTGAGCAAGACCATGTCAAAGTTTCTCTTGTATAGAACACTGTCAATATTTAAAAAGAAACTAGCAGCAAGTCGCCTTAAGGTCTTCTTGTCATTTTAAGTTGCCCCAGCTGGATATTCTTTGCTTTCCAGGAAATGTTTGATATCATGATACCAAGGCTTCTCATCAGACACCGCGTCTACAGAAAAAACATAAACTGGTACATCAAGCCTGGAGATGTCAATTATGGGGACGTAATTCCAACACATGAACTTGATTGATGAAGAGAGCGTAGCCAATGCATCGGCAAATTGATTTTCATCTCGTGGTATATACTAAAGCTTTACCGTTGTGAAGAACGTTAGCAGTCTTTTGGCATAATACCTATAAAGAATTAAGTGTTCTTGATGTGTATACCACTTGCCAGTAATCTGGTTTATCACGAGGGTGGAGTCTCCGAATATATCGAGTGTCTTAATCCTGAGATTAATACCCTCCTCTATTCCCATAATGCACACCTTGTATTCTGCTTCATTGTTGGTGCAGCCAAAATTAATTCTGGCAGTGAAAGGAAAATGAACACCTTCGTGAGTAATAAGAATGACACAAACTCCACGTCCATTGATATTGACTTCCCCATCAAACATCAACTTCCATTTGGATTCAGGGTCAGGCCCCTCCTCTAGAAGTGGTTCCTCGCAATCTTTTGCTTTGAGGTACATGATGTCCTCATTAGGGAAATCAAATCTCATTGGCTGATAATCGTCTTCAAGGGGTTGCTGCGCAAGATAGTCTGAAGGTATACTTCCCTTGATGGCTTTCTGAGAAGTGTATTGAATGTCATAATCTGTAAGCACCATCTGCCACCTAGCAACCCTTCCAGTTAACGTTGGTTTCTCAAAAATGTATTTAACAGGATCCATCTTTGAAATTAACAGGGTTGTGTGAGTCAACATGTACTGTCTCAGTCGGTGAGCAACCCATGCCAAAACGCAGCAAGTTTTCTCGAGCAGTGAATAACGGGATTCACAATCAGTAAACTTTTTGCTAAGGTAGTATATTGCATGCTCTTTTCGACCAGACTCGTCATGTTGGCCTAGAACACACCCCATTGATCCTTCTAACATAGTTAAATATATGATTAGTGGCCTTCCTGGAACTGGAGGCATTAGAATAGAAGGTTCCTGCAAGTATTCTTTTATCTTTTCAAATGCTCTTTGGCAATCTTCATTCCACCTGACCGTTTGTTCTTTTCTCAATAGTTTGAATATTGGCTCACATGTGGCTGTTAGGTGAGATATGAATCGAGCGATTTAGTTCAATCTCCCTAAGAAACCACGCACTTCTTTTTCAGTTCACGATGCAGGCATATCTTGTATTGCTTTAACCTTTGCAGGATCTACCTCAATTCTTCTTTGACTAACAATGAAACCCAACAGCCTACCAGAACGCACCCCAAAGGTGCACTTATTTGGATTTAACCTCAAACGATACTTTCTCAATCTTTCAAACAATTTCTTGAGGTTAACCAAATTCTCCTCTTCATCACGGGACTTGGCTATCATGTCATCCACATAGAATTCAATTTCCTTATGGATCATGTCATGAAATAGAGTCACCATTGCCCATTGGTACGTTGCCCCGGTGTTCTTCAAACCAAAGGGCATGACCTTATAACAGAATTTCCCCCAAGGGGTAATGAACGTTGTCTTTTCCATGTCTTCCGGTGCCATTTTGATCTGGTTATATCCTGAGAAGCCATCCATGAAGGAAAATACCAAGAATTGAGCCGTATTATCCACCAGTACATCAATGTGAGGTAGTGGGAAATCGTCTTTTGGGCTTGCTCTATTCAAATCCCAGTAATCAACGCACATTCGGACCATGTCGTCCTTCTTTGGTACATGTACAATATTAGCTACCCAAGGTGGATAACTAGTCACGACAAGGAAACCGACATCCCATTGCTTCTGAACCTCTTCTTTGATTTTTAACGTCATGTCAAGACGGGTTCTTCTAAGCTTTTGCTTGACAGGAGGGCAATCTTCCTTCAATGGAAGCTTATGCATAACGATGTCAGTATCTAAACCTGGCATGTCTTCATATGACCAAGCAAATATATCCACATACTCTTGAAGCATGCCAATTAGTTCTTCCTTTACCTTGGCATGCAGACTGGCCCCAATCTTAATCTCCCTTTTTACATCTTCAGACCCAATGTTTATGACGTCAAGCTCTTCTTGATGAGGCTGAATAACCCTTTCCTCTTGTCTCAATAACCTGGCTAAACCCTCAGGGAGTTCAAAGTCTTCTTCAACCCCTTCATCAGTATGGTAGATTGGATTATCAAAGTCATACTTGGTCATAGCAGAAGAGTTATCAGAGAAATCCGAATGATTGACTCTGCACAAGGATGTGCTTATTTCAGATTCTGTTTTTATGAAAATGACCAAAATAAAAAGAAAAACATTGCCATTTTTATATTTTTTTGTGAAAAATTTAAAAGAAAGAAAAGGAACGCAATTTGTATAAAAATGTCCTTTATTCATGGTAAAATTAACTACATAGAATGCAATGGTGGCCTTACAATGGGTCCATACACCCTGGGAAAAGTGTAGGACTTGACATGCAGATGAATAAAAGGAAAACAGGAAAAATTACTATGTTGGATCGGTGACTTGAATGATCTCTTCAGCAAATAAGTTATGTAATTCTTCCCCGGGAGCACATGGGCGCACCCAGTTGTCCAGATCACAGTCGCTGTCAGCATCTTCGTCCATGGAACACACATGATTGGGGTCAATCATCCCAACACTCTTGAAGTTCATTGCCTTGCTATTTTGGGACCATCCAGCCCGCCCTGGTTGGTAATCAATACCAAACTTATCATTCATATTCTCAACCTCTAGCAACCTGCCCCAGCCTTGGGTCTGCCATGACTGTACCACTTCCTTAGCCTGCTTATACGAAGAGATAGAAGTTCCCTTTTTTCACTGCTTTGGAACATAGAAGTGGGAGACACTGAACTAACATTTACCGCTTCAAACGCCTGGCATAGGGTTTCATGGATTTTTCCTTCCATCTCAACATACTTAAATGTAGAGAGGTGACTAAAGAAATATCCTCCTCGCCACAGACAGTCACCACCTATCCGTCCAACACATATTTTAGCTTCTGGTGAAGAGTAGATGTCACGGCTCCAGCAGCATGAATCCAGGGACGTCCCAACAAACAGCTGTAAGCCGGCTAAATGTCCATCACATAGAAAATACACTTAAACACCTGGGACCCAATCTTCACTGGCAACTCTACTTCCCCGGAAATAGACCTCCTAGAGCCATCAAAAGCCTTTACCACTAAATCACTGGGCCGGAGGATAAGACCATCAACCTCCAATTTCATCAGAGCCTTCTTTGGAAGTACGTTTAGGGAGGAACCTGTGTCAACCAAGACATGTGATAGAACAACGCCTTTTCACTCCATTGTGATGTGCAAAGCTTTGTTATGGTTCCTTCCTTCAGTTGTAAGGTCTCTGTCAGTAAACCTTAGCCCATGGCTAGCATTTACGTTGGCCACTACAACTTCCAAATGATTAACAGTGATCTCCTGAGGCACGTATGCAGACTGCAACACCTTTAATAGAGCTTCTCTGTGTGCTTGCTAGCACATCAACAATGATAGTATGGAAATCTTGGACAGCGTTTGGTTCAGTTGCTCCACTATCTTATAGTCACTCTTCTTTATTATCCTCATAAACTCTTCTACCTCTTTTTCAAAGACATTCTAATCAGCATTCGGGGTTACCACCTCCTAAGTAGCTACTTCTTTTCCTTTAGCCCTGGCAGTTGCTTCAGCTTCATCGTTGTTTCGGAGAGTCTGTGGAGAAAACAATCGCCCACTTCTAGTGAAACCACCCAAGCCTCCAACACTGGAAACAACATAATTTATAATTACGGGCTTATCCTCCACCTTTCGTCCTTGTACATAAACATCTGACCCATAATGCCATGGCACAACTTTGTCATCATCATAAGGTACGGGACTAGGCACAGTAATTGTAACATGACTGACCTCCTGCGGAACATAGATTGTAACAGGCTCTCTCCGGACTGGAGCTGGCATATCAACTATATCATAGAAGATAGTCACAGTAGAAACACAGTCACTTTTTTTTGTTAACTTTGTCAAACTGCAATGTCCCTTCATTTATCAAATTTTGCAGCCCCACTTTCAACTTCTCAGAGCCATTAACGGACATATCACATTCCTCACAATCAAAATCACATCCAGGAAACTCATATCCTTTTAACAACCTTTCTTTCACAAAAAAAAGGGGAGTCTGCACCTCCTTTATATCCAAAATCAAATTCAAGTGTTCTTCACCTTCAACAGCATTAATCATAGCCCCACCATGATTAGGGATAGGATTAGAATTAACGTTTGGTGGTGGCGCAAAGTTGATAACCTTTGAATCTATCAGGTCCTGAACTTTGTTGTGTAATGCTCTGCATTTCTCTGTTGAGTGTCCAGGAGCTCCTGAGTGCAAAACACATTATACATTAACATCATACCCTGGTGGAAGATCTCCTGGTGGTGGTGGAGCCAACGTCCTCAGTTGTATCATGTTCAAGTCTATCAACCTCTGTAGCAATGTTGTATATGTCATGGGAATAACTTCGTAAACACGATCAGCAGGGCGAGGCTGACACTGTTGGTAAGGCCTCTGTTGATAATTGTTGCATTATTGTTATGGTTGAGGAGAAGGATTGGTGGGTATAGTGACAACTGTCACTTGTTCATATGAGTTCCTGTAGCCACGACCATTTCCTCTTCCATAGACAACATTAGTCTCCCCTTCTCTTCTTCTTTGAGGGCCAACAAAAGGCTTTCTCGTTCCAGAAGAACTTCCAGCTCCATTATCTTGAATCTTACCCATCTTCAATAGGGTTTCAACCCTCTCCTATGCTATAACAATATCATTGAATTTAGTCGTCGATGAACACTCCTTGCAAAGTTCCCATGAACATATCAGCCATCTCGTTTTCTAGCAGTGGAGGTTTTACCCTGGCAGCCAGCTGACGCCACCTTTGAGCATACTCTTTAAAACTCTCTTTTGCATTCTATGACATGCTTTGCAACTGCGTGCGATTGGGAGCCATGTCCAGATTATATTGGTATTGCTTAACAAATGCCTCCGCCAAATCATTCCAACTTCTGACAGTAACCCTTCTTAGCTTCATATACCATTTGTAACACGGTGGGAGAACTGACTTTAGTTAAATGTTGCGGATAGCAAGAGTCGCCACCGACTTTTATTTTATCCAAAAGGAAAGGACATAAAAGAACATGAAAGACCTTAAAAAGATTTTGAGTTCGGGGGGTAGGTTATATAAAGGTAAGGTGTTAGCATCCTTTATATCCATGGTTATCCATGGGCTCTTAGTTACATAGCTCACTTTAAATTGTTTTGGGAAAGGTGTAGTGTGTGATTAAAAATTTTCTAAGTACTTTATAATGATCGTCGTATGGATGAATATAAAGACTTTGTTTTGAAAATTTGTTTGAAAAATGTGGTGTAAAGAGTATTTTGAAAGGTGTGAGCAAGTAATTAAGAGAAACCTACCCTATATTAAGTTTTTACTGTTCTTTATGTCTTTCAATGGTAAGACTATTCCTATTATTAAGGAATAGGTAGTCATTACCTTGGATGTAATAAGGGACATATGTAGGGACATCTGAATATAAGCAACTGTAAGGTATCTTTAGCAATTCATAGGGACTTATCATCTTTTATTCGAAGGGACAAGATCATTTATCGTAGGCAACCTCGAAGGGACTTGATCTTTTAAATCTGTAGGGACTTGATGATATTTGTGAAGGGACCTTGCTTAAGACACCTTACTTGACCTTAGAAATAGGCAACATGAGAGGTAACCCTAGAAAGTGCAAGATGGCAATCAAAGATCGACTTACGTGTGTGAGTGTTCATGTTCAAATATTTATCTTTTTAAATTAGTTATTCTAAGTTAATTTTAATCACAAACATGTTATGCACACCCTAGAATTACTAACCATACAGTTAATATATTTACAATAAAAATAAATCAAAAATATAAACCTAAACTATTACAAATCTTCGGGACAATTACAATATAATCGAGAAATATAAATAATGATAAATAATAATAATAAATAGGCAATAATAAATAATAATAATAATAATAAGAGTGAATATAAATGGTTAGAAAATAAAAATAATAAGAAATTAGTAAAATAAATTTATATTAGGAGGTATTTTAAATATTTTAATAAGGAAAATAGTATTTTAATAATAATAATTGAATTATATACATATTTAATAAATAATAAATAATTAATTATGATTTAAAAATATTAAGTTAAATTATAAAGTTAAGAAAATATTAGGGTTAGGGTTAGGGTTAGAAAAAATTAGGGTTAGGGTTAGAAAAAAATAGGGTTTATGGAATTAATCTAAACCTAATTATTTAATTTATATACATAATAATAATATAAACATATTACAAAATAAATAGAAACAATTTTAAATTTAAGAAAATAGATTATGATTTTTGAAAATATAAAGTTTTTTATAGAAATATATTATGATATTTATTTGGCAATTATTTTGAATTATATTAAATTAGGTTAATGTTAATAAAAAAAATAGTAAAAATAAAGAAAATATGAAAAACCCTAAAAAATAGGACCTGGGATTTGAACTCAGGTCCTTTACCTGGATAATAAGGAGCATAACCAACTGAGCTGCGTGCTGGTTGTGTTATTGAGTGGTCCAAACATAATAATATGAGAAATCTTCTTTAATGTTTGAGAAAACCAAAAAAATTGCCATCATCAAGACTTGAACCCTGAACCTCATGTATACAAAGCAAAGCCTTTACCACCAAGCCACATGGGGCGCGCTTGTTATTGTGATGACCACTGGATATTATATATCAAACTTGTGAAATAAATGAAATAAAAGAACAAAACGCAACAAATAGGGAATCGAACCCAAGACCAAACCCTATACATACACGCCTCCAACCACTGGGCCAAGCATGCGTCTGTGACCATAATTCAACACCAATCCATAAAATATAAAACACAAAATTCAAATTATGAATTCCGCGCCAAGGGAGTCATCTTCTTCCTCAGGACTTGCAAAAATACCTGCGAAAATTGTTACAAGTTTTCTTACGAATTTAGTTTCGTAGGTTTTCCTATGTTTCTTCAACCATCACTAAACCTGTAAAATTTTGACAAATTGAATACACCATATTGATCCTCAGGTTATATAACATTCAACCATGCCATTAGAATCTATTTAAATTATTTAAATCACAAAACCCCAATTTGGAGCATAGAACCCTAGCTATGGCCGATTGTAATATAGGGCATGAAGCTTCACGAAAATTATCCAGAAATCATCTATGGATCATAACAAACACAAATCAGGCGTTAAATTCAAACAATAGTGGTTAATTATACGAAAACAAAAAAATGCAAAAGAAGGAGAAAACGTGATTCGATTTGTGCTTTTCATGGCACTATGAATGATGACGATGGTTGCTACATGATCAAAGAATCATCAGGAAGTTATTGCAATCTTTAAATTGTCCTGAAAGTACCTCTAGCTTTGAAACCGAATCAAGCTTTTGTATGAATTTTTTGAAGTTGTATTTGATGTTCTTGACTGCCAAATTTTGTGTCCTTGCATTGCTTTATGTTGTACATATATAATAGGACCTAATTAGGTCAAAAAATCAAATCCCACTTTGGACTTTTGGATAGCTTCATCATGTGGAAAGATATGATCAAAAATATTGAAAAATCATGATATCTCCTTACTATTTTTGGTTGATCTGATTTTATATGATCTCAATCATCTTTAATTGTCCTTTAAGAATTTCTAGAACAAAAATCAGATTTTTGGATTGACCTTTTATATTTTATTTTCATTTAAATTGAATTTTATTAAATAAAATCCAAAATAATAAAATATAAAACATAAAAATATGGAAAAATAGTCAATGGGTCGTGCATGACCTTATCCTTGAGATTGGATTGGAATTTGGTAGGTCCATTTGGCAAAATTTGGTTTTGAGACTTCATTTGCTTCACAAACCTCCCAAAATTTCCCAACTTTTCAAAGGCACAAATCCCTCAATTTTAAGGCTATGAAGGTGTTCTTAGACATTTTGGAAATCTTAGAGAGTCCTCTAACCAATATATTTGGTCGCATTTCCATATCCTTTACCATTCTCAAGTTATGCCCTTTGGAAGATGTTGACTTTTTGTTGACTTTTAAATTGACCTATAATGTCATAGCTCATACCTTCCAAATGAAGCATTTTTGGGATTGGCTTGTGAGACACAAAGTTGTAGAGAATTCAATTTCCTTCAAAATGAGCTTTGGATGGGAAATTTTTGATGAAGCATGTGAAAGTTATGGCTGGTCAAAGTTCAGTTGACTTTTCCTGTGAAAACCCTAATTTAGAAACTCCTGATTCTTGATGATCTGAAATCTCCTTGATGAATCATGATCAACCCTTGATCAAATGATGAATTTTACTTCATATACTTGATGTTGGAAAAAAATCATGAAGTTTGACTTTGGTTTGACCACAGTTGACCTCAGTTTGACTTTTTAACTGCTTTGACTGATTTTAGCCTATCTGATCATCTGACTGAGCAAGCTTTTTGGGAAAGCCTTGAAATTTGACATAGGGATTCTTGAAGACATATAGGATTCTATGAAGCTCACTTGAAGCCTTGGAAGTCCATTTAGCCTGATGAAATCCAAAACCCTAGTTTAAGATGCATTGCTTAGGAGGATGCATTGTCTGAGGGAATTGTCAAACTTTCTGACTAATTGTGAACCTTGTGAACCTCTTGAGATACCTTGTGAACCTTGTGAACCTCTTGGGACACCTTAGTAAACAATGTCTTGTCTTGGTGAGGGCAAATTTTGGGGTGCAACACCATTCCAAAGACGCCCCAACAAGACTATCTTGGAAATAGTACATCCATAGCTTTTCATCGTCCGTGTGGGTAGCAATTCTTCCGACGAAAGATTGAAGATGGGTTTTTGGGCATGTAGTTCCATTGTACTTATCAAACATTTGAGCCTTAAACTTGTAAGGGATCCTCACCCAGGGTACCAACCCCAAATCAGTAATATCAAATCCCAAGGAATTTTGGGACTGGATAGAACGAATTTGTTCAGCCATCTCTTCAAAGCGACGATTCATATCAACCCCTTGTCCTTCAGCCTCATCTAACAGTGTAAACTGTTCATCTTATCCATCCATCTAAAGGTTGTTCACTCCATCATTGATAATAGTAACACCAGGTTATACCACAGGAATTTCAGCATGACGGGCGCCTGCCCCGTTGCGATTGCCTCCATCTCCTTGACCATTGTTCCTAGCTTGATTACCCTCTACCAACTCGCGCAAGTGCTCCAGAGTTTGACCCATACCAGCCATAAGGGTCATGAAATGATCCATTCTTGTACGTAAGTCTGTCAAATCAGCCTGCATCTGATCCATCACTCTTTCTTTGTTCTCCTTTGTTGGATATTTGTGAATCTTCTTGGGACCTTTCTTTGGAGCTATAGTTCCTGAAATCAGAAGAGACGTTAGAAACATGGTAACTATACCTGCAAAACAAACACAAGGTTATATGCATGCAATGCAACTATTCGTGTTTCCATGGTTAGGCATTTGGTGCCCTAGTTTCGGTATTTTAGCAGGGAATGATCCAGATGGCCCTTTTTTGGAAATTGATTTTTCATCACGAAATTTCTTTGAGAGGTGTTCAGATCCTAATGGCTTTAGACAAATAGGTTTTAGCATACTCAGAGAAAAACCAGAAGACTAAACATAGGAATCTACTATAATAAGAAAAACCCCGATGAGGCGAGAGTAACAACAATTCCCCGGAGGGTTACAAGTCTTACAAATAAAATGTAGGAAAAATAAATGAGATTCCTACAACAAGCCTGTAGGTAATAAAAAATACAAGGAAAGACATGCAAACTAAAACTCTAAGCTGCAAGAAGATTCTGCCTCTTCTCTTGTAAGTCCCAATTTATCTTCTCTTCTCTTGTTGGGTCTTTTCCCTCCATATCGTGTGAACTTTCTCCAATTTATCTTTCTGGTCATGGATTTGTAGCTTGTACGCCTTCTCTTTCTCCTCAAACTCCTTTTGATCCTTGTCCCTCATCTCCTGCAACCAAGTGATGGACTGTCTGACCTCTCTGAGAGTCTTCTGAAGCTTCTTATGTTCCGCTTCTCTCCTTTAGTCCATCAAACCTCTATTTTGGAAGTATGCTCCCCTCCCAACAAACTCCTTCTCTTTAGCCTCCTAAGCTCTCTGCATTTTCTGGAGCTTCTCATCTACTTCCGTTTTAGAACTGACTGCCCAGTGATACAAACTACTCATCTCCATGTTTTCAACTCTCAACTCCTGTATCAATGTCTCCAGCTTCTTGTACTTCTCAACAGAGACAGTGGCATGAACAAGTACCTCTTTTGGGTACAATGGAGCTTCAACTGAAAATGGAAGGAGGAAAGCCTCTACACGAGCCTGTAACCAAGTAGCAAAAGGAGGATATTTCTTTGGGTCTATCTTTCCACATTCTCTCTTACCTTTCTTTACCTTATGGGCCCAATCCTGAGATGCCCTAATAAGCAAATCCCTATTTCCTTCCACCGGGAGATATAGTGACTCAGGTTATTTCTTCATCTGATGGTGCAATCTTCAAGGGATACCCAAATTGTTTCCTTGACAATACCAGATTGTAGTTGATCATTCCTTTCCTACCAAGCAAAGTCACATTAGGAAATCACCATAACTAACAAGTAACTCCTTGCCTAACAAGTCCCTATTACATCCCCAGGCTATATTTTCAGAAGTTAATCCCATCGACCTCCTGGACCATCTCCACTCCTCTTTCAATATTTTGAAAGGTCGTGATTTCGGGAGTTGCTTAGCGAACCAATCAGCAAACAATGTAGTACAACAATTTACTGGTCCACCTCTTCCTTTCTCATTCCGGTAATGAATGATGTAATAGAAATCTCCCAACAAGGTTGGTATTGGGTTCCCTTTAGCAAAGATAGACACCACTTCCATGCTCACAAACTATTTTTCTCCTGGGAAAAGACTAGCTCCATACACCATCAAGGCCAGCACAACACCAAAATATACCCACTTATTCTCTCGTGCGTAACTCTCAGCTTCTGCTGTGAGTATATCCCAATGGAGTCCTCTTCCTTCACTGACTTGCAAACTCTTTTTCACCTTTGCAGCTGGTATATGACACACTTTAGCTATCTCTTCCTCCTGATGAACTATCTCTGAACCATAATAAGGTAAACTGTTTCTAACAGGAATTCCAAGGATGCTAGAAATCTCCTCCAAAGTGGAGCCAAAATGTAATCTGGAAATACGAAACACCGCAACGAAGGATCATAAAACTGGAGTAAGGTATGCAAACTATATCTCTGATCTGCAGTTAGCTTGTCTACGTACTTCAAAATCTGACCATATCTCTTTCTGAAGTCAACTAAAACCTGATCGTTCATCAAACTCATCAGTTTATGGATGCTCTTGACCTCTGGTTGAAGAAAAGTATAATGAACATTTTTCTTTCTTAGCCCTTTCTTGACTTCTACCATCTGGATAAGGAATAGCTACCAGAACTGGATGCGAATAATGACCTGAGAAAATGAAAACACAAACAGTTATTGCTATTATGATGCAATGTAAATGCAATGCAGGCATATGATCAATCTGGAGACTGTCTAGATATAGAACTCTGAGGACCAAAGAGCCAGGTGATCTGAAACCCAAGATATACTCTGAACAAAACCCTCTCAGATGATAACTCAAAAACCAAGATCCAGAATTCCAGAACTAAGGTAACCAGATAAACACAAAGGATCACCTTGTTGATTAAGGTATGTGGAGGTCAAGGGTTCCTGCAAACCTGTAAACCCCTCCCAATCTCACGGGTACTGCTTCAGGTCAAACATCACGGACTCTCAAAGCCGAATAGCAATAATATGTTCACAATTTCCAAGAAATGGCTCATGACCAAATCAGGTAATCGATTTAGCATTATGTACTACTCAGGGAGGTCTCAGTGTGAGTCCGGGAAAACAAGCATCCCTTATAAGTGTTGCACCCCAAAATTTGCCCTCACAATACAAGACTTTGTGTTCTAAGAAGGTTCACAAGGTTCACAAGTTTCTCAATGCTTATATAACCTTTCATGAGGTTCATGAAGTCTACAAGTCACTTCTTGAAGGTTCACAAGGTTCACAAGTTCTCCAACACTTGCATAACCTTTCATGAGGTTCATGAAGTCTACAAGTTACTTTATGAAGGTTCACAAGGTTCACAAGTTTCTCAATGCTTATATAACCTTTCATGAGGTTCATGAAGTCTACAAGTCACTTCTTGAAGGTTCACAAGGTTCACAAGTTTCTCAACATTTAACAAGACCTTCCATGAAGTTCATGAAGTCTACAAGTCACTTCTTGAAGGTTCACAAGGTTCACAAGTTCTCCAACACTTGCATAACCTTTCATGAGGTTCATGAAGTCTACAAGTTACTTTATGAAGGTTCACAAGGTTCACAAGTTTCTCAATGCTTATATAACCTTTCATGAGGTTCATGAAGTCTACAAGTCACTTCTTGAAGGTTCACAAGGTTCACAAGTTTCTCAACATTTAACAAGACCTTCCATGAAGTTCATGAAGTTTACAAGTCACTTCTTGAAGGTTCACAAGGTTCACAAGATTCACAATGAATATAAAGCTTTCCTGGGGTTCATGAGGTCTACAAAGCCACTTCATGAGGTTCAAAAGGTTCACAAGCTTCACAATACCTCCCATGAGTATCACAAGACATTTTATGAAGATTCACAAGGTTCACATAGTTCACAATTGGTCAAAGAAGTTGACAATTCCCTCAGACAATGCACCTCCTAAGCAGTGCATCCAAAACTAGGGTTTTGACTTTAATCAGGCTAAATGGACTTCCAATACCTCAAGTGAGTTTCATAGCATCTTATATGTGTGTAAGAACCCCCATGTCAAGTTTCAAGGCTTTTCTCAAAAGTTTACTCAGTCAGATGATCAGATAAGTCAAAATCAGTCAATGCAGTTAAAAAGTCAAACTGGAGTCAACTGTGGTCAAATCAAAGTCAAACTTCATGATTTTTTGCCAACATCAAGTATATGAAGTAAAATTCATCATTTGATCAAGGGCTGATCATGATTCATCAAGGAGATTCCAGATCATCAATAATCAGGAGTTTCTAAATTAGGGTTTCCTCAATAGAAGTCAACTGAACTTTGACCAGGCATAACTTTCACATACTTCATCACCAAGTCTCCATCCAAAGCTCATTTTGAAGGAAATTGAATTCTCTACTACTTTGATGTTGAAGGTTAAGTCCAAAAATGCTTCATTTGAAAGATATGATCTAAGACATTATAGATCATTTCAAAAGTCAACAAAAAGTCAACAACTTCAAAAGGGCATAACTTGAGATTGGTAAATGATATGGACCTGAAACCAATGGGGTTGTTTAGAGGACTCTTCAAGCTTTCCAAAAAGTCCAAGAACACCCTCATACCTTTAAAATTGAGGGAGATGTGCCCTTGCAAAGTTGGGAAATTTTGTGATGGTTTATGTTGAAAATGGAGGCTTAAAAGTAATTCTTTCCAAATGGGCTGCCCAAATTGTGACCCAATTCATTTCATAATGGATTGCACGAAATTAATTTAATTTATTCATAATTTTATTTATTTTATTTTTATTTATTATGATTTTTATATTAAAAAGTCATTTTAAATTCTAATAAAATATAAAATCATGAAAATAAATTTTAATTTTATTTCTAGAAAGTCTTAAAGGGTGATTAGAGTCAAAAGAGAAGGAAATCATGTGATTTATCCCAAAATAGCAAGCATTCAAGAGCAAATATTTGACTTTTACAACACCATCTTTTTCAATCTTTTTGAATCCAATCTTGCACATGATCCATCAATTTTTTAACCTAGAATGATTCACCTATAAGTACTAATCATAAGCATAACCCTAGCTCACGAAATCCAGCAGCTTCAAGGTAAATTCAAAACTCAAAATTCAAGCAAAAAAGTGCAATTCGGATTCTCTATTCCAAGGCTCTACAAGGTAAAACAAGGACATGGCTAGCTTCCTTGGTCATCATTGAGTCGAAAGCAACCCTCAAATGCATCCCATTCATGCACATATGATGAACCCGAAGCAATGTTCATGCTTGAAATTTCTTTTTCGGTTACACCAATTCATTGCATTTAAATGGATTTTGTTTGGCTAATATTGTTTGTTGTGTGTTGTAGAATGTTTCTGGGCAGGAAAACTCAAGAACCCGTACCTAATTCACAAGACACCATAGTTAGGGTTTGGACCTAGGTTTAGGGCTTTTGGATTTAAGAAACATAAATCAATTCTAAAAACATGGAACTAATCGTGTGAATGTCTGGATCATGATGCTGGTTTTAATTTTGCAAAATCGTACAGTTTTGTTGCTTGTTGATGTTTGTAGGTTTTGCTGGAAATTCAAATTCGCAGGAAAACTTGCATCTAGTTTCGCAGCAAAATTCGTATGTCACGAGGTTGAAGAAGAAGCTGATGGCGCGCAGCTGTAAATTTGAATATTGGTTGAAATATCTTATTGTATTATGTTTAATATTATTCACCAAAATGTGTTTGGTCCAGTGGTGAAAGTGATGCGCGTATGATCTGAGGGCATGAGTTCGAACCTTGTCTCCAGCAAGTTTTTTTTTGATATTTTCCATTCAATATGCTTGTTTAATATATTATTATTAGTGTTCGTTTGGTAAGCAGGAAGGCTCTCCCAGCCAGGCGGTAGCGCATGCATCTTGTAATCATAAGGTCCTGGGTACGAATCCAACCCCAGGCCTTTTTTTTATTTCTTTATTTTCCTGGGTTTTTGAGGCAAAGCACAAAACAAAGTGATTCTCATTTACTATCACCTGCGCCTGGTTGGTTCAGTGGTTGTGGTTGTTGCTGGCAAATATGAGGTCTTGGGATCAAATCCCACCAGGTTCCTTTTCTTTTCCTTTCTTTCCTTTTATTTTCTTGTTTTAATTTAATTGATTTAAATAATTAAAATTTTATTATTATTTTCTATATTATAAAATATACATATATTATGTATTCAAACTCTTAAAATTATTTTTCTAAAAAATATAAAACTCATGATTTTTCAATGTAAATTTTATAATATATATTAGTTAAGACAATTTTTAGTTAAAAATAAATTTTGTATGTAAATAAGCCCTAATAATCAAACCCTAAAAAATATTTTTTAATAAACCCTAATTCATTTTAAACCTAATTCTATTTTTCTTAATAATCTTATTTTTTCTAATTCCTAATAGAATTATTATGTATATATATCTATTATAATTCTTATAAATTTTGTAAATATATTTATAATTCAAATTAATTTTCTTTTAATGTTTAGAAATAATTTAATTTATGATAATTATATTTTTGTATATGGTTAAAAATAATTTGTAAATATAATAACTAATAGAATTAAATTTTAAATATGATATTTAAAACCTATCTTTTTCTTATAATATGTATATATCGTTTAATAAATAAATGTTAATATATGTTTATAATAATTAAACTTTGTAATTATAATACATTTAAAAATAATTTAATAATTAGTACATAAATTAAAAATTATTTAGTTGTGTATGTTAATTTTTTTGTTTATTATTTTGTTCTTATAATATTTTTGGTTTCTATGATTACTATTAACTATATTGTTACTAATTTTTGCTTATTACAATTTTTATTAACCTTTTAATTAATTTTTTATTACTAACCATATTATTATTTATTATTCTATGTTTCTAACCTTGTTTATTATTTCTAATTATTATTATTATTTTATTATCACTAACCCATTTATAATTCAATTATGTTTATTATCATTATTTTGCTAATCTTATTATTTACTAGCCTTTTATTTTTTATTATTTATTGTTTATTTATTTACTATTTATTTTGCTTAATATTTTGCTTATTATTATAATTTCTTGTAATTGTTTCCCGGATGTAATTGTAATTATTTAATTATTATTATCGTTATGGTTAGTAATTAGGGAGTGTAAACATGTATGTTATTTAAAATTAATTTAGATCATTTAAATTTAAAGATAAATATTAAATTGAACACTCACACACGTAAGTCGATTTCTAATCGCCATCTCACATTCCTAAGGTTATCCCTCAAGTTGCCTAAATCATAAGGTCAAGTGGGGTGTATAAAGCAAGTCCCTTAAAAGAAAAAATCATCAAGTCCCTCATGGTTGCCTTTACGAATCAAGTCCCTTCGAATAATGATGATAGTCCCTCCTATATGCTTATTACACCCCACAGTTGCCTCCATACAAACAGATGTCCCTCTCATGTCCCTTACATCCAAGGTAATGACTACCTACTCCTTAATAGTAGGGATAGTCTTACCAATGAAAGGATAAAGAACAAGAAAGACTTAAAACTTTAGGGTAGGTTCCTCTTATGTACTTGCTCACTTCAAACTTTTCAAACACTTAAACAAATTTCAAACAAATTTTCAAAAACAAGTTTTTACGCATCCATACATGGATCATTATCAACTATTCTGAAAATTTTTCTATTCACACACTACACTTTCAAAAACAATTCAAAAGTGAGCTAAGTAACTAAGAGCCCATGGATAACCATGGATGTAAAAGGTGCTAACACCTTCCCTTTACATAACCTACCCCCCGGACCCGAAAATATCTCTTAAGGTCTTTCCTGTTATTTTATACCCTTTCCTTTTGGATAAAATAAAAGTCGGTGGCGACTCTTGCTATCCGCAACATAACTTAAAGTCAGTTCTCCCACCGTGTTACAGAACTGGCGACTCTGCTGGGGATCTATTTAAGAGGGGTACCCTTAGGAATTAAGATCACTTTGAACTGTTTGCCTTGTTTGTTTTATATTACTTGTTGGGGTGCTCTTATGTGTGAAAGGTCCTAACCCGGATCTAGTGTACCTTAGGTAAATGGCAATAGACCAAGGAAACTGTACGACGTATATCGATACGGTTGATCTGGTGGCCATAGTTAGTGCGACTTCTTGGTTGGTGCTTATATTCCTTAAGTCAAGTTGAGGATAATATTGAGGCTGCCATATGTTGTCAATGCACTAACTAACTTTTAGAACCCTAGTTAACTCATCTTGGCCTTTAGAAAGTAGTGAGGTAACCGGCTTTGGTGCAGACTGAAGTTGGTTGACACTCGATACTACGCTCATTGAGATCTTAAACTTGGAGGGTTTTGGTTGGCAAGTAAGTTGCCTTCTGATCAACCACCCTTGTGAAGGATCAGTGATATTGAGATCCCTTAGAACCCGGTTACTTTTGTAGGACAGGATGAACCATCTAACTTCAGGGGAGGGTACTTACCTTAAACCTCATGCAAGCCTTCAAACCTAGGGCTATTGTGTGACTTGTTTGTGTGTGCCACATGTTTGTGATTGAGCATAACATCATGACATCATCATGCATCATAAGCATAGCATTTTCACTAACCATTTCAAGGACCAAAGGATTTATCTTTGTTCTTTGTTGCAGGTCATGGCTTCTGCTCGTAGAAACACCATCAGGATCAACTTTGTGGGCATACCTGCTAAGCTTAAAGAGTTGGTTTCTCAAGTGTCTGATCATTCCCAGTTCATCAAGAGACATGGTCACCTACTAGATCTAGCCACTTCAGGGTTCAATGAAGACATGATGAGTGTGCTGTTTCAGTTCTTTGACCCTAAGCACCATTGCTTTACCTTCCCTGACTACCAGCTGGTTCCAACCATGGAGGAGTTCTCTAAGCTTCTGGGTATACCTGTTCTTGATCAAAGACCCTTCACAGGCTTGGAGAAGGAGCCCAAACCAGAGGTTATTGCTGCAGCCCTACATCTGAAGAAATCTAACATTGTTCTAGAAACGAGAAGTGGAGTCAAGGGTATTCTTGCTAAGGTATTAATGGATAAAGCTCAAATGTTCTTGAAGGCCATGAACTATGATGCTTTTGAGGAGATCTTAGCCTTGCTGATATATGGCTTAGTATTGTTCCCCAATCCAGATCAGTTCATAGATGTTCATGCCATCAACATTTTCCTGAGTCACAATCCAGTGCCTACATTGCTTGGAGACATCCTGCATTCTCTTCACACCCGTACTACAAGGGCAAGAGGAACTTTGATGTGCTGCATACCTTTGCTTTCTAGGTGGTTTATTTCTCACCTTCCTCGCTCAGTAATGAAGAATGAGCAAGGGTTCAGATGGTCCAAGAGGATCATGTCACTTTCTCACTCAGATATCCATTGGTGCTCCAGATCTATGGAGAATGTCACCATCATTGACCGTTGTGGGGAGTTTCCTAATGTGCCACTTATAGGCATAAGAGGAGGCATCACCTACAACCCCTCTCTAGCTTTACGACAGTTTGGTTACGCCCGGAGTGATGGTCCACATGACATGTTGATTCAGGGCATTGTATTTGACTACGACAACGATCTTCAGGGTTACCGTCAGAGATTCATACGAGCTTGGGGAAAGGTAAACAGGATTGACAGCAAGACACTGGAACCTAAGTACACTATTCCTATGGAGGCTTATCTCAGATGGGTACGATCTCGTGCTCAGACACTCATGATGCCATATCCTGCCGTCTTACCAGTTACCATGGAACCTGTTGCTGAAGGAGACACAGCTTATACCATCCTTCACCCAGACATGCCTACTGATATGGAAGACTTGCAGAGATCATGGATCCAACTGAAGGAGCAAAGGGATACTTTCGAGGCTCATTACAAAACAAGCCAAGCAAGAGTCCTAGAGCTAACAAAGCAACTTCACGAGGAACGAAACCTCAACTCATACCTCAATACAAAGAGGAAACGTCCATGGGAGACTTAAAACCCCATCTTTTGTACTTATTTCACTTTCATTTTTTGTAAGCCTAAAAGGCAAAACAAGTTATTACTAATAAAAGTTTACTTTCTTGTGTGTTTAAGCAAATTTAAATCATGCGGTCCTTGAAAACATTGCATATGCATTCCCATATCATTTCATTACATCACAGGTTTATAATTGTGCACAGGTTTCTCATCTTCTCGCTGTTTATTTCAGCAATGGCTCTTGAACAAACAGTTAAGGATCTTCAGGCACAGAATGCACAGTTCCAAGAGCTGATCTTGAACCTGTCCAAGGGGCAAGATGATTTGAAGGCACTGCTGGCCAAGAAGACTAAGAAGACTAGAAGGTCTGCTGGGTTGCTCAACATGGGAAGAAGATTCAAAGGTCCTGTCAAGACCAAGGAGGAGGTTGAAGACTATGAATCTGAGGAATCTGAGAAAGAGAGAGGCAGTCTCCACAACACAGTGGGGGACTCTGATTCTGAGGCTAACTACTACCATGAGCCTAATGAAGACAAATTCAAGATGCTGGTGGATAGAATGGATGCTATGGAATTACAGAAATCATCTGGGCTGGATTTTGAGGATTTGAGTCTGATATCTGGGGTAGTCATACCCATTGGGTTCAAGGTTCCTACATTTGTTGTCTATGATGGGGTCTCTTGTCCCAAGCTGCATCTGAGGTCATATGTCAGAAGGATTCAACCTCACACTGCTGATAAGAAGCTGTGGATCCATTTCTTTCAAGAGAGCTTATCTGGAGCTCAGTTGGAGTGGTATTATCAGTTGGAGAGTGTCAATATCAGAGACTGGAATGATCTTGCTGAAGCTTTCTATAAGCAGTACCAATACAATGCTGACTTAGCCCCCACTCGCATGCAGCTTCAGAGTATGTCTATGGGTGCCAAAGAAAGTTTTAAGGAGTATGCTCAGAAGTGGAGAGATTTAGCTGGAAGAGTTCAACCCCCTTTGACTGACAGGGAATTGGTTGATATGTTCATGTGTACGCTGAATGGTCCGTTTTACAGTCATCTCATTGGAAGCTCATCATCTGGCTTCACTGAGTTGATCATGACAGGAGAACGGGTAGAAAATGGTATCAAGAGTGGTAAGATCCAAGTGGGCACTTCTTCATCAGGTGCTGCAAAGAAGCCTCCCACCGGGAAGAAGGAATCCAATGCTGTTTATGGTCAACCTGATCGTAACAGAAGGCATCAATCTGTTAGTGCAGTTCATATTTCAAATCCAACTCCTGCAACAACAGAGCAGCCTCAAGGCAACCAACAGAGGGCTAGAAGACAGTTCACGAAGATCAACATGTCAATGGCTCAGGCATTGCAACACTTGTTGAAGGCTGAACTTATTACTCTGAGGGAGGCTCCTCAGAATCCCAATGTTACTTCCCCCAAGTATAATCCCAATGCACGATGTGCATATCATTCAAACTGTCCAGGACATGATACTAATAACTGCTGGGTCTTGAAGAACAAAATTCAAGATATGATTGATGCTGGAGAAATTGAGTTTGATCCACCAGGTACTCCAAATGTGATTACAGCTCCAATGCCAAATCACGAGAAGACTGTCAATGCCATTTATGAAGACATTGATGAAGATCTGCATGTCTATTCAGTTATGGAGTTGAGCACACCATTGTCTGTTATCAAAAAGAGGTTAGTACAAGCTGGGATCTTTCCAGGTTGTCGTGAAGATTGTCTGTATTGTACCTATAAGCCGGATAGTTGCTTCATTTTGAGAGATGGAATTCAACGTCTCATGGATAAGTATACTATAGTGTTTGAAAGAAGACCAGCATCTGTAGAAGGTATGGTGGATCATCTGACTCGGGGTAAGAAGATTGAAGAGGTTGATATGGTTGACAAAGTACCGGTGAGAATCACTTCAAAGGGTCCCATCAAAATCACTCATCAGGGCCCAATCAAGATTACTGCTGAAGGTCCTGTGAAAGTTGTTGCTGAAGCCAGAGTGGCTCCTCTGATTATTACCACTCCTGGTCCTATTCCTTATACATCTGACAAAGCTGTGCCTTGGCACTATGGGTCTGATGTTTACATCCATGGTGTCAAGCAGGAGCCTTTACCTGATATGCCTGCTGATATTGATAATATTGCTGGATCTAGCAAGATCACTCGTAGTGGAAGAGTCTTCTCTCCTCCAGTTGCTTCTAAGAGTGCAGTTACTCCTGCTGCTACTACCACCACTGATGCTCGGGGCAAAGGTCCTGTTATTGAGCCTGTATCTACTGATGTGCCAGCTGCTGATGATCTCTCTAAGCAGATGGAAGAAGTATTGAAAATCATTCGCAAGAGTGATTATGACATTGTTGATCAGTTGGGGCATACTCCCTCAAAGATTTCTATGTTGTCTCTATTGCTGTGTTCTGAGGCTCATGCCAAGTCCTTAATCAAGTTTTTGAAGACTGCTCATGTGCCCAGTGCAATTTCTGTTGATCAATTTGAGAACTGTGTTGCTCACCTGACCTATGACAACGGGTTAGGATTCTCTGATGCTGATTTGACCCCTGCCAAGAGGGATCATAACAGGGCCTTGCATATTTCAATTGAATGCAGGGGCACTACCCTGTCACATGTACTGATAGACAATGGTTCTTCTCTGAACGTGTTGCCCAAGGAAGTCCTGAATAAGCTGAGTCCTGAAGATACTGTGTTGAAGCCCAGTAATATTGTGGTAAAGGCTTTTGATGGTTCTAGAAGAATAGTGCATGGGGAAATTGATCTTCCAATCAAAGTTGGTTCTCAGATGTTTACTGCTACATTTTATGTGATGGATATTCGTCCTTCATACTCTTGTCTGCTTGGTCGTCCCTGGATCCATGGGGCAGGTGTTGTGACCTCTACATTACACCAAAAGTTGAGATATCCAGTGAATGGAAAGGTTGTTACTGTCTTTGGAGAGGAGGAATACTTTGTCAGCCATGTAAACACTTTCAAGTATCTGGAAGTGGAAGGTGAATACATTGAGACTCCGTGTCAGTCATTTGAAGTGGTTCCCTGGGTTGCTAATGATTGTGTAGCACCTCCTGCTGTGAAGAAAGTTCCTGTGGTCATCAGAAAACCTCCAACAATGGCAATGGCCTCCCTCAATGATGCCAGAGCTGTGGTGGATGAAGGTGGTTGTACTATTTGGGGTCAGCTTCCTGATATTCCATACAAGTCTGACAAGTTTGGTTTGGGTTTCACTGCAGAGTCCCAGAAGGCTGTTCGTCGTGCTCGTGCTGCTCGTATCACCAATCAAGGGGTTATCAATGCTGTGGGAGATCAAGATGAAGACTACAACTTGGATGCATGGATTTTTCCTACTGTGGGTGCTGGACTCAATAATTGGAAAGCTGAAGATGTTATCCCTATCTCCTTTAGTCAGGAGTAAATACTATTACTGTGTTATGTTTTTTTAAGTTTGTAATTTCTGGAACAATAAAACTTTCAAGCCATGTGCCTTACCCGGGGCACAATGGTGTGCTTGTTACGGGCTGTCATTTCATTTGCATACTTCATTCAATAAAATCAGTGGACGTTTCGTTTTCATAAATATTGTGTTCCTTGTCTTTCTTTTCTTTTATTTTTGTTTTATCAGCTATGTGTTCTTACACACACCCACATCACTAAAATGCAGATCCTCATCCACTCTGGATCCTGTTGATAACAGTTCTACTATTGCCAATTACAATTTCGAGAATCCGATCTATCAAACTGAAGACGGAAATGAGGACGATTGTGAAATACCTGTAGAGCTTGCTAGGTTGTTACAACAAGAAGAGAAAGCTATACAGCCACATGAAGAGCCAGTCGAAGTTGTGAATCTGGGAACTGAAGAAAACAGAAAAGAGGTCAAGGTAGGGGTTGATTTAGAGGACAGTGTCAAGAGCAGGTTGATTCAGATGTTACGTGACTATGTGGAGATCTTTGCTTGGTCCTATGAAGATATGCCAGGGTTGGATACAGACATTGTGGTTCACCGTTTGCCAGTGAAAGAAGATTGTCGTCCAAAGAAGCAGAAGGTTCGTCGTATGCGTCCTGAAATGTCAGAAAAGATCAAGGCAGAGGTAATGAAACAGTTCAATGCAGGGTTCTTAGCAGTGACTTCTTATCCTCAGTGGGTTGCAAATGTGGTACCAGTTCCTAAGAAAGATGGCAAGGTACGTATGTGTGTAGACTACAGAGATCTGAACAAGGCTAGCCCTAAAGATGACTTCCCACTTCCTCATATTGATATTCTGGTAGACAACACTGCTCAGCATAAGGTATTCTCTTTTATGGATGGTTTCTCTGGTTACAATCAAATCAAGATGGCACCCGAAGATATGGAGAAGACAACATTTGTGACACAGTGGGGCACCTTTTGCTATAAGGTAATGCCATTTGGTTTGAAGAATGCAGGGGCAACATATCAGCGTGCTATGGTGGCTTTGTTTCATGATATGATTCATCATGAGATAGAGGTATATGTAGATGATATGATAGCCAGATCTCAGAATGAAGAGCAACATCTTGATCATCTGCACAAGTTGTTTGAGAGGTTGAAGAAATACAAGTTGAGATTGAACCCAAACAAGTGTACTTTTGGAGTTAGATCTGGAAAGCTCCTGGGTTTCATTGTCAGTGGCAAAGGTATTGAAGTGGATCCTGCAAAAGTGAAAGCTATACGAGAGATGCCGGCTCCCCGTACTGAGAAGGAGGTTAGAGGTTTCTTGGGACGATTGAACTACATTGCAAGATTTATTTCCCAATTAACTACCATCTGTGAGCCAATCTTCAAGTTGTTGAAGAAAGATCAGGTGATGGAATGGAATGATGAGTGCCAAACTGCCTTTGATGAAATTAAGAGATATCTACTAGAGCCACCAATTTTGATGCCACCAGTTGATGGAAGACCCTTGATTATGTACTTAACAGTGTTAGACAACTCAATGGGGTGTGTGTTGGGGAAACATGACGAGTCTGGTCGAAAAGAGCAGGCAATATACTACCTTAGCAAAAAGTTTACCAACTGTGAAACAAGATACTCACTGCTCGAGAAAACTTGCTGCGCTTTGGCATGGGCTGCTCGCCGACTAAGACAGTATATGTTGACCCATACCACCTTATTGATTTCGAAGATGGATCCAATCAAGTACATATTTGAGAAACCTGCTCTCTCCGGAAGAATTGCAAGATGGCAAATGATCTTGACAGAATATGACATACAGTATACTACTCAGAAGGCCATTAAAGGAAGTGTTGTTGCTGATCATTTGGCTCATCAAGCAGTAGATGATTACCAGTCAATGAATTTTGAGTTCCCTGATGAAGACATTATGATTATTACCAAAGAACCTGGACAATATGACGGACCTGAACAAGGATCCCGATGGACTATGGTTTTTGACGGTGCCTCTAATGCACTTGGTAATGGTGTTGGTGTTGTGATTAGTTCCCCTGAAGGTTGTCATACCCCGATTACTGCTAGACTTTGTTTCCATTGTACCAATAACATGGCTGAATATGAGGCATGTATCCTGGGTATTAAAGCTGCTATTGATATGAAGATTCAGTTCCTTGATGTGTATGGAGATTCAGCCCTGGTAGTAAGTCAGATTAAAGGAGATTGGGATACCAAGCATGATAACCTCATTCCTTACAGAGAGCATGTGTTGTCTTTGATCCCACATTTCAAAGAGATTACCTTTGAGCACATTCCACGAAGAGAGAATCAGTTGGCAGATGCATTAGCCACCATGGCATCCATGTTTGAGATCAGCTGGGATGATGAAGCTCCCAAGATTACTATTGATAGATTTGAAAAGCCTGCATACTGCAATAAGATTGACACAGAAGGGGCAGAGGAGAAGCCTTGGTTCTATGAAGTGAAAAGATATCTTGAAGCTCAGGAATTCCCTGAAGGGGCATCTGTCAAAGATAGGAAGTTTCTGAGAAGATTTTCTGCCAAGTTCTTCTTGAGTAATGGCATTCTGTATAAGCGCAATCATGATTCAACTATGCTTCGTTGTGTGGATAAGAAGGAAGCAACTGATATTATGGAAGAGATGCATGATGGGACCTTTGGCACTCATTCCAGTGGTCACACTATGGCAAAAAAGATATTGAGAGCAGGTTACTATTGGTCTACCATGGAAGCTGATTGCTATCAACACTCCAAAATTTGTCACAAATGTCAAATTTATGCTGATGAAGTCCATGTACCTCCATCACCATTGAATGTGTTGACTGCTCCTTGGCCCTTTGCCATGTGGGGCATTGATATGATTGGTGAGATCAAGCCTACTGCTTCTAATGGGCATCGTTTCATCTTGGTTGCTATTGATTATTTCACGAAGTGGGTAGAGGCAGCTTCATTTGCATCTGTTACTAAGAATGTTGTGGCTCGGTTCATTAAGAATAATCTCATATGTAGGTATGGCATCCCTGAAAGGATTATCACTGACAATGGCTCTAATTTGAACAACACTATGATTACTGATCTCTGCACGCAATTCAAGATTAAACATCACAACTCTTCTCCGTATCGTCCGAAGATGAATGGGGCAGTTGAAGCTGCTAATAAGAACATTAAGAAGATAGTACAGAAGATGACTGTTACTTACAAGGATTAGCATGAGATGTTACCGTTTGCTCTTCATGGTTATCGTACTACAATACGTACTTCAACAGGGGCAACCCCATTCTCCTTAGTCTATGGTATGGAAGCAGTTCTGCCCGTTGAAGTTCAGATCCCCTCCTTGAGAATTATGAAGGATGCAGGTTTGAATGAAGATGAATGGATTCAGACTCGACTGGACCAGATAAATTTGATTGATGAGAAGAGGTTAGCAGCAGTTTGTCATGGCCAGATGTACCAGAAACGGATGATCAAAGCTTTTAACAAGAAGGTTAAGCCAAAGGTATATCAGGCTGGTGATTTGGTAATCAAGCGTATCATATTACCACAGGGTGATCCTAGGGGCAAGTGGACTCCAACATATGAAGGACCGTTTGTAGTCAAGACAGTATTCTCAGGAGGTGCCATGATACTGACTACAATGGATGGTGAAGACTTCCCACAGCCTGTAAATACAGACATAGTTAAAAAATACTACGCATGAAAAGAGACCCGCTAGGTTGACAGGCCTAGGCAAAAATAAGGGCATCCCGGCAAACCAAAAGGGTTTGGGCAAAAATTAGGGATATATATAAAAAGATGTACACCCAGCAAGTCGAAAACCTGAAAAGGCGGCTTGGGCAAAAAAGGGTATCCCGGTGGATTGAAAACCTGAAAGGGCAATCCAGGCAAAAGTTAGGGATTAAAGCGTATGACTATGTCTCGTTTGGATTACCCAAGAAACTGCAACCAGTTGTACTACTTATTCAAGCTCGAACAGATAAAGCTCAATTCAATCGTTTCCGTCTCAACAGCAAGAAGATGAGATACTTGAATGGCAATAGTAGAATTGAAACTCAATAGGATTATTTCCCACATAGCTGATTCTCTTTTGTAAAAATGTATGACAAAATCCTCTTACTAGGGTTTATGTCTCCGTGTACAAACTTACCCGTGTATGGGTCACTTTTTGATATAAATAAATTCCATCTTTTGAATCCAGATTTACTTTTACCCTATTTACATAAGCGAAACGTCCATTGGTTGTGTTTGAATGTGTGTATGCTTTTGAATATGATTGATGTTTACCAGAAATGCATGTATGCTTTTAATATGATTAATGTTTACCAGAAATGCATGAAAATGCAGTAATAGTATTTACTAAGGACGAACGAGGGAAGGATTTCAATGAAGCTTCGCCGATTCACCTTTACAAGACAGTTATAAACCCTCAGTAGGACTAATCCATCTTCGTAAAGTCTTATTTCCCCTGGAATTTATATCCATCTCTTTTATCCTCATACGGATATTCGGGAAATTACTTTACAATAAGGGTACGACGAACAAAGACGGGATGTTATACTTATCCTACTATCAAACGAAGACGAAGGTTATATATACCCTACTATCCCCAACAACGGGAGGTTGTATATACCTTGCCATCCCCAACAACGGGAGGTTATATATACCTTGCCATCCCCACCAACGGGAGGTTATCTATACCCTGTTATCCCCAGCAAACGGAGGGTTATATATTCTTCAACAACGAATCGGGATTTATTTTCCCTGGCCAGCAGTTGTTATACGAAGATATCCAGACGCTTCCGGCATTATCATATCATACATACATCATTTACACCATACCATAGCATACATATCCATAGACATATAGTACATTATCTAAGTGCATCATATCATACATGCATGCATAAAGCATAAACTAATGTTATTATACAGAAAGCTACCTTGTTTCAGGTTAATCATCCAACAAACAAACTTATTATCTTTGGGACTGCTTTATTGTAACCTCAGGGTTACTTTATCCTCCTGATGAGCTTCTTTGGGACTGCTTTATTGTCACCTCAGGGTTACTTTATCCTCCTGATAAGCTTCTTATGATTTCAAGACTGCTTTAGGGCTATCCATTGTTCTATCCTCCTGAAATCACATTATTATTTCAAGACCGCTTTAGAGCTATCCATTGCTCTATCCTCCTGAAATCATATCATTACTTCAAGACTGCTTTAGAGTTATCATTACTCTATCCTCCTGGAGTCATATCATTATTTCAAGACTGCTTTAGAGCTATCCATTGCTCTATCCTCCTGAAATCATATCATTACTTCAAGACTGCTTTAGAGTTATCATTACTCTATCCTCCTGGAGTCATATCATTATTTCAAGACTGCTTTAGAGCTATCCATTGCTCTATCCTCCTGAATCATATTTTCAAGACTGCTTTAGAGTTATCATTATTGATTGCTCTATCCTCCTGAAATCATATTATTTCTTCAAGACTGCTTTAGGGTTATCATTATTGATTGCTTTATCCTCACGAAGACATGCTGTTACATCAGTATTACTCCAGACTCCTGACAACTCTCATTATACTGCTGAAGAACTTTCCCCTAGTGGCATCTTTAAGCCCACTCAATCATGTTCAACCAACCATCAATATCACTCTACGCACTGGTGAGTGCAAATTTTTGGGCTTTTGTGTTCAATCCCCTTCAACCTTCCAGGTTACGACTGGCAAATATACCAATCTAACCCCTCAGGTTTCAGAAAATTGAACAGGGGCAGCTGTTGCACCCCAAAATTTGCCCTCACAATACAAGACTTTGTGTTCTAAGAAGGTTCACAAGGTTCACAAGTTTCTCAATGCTTATATAACCTTTCATGAGGTTCATGAAGTCTACAAGTCACTTCTTGAAGGTTCACAAGGTTCACAAGTTCTCCAACACTTGCATAACCTTTCATGAGGTTCATGAAGTCTACAAGTTACTTTATGAAGGTTCACAAGGTTCACAAGTTTCTCAATGCTTATATAACCTTTCATGAGGTTCATGAAGTCTACAAGTCACTTCTTGAAGGTTCACAAGGTTCACAAGTTTCTCAACATTTAACAAGACCTTCCATGAAGTTCATGAAGTCTACAAGTCACTTCTTGAAGGTTCACAAGGTTCACAAGTTCTCCAACACTTGCATAACCTTTCATGAGGTTCATGAAGTCTACAAGTTACTTTATGAAGGTTCACAAGGTTCACAAGTTTCTCAATGCTTATATAACCTTTCATGAGGTTCATGAAGTCTACAAGTCACTTCTTGAAGGTTCACAAGGTTCACAAGTTTCTCAACATTTAACAATACCTTCCATGAAGTTCATGAAGTTTACAAGTCACTTCTTGAAGGTTCACAAGGTTCACAAGATTCACAATGAATATAAAGCTTTCCTGGGGTTCATGAGGTCTACAAAGCCACTTCATGAGGTTCAAAAGGTTCACAAGCTTCACAATACCTCCCATGAGTATCACAAGACATTTTATGAAGATTCACAAGGTTCACATAGTTCACAATTGGTCAAAGAAGTTGACAATTCCCTCAGACAATGCACCTCCTAAGCAGTGCATCCAAAACTAGGGTTTTGACTTTAATCAGGCTAAATGGACTTCCAATACCTCAAGTGAGTTTCATAGCATCTTATATGTGTGTAAGAACCCCCATGTCAAGTTTCAAGGCTTTTCTCAAAAGTTTACTCAGTCAGATGATCAGATAAGTCAAAATCAGTCAATGTAGTTAAAAAGTCAAACTGGAGTCAACTGTGGTCAAATCAAAGTCAAACTTCATGATTTTTTGCCAACATCAAGTATATGAAGTAAAATTCATCATTTGATCAAGGGATGATCATGATTCATCAAGGAGATTCCAGATCATCAATAATCAGGAGTTTCTAAATTAGGGTTTCCTTAGTAAAAGTCAACTGAACTTTGACCAGGCATAACTTTCACATACTTCATCACCAAGTCTCCATCCAAAGCTCATTTTGAAGGAAATTGAATTCTCTACAACTTTGATGTTGAAGGTTAAGTCCAAAAATGCTTCATTTGAAAGATATGATCTAAGACATTATAGATCATTTCAAAAGTCAACAAAAAGTCAACAACTTCAAAAGGGCATAACTTGAGATTGGTAAATGATATGGACCTGAAACCAATGGGGTTGTTTAGAGGACTCTTCAAGCTTTCCAAAAAGTCCAAGAACACCCTCATACCTTTAAAATTGAGGGAGATGTGCCCTTGCAAAGTTGGGAAATTTTGTGATGGTTTATGTTGAAAATGGAGGCTTAAAAGTAATTCTTTCCAAATGGGCTGCCCAAATTGTGACCCAATTCATTTCATAATGGCTTGCACGAAATTAATTTAATTTATTCATAATTTTATTTATTTTATTTTTATTTATTATGATTTTTATATTAAAAAGTCATTTTAAATTCTAATAAAATATAAAATCATGAAAATAAATTTTAATTTTATTTCTAGAAAGTCTTAAAGGGTGATTAGAGTCAAAAGAGAAGGAAATCATGTGATTTATCCCAAAATAGCAAGCATTCAAGAGCAAATATTTGACTTTTACAACACCATCTTTTTCAATCTTTTTGAATCCAATCTTGCACATGATCCATCAATTTTTTAACCTAGAATGATTCACCTATAAGTACTAATCATAAGCATAACCCTAGCTCACGAAATCCAGCAGCTTCAAGGTAAATTCAAAACTCAAAATTCAAGCAAAAAAGTGCAATTCGGATTCTCTATTCCAAGGCTCTACAAGGTAAAACAAGGACATGGCTAGCTTCCTTGGTCATCATTGAGTCGAAAGCAACCCTCAAATGCATCCCATTCATGCACATATGATGAACCCGAAGCAATGTTCATGCTTGAAATTTCTTTTTCGGTTACACCAATTCATTGCATTTAAATGGATTTTGTTTGGCTAATATTGTTTGTTGTGTGTTGTAGAATGTTTCTGGGCAGGAAAACTCAAGAACCCGTACCTAATTCACAAGACACCATAGTTAGGGTTTGGACCTAGGTTTAGGGCTTTTGGATTTAAGAAACATAAATCAATTCTAAAAACATGGAACTAATCGTGTGAATGTCTGGATCATGATGCTGGTTTTAATTTTGCAAAATCGTACAGTTTTGTTGCTTGTTGATGTTTGTAGGTTTTGCTGGAAATTCAAATTCGCAGGAAAACTTGCATCTAGTTTCGCAGCAAAATTCGTATGTCACGAGGTTGAAGAAGAAGCTGATGGCGCGCAGCTGTAAATTTGAATATTGGTTGAAATATCTTATTGTATTATGTTTAATATTATTCACCAAAATGTGTTTGGTCCAGTGGTGAAAGTGATGCGCGTATGATCTGAGGGCATGAGTTCGAACCTTGTCTCCAGCAAGTTTTTTTTTGATATTTTCCATTCAATATGCTTGTTTAATATATTATTATTAGTGTTCGTTTGGTAAGCAGGAAGGCTCTCCCAGCCAGGCGGTAGCGCATGCATCTTGTAATCATAAGGTCCTGGGTACGAATCCAACCCCAGGCCTTTTTTTTATTTCTTTATTTTCCTGGGTTTTTGAGGCAAAGCACAAAACAAAGTGATTCTCATTTACTATCACCTGCGCCTGGTTGGTTCAGTGGTTGTGGTTGTTGCTGGCAAATATGAGGTCTTGGGATCAAATCCCACCAGGTTCCTTTTCTTTTCCTTTCTTTCCTTTTATTTTCTTGTTTTAATTTAATTGATTTAAATAATTAAAATTTTATTATTATTTTCTATATTATAAAATATACATATATTATGTATTCAAACTCTTAAAATTATTTTTCTAAAAAATATAAAACTCATGATTTTTCAATGTAAATTTTATAATATATATTAGTTAAGACAATTTTTAGTTAAAAATAAATTTTGTATGTAAATAAGCCCTAATAATCAAACCCTAAAAAATATTTTTTAATAAACCCTAATTCATTTTAAACCTAATTCTATTTTTCTTAATAATCTTATTTTTTCTAATTCCTAATAGAATTATTATGTATATATATCTATTATAATTCTTATAAATTTTGTAAATATATTTATAATTCAAATTAATTTTCTTTTAATGTTTAGAAATAATTTAATTTATGATAATTATATTTTTGTATATGGTTAAAAATAATTTGTAAATATAATAACTAATAGAATTAAATTTTAAATATGATATTTAAAACCTATCTTTTTCTTATAATATGTATATATCGTTTAATAAATAAATGTTAATATATGTTTATAATAATTAAACTTTGTAATTATAATACATTTAAAAATAATTTAATAATTAGTACATAAATTAAAAATTATTTAGTTGTGTATGTTAATTTTTTTGTTTATTATTTTGTTCTTATAATATTTTTGGTTTCTATGATTACTATTAACTATATTGTTACTAATTTTTGCTTATTACAATTTTTATTAACCTTTTAATTAATTTTTTATTACTAACCATATTATTATTTATTATTCTATGTTTCTAACCTTGTTTATTATTTCTAATTATTATTATTATTTTATTATCACTAACCCATTTATAATTCAATTATGTTTATTATCATTATTTTGCTAATCTTATTATTTACTAGCCTTTTATTTTTTATTATTTATTGTTTATTTATTTACTATTTATTTTGCTTAATATTTTGCTTATTATTATAATTTCTTGTAATTGTTTCCCGGATGTAATTGTAATTATTTAATTATTATTATCGTTATGGTTAGTAATTAGGGAGTGTAAACATGTATGTTATTTAAAATTAATTTAGATCATTTAAATTTAAAGATAAATATTAAATTGAACACTCACACACGTAAGTCGATTTCTAATCGCCATCTCACATTCCTAAGGTTATCCCTCAAGTTGCCTAAATCATAAGGTCAAGTGGGGTGTATAAAGCAAGTCCCTTAAAAGAAAAAATCATCAAGTCCCTCATGGTTGCCTTTACGAATCAAGTCCCTTCGAATAATGATGATAGTCCCTCCTATATGCTTATTACACCCCACAGTTGCCTCCATACAAACAGATGTCCCTCTCATGTCCCTTACATCCAAGGTAATGACTACCTACTCCTTAATAGTAGGGATAGTCTTACCAATGAAAGGATAAAGAACAAGAAAGACTTAAAACTTTAGGGTAGGTTCCTCTTATGTACTTGCTCACTTCAAACTTTTCAAACACTTAAACAAATTTCAAACAAATTTTCAAAAACAAGTTTTTACGCATCCATACATGGATCATTATCAACTATTCTGAAAATTTTTCTATTCACACACTACACTTTCAAAAACAATTCAAAAGTGAGCTAAGTAACTAAGAGCCCATGGATAACCATGGATGTAAAAGGTGCTAACACCTTCCCTTTACATAACCTACCCCCCGGACCCGAAAATATCTCTTAAGGTCTTTCCTGTTATTTTATACCCTTTCCTTTTGGATAAAATAAAAGTCGGTGGCGACTCTTGCTATCCGCAACATAACTTAAAGTCAGTTCTCCCACCGTGTTACAATAAGTCATCAGCTTCAAGCTCTAAAATCGAGAAACAATAGTACATTCATCCCAAAGGGTACAATACTATTGTTATATGATCAGGTGATTTGACTGAGTTCCTATAAAAGAACCAGGCCATCCTATGTGAGTTCCCAGTGGGCCCTCGGGTGCGAATGGTTTTGCCACAAAATGTGATCTGCCACTATCACCACTAGAGAGGGATGTTTCCACAAAGGTCCTCAATGATCGGTCCCCAGCTGCACATAACTATCGAGGTCGTGAAATGAGAAGGGAATATCCCTAAATTAAGACATTTCCAAGACAGTCGCAAATCTAGGAGTGGAACTCACTACTACCCCCATGACAAGATCTCATGAGGCCAAAGTGGAACCACTCTAAGTCTTAAGGTGTACTCGAGCCTTGGTAATAAGCTCATCTCACAGTAACAGTATCACCCAAGTCCCACCAAACAGAAAACCAGTCTAGACAGTCCAGTATAATATATGATGCATGAAAATAAATACCGAAAACGGTAAATAAAGCTGTAAATAAAATTGTAAATATAACACTAAAATAAACACACAACAACAAACAATCAACACCCAATGAAACAGAAACACGCAAGCTCTAGGAGAGACTCTCAAAGGGGAAACCAGAGATTCTAGGTTCGGTCCCCAGCTGTCGCTCCCTGGATTTCCATCCTGGTACAAATGCAAAAGTGGCGCAGAAAAGAGGTAGAGTCGCCAGCCAGACATTTTTATCCCGAAGGAACATGAATGGTAATGATGCACAAACCAAAGAAAAGAAAAGGAAGGACACAGGTCCTGCGAACCAAAGAGACTGAGTTCGGGAGTTGGTTACGACTTGGGAAGGTATTAGCACCCCAGATCATCCGACGTACACGACGGGATCCACGCTTGCAAAGAGACTATTTCAAAGGGTGAAGAACTGAAAGCTGCTGCAAAGAAAAGGAACTGAATTGGATAAAAAGAAAAGAAAGGGAGAAAATATAGGGAAAATAAAAGAGTGCTCAAACGGGCCCTACCCCGCTGCCTACGTACCTCATCTGGACATGAGGATCAAAGTCGTCGTAGTTCCCCTAACTAGGGGTGGAAAATGGCTTGTGTTTTAAAAGCTTGAACTGCTTATGTCAATGCTCAGGTGTTGCAGGCTCGTCTAGAATGAGTGTGTTACTGTCTTGCAAAGTGACAAGTAGGAGCAAGTTCTTACATAAGGAGTGAAGGAGATGAGAAAAGAAGTCCCGAAGGGGAGACACATATTGTTTGTCCAGTGTTTTTTATGAGTTTTTTATGAGTATGGCACAAGGAAGTGAACTCAAGCTCTTTTTCATGGAATGTGTACTTGCAACTACATTCCAAGATGAAATAATAGAACAAGCACACCAAGTAAGGAGAAGATCCCCAAAACTTGGTGTTGCACCCCAAAATTTGCCCTCACAATACAAGACTTTGTGTGATAAGAAGGTTCACAAGGTTCACAAGATTCACAATGCTTACAAGACCTTTCATGAGGTTCATGAAGTCTACAAGTCACTTTATGAGGTTCACAAGGTTCACAAGATTCACAATGCTTACAAAACCTTTCATGAGGTTCATGAAGTCTACAAGTCACTTTATGAGGTTCACAAGGTTCACAATACCTCCCATGAGGTTCACAAGGTTCACAAGACATCTTATGATGGTTCACAAGGTTCACAAAGTTCACAATTGGTCAGAAGAGTTGACAATTCCCTCAGACAATGCACCTCCTAAGCAGTGCATCCAAAACTAGGGTTTTGACTTTAATCAGGCTAAATGAACTTACAAGGCTTCAAGTGAGATTCATAACATCTTATATGTGTGTAAGAACCCCCATGACAAGTTTCAAGACTTTTCTCAAAAGTTTGCTCAGTCAGATGATCAGATAAGTCAAAATCAGTCAAAGTAGTTAAAAAGTCAAACTGAGGTCAACTGTGGTCAAACCAAAGTCAAATTTCATGATTTTTTACCAACATCAAGTATATGAGGTAAAATTCATCATTTGATCAAGGGTTGATCATGATTCATCAAGGAGATTTCAGATCATCAATAATCAGGAGTTTCTAAATTAGGGTTTCCTCAGTAAAAGTCAACTGAACTTTGACCAGCCATAACTTTCACATGCTTCATCACCAAGTCTCCATCCAAAGCTCATTTTTAAGTAAATTGAATTCTCTACAACTTTGTGTCTCACAAGCCAAGCCCAAAAATGCTTCATTTGGAAGGTATGAGCTAAGACATTATAGGTCCTTTTGAAAGTCAACAAAAAGTCAACAAATTCAAAAGGGCATAACTTGAGAATGGTAAATGATATGGACATGAAACCAGTGGGGTTGGTTAGAGGACTCTTCAAGCTTTCCAAAATGTCCAAGAACACCCTCATAGCATTAAAATTGAAGGATATGTGCCCTTGCAAAGTTGGGAAATTTTTGGGAGGTTTATGAAGAAAATAGGGTCTTAAAACCAAATTCTTCCAAATGGGCTGAACTTTTTGTGACCCAAGGTGTTCCATGACATCATGCACGAAATTTATTTAATATTTTCATAATTTTATTTTATTTATTTTATTTATTTTATTTATTATGATTTTTTATATTAAAAATCATTTTAAATTCAAATAAAATATAAAATATGAAGATTTAAAATATATTTTGATTCTAGAAAGTCATAAACCTTGATTGAATTAGATTGATATGAAAATTATGATGATTGTCTTAAAATAGAAATGTTATATCAAAAAATATTTGAATTTTAAGACATTATCTTTTTCAATCTTCAATGATCAAAAAGTCCAAAGAATGATCACATATTTTGACCTAATTCCATCCACTATAAGTACATAAACATATCACAAGCATTAGGGACGAATTCCACAGCCTCAAGTGTAAGTTTGCATGTCAAAAAAACCTCTCTAAATTCAAATTCGGTTTCTATTATACAGGACATTTGAAGGTAATCTAAAGACATAGCAATGATCCTTGGACATCCTTGAATCAAAACCAATCATTACATTGCATCATAGCATGATATATTGAGAAATCCGAACTATTTTTGTTCACTTTCGATTTTTTCTTGTTCTTGCATTTTCATGTAATATTAATCAAGTTTGACTTCTGGTTTGTTTTTAGATAAGTGCAAGGATGAATTCTGGGCAATTGAATTGATGGTTTAGTGACTGAATCGTGAAACACCATTCTTAGGGTTTCGGCCTAGGATTAGGGCTTCCTGATTTATGGAACATAAATGGATTATGAAACCATAGAACGATTTGAATGAACATCTGGATCATATTTATAGGTTTAATTTTGTGAAATTTTATGGTTTTGTTGATCATTGGATTTCATAGGTCTTGCTGCAAATTGGAAATTCGTAGGAAAGTTGGTGGGTAATTTCGCAGCAAAATTCACATTGCCAGAGGTTGAAGATGATGCCCTGCGCGCGTGTTTTTATAATTCAAATATTTGTTTTAAAATATTATGAATTGTTTCTGTGTTTATATCACAAACTTATGTTTGTCCCAGTGGTAAGACAGGCGCATGTATTGTTGGAGGGTTGGTGTTCGAATCCTGGCTCCAACCAATTTTTTTGTTGTTTTTCCATCTTAATTGCAACCTTAATATATTATGACTTAAAGTGATTACATCAACAGATTCGCTCACCCAGCTGGAATGGTAACGTACTTGTGTGTTTGCTTGTAGGGTCCTGGGTTCGATTCCCCCAGGCCTTTTGCGTTTTCTTTCTTTTTTCTGATTTTTAGGCTTAAAGAACAAAACCAATTGGACTCATCTCATTATCACCTGCGCGCTGGTAGCCTGGTGGTATGTGTTGCTGATTGCAAGCCAAAGGTGCTGGGTTCAAACCCCAGCCAGGTAAGTTTTCTATTTTTTTTTGTTTTCTATTTGCTTTATTATTATAATTTTAATTTAATTCAAATAATATGTTTTCTTTTATTAATATGCATATATTATAATTTGATTAATTAGACTAATATTTAACATTTAACATTTTTGTATATAAAACTCAATTTATTTTTTTGTAAATCCTAAAAAAAAATATTTTTTAAAACCCTAATTTTTTATTAAATCCTAATTAATCTTAATAATTTTCTAAAAAACCCTAATTATAATTCTTGTTTATATTGTAATTAGTGAATAAATTTTATTATAATCTTTAAATTTATAAATATAATTGTATGATCATTTTTTTTAATCATGTATATATTTTGTTTAATATAATTAAATTTTGTAAATAATCAAATTAATATGGTAATTCAAATTATAAACCCTAATTTTATTTTTAAATCTCTAACCCTAATTCTTATTTAATTTTAAATATTAACTTAATTAATTTTTCTAATACTTAATTAAACAATTAATTTTGTTCTTTTTGTAAATAATTATTATATTGTTTATTATCATTATTATAATTCCTTTATTATTTATTTCTTAAAAATTCTTAAAAATTGCTTATTTAATTTAAAAATGTTCTTTTAAATTCTATATATTTTTGTATATTTGTACTAACCTTTCTTTCTTATAATTATTTATTACTAACCCCATTTATTTTTTAATTATTATTATTACTAACCCAATTATAATTGCTTATTTATTTTGTTTATTGCTTATTTATTTATTTTGATTATTTATTTAAATTGTTTTTATAATTATTATTGTAATTGCTCCTGGATGTAATATTTTAAAATGTTTAAATTATTTATTTTATGCCATGGTTAGTAAATAGGGGGTGTAAATATGTTTGTATATTTAAAACTAATTTAGATCATTTAAATTTAAAGATAAATATTAAAATTGAACACTCACACACGTAAGTCGATCTTTGATCGCCATCTCACTTCCTTAGGGATACCTCTCATTGTTGCCTAATCATAAGGTTAAGTAGGGTGTATAAAGCAAAAAGTCCCTCAAAGTAAAGTCATCTAGTCCCTTCACAATCAAAGATCAAGTCCCTTAAATGGTTGCCTTCATAGTGATCTTGTCCCTTTCGAATAATGATGACAGTCCCTCCAAAATTACTTAATACACCCTACAGTTGCCTGCATAACCAGATGTCCCTTCATATGTCCCTCACATCCAAGGTAATGACTACCTATTGCTTAATGATAGGGATAGTCTTACCATTTAAAGGATTCAAGAACAGAAAGACTTAAACTTTAGGGTAGGTTCCTCATAGTTACTTGCTCACCATTTAAAAACTCTTCAAACATTTCACAAATTCAAACAATTTTCAAACACAAGTTTTTTACGCATCCGTACATGGATCATTATTAAACTCTTATGAAAATTTCTATTCACACACTTCACATTTTCAAAAACATTTTAAAGTGAGCTAAGTAACTAAGAGCCCATGGATAACCATGGATGTAAAGGGTGCTAACACCTTCCCTTTACATAACCTACCCCCCGGACCCAAAAATCTTTTAAAAGGTCTTTCCTGTTCCTTTATGCCTTTCCTTTGGATAAAATAAAAGTCGGTGGCGACTCTTGCTATCCGCAACATAACTAAAGTCAGTTCTCCCACCGTGTTACAGAACTGGCGACTCTGCTGGGGAATTATTAAAGAGGGGTACCATTAGGAATTAGATCACTTTAAATTGTTTGCTTTGTTTGCTTTATACTTATCTGTTGGGTGCTCTTATGTGTGAAAGATCCTAACCCGGATCTAGTGTACCTTAGGTAAATGGCAATAGACCAAGGAAATTGTACGGCGTATACCGATATGGTTGATTTGGTAGCCATAGTTAGTGTGACTTCTTGGTTGGTGCTTATGTTCCTTAAGTCAAGTTGAGGATAATATGAGGCTGACATATGTTGTCAATGCACTAACTAACTTTTAGAACCCTAGTTATCCCATCTTGGCCTTTAGAAAGTAGTGAGATAACTGGCTTTGGTGAAGACTGAAGTTGGTTGATACTCGATACTACGCTCATTGAGATTCTAAACTTGGAGGGTTTTGGTTGGCAAGTAAGTTGCCTACTGAACAACCACCCTTGTGAAGGATCAATGATATTGAGATCCCTTAGAACCTGGTTACTTTGTAGGACAGGATGAACCAACTAACTTCAGGGGAGGGTACTTACCTTTAAACCTCATGCAAGCCTTTAAACCTAGGGCTATTGTGTGACTTGTTTGTGTGTGCCACATGTTTGTGATTGAGCATAACATCATGACATCATCATGCATCATAAGCATAGCATTTTCACTAACCATTTCAAGGACCAAAGGATTTATCTTTGTTCTTTGTTGCAGGTCATGGCTTCTGTTCGTAGAAACACCATCAGGATCAACTTTGTGGGCATACCTGCTAAGCTTAAAGAGTTGGTTTCCCAAGTATCTGATCATTCCCAATTTATCAAGAGACATGGTCACCTATTGGATCTAGTCACTTCAGGGTTCAATGAAGACATGATGAGTGTGATGTTTCAGTTCTTTGACCCTAAGCATCATTGCTTTACATTCCCTGACTATCAGCTGGTCCCTACAATGGAAGAGTTCTCTAAACTTCTGGGTATACCTGTTCTTGATCAAAGACCCTTCACAAGCTTGGAGAAGGAGCTTAAACCAGAGGTTATTGCTGCAGCTCTGCATCTGAAGAAGTCTGACATTGTTCTAGAAACGAGAAGCGGAGTCAAGGGTATTCTTGCTAAAGTATTAATGGATAAAGCTCAAGTGTTCTTGAAGGCCATGAGTTATGATGCTTTTGAGGAGATCTTAGCCTTGTTGATTTATGGCTTAGTATTGTTCCCCAATCCAGATCAGTTCATAGACGTTCACGCCATCAATATATTTCTGAGTCACAATCCAGTGCCTACATTGCTTGGAGACATCCTACATTCTCTTCATACTCGTACTACAAGGGCACGAGGAACTCTGATGTGCTGCATACCTTTGCTATCTAGGTGGTTTATTTCTCACCTCCCTCGCTCAGTAATGAAGAATGAACAAGGGTTCAGATAGTCCAAAAGAATTATGTCACTCTCTCATTCAGATATCCATTGGTGCTCCAGATCTATGGAGAATGTCACTATCATTGACCGTTGTGGGGAATTTCCTAATGTGCCACTTCTAGGCATAAGAGGAGGCATTACCTACAACCCTTCTCTAGCTTTACGACAGTTTGGTTACGCTTGGAGTGATGGTCCACATGACATGTTGATTCAGGGCATTGTGTTCGATTACGACAACGATCTTCAAGGTTACCGTCAGAGATTCATACGAGCATGGGGAAAAGTAAACAGGGTTGACAGCAAGACTCTGGAGCCTAAGTACACTATTCCTATGGAGGCTTATCTCAGATGGGTGCGATCTCGTGCTCAAACTCTCATGATGCCATATCCTGCTATCCTGCTAGTTACCATGGAACCTGTTGCTGAAGGAGACACTGCTTATACCATCCTTCACCCAGACATGCCTACTGACATGGAAGACTTACAGAGATCCTAGATCCAGTTGAAGGAGCAAAGGGATACTTTCGAGGCTCATTACAAAGCAAGCCAAGAAAGAATCCTGGAACTAACAAAGCAACTTCACGAGGAGCGGAACCTCAACTCATACCTCAACACAAAGAGGAAACGTCCATGGGAGACTTAAAACCCCATCTTTTGTATTTATTTCATTTCATTTCCTGTAAGCCCCAAGGCAAAACAAATTTATTACTAATAAAAGTTTACCTTCTTGTTTGTTTAAGCAAATTTAAACCCTGCGGTTCTTGAAAACATTGCATATACATTCGCATATCATTTCATTGCATCACAGGTTTATAATTGTGCACAGGTTTCTCATCTTCTCGCTGTTTATTTCAGCAATGGCTCTTGAACAAACAGTTAAGGATCTCCAGGCACAAAATGCACAGTTCCAAGAGCTGATTTTGAGCTTGTCCAAGGGACAAGATGAGTTGAAGACACTGCTGGCTAAGAAGAAGAGTCCTGAGGACAACAAGGATGGTCAGTTGGAACAATTGCAAGCTGAGATAACAGAAATGAGGATCCAGATGAATGGCCAGGTGGCTCTTATCCAAAGTTTATCTCAGGGGCAAGAAGAGCTGAGAACCTTTGTCCAAAAACTTCAAAGTAATGGAGTCAGGAATCTAATTGTCAATCAACCTCTGTTAAAACAAGCTGATTTGGTTGAAAGGAAGATGAGGATAAAAGAAGGTAAGAAACCAGTTACCACTGATTGTTCTTCAGTTAAAGAAAAAAGACATGGTAAGGTTAATCCACCTCAACACAAGGGATGTAGAAGACAGTTTATCAAATTCAGCACTCCAATGTCACAAGTTCTGCAATGCTTGTTGGAGATGAAACTAATTTATTTGAAAAATTCTCCTCAAAATCCTAAAACTTCCTCTCCGCGCTATAATCCCAAGGCAAGGTGTGGGTATCACTCCAACTGTCCTGGACATGATACTAATAGTTGTTGGACATTGAAGAAAAAGATCCAAGACCTGATTGACGAAGGAATCCTAGAGGTTACTCCAGAAGGTCAAGTTGAATTCTACTATCACCCATCAAACACCGAAGCTGCAAGACAAGTTGCCCAGCGTAGCAAGAAAGGAAGCCTACCTATTCCTATTGAGATATGGGGCACCTTGGGACATCCAAGTGGTAAATTTGATTTCATGGTGAAGTATACTGCTCCTCAAAGTTCACAGATTGCAATTGAGGACATTCAGCCAACTGGATGGGACAACATTTGAATTTTCATTTGTAATTTCTTTTATTTGTTTGAACACTTACTATTATGTTAAACTTTTGTTTTCATTAATGCATTGCATATGTTTGTCTTGAATTAATCCATTCGTTCCACTATATTTTGAATTATGCTTCTTATTTCTATCTTGTGATATTTAACTCCTGATAAAGCTATAAGCCTGTAGAGGGAGGATGACGAAAACAATACCATAATCTTATGCAGTATGATTTTGAACAGACTATGCTGACGATGTACATGCATTGTTTCAATTCCTAAACAGTGGAGATATAAGGAAGTTAATCCCTAGTCAACCCTTTTGAGCCTATGAAGTAGGAGTTTTTATTCTCGCACAAATTAAAAACCTTATTCATAACTGTCGCTCCCGATAAGTGGGACGGGCTCAAATAAAGGTACAGACGCGAACGGTCGGCGAGAGGGACAATGAGAACACACAGCCGTGAACTCACTGGAGATGAATAGAGTCGCCAGCTAGGCATTTTTATCCCGGAGGAAAGGTAATGCTGCATAGACCTAGAAAGATACGGATAAGACGGTTTGCGAACCAGAGAGACTGAGAAAGGGGGTTGGTTACAACCTGGGAAGGTATTAGCACCCAGATTGTTCGTCGTACTCGACGGGATCCACGCTTAAAAGATTTGTGTTTTAAAGGGGTAGTGTCAGTGCAATCTGTATATAAAAGAGCTGGAAAAAGATGTACAGGTGTCAGTGTAAGAGAAAAGTGAAGTATATAAGTGAAGTGTCAGTGTAAGAACAGGAGTGAAATGCTCAAGATCATGAGGCTAAAAGAATGAGGCTAGAAAGAGGGGGAATATACAGAGACTTTTGTTCGATAACCGTTAAGTTATGCCTACGTATCCTCTCGTGCAATGAGGAAGTCAGAACACCGTAGTTCGACCCAAAGAGACTAAAAGATGAATTGACTTGTGAATTGCTTACTTGTCTATGCTCAAGTGTATGACCTGTCTGGCTCAGGTGCTTACTGTCTTGCATTAGACGGAAGAAGCAAGTTCTCGTTTATGAGTGAAGGTGATGAGAAAAGAATCCCGGAGGAGACGATTATTGTTTATTTTTGAGTTTTCAGTCTTTTATTGTTTTTTGGATTTTGTCATAAATTAATGAGCTTAAGCCTAAACCAATGGATTTAGTAAACTCATCACATCTTCCCTCTGATTAGGGGTAATGAGAATATCTTAAGTGTGAAGTCAGCTTCTCACACTTAAACACCTTTGGTGTAGGATTAAGATCATTAACCTACTTGTGATTAATTAGATGTTTTTGTTGTTTTTGTTTAGTGTTAAGTAATGAGGTTAAGCCATAATCAAGGATTAAACAGACTCATTACACCATCCTAATAGAAGGATAATAGATGAGAATGTTTAAGCTGAGGAAAGCTCCTCAACTTAATCCATGATTAGGGATTAAACTCATGACAAAACAAGCCTTTGATTAAGTGGATTTTATTTAATGATATGATGATGAAGTGGATTTTAGGGTTTGTAAGACAACTTGAGGGGGACTTGTCCATTAACACTAGGGTTAGTCCTTCTTAACCAATTAAGGAAGAATTAGAACCCTAATGCAAGGCCCAAGTTACAAGTGTGATGTCTTGATACTTATTAAGTGAATTGATTAAGAGATTTAAACACATTAAGGGTTTAACACTTAGGATTAAAGTTATACACTCCATCCTAAGAGAAGGATGCAGGCATAAGCTTAATCACAAAGCCTTAAAGCCTTTAGGGTTTAGTCCCTGATTATGAGATGAGAAGAGATGACTCAAAAGAGACACAAAGGTAAAAACTAAAAGGGGAGACTAATCAAAACCCTAATCATTGTCATGCTTGGTTGTTCCTAAGGTTTGTGAGGTTTACAAGAGCAAGTCTTCAATGGAACCACCAGGTAGCAGATGAAAGGATCAAGAGAAGCAAAGCAACTTGCTTCATTCAAGAAGTCAAGTCACTTGAAGAAAGAAAGTGAGAAGAAGAATGAGCAAGCTCAAACTCAAACACATAACAAAATGCAGCATAGATGCATAAGAGGGATGAAAAGAAAAGTTATGAGAAGTGAAGGCAAATTCACTTCTCAAAGATTACTTACCACCTGAAAGGTTAGAAGAGAAATGCAATGCAATGCAAAATGGGATGAGATGACATGATGAGAAACAAAACCAGAAGCATATACATGATGCTAATGATGCTATGAGATGCAACAAACATGAGGCAGCACATGGAAATGATCATACAAGTTCATGAATGCAAATGAAGCAAGTTAGGAACCACGAACATACATGAAAAGTTATGAAGTGCAAATGGAATACAATATGGCAAATACATGATGCAATGATCAAACATGCTTTCAATATGTCTTATGATGTCAAATGAATCAAATGGAAGCATGGAATGTCATGGCAAGTCATGTTATGCAAGAGAATGCAAGATGGATGCATATGGAAGCCCAAATTAGGGTTTATGAACCATACAACAAACAAAAACCAAAACCAGAAGCAAACAACATTACAAAAAATTGAAAATGCACTCAAAGGACCCCTAAACCTATCCTAAACCAATGCCCAAAGGAGAGGTCTCAACTCTTAACCAATCTCAAGTTATGATTTTCACAAGATTCTAGGGTTTTTAGGGTTCCTAAACAAAAGAAATGCCAAACAAATTGAAAATGAAAGATCAAATCATGCCAATTTAATCTTACAAACTTCATGCTAAACACAATGCAATGCAAAAAGAATCAATGTCCAACTCTTCATGGATAGGCAGAAATGATTTTTTGAACTTTGGATCAAAATAATGCACCAAAATGATTTTAATTCAATGAAAAATTCTCAAAATGCATCAAGATCAAAAAATAAATTTGGTTTGAAGGTTGGACAATGTTTCTAAATGTCTTAGAACATTTCATGAATTTTTTGGTGATTTTTAAATACCTAAAAGTATTTTTAATAAATTAATTTTCATTAATCAATTAAAAATAAACTTTTAAATATTTAAAAATACTTTTTTAATGCTAAAAATAAAAACAAAAATATTTTTGTGTCATAAAAATTAATGAAACTCAGGATAAAAAATTTCATAATTTTTAAACAAGTTTTTCTATTTTAAATAAATTGGACAAATTAAATGAAAAGAAATGAAATAAAAACAAATAAATGGAGAAGTAATCAGAAGGAGAGGCTGAGATTGCTTCTGGGTTCAAAAGGGTTGACCGCGCGCGTTTTTGGAGGGCCAGGATTGCTTCTGATCAAATTAATTTAATTAAGATTAATTAAACTAAATAAAATGGATTAGGGCTAATTGAGTGAATCCAGGCCACACATGCGCGCGGGAGGTCAACGGGTCAAGGCAATCCAACGCTTCACATTCAAATGGAATTAATTACAGGAATTAGGGCATAATGATTTTCAGGTGGCCGGAGAAGACCTCCGGTCGTCTTCTCCGGTGGGAAGCCCACCTGAAAATCCCTAAAACTCTCAAAACCTAACTAAAATGAAATCTAAAAACATGGAAATGATCCCCACAACTTGCTGAATCAAAACCCCAAGCCAAAACTCATTTATTTTTCCCCAAACTCATGAATCGAGCAAAACATTTTTTAGGTCACAGAGTTTCAGAAAGCAATTAAATTCTCATTTCATCACCATTTTCAAAACTAAAAGCATCAGAACAATCAGTGAAGCATAGAGAACAACTTTAGAACTTAAAAATCCATTTCTGGAGAAAAAGTTCTTGAGCTACCTGAGTTTCGAAGCTTTCACTCTGGTAACTTTCAGACCTCCCCTCCTTGTGAAATCCACTCCTTATGACCTCTTGATGATGCTTGAATGCTTGGGAGGAATTTATGCTGGCTAGATGAAGAGTTTGAACAGCTTCTGCTCAAGCTCAGTTGAAAATGGTGATGATGATCCAAGCTGTTTCAGGCCAATGTAAGTGGTTCTTTGTGACCAGTGTGGTGAGTGGAGAAGGTTTATGAGATTTGTTTGGGTGTTTATGGCCTGTGGAAGATGTTTCGAAGGAAGATGCAGATTAGAGTGAAAAATGGAAATGAGGTGTTCTTGCTGGATTCAGGCTTGAGTCTTGTTGGTTTGGGACCAATGAAGCATGGTGAAATGATTTGTGAAATTGGTTTAAGTGTTTGTGGTTTGTGGAGGCAGATTCGAAAGGTTTTGCTTGATGGAGTGTTTTTGTGAATGCTGTCTTGTGTGTTGTTTCAGCCTTGCTTGTTATGTGTTATGGCCAGCATTTGATCCACATAAACAAAGCCTATTGGTCAGTTGATGTGACTTGGCCTGCTGTGATAGGTAGGTCACCTTTTGCAAATTGTCAACTTTGGTGTAAGGAAAGCATGGGCTTGGTTCTAGGCTAGCACAAGTACATGGACTGGCGCAGCATGGTGAGGTGAGATGCTAGGAAGGTTCAGCAACCAATGCATCAAGTTGGTGAGGTGTTATCATGAGTTTTGCAAGTTGTTTCAACTTTGGTTCACATGTGATTTCCTTGTCCAACAAGCCATAAACCATGAGAAACTTGGTTCAAATCTGATTTTTAAGAGTTGCATGATGCTTGTGTAATGGTTTGATGACAATTAGAAGTTACAATTTGCCTTGGTTCATGATTTTTGCAAATTTTCCTTTTAGTGCATAACTTGAAAATTAGTGATTTTTGCCAACTTTGTCACACCATAACTTTTGATCCAAAATGAATTAGGTCATGTTCTTGTACTTTTTGAAAAGGGAAAAATGTATCCTACAACTTTCATGACCAAAGTTTTTCCATTTGAAGCATTTTTGGATCAAAAAGCAAGGCTTGAAAAATGACCTAAATTGACAAATTCCTTAAAAGTCAACCATGCCCTAAAAGTCAACTTTGCAAAAACTTCAAATTCTTGAATTTTGTGAACTTCAACCCTCAAATTCTTGGATTGCTCAGATCACAAACCCTAGGTGCAGATGACTTAGAATCTATGTAGTGAATCAAAACTGTGATATGAGATGCCATGATTGTGTTTATGCATATGAAATGATCACAAGCCATGGTGTGAATGGGTGAGGGCAAATTTGGGGTGTTTACAATAACCTGGGGCAGGGTAGTTACTCGGTTAACTCAAATATGCCAATTATTTGTGTTGTACACAACTAATGATGGTTCTCTGTAATCATTAAACCTGACAGTCAATATCTAAAAAAAAAGAAGCTCACTAAGTCAAAACCTATGAAGGAGACTTAGTAAAACATCAAGACATCCCACTGACTGTAAACCTTGAAATAAACAGTTCAGACAAAGAGAAGGGATAACAAAGTCAGAAGAAAAAAGGAGGTCACTATGAATCCTCAACAAAGAAAGATGACTGAATATTCAAATAAACTTTTGGTCTCTGAACCATCACAAATGTTAGTGTTACAATTCCAAACTCATTTGAGCCTCAATGCATAAGTTAACTAAGTATAGGACTGAAGAACATCATGGAGATTGGGTTGGGTACAAATAAAATTTGAGCCTTTATCCTTTGCTTCTTAAACCATGAACCAGGCCACGTTATAACCCTTTAAAAGTCCTAACTGAAGCATGGTTAGTTCGAAAGCGTACTGTTACAAAAGGTATCCTGACTCCTTTAGGGCTTATTATAAAACTTGAGTCAATATCACAGTTTTCACAAAATTTGTTTTCTAAAATAACTCTTTTTCAAAATTTCAAGACAGACATAAGCATTGCATTTTTGAACATATTTGTTTGCATATACCTGAGTGTTTGACAAATGGAGAAACTTACAGGATGAATGTTAAATGAACCAAAGTCCTTCCGGTGAACAAAGTTGCTTCCTGGATCAAAGTCCATATATACAAAGGGGCATAGTCATTATCTCCCGATCAAGGGGGCAAACCATGATACTGCCTATCTCATATGGGGCAATCAGGACAAGATTCAATTATGTTCAAGTAGCCAGGGGAAGATCTCCTCATCTACCTAAGTTACCAAGGGTAACATTACAGAGTTCATAATGCTAGGGGCATAGTCATTGTTTCCCAATCAAGGGGGAATACCAAGTTACTGTTCAATTATTCGGGGCAATCAGTTCCAGATCCAACAGTGCTTAATAGCCAGGGGCAGCTCTTCTCATATATTTGAATTACCAAGTTCATGATGTCAAAGGCATATTATTATGGGGCATTCTGCTTAGTTCTCCTGAGGTAACTGCATTCAGATACTTCCCTTTTGGGACAATTCATCCTCAACCAAGGGGCAATGCTTTCTTTTCAAATCTAGTAGCCGGAGCATATATGGTCCATTACAATTTGAAGACACATTCCTCTCGTTATATTACCTTGATTTGGAGTTCTCAGCAGAAGTCATTATGGGAATTAATTGTCTACGCCGGTAGTATCAGATGGTGTCAGTATCATATCTTTAGATCCAACTATGAGGATTTCTGGGAAGGTATTCAGGAAAGTTAAAAATTTCAGGAGCTCCAAATCCAATTGGTTATACACTCTCGAAGTTGAAACGATTCTGTTTTCAAGTTCAGCTTTACTTTTCCCTCTGAATCCAGATTTACTTCTACCCTAAGCGAAACGTCCATTGGTTGTGTTTGAATGTATGTATGCTTTTGAACATGATTGACGTTTACCAGAAATGCATGAAAATGCAGTAATAGTATTTACTAAGGACGAAAGAGGGAAGGATTTCAACGAAGCTTCGCCGGTTCATCTTCACATTTTCAAAAACATTTTAAAGTGAGCTAAGTAACTAAGAGCCCATGGATAACCATGGATGTAAAGGGTGCTAACACCTTCCCTTTACATAACCTACCCCCCCGGACCCAAAAATCTTTTAAAAGGTCTTTCCTGTTCTTTTATGCCTTTCCTTTGGATAAAATAAAAGTCGGTGGCGACTCTTGCTATCCGCAACATAACTAAAGTCAGTTCTCCCACCGTGTTACACTTGGTCCCAAAGATTAGGGCATAAGCTCACTAACTCATTGACTTTATTAAGTGTTTTTGTAATTTTTGTGAAGAAGTATTTTTTATGATTTTCTTTGTGAAAGTAGTCTCATGATTAGACTTGTACATGATGCTAGACAAGCTTGTACTATCCCAAGATGGGAAGACTACAAGTGCCACATAGAATAAGTCCATACACACAAGGCTACCTCAACCATTATTAAGTGTTTTTTAGGTTTTGATTTTGAGACGAGAAAGGAAAGAAACAAAAGAAACTTAAAGGTAAAATATAATGGGGAAAGTCTAATCCTAAAGTTATCATGCAAAGGTAGTCCTATGGTTAGTGTGGTTTGAAATCTATCCTAATGAAAAAGGAAAGAAGAAAGAAGGAGAAAAAAGAAGAACTAGAATACAAATTACTCCTCTAAAGGAGATAAGTTGTTTCTAAAGGGGGAAAAATGAAGTTAAACACAAGATAGCATAAGGCACATCACAAAGACAAATGAGAAAGCAAAAATAAAGGATAAGATGAAGACTTGAAATGTGGATATCATCCACACTTCACTTACCATGAGCCCCTACAAGGAAAGGTTAGATCATACTCAAGTAATAAAGGAAACAATTAAAACCAAAAGATCAATTTAAAACATCACAACCAGAAGTAACACACACCATTCATATGCTATGATTACACACACAAAACCATGAAAGTATTAGAGAAAACAACTCATCACAAAAGCAATTCAAGTCACTATGAAAGAACAAAACATTTATGCGATAACACAAAGCATACAAAGTGAACAAGCATCATATAATTCAATACCAGAACCCTAAAACTTCAAAGAAGTGCCTAATCAATAAAAGAAATCAAGAAAGGAAGCATACTAGTTCACTTATTATCAATATGGGAAGCAAGTAAGCATAAGAAGTGAAGTGACCATACATACAAATGTGAGAACCTCCAAGAGCAAGTGCCTCAAAGCAAGTCAAGATAAAAACATCATACAAGGACCAAAGACCTATACACATATCAAAAGGACTCTAAAAAACCTATAGGAGTTGGCATAAGTGCCCTCCTAACCTAAGAAGCAAGCAAGTAGCAAGAAAGGATACAAATTAGGGCAAGTAAGCAAGAAAATTCACATTAAATCCAAACTTCATCCAAAAAATCCATAATTAAACACAAGTGTTCCTTAGACTCATAAAAACAACATACCAAAAGGAGAGGTCCAAAAACAAAAGAAAACTAGGGTTATGGAGGGCATACATTGCAATTAGAGTTTTTGGGTTCATGCACAAAGCAACTTGCCAAAATTCAACAAACAGATTCCTAAAAAATAAGAGATAAATCACCAGTAAACTACATCATGTATATGATCCCGAGCAAAAAGAACCACATCAAAATTCAAATCCATGATCAAGATAAAAATTAAGCAAGGCAGCATGTGAATTAAAATGAATAAAGAAAAGAAAATAAACCACTCAATTATTTTATGCACAAAAAATAAAAATAAATGGAAAAAATTGTGCAAAATTAAAGAAAATTAAATTTGATATCCATGATTTTTCTGGTGATTTTTTGAAACTTCTAACTATTTTTAAAAATTCAGAACGAAACAATTAAAAAAAGAAATAAAAATAAAACAAAAGAAGAGAGGAGGTGTAGTCAGTAAACATTTCCAGTTCAAACCAAATGGGCTCACAAAAGAGGGGTGTGAAAAGCAACCTAAAGCCCACAAATACATCACATGTACTCAGTATTACCATGGAAATTCACACAAATCAGGAAAAAGAATGAACCAATGGATCAATCCAGCACATGAGATTCAGTCAACACACAAAGGCAAGTCAACGCATCCAAATAACAAACGTGCATGTACATGATAACTAGCATAGGCTGACACACACAAGGCATTATTCAGATTCAAAAAATAAAAGAAGGCACATGCATGAGACGATGTGTTTTTAATGTGTTGTCAACTTGATAAGCGTCCATATCAAACAATCCAAGGGCCATGAAGTCATCTTCCTCATTCAACTCATAAATAACATTTCCAGAATCTGATGACCGGAGCTAGGGCTCCGTCACCGGAAAGTTCATGCGTATGAAAAAAAGTTGCCAGAAATCAATAACAATGTCCAGATCTACTCAGTTTTCCATGGTGAATACAAATATGCCATCAAAAATCACAAACACTAAGCATAACTCACAGATCGAAGGCAACAAGTTTCATCATCAAACTTTCAAACTCAGATATCTCACTCAATACTTAATCATTTTAAAATCTAAAAGGCTCAGTGTAATCAACATAACACATAGATCAAGAAGCACACATAAAATCACACATCTAGATCTATGAATTCAGTGAGTTACCTGAACTTGAAGATCTTCCAAATCACCAAGATAAAGCTCCAGATGATGCAAATTCACTCACTTTAACCTCCTATTACAAAATAAATGCAAGAAGGTGCTTGAAAGAGGCTGTAATGGAGGATTCAAAAGCTTATGCTCTGAACTGCAACTCCTTGCTCCTTCACCTTTTGCTCAAATTAATGGCAGAAATGTGTTCTTTGAAGCTTGGAGATGAAGAATATGAAAAGAGATCAAAGAAATGAGGCCTGGAGAGAGAGAGAGAGAGATTCGAAGGCTTTTGCTATTGTGCATAAAACTTTGAATATGTGAAATGAGAGAAGCTGAGCCTCCAAATTCATGTGCAATGGCTTATATATGATGTGTGCTCATGCTGATTAGGGTTTGCAAAAAAGTGCACGTGAGAATGGTGTGATGGCAAGGCTTTTGCATTTTTTGCATGAAGTGTGTGATGACTCAATTTACTAGTTATCTCTCTCTCCTTGGCACATGCTGATCATACTTTCCTTCCCAATCATAACTGAAACAATCTTGGCCCTTGGATGCGAATGTATCAAGCTTTACTTGTGATTTTGCAAATTTGCATTTTTGCAAATATCTCCCTTCCCATGCACGGGTTTGATGATTTTCTTTGGGCCAAATGCTTTTCATGCAATTTACCATGATATCATGACTTTATTTTGCTCAAAGATCACCTTGGAAATGAGTTACAAACCATTTTGCAACATGGTAGAAAGTTGGTTTTCATGTAAAACCTTAAAATAAGTCCAACTTCAAATGATCATAATTTCCAAACCATAACTGCTATGGATGATTTCTTGTACTTTTTGGAAATGGGAGAACATGTCCTATAACTTTAATGTTTAAAGAAAATTCATTTAGAACCATATGGATCATGAAATAAGCCTTTGAAGATTAGGGAAAAACTTGCCAAAAATGGAAACTTCCATTACAAGTCACATGCCAAAAATGGAAACTCCTTCAAAATCTCTCAATTCTTGTTCTTTAAGATCACCAAAGGTATTATTTAACCTTAATAATGTCCCTTGACTTAAAACATGGGATTGGACCTCTTGAATTCTCATAGTTGACTTTTCAAATACCCAGTTTGACCAATTTCTTCACTTACAAGTAACTGAAGAATTGACTAGCTTCCTCAATGAGTTTTCTCACCAAATTTCATCCATAGGCTTAAAATATCATATAATGTACTTTTACCACAAGAGTTGGTCAAAGGTACAAGCAATCCATGCTCAAAAGCAAAACCCTAATTCATGGTTCATCTGTGTAGGAGATAAATGCATTCTTGATCTTCTAGTGATCTTTCACCCTTCTTGGCTCTTGTAGGCAACTTTTAGCTTGTATGGGATATGAGGAACCCTTGGGAATATTTTGCAATGTCACTTGGCCCCTTGCTTTGACTTATAGAATCAAGAATCTCTAGATGACTGATCATATGCCTAATGCTAGAACATGTGAGTGTTATGCCTCATTTTTCTATGCTAGATGCTAAGGATATGATGTTCTTATGATGATTATGATGTGAAAATGATGATTATGATGTTCTAATGGAAAGTGGAGAATGTGTGTTGATTATACCGATCTCAACCGGGCTTGCCCGAAGGATGCTTATCCATTGCCAAATATCGATAAACTGGTCGACAATTCGTCCGTTTTCAAACTACTATCATTTATGGACGCCTATTTGGGATACAATCAAATCCCCATGGCCATGACCGATAAAAAGCACACGGCCTTCATGACCGAATCGGGAAATTACTACTATAATGTTATACCCTTCGGCCTAAAAAACGTGGGCGCCACTTATCAGCGCATGATGAATAAAGTTTTCCATGCAGAAATTGGAGACATGCTCGAAGTATATATGGACGACATGATCGTTAAATCTCTGCAAGAGACGAATCATGCTTCCCACCTATGAAAGGTGTTCGACCAAGCTCGAAAATGCAAGATGTGCTTCAACCCTGAAAAATGCACGTTCGAAATTCGAGCGGTCAAATTCCTCGGGTTTTATTTGACCGAGCGGGGAATCGAAGCCAACCCCGACAAATGTCGGGCATTCACATAGATTCCTACCCCAAACTCTAAGAAATATATCTAATCGTTTAACGGAGTGCTCACTTCCCTCGCCCGATTTGTGGCTAAGTCCGCCCAACACACATTCCCATTCTTCAAAGTCCTTTGCAAAGAATCAACTTTCGAATAGACCGACGAATGCGAGCAAGCCCTGGCCCACCTGAAAAAAGCACTATCTGAGCCCCCCAGTAATCTCCAGGCCTAACGAAGGCGAAACATTATACCTCTACTTCGCTGTGGCAAACGAGGCGGTGAGTGCGACCCTTATTCGTGAACTTCCCGAGGGGGAAAAACCTATTTACTTTACGAGCAAAGCCTTGAATGGCCCTGAGCTTAGATACCTGCAAATCGAAAAGGTAGCATTGGCCCTCCTCTCGTAGCAAGAAGGTTACGACACTACTTCTTGGCCCATACTATTGTCTTCAGGATATACTAACCCATCAAGCAGATGCTCAGAAGGCCAAATATGGTCGGACGAATGCTGAAATGGTCGCTAGAACTATCTGAGTTCGACATCAAGTTCGAGGGACGGCAAGCCCTCAAAGCTCAAGCCTTGGCCAACTTTGTAGCAGAGCTTACCTTCACCGAGCAGACTTTAACATCCCCATCTAGGTGGACCATCTTCGTGGAAGAAGCATCTAGCTCGACAGGCAGTGGGGACGGGGTGATATTGGAGAACGAGGAAGGAACCATCATCGAAGTATCCTTAACCTTGTCTTTCCCCACATCCAATAATCAAGCAGAATACGAAGCCTTCCTGGCCGGTTTACGCCTTGCAGACGACCTAGGGGCAGAGGAAATTGTAATATACACAGACTCCCAGTTGGTTGCCAACCAGGTGCGAGGTGATTTTCAAGCCAAGAACGACAACATGATTGAATACTTAGCCTTGGTCAGAGAGAAGCTAAAACGATTCACATCCGTAGAAGTCAGGCACGTCCCACGCGAGAACAACATCTGAGCGAATATAATGTCCAAACTAGCAAGTACCAAGAAGAAAGGGGTCAACAAATCCGTCATATAGAGATACTCCCTCAACCCAGCATTGGGTAATCGTCAACCCTGGTAGACGTCAACGTCGTGGGCGATGCTAACTTATGGATGACCCCAATATTCAATTATTTGACCAAGGACGAATTACCAACGAACCCAAAAATGGCCAACACCGTGCGACGTAGGTCATGCTCGTATACAATGGTTGGGGGAAAGATGTATCGTCGGGGTTTCTCCATGCCACTCCTCAGATGCGTCGAGGAAGAAAACATTCCACACGTGTTGAGGGAAGTCCACAAAGGGATCAACGCACAACATCCAGGTGGGCGATCGCTCGCCTGCAAAATCCTATGAGCAGGATACTACTGACCAATGATGCAGAACGACACGAAGGAGCACGTTAAAAAATGTGACAAATGCCAACGACATGGTGGCGTACATGTGGCACCTCCTACCGAGTTGAAATCACTATATTCCCCATGTCCGTTTGCCTGGTGGGGACTAGATATATTATGGCCCTTCGTCATCGGCATCGGCCAAAATAAGTATTTCATCGTGGGTGTTGATTATTTCACTAAATGGATAGAAGAAAAGGCCTTAGCCAAAATTATTGCGCTCAACATCTTACGCTTCTTCAAGCGGAACATCCTCTCCCGATTCGGGGTCCCGCTCGCCATCGTAACAGATAATGGGACTCAGTTCACCGACAAGCATTTCCAAGAATTCGTAACCTCGGTAGGAACCAAACAGCACTTCGCCTCGGTCGAGCACCCTCAGACTAACGGGCAAGCGGAAGCTGCGAACAGGGTAATCTTAAGAGGTCTCAAACGAAGGTTGGACGAGCACAAAAAAAGTTGGGTCAAATAACTGCACAACGTCCTTTTTTACGTACAAGACCACACCTCACTCTACAACCGGGGAATCCCCATTTCGGCTGGCATACGGGACTGAAGCGATCATCCCCATAGAGATGCACATACCGTCCAGGCGAACAGAATCACCTATGGACCAAGACACCAACTCTGAAACGCTGAGAGAAGAGCTTGACCTAGTCGAAGAAATTCGATCAGAAGCTGCTCTTTGAGAAGCTACACTTAAACAAAAGATAGTAGCTCGATATGATACCAAGGTTATTAAGCGAGCATTCAAAGTCGGAAGTCTTGTCTTGAGGAGAAATCACAAAGACTCCCGAGAAGGGAAGCTGGCACCAAATTGGGAGGGCCCATATCGCGTCCGCGCAAAGACCGAAAACTGAGCCTATTACTTAGAAAATCTTCAAGGGGAAGATCTCGCTCGGCCGTGGAACGCCGAGAAACTTAAGCAATACTACAACTAGTATAAAGGTCGCCCTGCTCAACTCCCAAACGAGGAGCGGATGGTCCGACCACACCTGCATGCCCAGGTACAAGCATTGCAGCCCAAAACGTTGATCAATAGAACCCCCTCATGGAGAGGAAGGTAAATGTCGCACGGATGGATACTCAAACGAGTTTGACGTCACCTAAGTACCCCGACCAGGCGGAACCCTAGCTTATGATGGGAAGTTCAAGCCACGGAATCTGAGCCATGATCTTGACCCGGATACCGACCCGGAGCCATCCTCCATACTTCTGACCGGTTCCCTTAACCGACAGATCACCCTTTCTGACGAGCATTTACCCTCTGTTCGGCCAATATATCATATTTCGTATGACAGACGAGCATAAAATACTTAACGAAATTATACTTTTAAAATAAAAGTCCTCCGACGGACGAGCAGACATATGTGGAAACAAAAACACTGCAAAAATAACAAAACGACTGCCCAGGCCGAGAACATTCATTGAGAAATTGTGACCCCAAAGGGCCGACTTGTTCGAAATTACATAAAATGGGGACCAAGTCCTCGAGAAAAAAACAATAAAGTACATATATTAAGGCACGCAGGCCAAACTAATTTCCCTCCTCCTCCTGGACACCAGGCTGACCCTCAATCTGAGGTTGCTGAGCTTCAGGCTGAACTGGTTGATCGGATTCACCGGGCTGAGAATCATCAACGATCATATAGTTAGGGACTACAATCTGACCATCCTCGACCTTGTACAAGTAGCTAATCCGATCAACATCAAGATCCAAGGTCGGATGAAGAGTCTTGATCTGGTCCACGGCGTTTTGAAAAAACTCAATTTGGTCGTGCCCCTCAGTTCTTCCAGATCTTGATTCAGCCGGGAAAGGAAGTGTGCCCTGCTCATCAGACCCTTAGTATCTTCATCCTCATCCTCCTTGGTAAAGAAGACATCTTTTAACTTTTTATTCTGGTCGACAGCCTTCCTCTTGTCCACCTCTAACTTGGCAATCACATCAGCCTGCGCCGTCAGCTCTTTGGCCGTGGCCTAAGCATCCTCAACGACCTTCTTCACCTTCTCCTCTAAAGCGTCCAGGAGGGACTTCAAGCGGCTGATTTCACGCACCTGCCCGGAGTTTCCATTGGCTAACATCGAGGCCATGGATAGCACCCGCATGACAACACTGGCATCCTGTGACAGGGACAACCTCCGAGCAGGGCGATCCATCTGCTCAAAAACCAGAGAGTCCTCCCGTTTGACCTCCAAGGAAGTATCCTTGAAGAAATCGCGCTTCACAAAAAATGATGGCAACACATATTTAGGATTTGAAGGGGCGTTGGTCGTTAAGTCCATAACGGTCGTTCCAGCTTTGTTTTTTTTAGACTTGAACCCGAAGTCACGCTCGGGGAACCTTGAGCAACAGGGCCCAAGCCTAAGCCGCTCGTATCGTTGCCCACCAGTCGGGTCTGGACGATCCTAGCTTTCCTCTTGTTGCCCTGTCTCAACTTGTCCTGGATCTTGTCCAGAGAATTCGCCATATTTCCTTCAAAACAGAAGAAAGAGAAAAGGGCCAGGTCAGCCACGAGCATAGAATCACAAGACAAATAAACAAAAAACAAAGCAAATACCAAACAGATCGGACACTTCCTGCCCTTTTTTACAAGCTAGGAGAGCTGTGACATCAATCAGCGGACGCTCCACAGCTTCTCCCCCATCAGAAGCTAATATTATTTTCCCCTTTCCATCGAGCATCGGGGTCGTAGTAAAAGAAGACACCAGCTTGCGAAATTCCTCGAAGCTGGTTGCATCTTCCTCGTTCAGAGCATCCCCTATTTGAACAAAATCGCTCACGGGTTGCCCATAATGACCGTAATCCGACGAGAAAAGAAACATCCAAATTCTCCTAAGGATTTGACGCCCTTGCACATCCAGCCTGGGTACATCATTCTCGTCAGTGTCGACCCCCATAAATCTGATCGACCTTGTAGCTTCTCGACTCACATGCTCGACCAATAAATAGTCTCCCTTGAATGATCGGATAGACTCCGAATGCGCCTTGAAGATCTTAGCCTGTTGTTTAAAGGAGATGAAACTCTTTCGGGCATTCCCTCGCCCCACCTGGTGCTGCAGAGAAAACAGCCGGAAAAAGAGAGAAAGAGTAGCCCCCACCCCCAGATGCGTGCACGTCAACTCGAATGCCCTCATAAAGGCATAAGAGTTGGGATGCAGCTTCGAGGGCGCTACTCCCAGGTGAACGAGCACTGAGCAGACCAAATTGTTGAACGGCAACTTGATCCCCAAGGTTGAAATAGCATACTCATACATTGAAAATTTTCTCCCCCCAAAATCCGAGAAAATTCTGTCGTCGTTTCCCGGACATGTTACCCTCTAATGGGCAAGATTCCCCACCACAGGCAGAGGATCTCCGCGTGGCCGAGCATAAGATGAGACTTTGTCCATCAAATCCTCCACGACCCACTCCTCGGGCGTAAGACCCCTTTCCTTTTCTTTTGGAACAACAGGAGCACCAGCCTCTCCCCCAGACACTGTCGCCATATCATCTATTTCGGTTGCTTCTGAGTCCCCCGAGGAGCTTTCAGGGTCAGATGGAACAGTTGCCAAAGAGCTCGAATCCTCCGACGTGCTTTCCTCCGAGGAGATTTTGTAGGGATCGACGAGCGCATTTTCACCTGAAAAGTAGAGGAAAGGTGTCAGTGAATTCGATTAAAATATCAAATCCACCCTTCCACTACCTATCAAGTTAAAGGGCGTGCAACGGCCTGGGAACAGGGTCCCCGGCCAAAGCCCTCGAGTAGTCGTCGCCCGAGACGATCGATCAACGCTCGACAAGGAATCATAAAAACACAGGGTTCACGACGAACAAATGATCATCCCTAAACCCTAAACCTCGGTCGAGCTTCGACCAAGGTCGTCGCCAACCGCAAACTAGGGTTTAGAACAAGCAGCGTAACAGTAACTACATCAACTTAAAATTCGTTTAAAATTACACTAATCCATTGTCTAAAAACGAAACATAAACCGCATGCATGTCTATTTTTGAAGGAATAAGATAAAAAATCAGAAAAGAACTCTTACCAAGAGCATTAGACATGATTATGAGAAGTTGTGTTGATACGCACGATGGTCGGCAGAAGAACTGCGGTGGTCGACGATTGTCTAAGGTTACCGGAGAGTCGATCAGGACAGCTTCAAAAAGATGAAGCGAAAAAGGAGACAAATGAGACAATCCTCCTATTTATAGGGAAGGGGGAACGTGCAGCTAAAGCGTGACCCCTATCCCTGGGCAATAATGACCTACGCACTATTCCCTTGGCTAGCCATCAGAACATTAAATAGACACGGATCCCAAGACACGTCACCTTTTCATTTCTTCTTCCCCTTCGTCGACCAACTGGTGGGACGCCCGTCCGTCGAGCCCCATTGATCTCCCAAAAAAGGTCGTTTGTCAACCAATGGCCACTCCGACTACTTCGAACAGCCAGACATCCTTAAGTCATCGCTCCCTCGATCGAAAACAACGACTTGGGGGGGCTCCTGTTTCGGACTGCCCCAAATTACAGATTTGGGCCCAAATACTCTCTCATGCCCAATCAGCCCATTAACCTGTTGACGGTCGCTCAACTTAACCCGTGCTCGACATCGGTTTCATCCTACCAACTGACAAGTCGGGCGAGGTAAATAGCGCCCCAACGGCTAGCTCCTAACCGCTAACGGTTATTACAGAATCTGCGATCCATGCCCTACAATACGGACCAATGAACATCCACTTGGACCAATATAAAAACCCTCTCATTCGAGAGGGTCAGGTATTCAAATCTTGACCCAAAAATCTCGTACTTGCTCACTAGTTTCTCGCTCTCTGACTTTAGCATCGGAGTGCCTTTGCAAGTACACCCCTTTTTCTCCATCATCAACTGTGCTCATCCACGTTCGACGCCGGCCACATCGGATCCTGATCTCCAGGTACGATCATATATATTTTAAACCAAAGTCCAAATTTTAATAAATACAACATTAAACTTAATTCTTTTATATCATTATATTTTTGGACTTTTATGTAAAATTATGTTTCTACTGATTTTCATAACCTATCTGATGATAATTCTGCGGTCCACGACGGTACCCGTGCGGACGCACGGGTTATCAGGTCAAAATCTATATGAACGTACGAGTAACACACCAATACCGTGTGAATACGGGTAACCAGACCTAAATCCCTATGAAGGCACATGTTATAACATATTTTTTGTACAATTAAATAAAAATAAAATAAATCTATTTAAAATAATGTATGAATTCAAAAAATGATTTATTTTTTAAGTATTTATGTATCTAATATTTGTATTCAGAATTAAAAAATAAATTAAAATACACTAATTTTTAAGATAATATATGAATAATTGAAACATATATTATTGATGTCTTCCTTTTAAAAATTAGAAAATTGATACAATTTTTGTTTATTTAAAAAATATATACTTCATTTAAATATTTATCTTTGATTAACTTATATATTTATCTTTATATTTATCTTTGACTACTTTTTTATATTTTATATTTTCTTTAAGTTATATATTTATTTTAATTTGAAACATTTTTTTTCTATTTTTCACAATTGTTTTATTACAAATTATGTGTTTAATAGTTTTTCTTAACAATAGAAATTTTTTAAAACTTATACAATTATCTTGAGGTCTATTTTTTTCTTTCTTTTTTTCAATAATATTTAAATATTTTCTGATTTATTTGAATTCACAGAATTAAATGGTGACATATCTGCGGTCCACATCAGTACCCATGTGGATGCACGTGTTTCTTACTAAGGGAGAAAATACTATTGTTAAAAATTTATACAATTATTTTCCAGTACAGTTTTTATTTTTCCTTTTTTCCAGTAAAATTTTGATATTTTCTAATTTGTTTGAATTTCTATGATAAACTGATGACATTTACGTGGTCAACAACTGCACCCGTATGGACGCACGGGTGTCCCACTAGTTGTTATAGATAGATAGTAGAAAAGAATAGATACATTTTATGTCAACACTTGGCATCAAAAGGTGAAAAGGGTTTTGAAATCATAATAAATAACACATAACAAAAACAATATTAATAGACATAAATTAACATGTTTCACACCTCAAATACAAAAAAAATCATTTTGTAACAAGATTAGAACAAATTTTGTTAAAGAAAGAGAAAAAAATAAGAAAATATAACAAATATTTTAGAGTGTAATAAAAACTAATATTAAGTATTCTGGACTGGGCCTCGAGCTGCTCTACCGTCGGGCACTGCCCAGTCCTTCGCCACAATGGAAGGCCCAATGTTATGGCCCAAACCTAAGTATCTTTTGGGGACGTCTCCCCCACGTGCTCCTCACGAATGCATAGTCAACCGCTCCGTGTGAAATAGTCTCCCACCACTCCGAAGATCAAGGGACGGTTGAACCAAGATGAAGACCATATGTTAGGTCTTCCCCCTATTTCTACGCAGATCTTGATAGTTCTCATTATGGGCTTAAGAATCCAGCGGATAATGAGGACCTTGGCCCAGTGCTAAAGGCACTATATAAATATCCTCTTTCATTAGAGGTTCAAGTATTCTAAACATTCTCTACTATTACCTTTTGTACTTGCTTTCTCCATTCCTATTTTTACTTTAGCATCGAAGTACCTTGAAGGTACACTCCCTCCTTCTCTTTAACTACCGGAGTTTATGATAGCCATTCAAGGTTCGTTCTGATCAGGTGAGATCAGTGGCGCCATCTGTGGGAAAACTCTGCTCCCCCATCTTTCTTCCCTAAACGAGATACCAAAGCATCAACTTCAATCGACCGTCATGACTAGAGAATAAAATGACAACCACGACACCACACTCTTCAACTTCCCATCCGACAAGGATAACAATCCCCACGTGATCCAAGAAGATGACTCCAGGGATGGGAAAACTGCAACTCCCACTCCTAAGCCCTTGGACAACGGTGTTGTCCACCACTACATGGTCCCCGGAGCCTACGACGTATTGGTGGTAATTATCAACTCATTGTAGACGTGAAGTAGTAACAAGATCAAACAATTATCAACTCACTGTAGTATGCAAATATTCTGTAAGTATTTGTAATTGTAAAATCCTTAAGATTTCTTACTATTGAATTTCTTAGAAATCTTAAGAGCTTTAGGTATTTGTTATGGTGATTTCCAGTACCTATGATACATGTATTATGTACACCTTGTTCTATATTCTTTTGAGCCTTCAGTAGTTTAGATTAAATATCTGGCTATGTGATTGAGCAGAAGTCTTGTCTCATTGGTATTCATGCAAAACGTCTTGAGCCAAGATGCTTAACCCACATAATTTTCATTGCTTAAGTGCTTGAGTTGTGAAAGTCTTATTCAGCTAGTCTGATTGAGCAAGAAGTCTCAGGTGTGGACCTGAGTAGGTTAAGACTCAGTCTAGATGACCAAAAGAGTAGGATGATAGGTTAAAGGATGATAAGTTAGCCATGGACAATCAATATATGCAAGGTATTCTTAGGCAAGTGCTCTAAGCAAATGGAAGTCTCGACCAGAGGATCTTGAAGTAGGATGCTTGTATCAGAAGGCTTAAGCAAGAGTAAGTCTTAGACATGTGCTCTAAGCAAGGAAAGTCTCAGAACATGGGTCTGGGCAATTGTAAAAGACTTGTGCAAAAGCAAAATTGATTGTAATCTGAAATATTATAATGAAACGCTCTTGTGAATTAAGAGGAACAGACTACTCTCATTTAAGGGAGGAACTATGATAAGTCTTTGTGTGTTATGTTGGTTATTTACATTACTTTTGTTATGTATCCGCTGCCAAATGAATTATATAGAATTTGAACACTAGTTCTAATTCTGCATCTCTAACCAAAAGTTAACTTAAAGAAAAGCGAAACACAAGTCAACCCCCTTCTTGTGTACTTTTTGCACCTTAAAAAATAACCATAACAAAGATCATAACTCTTAAGATTTCTAAGATATTCAATGTTTAAGAAATCTTAAAGCTTTGTATAATTTACACCATATAACATAAATTCTACACACTCGATTGTGTTTCCATTATTGATCTTGTTACTCTTCCATTCTGGTAGAAGCGTGGAACACTTCTTTTCTTCTTGTCTCTTCTTATTTATTTTCCTTGTTCCTGATTCCAGATTGAATCTTCAGCTAGTTATATAGCAGTTGTAGAATGATAGCCATTGGAAGAGATAACTTGTACAAGTGTCTTTGTTACTACATAGTACTTAGCATCTTTGTTACTACATATAAATATTTTAACCATATTGTCTTCCTTGTGATCTTGTACTATAGTTCCGTTGAGAGTAGATGTCCGCAAAGCATGTCAATTTTTCTTGAGCCATGTGAACATAAACTCTAGCTAACAAACTGATTTGATATTGTAGGTGTTTACCCTATAAATTAGTAATCAACCGCTGGTCCTCTAGAAACAACCAAATGTTCACAAGATCGACCAGATTGATCCTAGGACATGTGATATAATAGGTTTTAATTGGTTTTTTAGTGATAATGTCATAAACTCTTCGACATATTTTATGAAGTATTTTGGTAAAAAAAGAGAAAATAAAACAAACAAGACTCAAACAATTTAAAGTCGAAAGTAAAGTGCAATAAAAATGTAAATTGCAAGGGAACATAAAAGAAAGCAAGTAAAGAAACAATAAATTGATAAAGGATAAAATTGCTTGAAAGTAAAGAAATAAAAAATAAATGATTTCAAAGTAAAAAATAGAAATTGCATTGATATGAAATAGGGTGGTGATCTCATCACGTACATTATCGCCTTCACTCGTTTCTCTACACACATGTAGTTTGAATGTTTATGGAGTAACTTGTACAATATGATTCACACACAATTCTAACACTAGAACTACATTATTTATACTAGTCAAAAATAACTAATATTGGCAGTTTACTCACAGAAATATGCCATTTGGCACTTTGCATGTCTTGAACTTCCAATATGCACCACTTGTCCTTTTTTCAAATTGAAATAACCATAAGTTTCCCTCCAATATTGAATCTCAACTGCTGTACATCGACCACTTCTTATGAGCACTCAATCGAAGTGTACTTCCTATACTTAGGAAATATTATAAGTCCAAATTCTTTCACTCCATTCGTCTTCGACTCAGGCTTCTTCAATTTAAGTTGGTTGAAGCCCATTTAATTCTTCTAAAAGACATGATACTAACGTCAATGCTTCTTGAAGTCAACTAGGTATCAAAATTAGGAGTTAATATATTTCCCCCAAAAAATGTCCTTTTGACCTAGCTGATAGAAAGGTCATATTTTATCATAGCTTTCGACACCCATCTTTTTTCGGCACAAAAGTATTCAGTTTCTAACAACCACGCTCATGATGTCATATCATAATTTTTTTTACAAAACATCTCTTCAGCATTCACTCTATCACTAGCCATCATTGCCCTTTTCTTGAAACCACGCCTTTGCAGTGCTATTATAATTGCCACCGCCCAGAGTAACGTCTCAAAAGAACACGCGTCCCACTAACAAGATCGTCTTAATGGTGATTTTAGAACCCATTAGTCTTTTGAAAGTCTATAAATAGTAAATTCTCCTCACTTGAACACTTTTACGCTTTCAAAACTCTTGTAACCTTATTTCTCTCTTCTCAAACCTCCAAAAACCCAAAACTTTATCTTCCAAACTTTCTTCAATGGCTTCCACTCAAGAAGTTTCTCAAACAAGAAAAGCCAGAAGAGAAAGGGATCTCACATAAATGATCCTATTCCCCCATTCACCCAGATTCCCGAACCTAAGGTGGTGAAGAACCAGCAGTTCACACCTGAACCTCTTCAAGTGGAAAAGAGGCATATCTACGAATCTCAAGTAATAATCCCTCTTATCATCTCTGGTAAATAAAGTGTCATTTCTGGACCTTTGTCGAATGTTGTTGCTGATGGCGTTAAGTTGGGTGAGTTATTTCCCACTTACCATAGGAATAAGCCTTTAGGGCAAATCAACAAAACCACTGTAGGAGAAACCTCAGCTGATCAATTTTCCCTAGATTTGACATATATGAATGGAAGCTTTCGATTGGTGAGAGAAGTCCCTTCATTCCAAGGTTTCGACCTCTGGCTGGCCAAACTGGAAAAGGTCAAAGCTCAAGCTTGGAAAGACATAGGGATCTATGACATTCTAATGTTGTCGAAGATTGGTTTTCCATTTTGTTTGAACATGTTGATGGATTCCTTATACTTTTGGGATAACACCCATTACATCTTACATTTACCTTATGGGATGGTAACCCCCACACTCTTCGATATAACTGTTATCACATGGCTTAAACCCACTGGTCATACTTATGATCCAGAGGTTCATAATGAATACACAATAGGCTTTGCCTCGTGCAAACCTACTTACGACAATTTCATGAAATATCACTTAGATACTTCAACTGAAACCGTTTCTGACGAAGAACATATTTATTTTTTAACTATGTGGCTCTGTAGACACGTCTTTTGCTCCAAATCGCTGCAGGTAGCCAAGAAATATTTGCCTTTGGCCAACCAAATGCACCTCAATGCAGGAGTATGCCTTAGTGGTGAACCAACTAACTGATGACCTTAAGAAGCTTCCCAAAATTCAAAATACCATTGAGAAAACATGTGGGCTTGAGGCTTCCGCTTGGTCGAAGGCAACTGAGTATAGGGTTATTGTGGAGAAATTGGAGAAGGCTAAGGTTGATGGGCGCACATATATGACCTCTCTCAAGAAGGACATTAATATTTGGAAACAATAAATTGAAGAGTTGAAAACCAAGATTTTCAATGCTGAGAAGAGAATCAATAACCTGAAGGGGTCAATTGATACTAAATTGGACCTAGAGCTAGGGCGAACCATGGGGCATGTTGATGACGCTCGATGCTTAGAGAGAGAGCTTGCCGTATCGAGGCTAGAAAAAGGGCTGATCGAAAGGCGTATCCAGAATCAGAAGGTCATTTTCCTCACTGTGAAGGAAAACTCTCCTTTCTAGTTAATTGTCCCTATATTAGCTGCACCTCTTAAGTACAACTTCTCATGGCCCTTTTGTGGCCCTTATGTAATAATGACAATGTTGGTGCTTCCCGCACCATTTTTATGATTATTTTATATTTGTGTTTTCACCATTCGATTTGCACTTTTACATTTTTCAAGGCTCTAGTATTCCTCTCGTAGCCAAACTTATGGCTAGGAACTTTGACGGCTCTCCCAAAGATGTTATCTCTGAACTATAGAGATTTTGCATCATTCAGTCAATCCTTATATTGTGAAACATATTTTGCCTTTATATTAATGTGCTCCAACGACACAAGTCCCCATGTTATGGAAAATACCAATCCTAGGATCTTGGAACATGTTTTTAGGAAAATTCCATGCATTTCCAATGTTTCATTTGACTAGTCTTAATGGCCATGAAACTTCTTCCCTATAAGAACCTCTTAATTGGTTTTTATCCATCCATCTGAAATTCAATCATGAGTATTTTCACCAAGAACTCTACCACCAAGAAGGCTATAAAAAGGAACCAAGTGCAAGTGTTAATGCCTCTATTGTGTCATCCATTGGGAGGAACACATTCATGGAGTCTACTGTAACCAACAAGAAACCTGGTACAAGGGTGGAAACCTCTAAGAGTCGTGTCAAAAAAGAGGACTCAGATGATGAAGCTGATGAATATTGGATGAGTTATCTTCGTTTAGGACACTGGAAGAAGTATGAATAATTTTATCTTCCATGTGTATTCTGTTAACTTTATTTTTGAAGCTTGTGTATGCTATTTTGGCCATTTAGCCTATTTTGGCTTCTTTCCATAATAAATTCATGCTTTAATTTGAATATCTTGTAAGATAGGCCCATATTTCTTCAAATATTTGCCATTTACTCTTAAGATTCGTTGATCAACATCAATTTCTTGAATTTCATATGCATTGTTGCTAAAGGTGTTAATAATATCAAAAAGACCTTCCCATTTTGGAGACTATTTCCCTAAAGATCTGGTCTTTCGATCCATAGGTAGAATATCTTTCCATACTAACTCTCCAATTGAAAAGGTTTTGATATTAACCTTTTTATTGTAAGAATTCTCTACTCTTTTCTTTTTCCTTTTCAAAAATTCTAGAGCATAAAGCCTTTCTTCATCTTGAAATTATGGTATGACAGACTCAGATGTCGAATATGACGTTGAAACATCTTATATGTTACTTAAAAACATGGTAAGGCATACACAACAGTACATTTAAAATTCTGATATATCAGATTCAAACATTCTTCAGGATGTTGTGACATCTGATATGGAATTGAGTTCAAGTACTGCATAAAATAGAAAACAGAAAAGCTATAAAGAACACAATAGAATTGTTAACCCATTTCGATCAAACTAATCTACTATGGGGGCTACCAAGCCAGGAAGGAAATCCATTATGTAGTATCAATTCAAAGACTTCTCAGCAAACACCTACAGTTTACAGTCTTCTCACTTAATCACTACCAATGCAACTCCTACTTAGGAACTCCTAAATATGATAAACTCATCCTCACTTCCAATCACCTCAGTGATGTCTCACAGTGCCAACAGTCAGTTGCTGATATTGACGACTTCAAACCTATACAACAATTCAAGGTAAATTCAGTAGAATTGTGTGTGTGTGTGTGTGTATGTGTACTTGATAAAGACCAAAGGAGAAGAATTAAACTTGTTCAAAAGGTTTAAGGTTATGACTAAAAAATAGAGTGGAAGACTGATTAAGATACTCGGGACAATTGGAGTAGGGGAAAACAATTCCCATGAATTCAAGAAATTTTGTCATGAAAGTGGTATCTTGCATGAAGTAAATCCCCCCACACCCCTCAACACAATGGTATGGCTAAAAGAAAGAATATAATCTTGGTTGAAATGACTAGGAGCATGCTGGAAAAAAAGGCATTGCCTCATAAATTTAGGGGTGAAGCAGTATTTACTGCTGCTTATGTTCTAAATAGATGTCCTACCAAGAATTTAAAGAATCAAGTGTCAGAAGAATGTTGGTTAGGATTGCATTACTCATCTCAATGTATTTTGATCATTTTTCTATAGACATGTGCCAAATGAAAGAAGAACCAAACTTAAAGATAAAAGTGAACATATGATCTTAGTTGGTTACATCCAACTGGAGCATATAGGTTATATAATTCAGTTATTGAGAAATTGGTGGTCAGTAAAGATGTAATCATTAGAAAAGCATAATCCTAGGATTGGAATCAAGGTGGAGAAAGAACAAAAATGGTTCTAATGCAGGCTCCAATGAAGTTTGATTATGATGAAGTGGATCCAGTCTTAACTAAGACTCTAGTTGATATTTTGAATCCTACTCAAAGGGAAAGACCAACTAGAAATAAATAGATACCTGCAAGGCTGAATGATTATAAAATTACGCCTGACAATAGAATGGATGAGAAAAGAGAAATAATACACTTGGAAATTTTAGCAGGTGCATAACCATTAAATTAGCGGGATGTAATGCAAGACAAAGTGTGAAAAGATGAAATGAAGGATGAATTAAGTTCAATTGAAAAATGTGGCACATGGAAACTGACTCAACTACCAGAAAGAAAGAAGTCAATTTATGTGAAGTATATTTTCAAAGTTAAGTTGAGTCTAGAAGGAACAATAGTGAAGCACAAAGAAAGACTTGTGGCAAGGGGTTTCCTTCGAAGATAAGGTCTTGATTACTCTAAGGTATTTGCACCAGTGACAACGCAGGAGATTATAAGACTTGTAGTGGCATTATCTTGTAGTTGAAGGTGGAATTTATCACACATGGATGTAAAATCTACATTTCTAAATGGTCCTCTTGATGAAGAGGTATATACTTCTCAACCTCTAGGTTTTGAAGTAAAGTAAAAAGAGTATATGATGTATAGACTATACAAGGCTTTGTACGACTTGAAGTAGGCACCAAGATCCTGGAACGTGAAAATTTATGTTTTCTTCATCATACATGGCTTTTAAAAATGTTCAGTAGAGCATGGTGTGTATACAAAATACAAGCAAAGTGAAATATTGTTGCTGGTATGTTTGTATGTGGATGACCTCCTGATAACTAGAGAATATCAACTGAAAATTAAAGACCTCAAGAGTACAATGAAGTCAGAATTTGAGATATCATATTTAGTTAACTTACTTCCTTGGTATAGAGTTTCTATACATAGAAGGTGGAACAATCTTGCATCAAGCAAAGTATGCTACTGAGTTGTTGAAAAGATTCAATATGTTGAACTGCAATGTTGTTGTGACTCCTGTTGAATCAGGCCAGAAGTTGGAAGAAGATAATGATAAAGAAAGGATAGATGTCACCATTTATAAGAAGATGATTGGATCATTGAGGTACATATACAATAGTCGACCAAATATCAATTTTGTTATAAGAGTATTAAGCAGATTCATGCATGATCCAGGGAAGTCTCATCCGCTGGCTGGAAAAAGAGTACTAAGATACATCAAGGGAACCTTGAGACATGTTATATTATTTTCATATGGAAGAAAGAGATGCAAAGAAAAAAGGTGATAGGATTTTCTTATTCAGGTTGGTGTGGTGACAGATTGAACAAGAAAAGTACCACAAGTTATGGCTTCAAGGAGTTTTAATCTCTTGGATCTCCAAGAAGAAACTAGTTGTGGCTCTGTCTAGCTGTGAGGCAAAATATATTGCTAGTTGTTCAGCTGTTTGTCAAGCTGCTTGGATTACTGGCTGAACTTGAAGTAAACATTCAAGTGCCAATCAAGCTCCTTGTTGACAACAAATCTGCAATAAACTTAACAAATAATCATGTCTCTTATGGAAGATCCAAGCATATTGAAACAAGGTCTCATTACATAAGAGAAAATGAATAAAAGAAGATTGGCAATGAGATATTGAACTACCACGGACCAGATTGTTGATATTTTGATTAAGGTTGTAAAAGGAGAACAATTTTCTAAGTTAAATATAGACATGAGAATGGTGTGACATTTAATTCAGAGGTTGGAACGGATTTTGTATCGCTAGCCTCTAAAGCTTGATTGGCTTCTGAATCATCAGCCTTTGAAGGTGTCAGAGGCTAAAACAACCTAGCCTCTTAAACGATAGCCTCCAAAGGAGTTAGAGAATGGAATAGCCTGACATATGAAGCTTTGATAACTTCTGAATCATCAGCCTCTTAAGGAGTCAGAGGTAGGAACTATTTTTGAACTTCTAACCTCTAAAGTAGCTTTTAAAGAGTGACCGGAGTCTAAAAACGCATAGTCTGATCTAAAGTATCAGTATATCACTCGGTAAAAGTTTGAACTAAAGGATTGTTGACTTCCATTGTTGGCTCGTTGAAATTGAATGTCTTCGTGAACAAATTCATCCATTATTTTATAACTTATTTACCTATGATAATTTATTTCATTTATGACCTTTCAAACGCAAAACGAAATAAGCTCGATGGAATTAGAGACAAAATGCATAACTGCATATACACGTGAATCCATGTCTAGTGGCCAAAATGTTGTTATGCTTTAATGATCGTCTTCGGTACAGAAACGTCAACCCCCGGCAAGCAACAATGTAAGCGGGACTGGCTGTTATTCTAAGCTACTTGGCTGAAAATCGTCTATACTAGTAGCATTTATAAAAGAAGTTTCTAAGACTAAACATTTCCGCAACTACTACTCATCTCAAAAGGCTACTTTGACATACTATATGTAAGCAAAAAACTCTACTGAAATCAAATTTTTCGCTTAGAAATAATAGGATCCTAGCCGATTTAGGAAAGCTCTCGGCTGCTATAGGATCCTCATCAATAGATTTAGGAAAGCTCTCGGCTGCGTTTAGCAGCAGCAACTACAGCATTCATCAGTGTTCCACGGAAACCCCCTTTTTCCAACTCATGAACGCCTGCAATTGTTGTCCCACCAGGAGAAGTGACATCGTCCTTGAGCTGTCCGGGATGCTTCCCAGTAAGGGTTGCCATTGATGCTGCTCCTAGTACCTGGAAAGCACAAGTACATTAGTCAAGAGAACAAATATATATAGAAAGAAGAAAAGTGTTTCAATATAGGTAAGGTATGGAGATGTTTAGCCCCTACAACATTAAGTCCGGTAGGATTCTTGCTGCCACGTATTCAAGCAGCTGCCACGTATTCAAGCAGCTGCAATTTCGTTAACTGTAACCATATCTTTATATTAATTGGACTTCCCTGGAGTACTACTTTATGCTTATCTGCGGGTATATAAGTTCAAATAGATTCATTTTACAGGTTGCTTGCTCCTCTACCCAGTAACCACAACAACAAAGCTGAAACTACTTGAATCAAATTCTTTATTTATTGTTGGATACCTTTATCAAGCATGGACATACACACAAGACACCCAATAAAAACATTATAAACATTTTAAGGGCAGCCCAGGGCAAGAGGCTCACACCAAGTAGGGTCTGAGAAGGGCAGAGATACACAGTATGATTCTTGCAAGCAGAGGAGGCTGTTTCCATTATTTTGAACTCGTGTCCTCTAGATCACACAGCAGTTATCTTACCGTCGTGCCAAGACTCACCCTCTTCAACTTACTTAAAATACAAGTTTTAATCTTAGCAAACTGGGAATATCCTCCTATAGAATATTGAAATGATTTTACTCTTACAACTGTTTAAAAAAAAAAGACAAATTGCAACATATTTATTTAATGCGTCTCAAATAATCATTTCTTTAAATCTGGCATTTTGACAAAATGGGTAAGAGTATAAGACAGTTCCAGAGCAGGCATCACCCGAATTTTAGACAGTCAAATGGCCAAAAGAATAGTATTTCACTTACAGTCTGAGAAGCTAGACTTAATGCAAGATCACGCGGTAGACCAGCTGCAACTCCTCCATCAGCCAGAGCCTCTATTGCTAAATAAATATAAGCCGGACCACTGCCACTGAACAATCCAGGAAAATAGAACATATTTTAGTAAATAAAACAATGTTGCTTTAACTTGGGGTTTTCAGCAATAATACAGAATCGGGTAGTGGTAGGTATAAGTCAAATTCCCACATACACACATGACCAAAACAAAGAAAAAAGACAATTACCACCAAACAGAACATTTTCAGGTCCCAGACACTCTTCTTTTGTTCTCTCAAATACGTGAATGGCTAAGAATCAGAATTGTAAGGGCATGACAGAACTAGTATCTCTTACTTCAGAATTTTATCACAGATAAAATGAAATTTATTGGGGATTTGACATAGTACCAAAATATTATTCTATCGTTTTACAAAATGATATTTATTTACATACCTTAGACCAGTTATTGCATCAAAAAACTTATCATCAGCTTTCCAAATTTTGCCAATTGACCCAAATAATTGGGATATAAGATTTGCATCTTCTTCTGTTGCAGCTCCTCCCAAGCTCATAACTGTAATAGTTTAGCTTAAGTTAGTTTATCCATGCAATACAAATTTGTAATTGTCAACAATGTAAATTGATAAGGAAAGAAATGCAATAAGTAATAGCCATTATATACTAGAATAACACAATAATCTACGGAATTATCATATTGAACAAGAGAAGGAATTCTTGATCTTGTGATTTATGAAAGAAGGCTCTCTTCGCAATTGAGATTACTTACCCATACAATTTGTACATCCAAAGAAAAAGAAACAAATGCCAAGACTACAAGATCAAACTTCAATAAATTTATACATCAGAGACAGCATACCACCCTTCATAAGAGTGAAGAATAAAACCACTATCACAGACTATTATCATAAAACATAAGTAATTTCTATTCATCAAATCCAAATCTTGAAGTGGATTTGTTTCAATGTATACAAAAAAAAAAATCAGTAAAGTCTGAGATGATGAATGTAGCATCACATGCTTGGTTCAAGGGTTGAAAAAATGTATCCCATGTATGATAGAACCCCAGGAATATATTTTGTTTATGCCTTTTCTGTGTTACAATCCCAACATGAAGGGTGGAATTTTATATTCCCATAGGGAATCAAAACCATTTTAAGATCTAACCAACTATAACATCCCACCTTCATCACATTCTGCCATTTTTTTATTAGTATAACTGAATACAATTTTAAATATTTCAAGGTATATCATACTTTGGAAAATTATTGCTGATAATAGTATTCCCAAAAATATCATTCCCAGATGTATGACTATAACTTAAGAACAAGCACCCTCTTGTAGCCATAATTAACAATTATCTCCTCTCATAGTAAGCAATATAGATACTCAATAGTACACGCTGTTAATTTTAGAAAAGCATATGATACAAATATTAAACACCAGTCTACTTCCAAATGCAGGGATAGACTCCGGAACAAACTGAACACTAGATTATCTTAAAATTAAATAAGTATTGAAAATCAGATTTTTTTTCCGATGCCAAAAGAGTATTGAAAATGTCCTATAAATAATGATAAACTAGACAGCTGACAGGAGCAGATTAACAGTGGCAAACAAGGGGGGAAAAGTATATGAATCTTTCTGTATTTGTCTTTGTTAGTTAATCAGATTTTTTATTTAGAAGTTTAATAAAGTTATACTAAACAATTCCATCTGCACCCACAAAGCAATAATATGAACTATAACTGACAATTTAGAATTCAGAATGTAAACTATGGACTCAAGTGATCCGAGATAAGTACACAACACACTCTCTAAACTCTACATAAAGAAAACATCTAAAGAAGAAAACACAATGTATTCTTAAAGTGCAGCAAAAATTGGTAATACCTGACGCCGCCTGGCCAACTGCAGCAGGTGTATTTGGCATTACCCTTATAAATCTTTCGTGGCCAGCCCATTCCTACATTTTATGAAACAATAATTTCAATAAAAATATGCAACCTAACTAATCTGTAAGGCTATAGAAAAGGAAACAAGTTCACAAAGAGAAAAGTTACTTGCACAAACATGTGAAGTATGCACACAATCTGCACTGCCTCAAAAAAGATTTACAGTTGAAGGGAATATTTTGCCTACTGATTCACTAACTCATTTAGATTTTAGAAACCAAGAAACCTTTGTTAGGTTATATTAATTTCTCAATATTAAGCCATGGGTAAGCAGTAACTTTCCATCAACTATTTTGGTCAATAACATAAATACAAGTTGTTAATTAACTTATTTCCTGAAATTGTCAGTTTAGATAACGTTGGCTGCTACAAGTGTTTGTTTGCGCAGATTAATCCCTAAATATATTATTTTCACAAATTCAAACTCATCTAATACTAAGTATCATGCTGAATTACCATAGTTGAAAAAATACATTTGCAAAAAAGTTGAGATATTCAAGAATCAATTTGGTTATACAGACACCTTTAAGCATATGAACAGAACACAAATCGACCAAAACTGCAAATATAAACAAGACCCTGACACTGACAGGGCGACACCGGTAATAATTTAAAGAAAAAAATGAATAAATTAAACGTAATCACAAGTATCTATGCAGGTGTCTGATCTCAACACGGACATGCCGTTATTCAAAGGCATCCAAGCTACATAGATGTAACTTGTATATTAATAATAATGATACAGAAATGAAGGTGAAAAACGAATGGATTCAATTACCTGAAGATCTTTCAACTTGATTCCAGCAGCAACAGAAACCAAAAGCTTGTCCTTAGTTAGAAGCGGCTTCAATTTCAACACAACGTCCTTCACTGCAACAACAACAACAAAGCTAGTCAATAAAACGACAACGTGCTTTCCCAAACAACGCTGAAACCGATGAAATACCTAATTGAGGTTTAACCGAGAAAACGACGACGTTGCTGGCACGAACGACCTAGAGAGAATTAATCAGAAAATGAAAAAATGAAAAAAATGAAAAATGCAATTGCAACTGATCGGCGATAGAGTAAAAGAGATGAAATGGAATACATCGTCGTTGGAAGAAAGGACGGTGATGCCGATAGACTCGAATGCGGCTCGACGAGCGGGGTTAGAATGAGCGGTTACGATGCGGGAAGGGGGTAAGACGCCGGAGCGGGAGGCGCCTTTGGCAATGCTTTCGGCCATTTTTCCGGCACCGATGAAACCGAGAGTGTAGGAATCGGAGAGGATGGGGAGGATTTCCATGTTTAGTTACGTGACAGATGAAAAGCTGGTGTATGTTTCACTCGGTTCTTGTGAAGTAGTGAAGTTCCCACACGATGACGGAATTTATAGTTTTTTTTAATGAATTTAATTGAAATACACTTTATCAATTTATATTATAATATCATTTTTTAAGTTAGATTTAAAACATCTTAAAATGTATTAATATGGTGTAAGTTAATTGAATACATGTATGAAAAAATATAAAATAAAATAATTTTATAATATATTATTTATACAATATATAAATGAAAATAAACTTTTATATATTAAAGAATTAACTTTTAACAATAAATTTACATGTAGGTGAAATAAACATATTCTTTATGCACAATAATTTTCTTAAAAAGAATATTTGAAAGATTAATCACATAAACTTTTATATGTTAAAATTAATTTGTTAATAAAAAATTTAAAAGACTAATTTCCTATAGCTACTTAATTTCACAACACTTTCATATTTTAGTTCTAGAAAATTCAAATATAAACTAAAAAGATAAAAGAATGTATCTGGAAGAACAAAAATGTAATCAACATGTTTTCTTTATGAACTTAATTAGTTAACAACATGATGACAAAAACAAGTGGAACAATTCGTGGCCAAAAGCTTGTATGACTCATTGTTGTCATCCAATGTGAGATTGACCGATTGTTGTCATCATATTCTGTGAGATTGACTCATTGATAAAAGACATGTGTAATTTTGCTAAACTAAAATCATCAAAAAGACACGTAGTCTTATGATTATGGTAGGGAAATAAAGAAAAAATAGAGTAGTACAAACACTTTTGCAAAATTTAGCAGGAAGTATAAACAACTAAAATATTTTCTTCAATCATTTTTATGGTGAGTCTTATTGATATACAATTGATAGAATATCATATAGTATTGTAGTACACAGAATTCCAATAATACCTCTCCACTTTAATACATGTATTTCTTATCCAATTCTATCTATTATGAATAGAATTATATGACTTATCAATCTTCTAGACTACATAATCCTTAAGCTACTTTAGTCTCACTCTATTTCTTTTGGATCTCACTTGAGGAATGGACAGTTTCCCATCTTCACTTTCAGCCGACATACAACACTTTATTCCCAATACAATTTGAGGCAAGCGATCCACCATCACAGAGGGAAAAGGAGTTACAGCATCACATAAATTAATACTCAGAGCAGGACCAAACTGTTTCATTTTTTCTTCTTTGTGGGATTTTCCCAAACAACTGCTTCACCCTGATCCTTATTAGTAAGACAATCATGATTCTTCATACCCCTCAGACGAAACTAAGAGAGCCTCTGAGTTTTGCACAAGAATAATGTTGCAGACTGTCGGTCTTTCTTTTTTAGATCATCTACAAAAGGAAAGTGGTTAATCGGTGATATAATACGTGGGGGTATATATCTCAAAAGGAAAGTTTTCTCCTCTCATCCATAGAATTTGCCTCTGAAATGTCATGGAAAAGTATTTCCAAGTTAGAAAAGGAAATCAATGTTTCCTTCATAGACTTTTCTACATCGTTAAGAGATTCATACGAAAAGTAGTAATCTCTATATTTATGAGAAAAGTGACCTGAGACCCAAAATCACCTTCTCCGTTAAAAATAGTCTATCAGGACCGAAGAAAAGGAAGAAATGGTGCAGAACTCATCATGAACAAGCTGAACAATAGGGAAAACCATGGAAATAATACTCTTTAAAACCCTTCTAACTGTCAAAATAGACATGAAAATTCTCGTTTTCAACCAACAAAGAGAAACAAGCCCACAACCTCAACTTTTGGAAAGAGGATTGTAATACCCCATATATAAAAGACATACATCAAAGCATATTTTTCATATATAAATTTAAGTTTGGTATTGAAATACAACAAGTTCTTAGTAACACATTGCATAAATATAGCCACTACAACATAAGGTACTAATACAAAAGGCTATAAATAATACAAAATGTTTCACAAAATAAAAAGTATAAGAACTAGATCTGAAGATCTCAAAAGTCCACAGCGGAAGAAACCATCAAACAAGCAAAGATAATCAAGTCGCCTTATCTTTACCCTTTGCGGAACCTGGAGTACCTGAAATAACAACATCAACATGGGGTGAGATAAAACATCTCAGTGAGTTCCCTATCTTAGAGTTCTCTCGACTCTAAAGGTTCGAAACTAGACACTACTCAAGTCGGGGAAAATCTAGACTTCGAGTTCACATAAAACTAGAGACATCAAAGTAACCAAAACGGAGCATACACAAGGTGCTTTAAGGCATCTTTCCCCACCCAGCCACACTCCCCGGTGGTAAGCAAGTATGGGTCGCTCGATCCTTAACGTATATATAACTTTCCCCGCCCAGCCACACTCTTAGGTGGCAAGAAAGCACGGGTCACTCATTATCTATCAAAGATAGTTTCCCCGCCCAGTCATACTCCCCGATGACAAGCAAATACGGGTCACAGTACCTTACAACTAAGTAAATTTCCCCGCCCAGTCATACTCCCAGATGACAAGCAAGCATGGGTCACGGTTACTCTTCCTAATGGATACTTTCCTCGCCTAGTCATACTCCCAGATGACAAGCAAGCACGGGTCACGGTCATCCATTAAGAGATTCGAATCCACCGATTAATTATATCTCCCTAGTTGTCCCACCTCGTGAGACTTCGACACAAGCCAGATATAGATAAATTAGGATATGACGCAAGGAAGTAAACTTCCAACTTCTCACAACTACCTAGCCCGAAGACACCCTCCGACTATCGACGCCTAAGTATTTTCAAGTCTCTAAAACAATTCCGTAACAACCTAGGGTAACCTAGCTACCTCACAAGTTTTACCCTTTTTATTACCATTAGCTCACAATTCCCTAACTTAACATTTTTACGGTATTTTCGAAAAGTCGGGCAAAAGTCGGGTAAAAATAATATTTTTCGGCATTACGTGATAGTACATAATTTTAGCTTTAATTCGGTATAAAGAACACTTAATCGGATAACCGAGTAAAAAGTTATGAGATAAAACATAAAACCCACAAAAACCTCCAAGCTTGCTAAGCACAACCTTGCTCGCTAAGCGAGCTACACGAGAACAAAATCCTTCCTGCAGAAACAACCTGCTCTAAGCGAGCTCTGCGAATTTCCAGAAATTCAGCCTACGGGAAACTTCCCCAAATGCCACAAATCCATCCAAATATCACCAAAATAGAGAAACCAAACCACAATAATGCATAGAGTCATATACAAAGCATCATACTTAAGTTTTTATCGAGTTTTAACCGTTTAATCTTTCAATTCTAAGATTTCTCTAAAAACCCTAAAAACTCATAAACTCTAAAACTCAAGCAAAAACTAAAACAAAAGCTTTTAACTAAGAACCTGCCTCGAAAGATGAAGATTGGCGAAGAATTTGAGTCGATTCTACGGACGGATGATGAAGAATGATGGATTGGAGCTCTAGGGTTCACTTCCTTTCTTCTCCTCTTTTTTTCTCTTTTCCTTCTTTCTCTTCTCTCTTACTAACTTCTCTTTTTTCCTTTTTCCCTATTTTTCTTTCTATTAAACATAATATAGAATATTTAGGTTTTAAGAGGAAAACTTATTTTTCTTACTAATGGGTCCAACATAGAGAGTGTCCAAAATGTCTCTTACTCCATAATTTTATAAAATCTCTGAGTCAGCTAATATTATAAAATAAAATTCCGCAGATTGCTCTAATTATTTTTGCTAAGATCTCTTAGAGTAATCCGGAACCTTATTAATATCAAATAATATCATTCAGAGCGTTAAATAAATTATGGGGTATTACAGAGGATTAACTTCAAAAATATGGAAAAAGAGACTTGGGGAAACCAAATCCATGTCTCCGGATATTTATACCAATACTGAAAGAACCTCACTAAGGCCCGGGAACAGTGATGGAATTTATACGAAGGAAGGCGAAGATGATCTAACATTCCCTTCTCAAAAGTAGTTAAGGGGAGTTATATTCCTAATTTCTCGATTTGTTGACATTTCTTTTGATGCACGATTTTTTGAATCCAAGTGTGATTATCATACCAAGCTAATTTAACAAGAATCTTAATGAATCATGAAAAAACTAGAAGCTTAGGCACTAAGTCAAGAAGAATCCCTTTGAAACGGTCCTATGTATCTCAGACTTAACTTACGCGACTTAAACGGTCCTTTCAATCTCAATCTCATAGTAACTTTCCAGTACACATGATCACCTTCATCAAATTCCAAAGGTCTCATTCGATTGTCAACATAGCTCTTCTGAAGATCTTGGGCTGGCTTAATATTTTTTCGAATCATCTGAATCTTTTCTTTAGTCTCTTGAATAACTTTGGGTCCCTAAATCCTATCTTCACCCACTTTCGACCAACACAACGGTGTTCTACACTTTCTTCCAAATAAGGCCTCATACGGAGCCATTCTGATGCTCGCATGGTAACTGTTATTGTAAGATAATTATATCAATGTTAAGAGTTCCTTCCAATATCCTTTACTTTCCAAAACACATGCCCGTAACATATCATCCATTATTTGAATCGTACGCTTCGTCTGACCATCCGTTTTAGGATGATTAGAAGTACTCAAACTCAAATTCGTACCCATGGCTTGTTGGAACACTTTCCAAAACCTCGAAGTGAACTTTGGGTCTCTATCTGACACAATACTAGACGGGACACCATGCAACCTCACAATCTCAGCAATAAACAACGTCGCAAGATGAATTGCCTTGTACGTAGTCTCAACGCAATTCTTGAGGTCCAGGGAAGTTGTTAGGATCATCATTTCACATTTGTAACATTTACATCTGAGGATTCAATCTCCTCTTGCAAGGTAAGCCTGAACTTTTCAAGCTCCATAATTCATGCTTCATAAATGTTACTTCTAGTTACGAACATGCTACTGGTAGTTCATTGATCATTTACCCTCAATCAATTGCTATTTATCTTAAGTGTATATGATTTCATTATAGTTTTTTTGCAAAATTAGGGTTCATCTGGTTCGTGCTTGGTTATTTACTCCACACTAAAAATAAATGAAATTAAAAAGAACCATTCACTTCCTTGTTTAAAAATACACAACTTTTGTTTCTATTCCATCCAAAACCATTGCGAAATGAGAGAGTTAAAGAGCATCTTACAAGTTGATAGCTCAAGGAAGAAGATGGAGCCATGGCGCGCATTTTTAAATTTGGCACGCATTCTTAATATATTATCAAATGATTTTATTTAATTATCATTAATGCGCGTTAGCTTAGTTGGCAATGGTGTATTTTCTTGGCTGGATCCTAGGTGGTGTGGGTTCAAACCCCACCCACACCATTATTTTTACCACTTTTCACATTTTTCTTTCAAAATTCAATTAATTGTTTTAATATTAAAAAATAATTATTTTTAATTTATTTTTTGCACACGTATCATTTATCCACTCTATTATTTTAATCCATGAAAAAATTCCAAAAAAATATATTTTTTAATCACTTTTTATTAGGTTAAAAATGAGTACATTTTTAGTGTTTTATACCTTAAAAATTTGACTTTCTTTCAAATACTTTTCAACCTAATCAACATTAAGTGTCCATATGAATAATATACCTCGATTAAAATCTTGTTAAGTGTTCATAACATGTTTATCTTAACTCACGCACCATTTATACCATGTTTAATTCATATTGTTTTGAAAACACCTCTGATTAAATGTTCATTAGGGTTTCACTTTGTTCAAACTTTTTTAAAACTTCTTAAACACACGGGCCTCTATTAGAGTATAAGTCCCTCCATTTTTTAATTCAACTATATTTAAAAATACTTGGGCCTTTATTAGAGTGTAAGTACATCCCCTCTTCTCAAAACTTTCTTCAATTTCTCAAATCAATCCATCAATCCCTCAATCCTCAATATTCAAACCATTCATCAAGGTCATCTCCAATTTTCAAACATTCAAATGAATAACTTATGGGCCTCTATTAGAGTGTAAGATTCACCACTTTTTCAATTCAACCATGCTTAGACACGAGCCTTTAATAGAGTGTAAGACACTTTAGTTTCAATTCATGTATATACTAGTTAAATACTTGCCATATACTTGTTCATATTAAGTTTCTCTTGACATTTATAACACATCATCCTTAGTTTAGACTCGGTTCAAACATTAGGATCCTTTCAATCATAACTTAGTTCAAACACTAGTTCCCCTTTGATGAAGTCAACTTCATTCCAGCATTCTCTTGGACTTCATACAAGGACTCACATCCTTCTTAAAAGCATTCATAGCCTCATTTTGGGCTTCATACAAGGATCCACAGAATTCTTAAAAGCATCCCTAGCCTCATTTTAGGCTTTATACAAGGACCCTCAAGCTTCTTAAAATCACCTTAGACTCCTCTTAGGCTTCATACAAGGACCCGCAAGCTTCCTAAAAGCACCCTAGCCTACATCTTGGGCTTTATACAAAATACGCAATTCAATATCAAACTCCTTTTAGCCTCAATCTTGGGCTTTCTGCAAGATACCTCAAACTCATTTTAGCCTCAATCTTGGGCTTTATACAAGACAGATACAAATAAATTTTTAGCTTCAATCTCGAGCTTTGAACAAGACATTCAAATAACTCAACTTCTCCCCAGATATGAGAAATGAGTCATCTCTATAGGAAGATATCTCTTCTATACACCACAATTCAAATCAAACATTAAAAAAAAGCCTTTTCCCATATAATGATGTAAGTGGTACACTTGTTTATTCAAAATCCAAATTGGAGTCCTTCTCTTATCATGGCTCAAAACTTTTCTTTCATCTAAGTGATGTAAGTGACATACTTGTTGATTCACTATCCAAGTTAGGTTTACCTCTTATAAAGGAAGATGTGGCATTGCTTAGGATTCTTTAACATCCAAAGTTTAAAGCTTCTTCCCTTGTGGTATTATTCTCAAAATGTTTGTGGTGAATAGGTGGAATATCTCCCTTAAAGATAACAATTTGTATTTTCTTTCAAACCAACAAAACTTTTAGCTTCATCATCTCGGGCTTTGAACACTACAAGAAATTTGGCAAATTGCGACGGTTCATTTTGGCAAATTACGGCCGTTAGAATCGTCGCAATTTCTAAGTTACGACGGTTTCTGAACTGTCGCGGAATCGTGCGTCGCGAGGCCATATAGCGACGGTTGTGAAAACTGTCATGCAAACCGCCGTTATATCCACGATGGATATTTAACTGACGTAAACTCTATTTTGTGATGATTTCTAACCGTCTTAAATTGCTTATTGATTTTTGTTTTAATTGTTGATTACGACGGTTAAAACTGTCGTAATTATCCATTTGACACGTGATTATATGGCTTTTTGTGACGTTTATAACTGTCGTAATTAACATTTTTTTTATTACGACGGTTATAACTGTCGTAACTTTTGTTTGATTCATGTTTATAACATTGATTGCGACGGTTATAACTGTCGTAACTTTCTGAATGATTTTATTTTTATTATTGATTACAACGGTTACCAACCGTCGTAATTTTGTTTATAATATTTTTTATTTTAATTATTATCTATTAAAATATTTTTAAATATAATATTATTTTTTCAATATTATTTATTTTCTTTAAATTATTTTTACAAAAATATTTTTATTAATGGTATTATTAAATTCAATCATAGAAATATTTTTAAATTATCCTTAAATTATTTTGTTTATCTAATTTTCAATATTATTTTTTAATGTAGTAAAATTAAATCCAATCACAGAAATGAAATATCTATAATCACTTTTTAACGTAGTAAAATTAAATCCGATCATAGAAATGAAATGTCTATAATCATAATCATGTTATATCATAATCATGTAATATCCATAAAACATGTAATATCTTAATCTTATAATAATAAGCATCATAATACCAAAAATACATTAAAAAAAATTCATAAGAACCATCAACAGGTAGCTAAAAAAGTATATAGAAAAACATCAAAGTCTAATTTGTCCTTCCTGATGATCCATTTTCTGCAATTCGGTAGCTAGACTCAGAAGAACGTCTACCATCAACAGGTGACTCCAATCCCTGAAAATAAAATATTAAACTTAGAAGAATGTCTTCCACTAGAATGAATTATCAATCTTAAACTTATATATTTTAAAGATAATAATAGATTTCATGAAAATTACACCTGTGTTCCACTAGAATTTTGCATTTGCATTAAGAATTCAATTTCTTTTGTCCTAGCAATGTCCTTTTCCTTTAAGAATGTGATTGCCTCCAACAATTCATCAATTTTTGAATTTTGTTCTTTAAGCACATTAATTTCTTTTTTCATTTCCTTTATTTTTTCATTTTCTTCAAAAGAAGAAGACGATCTCGTAGATCCATTAATCTGAGATGGTGTAACTCCAAGTCCCATACTACGAACATATCCAGGATGTTCTTTTCCAAATACTTTCTGAAATGCCTCATTTTCAGACATGGAATCCTTAATTGCAGCTTGTAATTTTTCCTGCACATGCAAAAGAGCAAATTAAACTATTGTTTATATAACAAGAATCATGATGCAATAAACTTAATATCTTAAAAACATTATTAGATAACAAACTGGTTATTATAATAACTTAATAGTAAAAGTAGTATGTAATCAATATTAATTTAGGAGGTAACTACTTGATCAGACAATGATATAGACCTGCAATCAACATTATGCCATAAATATTTCGTAAGTGAATATAACTCTCATGTTTAATGTTGTTACATGGAGAAACTATGTTATGCACCATCAATAGTGACACATTTATTCCTCAAATTTTTAATATAAATTTTTTATTTGATTCAATAGTAATAAAACAATTAACATAACATTTATTCCTCAATTTTTTATACATTTCAAACACATCTCAATTAACAAGTTTCAGACAGGTTCTCCCCATCTCTAAGAGATGCCAAAATGTTTGATTTTTTCTCAAACATTAAGGAGACTAAAAAATATTTTAAAATAATTAACTTGTACTTACATTATTGTTGTATGCATGTTCATTGACAAAAGAACCGTCTGTTTTTTTATGAGAAATTGCATACATTTCACTTCAACTGTATGATCGTCCATCTCTCGATTCCTAATATTAAGAACAAATATTAATTATTTATATTATCAAAAAATACAATAAAAAATATATAGATTTAGACATACCAACTCATGTTGCTTCCTTGCAAGAGACTTAGATCCAAGTGTATGCGGAATCTTCAATTTTCCTCTATTTTGGGCATTTTGTTTTGCTATTTTCTACATTGGTAACCAAAAAAAACATGTATTAAAAATATAAGGATAAGATACAATTCATTACTTATGTATTAAAAATAAAATTATATGGGTAAAACACTAATATTACCTGTGTCTTTTCTTTCCGCCTATATTGAACAAAAACAGCCCATTCTTTTTCATCAAAGCCTTTGCATTTTGGATAATTTTTAAGATTTTCCTCCAAAGTGAGATCCCATCTATAAAATCTTTGAAACAATTGACAACGACCTTCCTTCCATTTCTTTGCAGCAGAAGCAAGTATGTATGTTTTGTCATGCCCATCATCAACATTAAAATGAAGCTAACCATAAGAATAAAAATAGGTTAATAAAGCAAATGATAATCACCATAAAATTTATTTACAAAATATGTATTTTTTTTATTAATGATACCTTTATCTTTGAATCATAAAACGATTCTTTTTTTATCCATTGGAATATCCCTCCAACAATCAAACATTATGGGAAAGTCTTTAAACATTCTAACAAGTGTACCCAAATACCCGGCTAACAAACCAGCAACTGATCCTACTGCATGATGAGCCTTATCCCAATCAAGTATTATCCATGTTCCATCAGACTCTGATTTCGCAACCAAATCTTTCACACATAAACGTGTGTTTGAAATATAACCCTCTTCATCTATCACATAAAAAAGTAAATATCTTTAGATTCAAATGTCTACCTATTATGCATTTACAGTAACCTTGTTTGTTATATACCAAGCAACAATAAATATTTGATTTGAATAGCAATTAACCTTAAATTACTTACTAATAATATTTACATCCCAATACTCAGAACTAGTCACTCGAAGAACATCTTTAGTCCCTTCTTTGACCACAACATCTTCAACCTCGTCTCCTACCACAACATTTTCAGTCTCATCTCCAACCATAACATTTTCGGTCTCATCTTCTACCACAACATCTTCATCCTCATCTTCTAACACAACATCTTCAATTGTAGTTTGGATTGCCGGAGGGATTGTTGTAGTTTGGATTGACGGAGGGGTTATTGTAGTTTGGATTGGTGGTGGGGTTATTGTAGTTTGAATTGCTGGTGAAGTTGTTGTAGTTTGGATTGATGATGGGGTTGTTGTAGTTTGGATTGGAGGAGAGGTTATTGATGATTTTTTAGTTGTCGTTGAACGTAAGCGCTTCTTGTTTACTTCAAGCTCCCCAGGTTGTACAAACCTCGGACGACCCTTCACAGACTAATTAAAATGCATCAATGAAACAGTTTATAATTATTATATGATGCATAGAAGATTGAAAGCATATCAATTTATAAACAGTTTAAAGAACAAATAACTAACCGGTTTAAAGAACAAATTTGTTTAAGATGGAAACCAATTTTCAAATACATTCAAATATGGGGACCAATACTTTCAAATATGAAAATTTATTACTAACCGGTGATGGTTTTGAAGAAGACGAAGATGATTTGTAAAGGGATTGAAAGAGTTTAGTAAGATCGAGAGCCCGCATCTTTTTCTGATTCTCTTCAATTGTTTTGCGGCGAATATCCTCATATGATGAATTCATGATTTGACAACACAATTCAACTGCATGTATAGGTGATAAACAAGTCAGTACACTAAAATATAAATTATGACGACAACTTTAATATATATATATATATATATATATATATATATATATATATATATATATATATAGCATAAACAGAAATAGTAACATAAATTATGAATACAAATTTAGAGTAATAATGTCATATGTTGGTACTTCATTTTTATAATGATGAATCAAAATAAAAAAGTAAGAATCTAATACATTAATTAGGATAAGAAACGAAAAACATAAGTCTCACACGAGTTACAAGCAAGATAGACTTCTTATAAATAAAAAACTATATCTTAATTATTGTCATCATTTTCCGCTGAAGTTCCTGGATCATCATTAGAAAACATCAGTTCCAAATTTTGTGTTGGATATGGCTCAATAGGTGTCATAATTTCATCATTTCCACCCATATCATACAAGTCTCTTGGCTTCAAATGAAGCGGTATGCTTCATCCTTGTTCGCTCTCATCATCCACATAATAAACCATCTGAGCTTCTGACGCTTGAATGTATGGTTCATTATCTTCATGTTCCCGAGTATGTAGCAGTCTTGCAAAGTTTATAGAGGTAAAATCCAACTTATCTTTCTTAATGCCTCTTGGATTTGTGGTATTAGCCCATTCACATTTAAACATGGGTACTGTGAAGCCATCATAGGAAAGCACAATAATATTTGTCAATCTTCCATAGTAAGGGACCCCTCCAAATCTCATTTGAGTATCACTATTGCTTGAATAACTATGTGTCCCAAACATGCCAAAAACTCCATTGTTTTGAGTTTTTAAATGATTGTCTCATTCCAATGTTCGAAACTTGAACCCATTGACATTGAACGCGGTAAACCTTTTAACTTTATCATAAGGGCCATGAGTAAGACTAATCAGAACATCTTTATTTGGTCCATCAATGTTGTCAAGATTGTTGCAAATATATACACGATACAACATTCAATTAGTCTTGTTATTATTAAAAACCAATTCAATACAAACATCTATCTTTGTACGAAAACTCACACGATTTCGGAACCAATGAGCAAACTTTCTATGAACCTTCTTGTCTATCTCAGCAGCATTTGTTTGACCGCGCCTCATTTGTTTCTGAGTAATACTTCGGAACTGCCTATTTGGTTATTCGATATTAGATGTAACAAAATCCTAATACTGAAGATGAAACTACTTAAATGGAATAAAACTACTTACTTCAGATAGTCTTCAACTATTGGACAATTTGTTAAAACGTGTCTATGAGCCTGTAACTTTTCAATTGTTGTTAAGGTGTAATAGGAAGATCCACCCACAGGTTTTCCAACTCTAGGAAATAATTATGTTACACGTGAATCTGTTTGCATATCACCAATAGGGTCATCATCTACACGTCCAGGTTGATTCCATCTAGTCTCAATGTTGTCTAGATATCTTGAACAAAATGTAAGAATCTCTTCGAAACGGTACCCTTCTGCAATAGACCCTTCTGGTTTTGCCTTATTACGTACATATGATTTAAGTTTTCCCAAGTACTATTATTGAACCATAATAGTATCGGTTATAAAAATCTACTTTCTAAGTTAATATCATTACAACAAAATCACATTGTTTACCTTTCAATAGGATACATCCACCGATAATGAACAGGACCTCCAACTTTAACTTCTTCAACAAGGTGAACAACCAAGTGAACCATAATAGTGAAGAACGAGGGAGGAAATAACATTTCCATTTGGCATAAAGTGAGGACAATTTGGTTTTGCAATTTTTCCAAGTCTTCAATTTTCAATACCTTACTACATATTTGTCTAAAGAATGAGCACAACTCAATCAATACTGCTGAAATCTCATGAGGTAATGTTGTGCGAATAGCTAATGGTAGAAGTTGTTCCATTAATATATGACAATCATGACTCTTCATCATTCCATTCACCTTGAGATTTACCAAGTCAATGCATTTAGAAATGTTGCTTAAATAACCATCAGGAACCCTAATATTCTTTAAAATTGTTAAAAAAATTCATTTTATCTTTACCCGTTGGACTAAAGGCTGAAGGAGAAATTCTACCATTTTCATCAGGCCAAAGATCAGGTCTTATGCCCATATTTCGAAGGTCTTCTCTAGCTTTAAAATGGTTTTTACTCTTTTTCCTATCATTTAGCAAAGTAAATATGACATTATCGCACACATTTTTCTCAATATGCATCGGATCAAGATTATGGCGCAGAAGATTATCCTTCCAATATGGAAGTTCAAAAAATATGCTTTTCTTTTTCCATTGTTGAGGATGACCTTGTGTAGGATCAGACTGTGAACTATCACCTTCTACAGGTTGTCCCCCACGTGTTCTTTTTACCGATTTTTCTTTCACGGGCTTTTTACCAAAGATGACTTCAATATCTTTAACTTGTTCAAAAACTTCATGTCCAAATAATGTTCTCGGTGGACTACACATTTCTTGTTCACCATTAAAGCGGATCCTATTCAATCTAAACCTGTGTCTACGATCAAGGAAACAACGATGACCCATAAAACACCACTTATGGCTGGCTTTAAGATGGATAGATGAAGTTTGAAAGTTACACGATGGACAAGCAAGTCCTGTGTATGTGTTCCACCCAGAAAGTGCACCCAAACCTGGAAAGTCACTAATCGTCCACATCAGATTTGCATGCAACTTGAAAATCTCTTTCTTGAAAGAATCGTATGTATCCACACCATTTTTCCATAACTCATTCATCTCTTTGATTAAGGTTTGTAAGTAGACATCAATATTATTTCCTGGTGCTTCTTTACCGTGAATTATCATTGACATTATAAATGATGTATACTTCATGCAAACCCATGGAGGAGTGTTATATGGAATGAGAACAACTGGCCAAATACTATTGTTTGTACTCATCACACCAAACGGATTAAAACCATCACTAGCCAATGCAAGACGCACATTTCGCGGATCTGATGAAAAACAAGTATGTGTCAAGTCAAATTTCTTCCAAGCTTCTGAATCTCTAGGATGCCTCAACATTCCATCATTGGTAGTATCTGTTGCATGCCATCTCATATCCTCGGTTGTCTTTGATGACAAAAATAATCTCTGTAATCGAGGTTTTAATGGAAAATAACGAAGAAACTTGGCAGGAATTTTCTTCTTTTTCTTGTTAACAGAGACCTCTTCATTTGTTTTCCATTTTAAAGTGTTGCAATTTTTGCAAGTCTCCCTTTCTTCATCTTCTCCCTAATAAAGCATACAACCATTTGGACATGCGGGTATCTTTACATAATTCAAACCAAGTTTTATGATTGATTTCTTGGCTTCATAGAACGAACTTGGAATGTTCGCATATTCAAATGCATCTTTTATTAACTCTAAAATCATTGTCATTGCCTTCTCACTCAATCCACATAGACACTTTATATGGTACAACTTAACCAAAAAAGATAGTCTTGAATATTGTTTACACCCTTCATATAAAGGTTGTTCTCCTTCTCTAGCCATTTCATAGTACTCTTTGGCTTCATTTCTTTCCTGAGTTGCACTTGGCATCACATAATCTTCTTGGTCAATCTCTAAATTTGATGCAGTTGGTATTTCATTAGAATGATTCCTATCAACTCCAGATGCATCGTTGATCATGTTCTGAATAGGATCTTCGACAATGATAGTATCTTCAACCATATTTAGAGTTGTATTAGGGGAGATAGTACTAGGTAGGCCAAAAGACTCTCCATGATGAATCCAAGTGGTGTATCCCTTCGGAAATGGTGACCATATTAAGTGGTCGAGCATTTCACTCTTACTCTTTGATTTTTTGAAACCACAATGTTTACAAGGACATATTACTATGTCATTTTCCTTTGCACCTTTAAATGCAAAATCAATAAATTCTTGTACCCCTTGTTGATACGTGATTGATGATTGTGGTTTCGTAATCCATGACTTATCCATTTCTTCGTAAAAAAAATATAGATATTATATTATATGTTCAAGAGTTCTAGTACTAATTGATATAAATCATGGTCAAGTTTTAATCCAAAAAAAACACAAATAGAAGGATCATACCGTTGTTGGATTCCAAATTATTTTCTAATTCTCTTGCACTAATCTCTTATGGTGCAGAACATGAAGATCTGGAAAAAAATATCCATAAAAAAATTGGTTAATATATGCAAATGGATGGCAATTAACAACCAACATAAAATTTAGAGTTATTTAATTTGCTTAGAGTTATTTAATTTGCACATAAAATTAACAACCAATCAATCAAATTAACAACTAACATAAAATTAACAACCAATCAACAACCAGCATAAAATTAACAACCAATCAAAATCAACAACCAACATAAAACTAACATAAAATTAACAACCAATCAATCAAATATTATTAATAATCTTTCTCCCCTCTCAATCATTCATAATATTGCTACAATATTATTAAAACTGCGATATTTAAGCTTTGTCAAGATGAATTTATTTCACAATTCTCTCCTAATATCTTGATGAAATGTGTAAATAAATATTAATTGTGTTTTATGCATGTGTGTCAATAATGGTGAGATTATCTTAAAATAAAATTGTATGATTATATCCACCTTCATAAAAGAAAACACACTTATGTCTTCATCAACACAATTTAAGGTGATGTTGAAAAGTAATATATAATCTATTATTTTACCAATATATACCTACTAATCAGCTAACTAGGTTGGCGGTATTTTGGTCATCATAACCAACACAATTATAAAATATAAATAATTAGCATAACCTTCAAATCCAAAATCAATTCATGACCTTATAAGTTAGGTAAAATTTTGTTGGGGAATATACTTATCATTTATGATTTAAATAATTAAATCTAGTGCTCAAGTTTGGTCGATCTGTTACTATTCTTTTACTTTGAGTACAAGCTTATCATTCTAATATTAATAAAAAGATAAGAAAAAAACATTAGCCCGGCTAGTTAAAAGTTGTCTAGCTGCATTTTTAAAATTGATATAAGAATAGAGAATTTGTGGGTAGTGAAATATAAAAGTGTAGGTTAGATTATATAATCATATATAACCATTGTCTGGTTTTCTATTGACAGTTTGATTTCCTTTTTACCTACACAACTGAACACTTACAATTGATTTTTAGATAATTCAAAAATAGCAAGTGTATTGTTTATACTCTTAATTATCATACTGTCGTAGTCCTTTGGATGTACGAATACAGATTTGCGCTGCATTAGAAAATAGAGCTAAATTCTTTATGTAGTCTTTCAAACTTGGTTGTGGTATCACTTTGTTTTGATTCTATTTTGTAACTATAATTTTACTTATGTTTGTCATATTAGAAATTTTATGTTTGTCATATTTAGGCCAGACTGTAAGCACCAGACTACTTATCTTAAGCAACAAGCAATTTCTCTTAACTCATTTTAGAGTCAATAATACAATTTTTAAAGTAATCAATATATTATTTATGAACAAGTTTTATGATTTCAAAGTGACTGCAATATGGAAACCTCGGGAAAAATAATTAGCCTAAGGTTAACTATTTTCTTTAATTTCAACAATGAAGTTTCCATACATTTCCAAACTAATTTCAACAATGAAGTTTCCATACATTTCCATCTTTATCTCACTCATGACTGTAAGCACCAATTTCCAAACCACCTTTCAATTATTTCACTTCATAAATAGTAAAGTATTATATATCTTAACTTTGCAGCTTCAACTTGTATCAACCCAGGCTGCATTACCCTCTGAATTGTATTGGAACTCCAAATTTCCAACACAGGTAATGAAAAACTTTTCTATACACAGGTAATGAAAAAGTAAATGGAACAAGTAACTCAGGTTATCCTTTTTTTTACTATGGCTATGCTGCAAATAAATCACAATTACATGATAATCCAAATGTTGGATTGTTCTTCTTGAAAAAGGACTTGCATCATGGTACAAAATTCAACATTCAATTCACAAAGACCTCAAAATATGGAGCATCATTTTTGTCTAAAGAAGTTGCTACTTCCATACCGTTTTCATCAAACAAACTGAAAAACATCCTTAACCACTTTTCCATCAAAAAAGGATCATCCGAGTCCGAATTCGTGAAAAACACCATTAGTGTATGCGAAATATCCACCATTAAAGGCGAGGAAAAACTTTGTGTAACATCATTAGAATCTATGATTGATTTCACTACTTCGAAACTCGGAAACAATGTTGAAGCTGTTTCAACAGAAGTGAAAAAAGAAAGTAGTGTGTTACTAGAATATGTAATAGCTAAAGGAGTGGAGAGATTGGGAGAGAAGAACAAAGTTGTTGTGTGTCATAAAGTGAATTATACTAATGCAGTTTTTTACTATCATAAAACAGATAAAACTAAAGTTTATTCTGTGATTTTGGAAGGTGTTGATGGAAATAGAGTTAAAGTTGTTACTGTTTGTCACACTGAGATAACACGATGGAAGTCATATTTTCTTTAATCAATGAACTAGCTTTTGAAACAAAACCCTCCACACCGATCCATCACGGTAGCCACGCGACGGAACCGCAAGGCCGTTAAAACCAGCAGTCAAACCTCCCGCTCAACACGGAGCCACCTGCAAGAACTGAATGATTGAGGACCTGAGTCAGCAGCACCTACGGGCTGAAACCCATCACACCAATACGACTATTTAGATGCCGGAATCAACCAAAACACAACACCTTCCCAATAAAATGCAGTCGTACCACGTTCACCAACAACAAAGCAAGCCTTATCCGCAACAGAACTGGAACTAACACAATAGCCGAATTTGAACTGATCCAAAGGAGCACTCTAACACAAATAACACCGACTAAGCCTCACACTCACTGAACACATGATACACAATACAAAACTCGCTATCAGTTTAAGCACGTGATCCCTAAATTCTACTTGGCACTGACACCCCACCATCCCTAAATTAGATACCAGAACTAACCTAATTAGATACCACCAATGTGAAATCATGTTGATATTACTATTATGATTTTCATACATACAAATAAATATAGATTAAATCTTTACATTCAATTTTAAGGCCATTAAACAAAACAGTTGACAAATTAAACCCACATGTAGGTAACCAAAAACCCTCACCGAATAATGATAACAAAAAGTTTAAGAGAAAAGAATGGACAGTAACGAATACATAACTATCTTGAATATCTAATGTGATTATAATTTAGGGTCAGTGTTTTTGAACTGACCTGTTAAAATTGTCAATATCACAACGTTCTTGGTATGAATCTCGTGCTTCCTAGTTCTGAATAGAAGAAGTGAATATGAATAAAAGACGAACAAACGTTTAGGGTTGACAACTTCATGGATAAAGAGAACGAGAGTATGAATCAGGGTTTTTGATCTGACCTGTTAAGATTGTCGATGTTTCAACGTTCTTGGTATGAATATAGTGCTTTCTAGTACTGAATATAAAAAGTGATTATGAATAGAAAAAGTGAATATGATATCGCAGGGTTTTTGTTTCATTTTGAGTGGTTCTTGGAAATTTATTTGGAGGCGGTTCATCTCCGCCGCAATTTTCAATTAGGCCAAATTTTAGGATGGTTGGGCTCAACCGTTGTAGCCCATTATATTGTTTTAACTGTTTGGAAAAAAATATAGAAGGGTTAGGGTGGTTAATAATCTAAGTGTTGTAAATAATATAATAACTATAATTAATATTAATAATAATGAATATAAATTATAATATATTAATATTATTAATAAATATAATATATAATAAGTTAAGTAAAAATAATTATTTTATAAAATAATAATAATAATTAATATTAATAATTATTTTTTTATTAATAATAACTATGATTAATATAAATTATAATTATAATATAATAATTGTAATTAAAATTAATAATCAAAAAATTTATTTTATAAAATAAAAAGTTAAGTAATAAACATAATAAAGACGGTTTTGTGATAACTGTCGTGAAAACTGTTGCAGTCTAGTCCCTAATTGTCGTGACAACCGTCGCAATCCAAGAATTAAAACGGTTTTGTGATAAATGTCGCAAAAAATCTACGTCGGTTGACCCAAACTGTCGTGACAACCGTCGTAGTACAGGAATAAGGACGATTTTATGATAAGTGTCGTAAATCTCCTTTTTTCTTGTAGTGGAACAAGATACATAAATATCATTTTAGCTCCATCTTCTTGGGCTTTGAACAAGATACAAATTCCACCCATAGTTAGGTGGAACTACGAACGTTCTAATTTTCCAAAGTCTCTTTATGGGGATACGTAGGCATAAGATCGTAAGATCTTAGCAAGCACACCTCTAAATAAAACCCCTTAGGCCCCGATGCCTTCCAAAATCACAAACAAAAGTATCTCACACTCTCATCATCACTCAAAGGAGAAACTTTCTCAATCAATAGTAATATAAATAAATAAAGCAATAAACAGTAAGAAAAAATAGAAAAGGTTTCTATAGAGTATTATAGATAGTCAGGATGTTAATAACTCCTCTTAGTATAATCAACCTCCTATTTCAGATCTCTTTACAATTGTAGGGAATAATATTTATACGCATGATTAATATAGATTTTCCTCTTCCTTTTAATCATCATAGGATAAATATAAAAATTAGAAAGTGGTACAAACACGGTTCACGAGAAACCACTATCCCATGATCGGTGGGGTCACGAGAAACCACTATCATATGATATGACGCCAATATGTGTTTTTTTTAATTAGTCATACTAGATGGTGCACACTTTATTATTATTTTTTAATTAATCATATATATATATATATATATATATATATATATATATATATATATATATATATATATATATATATATTCTATTTGTGTGTTTTTTTCTTATTGTATCCTGCAAATAGAGATAAAGAGATGTATTGTACATTTCATATCTAGAAATGAGTAGTATTATTACTATTGAAGATTGCTTTTGATTATGCTGATGATATGATTGAAAATAGTGCCTTTATTTTCTTTCTTATCTTAGTTGTATTATTACTATTGAAGATTGCTTTTGATTGTAAATAGTGCCTTTATTTTCTTTCTTATCTTAGTTTGGTAATGATAATGCGTATAATTAAATCAATTGCTTAAATCAAATACACAACTACTTTTGATATGGAGACACCCAAATACATCAATTATATATATATATATATATATATATATATATATATATATATATATATATATATATATATATATATATATATATATATATTATATTCTTACTTCAGAAGTAAATTTAAGACTTACTTTAAATCTTAATTATTGATTTGTATTAATCTAACGACTTTGATTGATTATATATATATATATATATGAGAGTGAAAATATTGTTTCTCCAGAAGTAAATTTAATAGATTTATTCCAAATTTTAACCATTAATTTATATTAATTTAACGACTTTAATTGATCATTTAGATTGCGGCGTGATTTTAAATGACACATTTTTTTTAAACTATGTAAATAATCCAATTAAATGACACATTTTTTTATGTAAACTATGTAAATAATCCAAAAACATAGTTTTTTAAGTAATTAAAAAAATAAAACAAAGTCGTGGCGTGCTAGCTGGACCGGGGCGGCATCTCACAATTATTAAATTTCGTTCGCAATCTGTCCTCAAATTTTATTGGTCATTTTATTATGCAAGTCACGGAACAAAGGATATTTAACCTAAAATGAGAATAATTGAAACAAAATCAAAATTGATATTGTCCATACAAACTAAAGTGAAGTCATCCAATATATCAATATAATAAATATCCCATTTTTCTTCTTCAGAAAAATAAAATAAAAATCCAACTCCTTCATTATATATAGTGCAGCGTAGTTATTGGGAAAATCATCATTATTAAATAGAGATGGCAGAACTTTTTGTGAACCAGGGAAAGGAATATGCAAATGCTAGGCCAAGTTATCCACCACAGCTCTTTCAATTCATAGCTTCAAAAATTCCTTCCCATAATCTTGTTTGGGATGTCGCCACCGGAAGTGGCCAAGCCGCCAAATCTGTATGCTCTCTCTTCCATCTCTCAATCAATGACAATTCAGTTTCCGTATATCTATGTTAAGACTAATACTACTGATACTTGTGATTATATTTCATTTATTTATTTTTTAATGAATTATTATTAGTGTCGACGTGTTTTGTTGTGTTTCTGATTTTACTGCTTTGTAACTAACAAATTCTAATTCATGATTTCAGTTAGCTGATTTATACAAGAATGTGATAGCCACAGATGTTAGTGAAAAACAGCTTGAATTTGCAACCAAACTCCCTAATGTGAAATACCAACACACTCCTTCAACAATGTCAATTCCTGAGGTTGAACAAATTGTAGCACCACAAGGATCCATAGACCTTGTCACAATTGCTCAAGGACTTCATTGGTTCAACCTCCCAAATTTCTATGAACAAGTCAAATTTGTACTAAAAAAGCCTCATGGAGTGTTTGCTGCTTGGAGTTACTTTTTGCCAAGAATTAGTGATGAAGTAGACATTGTCTTTGATCAATTCTATTACACTGAATCAAAACCTTATTGGGATTCGGCGCGGAAATTGGTTGAGGACAATTATAGAACCATTGATTTTCCTTTTGAGGCAGTGGACGGAGTTGATCATACGGGGCCGTTTGAGTTTGTGACAGAGATGTTGATGAGCTTTGATGGTTTGTTAACTTATATAAGATCGTGGTCGGCTTATCAGACAGCGAAGGAAAAAGGAGTTGAGCTTCTCAGGGTGGATGTTGTTGAAAAACTTAAGGTTGCTTGGGGTGATGATCTTGGCCCTAAAACTGCTAAGTTTCCAATTTATCTTAGAATTGGTAAAGTTGGAAATGTTTGAACATGTTACTTTTCTTTTCACATGTTTGAATTTGTGCTACTGCAGTCTGATGTATCTGAATAACTACAGACTGAGTTGGTTTGATTTGTTACTTTTCTAGTTAATGCTTGATAATAATTTTAGTAATATTTAAAGAGCACCATTTGAGATGAGTCTAATTAATCTTTGAAGCTTGAGAATTTTGTGCACCTAATTGACACATTCATTTTCAAACCCACAAAGTAATGCATCTAAAAGTTAACTACACTACTTGTAACTGAAATTTAACAGGAAAATAGATTACAGGAGTTAGTAGTTAGTAATCTTAGGGGGACAACTTTTATGTTAGATCCAACTTCAAAGCAATCAGATTTGATTTTCTACTTTAGTAACTTTTCATCAGGACACAATTTTTATTTTATTTTTATTAATCTTGGCTTAGTTGCAGCTTTAATTTTCCTATTATATATATTTTTTTGCTCTCCTATTTTAAAATTTGGATTTTTAGTTCTTTTATTTTTGATTTTTAGAATTTTAGTTTAATGATATGACACTCACTTTATTGACGTGACAGTGTCATTTCAATAGTTGAATGTTTTAAGTATATAATAAAAATATAATATAAACATGTGACACGTAGACAAAATGAGCGTCATATCATTACAAAATTTCCTAAAATTTATAGAAGGACTAAAATTCTAATATATATATATATATATATATATATATATATATATATATATATATATTCGGTGGTTATATTTGTACACCCTGAATACACACACAAATTTAATTTGCTTTTAATATATTTTTCTCTTTTCCAGTTACATCATCAATATATCACATCTATCACATTACTCATTTTATATTTGTCTTATTCAAAGTGTAGGTAAGTATATCCAGGATTAGGATTTGTTACGGTTGACTTTTCCTGTAGTTCTTACATTTAACTCACAAAACTGAATGTCACAATTTTTTATGATTGAAAATTTGTGTTCTCTCTCCTACTAAGAGAACACCAATCTCTCACATACATGTGACTGTGTGGATTTCCAACTGCAAGCAATCCAAATCCGTATATACATGTCAAAAGATAAGTTTTTTATATTAATTTTTGTTAAATGACCAAGAAAACGAAGATTAGAAACATGGAAGATAAACTAGTGTAGCATGTCTGAAGATAGCATGATGATCATGGATGATTTGCTTTACAAGTTATAGACTTTGAGCAAAATTTTGTTGCAATTATTTTTAACTCTTTTTCAAATTTTATTATGGCAGTTAGGTTTGACCATGTACATGCCATCCATTTGTGTGTACAAGTTTGATGTTACTATAAAAGTTTGAACATTTTTTGTAATCAAATAGATGATGCAATAATAGCTTGACATTCTTTCTTTTCTCTTTGTTTTCACTTTCTTAATATGGTATCATGAACTTCTCGAACTAAGAGTGCTTCGTTTCTGCATCCATGGCTCTACGAAATTCCACCATTGTTGAATCTTTTCATTTTTCAGATCTTCAACTTGATCAATCAAGTTCGTTTGTTTTTCATCCTAGTGATGAACCTTTATCAATTAGTGTTTCTCCCAAGCTTAATGACTCAAACTGTCACTTTTGAGATCGTTCAATGTGTGAGCACTTGGAGGGAAATTGAAGCTAAAATTTGTTGGTGGAACTATCGCTTATATCAGTGATATGTTTGATTCGCTATATTGTGGATGGAACTGATGCAACATGTTTGTGCATTCTTGGATTTTTAACTTGTATCTGAATCAAATGTTTAATCCATAATGTTCATGGAAAACACAGTTGATGTTTGGATCGATCTCAAGGAACGTTTCTCCCAATGTGACTTGGTGTGTATTTCTGAATTAACGCAAGAAATCTATGGAATGTAATAAGATTTTAGGTTAGTGACAAAGTTTTACTCTGATTTAAAGTGTTAGAACATGATTTGTCCATGACATATATTCCTTGGATTTGATGATAACAAAGTATTAAAAGAAAAATGGCATTATTTGATGTGTGTTTCAAGTATGTAGGTTCTTGATGTTTAAAGATATATCCAGAATCTGATATATAAGGACACACTTGAGAGAAGGTGAATTCTAGCTTCTGGTGGCGCAAAATCTGAAGAACACTTTCTAAGTGATGTCTGGTGTAGACTCTTAAGCTGAATGTCTCAACATCAGAAGAATTAATATATTGTCTCTACACTTGGTGAATGTAATTGGCTTCTGGATATCATTCAGAGTTGGTGATAAATCTAAAGTTATTCGTACTGCAGAAAGTAAGTTGCATTATCAGACCAGATTGTCAACTAGAGTCTATGTTCACAAGGCTCAAGAATAGTTGAAATGCTTTACAAATATCTACTCTCAACGACTCTATAGTACATGATCTCATTGAAGATGCAATAGTTAAACATGTTACACAATTGATTAAGATCTTTTGGTGTATCTATCTTCAATGTCTCTTGTACTATGGAGAAAGCAAAGACACTTGATCAAGTTATAACTTCCAATAACTAGTATTCTGCAACTGATATATAAGTAGCTGAAGGTTCAAACTGAATCTTCAACAAGGATTAACCTAATGAAGGAATAACAAGATCAATACTTATCAACATAATCGAGTATGTAGAATTTTTGTTGTAGGTTGTAATAGTACAAGCCTTAAGATTTCTTAAACATTTAATATCTTAGAAATCTTATGTGTTTTAGGTCTTTGTTATGGTGATTTCATTGTACCTCTGATATTTGTATAAAGTACACCTTGTTCTTTATTCTGCTGAGCATGTTGTTTAATAGTTTAGATTAAGTTTCTCGCCAAGATGCTTGAGCCATATAAGTCTCCTGTTATGTGCTAGAGCATTGAAAGTCTTAATCAAGTGGATTGATTGAGAAAACTAAGTCTCTCGCCAAGAAGCTTGAGCCATGTAAGTCTTATGCTATGTGATAGAGCATTGAAAGTCTTAATCAAGTGGATTGATTGAACATAAGTCTTGGATTGTGGGTCTAAGTAGAAGTTTTGGGTTCATGGAATCTGAGCAATGAAGTCTTGAACAGTGGGTTTGAGCAAGAAAGTCTTGGGTTCGTGGAACCTGAGAAAAAGTCTTGAGTCTAAGGGACTTAAGAATAAGTCTTAGGCTTGAGGGGCTTGAGCATGAAGCCTCGGGTCTGAGGGACTTAAGCAGGAAAGTCTTAGGCTGAAAGTCTAAGTAAGAAGTCTTGAGCCTTAGGGGTTTAAGCAAGAAGTCCCATCCTGAGGGTCTGAGCATTGTAAAAGTCTTATGTTGAATGCATAGCGATTGTAATCATGATTTGACTATAGTAAAAATCTCTTGTGAAGCAAGGGGACTGTAATACTCTCAGTTTGAGAGGAGCCAATATAAATCTTTGTGTCTTCTGCTATTATTTATTTGCTTCTGTTAATATTTTGTTGCTAAGTATAACCAGATTCTGAACAACAATTTAGATTCTAAACTCTGGTCAAATGCAAACTAAGAAAACCAAAAACATAATTCAAACCCCTTCTTGTGTATTTTTCTCACCTTCATAAAGATTTTATGGGAAGAACTTGAAATATATACTCTTATTCCTATATGTAGTTGTAGAGCTAAGTGTGCATGTAAAGTTAAGCACAATGCTAGACAACATCACACTATATTGCATGTAATTCATTTTTTGATTGGTTTAAATGAAAAAATTATATGATTAAGTCTCAAATCTTGCTTATGGATCTCCTTCCTCCTATGTAATATTTAGTAATTTTGAATAAGATAGTATGTAGTTATACCAAAACCTTCATCACTTTACCTGATAATGTCATTTGGCACTTTAAGCTAGGTCACATTTTTGTAAGCAGAATGAACACATTGCATTCATAATTCCTTTTCATTAATGTTGATACTAAGGTTGTATGTGATGTATGCCAAATTTTTCTTTTTCTACAAATTTTAACAAAGCTCTTAATCTTTTTTATCTTATTCATTTTGATATACGGGGACCGATTTTTGTGCATTTAATGTGTAACGCCCATTTATTTAAGTAATTATTTAATTAAATATAAGTGTATTGTGTTGTTTTGATTTGCGATGTTTTGTGTATTCGAAGTTGACTTAAGTTGATTTTCGAAATATCAGAATATTTCGTTGATGTTCATAAGTTGGTTCGAGTTGAATTGATTAATTAAGTTAATTTAAGTTGTGGAAAATAATATTGTATATTTTGCGTTTATTTTGTTGAATATATTGATTTGGTAGTTTGGACGATTTATTTGATAGTCAGTAATTAGTCAATTTAGTCGGGAGAAATAATATTAGAATTAATATTATGGAATTATAAGAGTATTTATTTAAGTGGGCTTAGCTGTGGCGTTGATGGTAGAAGTCGTGGGGGTGCGGATTAGAAAGCCCAAATTAAGATTTGAATTATTATAATAATGATTATAATAAAAAGAAATAATAATAAGTGGAAGTTAGTTTTGAGAAGAAGTAGTAAAAAGAGGAACGGAGGAAAATCGTGAAAACTGGAGAATGAGGAAAAGTGGAGAAAACGGTTAAGAGAAGTTGCCGCCGGAAACCAAATCGGAACGTCGATCGGAGATTCGAAGCGGCCACCGATTAAGGTAAGGGTGGTGTTTGAACTCTATAATAGGGACTATGATGATTAGTATGTAGGATTGGGATTGAATGATTTCATGTTATCTGATGTTGATTTAGTACTATATTCGTGATTTAATTTTTTGGTGAAATATTATGTTCGGTGTTATGGTTGATTAGTCGATTTTTGGTTGGGATTTTACTACCGAATTGAATTGATAAATGTTGCGGTGAAGTTGTTCATGTTTCTGGAAAAATTAATTAAGGCAAATCATGTACAGAAGAGGGTGGCGCAGGCCACCCACCGGTTAAGAAGGGGTGGCGCAGGCCACCCATGTGAGAGGGTATATAGTGTGGCGCAGGCCACATCAAATCAATGGAGATGGCGCAAGCCATATTCTCCTATCAGGGAGATGGCGTAGGCCATATTAATTCATGGCACAAGCCATGAAGTTACGGCACGGGCCGTGGCTTGCCATGAATTAAATAATGTAGTACATTAGGAATAAGTATATAATAATGTATTACTAATTTTATAATAAAAATATAATTAAAGGACTTTTTATCTTATTATTCTTAATAATATTATACTAAGTATTAATTATAGTGTGACATGTGTATAAAAATGTTTAGTATAATTAAATATTAATGCTAATTGGGTTGTAAGAGGTGGAATATACCAGTAGCATATTTTAGCAGATCATTAGGAGAGACAGAAGTAAGGAATCAGTAACATGAGGTTTAGCAGGTGTGGACATTTTTGTATCGTGGCTGAATTTTTATGATAATATAATTGGCAGTATGATGTGTTGTTATTAGTAAGTTGGAAATTGAACATAATTTGTAAAATTGATTAGTAATAGTCGTGGAGTATAAAAGAATGCAGTTTGTCTGTTTAGCCAAATAAGTGAATTTAAGCGGAGAAATTAGTTGTCCGGAATTTAACAAAAATTGTCGAGTTAGTTCGGAATAATAAATAGGTGATTTTAGTCAGCGTATTTTGTTAGTTAGTGTTGAACGTGTGAATTTTCTAGTATAGTTGCTTAAGTCATTTTGTCCGGGTATTTGGGTATTTTTAAGTTGAAGGTCGAAGGACTCATGTTGATTATTTGAGTTGTAGGTCATAAGATCAATGTTGATGTTAAATTTGTAGGTCATATGACCAACATTGAAAGTTGTAGGCCTATGGCCAAAGTTGAATCGTGTTGAATTAAAATTGTTATGTTGTTTGGAGTTGATTATCGTTATGTGTTGAGTAGCAGTATCATGGTATACATTGCATTTTCTAAGTTGGAGCGGATGCTTACCACGTTGGCCTGGATTGGCAAAATTATTAAGTTGAAGGCTTATGCCTTGCAGATACCTCGATAACCTGGTATATTTTAAGTTGGGAGTTTTACTCTAATGGTACCAAATGCATGTGCATAGTTGGGTCGCATCCTGTGTCGCATTAATTATGTTGTTTGTGTTGTTTATGTTGCCAAATTGATAAAGTTGTTCTTGTTGCATACGTTGATAAAGTTGTTTACGTTGCTCAAGTGGAATAAGTTGTTTATGTAGATTCAAGTTGATTAAGTGGTTTAAGTTGATTACGTTGAGTAAGTGGTTCATGTTGGATAAGTTGATTATGTTGCTAAGTTAATTATATGATTATGTTGGATAAGATGATTACATGATTATGTTGCCTGAGTTGTTTATATGTTTATGTTCATAAAGTCGATTATGCTGATATTGAAAAAGTTGAATATGTTGTATAAGTTCGTCGGAGTTGATGAATGTGTCTATGCTAATTTTATAGTTGGAATTAATTATGTTGATGTGTGAATTAAGTTGATAAAATATGTTGATTGTTTGGGGTGGTTGGTAAGATGTTGTTGTGGATAGTATGAAAATTGTATGATTCTATCTAGCGTATTAATTATCATACTCTTGTTTATATGATTCGATATCTCACCCCTTTCTGTGTTGAATATTACCCTTGGTTGGTAACGTGTAGGTTAGCTTGAAGGAAGATTGTTGTCTTCAATAGTTCGAGTCGGTCGTCGCTCTGATTCGTAATACTCGGGGGGGGGGGGGGGGGGGGGGGGTTGACGCTTGTTATCTCATTGTAGTTTTCTTTTTGTTTGTTGTTGTATTCAAAAAGTTGAAGTTGAATAAAAAAATAAGTTGCTATAAGTAGTTTTCTAGTTGAATAAAGTTGTGATGTCATGACAATGAAGTTAAAAATTATGAACATGTTGTTTAATAATAAAGAGGTTTTGGTTTATAAAGATAAATAATTTTTTTGTCTCCCGATCTATATGTGTTATGTATCCATGATAATTATGCTATTAAATATTGATGTTTTTACAGTCGAAAATGTGGCATCCCATATTGTTGAATTTTTTGAAACTCTGATTTATGAATTTTTGTCGGGTAGATTTGGGGTGTTACATTAGTGGTATTAGAGCAGGTCGGTCCGTCCGGCCAATGTTGTCTAATGTTGTTAATTCCTTAGTATGCCACATGTGTTTGAAACACTATCGGTATTTGCTGTTAGTTGCTAGTCATTGTTTGCAGGTGTTAGTTGGAATTAAGTGGGGGAGAAGCTTGACTCCCAGACTGTTGTTGGAACGTCGAAGTTGGTTTAAAGTTGATGTTGATTGCAAGAGTGCAATGTTATTGAAGAGATGTTGTTGTGGACCGGCGAGAGCATGGATTCATGAATTCGTATTGGCCGGGTTGAGAAGTGTGTGGGTTTATGGATGGAGATTGTTTAAGAAAGAAGGATTTATTCCAAATAAAAAGACAAGTTGATAAATTAAGTTGAAGGATCAAGACGGTAGATTGATATACCTTGAGTGTAGTTGGATTAAAGTCGAGTAATTTTGAAGTTGGATGTAGAGCAAGATTTTTGGTAGAACTTGGGAGCAAGATGGAGAGAGGTGAAATTTATATTCATCAATCTCAAAAATTCTGGTTTTTGCAATCTTGGAGCAGCTGTCACGAGAAGTGACATAAATTTTTAACCGTGATTCGGATTGAAGCGGTTCTAGACTTTTTGAAAAGCTTACAAAATTTACTACAATTTACATATAATATTTGCATTTAGGAGATTTATGATAAGGGAGATAAGCGCATTTTAATAGTTGGTTCTTGCTGAATTTTAGAAAATTCTGCATACGTGGATTGTTGACCAGTCCCATTGTAAGGAGGATAACTTTTTACTCGTGAGTCAGACTCAAGATATTTTTGAAGTTCTGGAATCTGCACGAAATTCTCTTCATTTTAGAATATAATTTTGTGAGTTGAAGGTTTTTATTGGAAGAGAAAATTGTGTTCGAAGTTGAGTGTTTATTGCTGAAATTTTTGGAAAGATGGAGACGAGTGTGAAATATTAATAGGAATGAAATATTGGTATTAAAGGGAATGCGAAAGTATCGGAGAACGCATAGAGATGCAATTTATTTCGAGTAGGGACGATTAAAGTGCCGATGTTAGATGATGGAAATGTTGAAAAGAAGATGGATATTTGATTAGTGTTGTTAAGAATTTTAACTTGGTTGAAAGTTGTATTTGGAGCAAACCGCTTTGGATGATACTTGTTGTAGCGACTCCGGTGTTGGAGGGATATTGAAACTCTTGAGGTAATATGAATGTACGTAATAGAATGTGTACTAAATTTCAGATGTTTTGTATCGTTGACGAAGTTGGAATTAAATAGAATCAGAAGAAGTTGATAAGCCGTAGAGAGTTCGCGGAGCATTATGCTTACGGACTCTGGGCACAAGTTAAAGTACGCTATGGCATTAGGTAATGATGATTTATGCCACTGTTATGGTCGTCGGATGTCTATTGACAAATTGAGGAGCTGATCACCCTTAATTTATTGTTAATAGCAGACGAAATCATAATTGATGGATAGATGTATCATGCCAACTAGTATAGTATGTACGTTGAATTGGTTGAAGTCAAGTCGAGTGCTTGAGTACTGTTTGTTTTGTCAATGTAAGGTATTATGTGGGAGTATTAGTTGTATTTAAAGATGATAGTATGAAGTTGCGCTTGGATTTAATTGTAATAAGAAAATTCATAGTTGGACTCGGAAGGATTTGAATGTTGTTTTGATGATGAATTAAGTGGCATAAGCCTTGAAGTTCTCTTGAGATGATTAGAAAGGAAAGTATATGGAATGTAGGACCACGATGGACAAGGATGTCAGATGGAGTTAAGTTGCAAAGTATTACAAGAAGTGAAATTATAAGTTGGTTATTTAAGGTGCGATTTATGGTTGGAACAAGAGGAGTAAGTCAGAGGCTTTGTTGATATGTTGATTTTGATAATTGTAAGTTGAATTTAAACTCGGTAAACTTGGTATTTTGCAAGTAACCAGAGTGCGCAACGAACGCGTGGTGTAGTGTTGTTATTCTTATGTGAATGAGCTAAGATGTTGATAGTTGATTGATTTGATGTTGCGTTTAAGTTGGGTGTTCTTGTGTTGATGTGTTCTAAGTTGTAAGTTGGTTACTCGTTGTGTTGTGTTGATGGTTGTCAAGTGTATTGCTTGATTTTTGTTTGTTTTGTTGTTAACATTTATGTTATGAATTGTTGTCTGTATTATAAGTGGGGTTGCCTTCGAGGATGAGAGTTGATTAGTCGGAATAAATAAGTAGTTGGAGTAGTTGAATCGGATAAATTTTCGAGGATGAAAATATTCTAAGTGGGGGAGAGTTGTAACGCCCATTTATTTAAGTAATTATTTAATTAAATATAAATGTATTGCGTTGTGTTGATTTGCGATGGTTTGTGTATTTGAAGTTGATTTAAGTTGATTTCCGAAATATCGGAATACTCCGTTGATGTTTATAAGTTGGTTCGAGTTGAATTGATTAATTAAGTTGATTTAAGTTGTGGAAAATAATATTGGATATTTTGCGTTTATTTTGTTGAATATGTTGATTTGGTAGTTTGGACGATTTATTTGATAGTCGGTAATTAGTCGATTTAGTCGGGAGAAATAATATTAGAATTAATATTATGGAATTATAAAAGTATTTATTTAAGTGGGCTTAGTTGTGGCGTTGATGGTAGAAGTCGTGGGGGTGCGAATTAGAAACCCCAAATTAAGATTTGAATTATAATAATAATGATTATAATAAAAATAAATAATAATAAGTGGAGGTTAGTTTTGAGAAGAAGTAGTAAAAAAAGGAACGAAGGAAAATCGTGAAAATTGGAGAACGAGGAAAAGTGGAGAAAACGGTTACGAGAAGTTGCCGTCGGAAACCAAATCAGAACGTCGATCGAAGATTCGAAGCGGCCACCGATTAAGGTGAAGGTGGGGTTCGAACACTATAATCGGGATTATGATGATTATTATGTAGGATTGGGATTGAATGATTTCATGTTATCTGATGCTGATTTAGTACTATATTGTGGTTCAATGTTTTGGTGAAATATTGTGTTCGGTGTTGTGGTTGATAAGTCGATTTTTGGTTGGGATTTTACTACCGAAATGAATTGATAAATGTTGCGGTGAAGTTGTTCGTGTTTCTGGAAAAATTAATTGAGGCAAATCATGTACAGAAGAGGGTGGCGCATGCCATCCACCGATTAAGAAGGGGTGACGCATGCCACCCATGTGAGAGGGTATATAGTGTGGCGCAGGCCACATCAAATCAATGGAGATGGCGCATGCCATATTCTCCTATCAGAGAGATGGCGCATACCATATTAATTCACGGTATAGGCCATGAAGTTACGGCACGGGCCGTGGCTTGCCATGAATTAAATAATGTAGTACGTTTTTTTGTTTTGTTTAAAGGAATAAGTATATAATAATGTCTTACTAATTTTATAATAAGAATATAATTAAAGGACTTTTTATCTTATTATTCTTAATAATATTATACTAAGTATTAATTATAGTGTGACATGTGTATAAAAATGTTTAGTATAATTAAATATTAATGCTAATTGGGTTGTAAAAGGTGGAATATAGCAGTAGTATATTTTAGCAGATCATTAGGAGATACAGAAATAAGGAATCAGTCACATGAGGTTTAACAGGTGTGGACATTTTTGTATCGTGGCTGAATTCTTATGATAGTATAATTGACAATATGATGTGTTGCTATCAGTAAGTTGAAAATTGAACATAATTTGTAAAATTGATTAGAATAGCCGTGGAGTATAAAACAATGTAGTTTGTCTGTTTAGCCGAATAAGTGAATTTAAGCGGAGAAATTAGTTGTCCGAAATTTAACGAAAATTGTCGAGTTAGTTCGGAATAATAAATAGGTGATTTTAGTTGGCGTATTTTGTTAATTAGTGTTGAACGTGTGAATGTTCTAGTATAGTTGCTTATGTCATGTTGTCCCGGTATTTGGGTATTTTTAAGTTGAAGGTCGAATGATTCATGTTGATTATTTGAGTTGTAGGTCGTAAGACCAATGTTGATGTTAAAGTTGTAGGTCATATGACCAACGTTGAAAGTTGTAGGCCTATGGTCAAAGTTGAATCGTGTTGAATTAAAGTTGTTATGTTGTTGGATGTATGTTGTCTGGAGTTGATTGTCATTATGTGTTGAGTCGCGGTATCATGGCATACATTGCATTTTCTAAGTTTGAGCGGATGCTCACCACGTTGGCCTGGATTGACAAAATTATTAAGTTGAAGGCTTATGCCTTGCAGATACCTTGATAACCTGGTATATTTTAAGTTGGGAGTTTTACTCCAATGGTACCACATGCATGTGCATAGTTGGGTCGCATCCCGTGTCGCATTAATTATGTTATTTGTGTTGTTTATGTTGCCAAGTTGATAAAGTTGTTCTTGTTGCTTACGTTGATAAAGTTGTTTACGTTGCTCAAGTGGAATAAGTTGTTTATGTAGATTCAAGTTGATTAAGTGGTTTAAGTTGATTACGTTGAGTAAGTGGTTTGTGTTGGATAAGTTGATTATGTTGCTAAGTTAATTATATAATTATGTTGGATAAGATGATTACATGATTATGTTGCCTGAGTTGTTTATATGTTCATGTTCGTAAAGTCGATTATGCTGATATTGAAAAAAATGAATATGTTGTATAATTTCGTCGGAGTTGATGCAGGTGTCTATGCTAATTTTATAGTTGGAATTGATTATGTTGATGTGTGAATTAAGTTGATAAAATATGTTGATTGTTTGGGGTGGTTGGTAAGATGTTATTGTGGATAGTATGAAAATTGTATGATTCTATCTAGCGTATTAATTATCATACTCTTGTTTATATGGTTCAATATCTCACATCTTTCTATGTTGAATGTTACCCTTGGTTGGTAACGTGCAGGTTAGCTTGAAGGAATATTTTTGTGTTCAATAGTTCGAGTTGGTCGTCGCTCTGATAAGTAACACTCGGGGGGTTGACGCTTGTTATCTCATTGTAGTTTTCTTTGTTGTTGTTGTTGTATTCAAAAAGTTGAAGTTGAATAAAAGAATAAGTTGTTATAAGTAGTTTTCTAGTTGAATAAAGTTGTGATGTCATGACAATGAAGTTGAAAATTATGAACATGTTGTTTAATAATAAAGAGGTTTTGGTTTACAAAGATAAATAAAGTTGTTGTCTCCCGATCTATATGTGTTATGTATCCATGATAATTATGCGATTAAATGTTGATGTTTTTTAAAGTAGAAAATATGGCATCCCATATTGTTGTTTAATTTTTTTGAAACTCTGATTTATGAATTTTCGCCGGGTAGATTTGGGGTGTTATATTAGTGGTATCAGAGCAGGTCGGTCCGTCCGGCCAATGTTGTCTAATGTTGTTAATTCCTTAATACGCAGTATATGTGTGAAATACTGTCGATACTTGTTGTTAGTTTCTAGTCGTTGTTTGCAGGTGTTGGTTGGAATTATTAATTGAAAGATATGAAAATTGAACCATATCATTAGCTAAAAATGAAGCATGAAAGTTGGTTGAAAAGCCACCACATGTGAAATCTATTAGAAGTAAGTGTGTGTACAAAATGAAACATGCACAAATATGATGGTTCAATTGAAAGATACAAGGCAAAATTAGTGGCCAAAAGTTACAATTAAATAAAAGGTCTACTTTTGATAACTTCCCACCTGTATCAAAACTGACTACAACCAGAGTTCCTTGCCCTTGCATATATGAAAAGTTGACATATTCACCAAATGGATATTATTAATGCTTTTTTTGCATGGAAATTTACAAGAGGGTGTGTATGTGTCCATACCATATGGAGTCAGGGCTAAGTCAAATCAAATCTACAAGTTGCAAAAGAGTCTCTATGGTTTTGAAACAGACAAGTAGGAAATGGTATGAAAAACTGGCTCATATTCTCATGCAAAAGGGATTTATAGAAAGTAGGACAAGTAGGAAAGTGTATATTACTATTAATCATGTAGTATGCCTTACATAAATAGAGAGCACATTTCAAAATGGCATAGTTAAAAGTGACGAAACATTTGTATTTTTGATCTTTTTATTTTGACACTCTAGAAAATGTAGGCCAGTATAAACAATGTTTAAGATCTGAACATCTAATCAATATCTAGTTAATGTATTACGTCATTGAGTCACTGATCAGATTTGTGGATCATCGGATGAATCACATAGTTATTGATCCATATAAAAAATAAAACATTTAATTTACATAAAATTATAATTATAAAATCTTTTAAAAGAACTTTTATAAAACTTAAACAAATTTTAATAATCAAGAACTCGAGAAATTCAATAATAAAATTCATATAAAGTAAAGATGAAGTCTTTTATAATAAACTGTAACACAAGATTATTACTATAGAGTCATCATATCATATTCAAAACCATCTTAGATACAAGTCTTGGCATAAAAAAAATCCTAAACCTTTAGCATAATCTCTCAAATCAAATGACAAATGCTAAGTAAAAATTTAACATTAAATTGAATAATGATAACAATAATACAAAGAAAGTAATAAATTCAATAATATTAACAAAATTAAATAATAAGAACTAGTCCTACAATAAGAAAAGAGATTGATCATTAAAGTTTAGAGTTGAGGTAGATTAATGGATGAGAGGAAGATTCTTAAGATTTTGAAAATTTTATATTTTGAATTGAGACACGAGGAAAAAGATGATGTTTAAATTTTGGACTTTTTTCCACTCCTTGCAAAATGTGTTAGTAAAAAAGTGCAATCCCTTGGTTTAAACAAACACACTAATTCTCTATATAATTTTAATATTTTAATATCTTAACTATCACATTTTTTACACTTTTATCCTATTTCTTATTTTGATTTCAATAGTAGTGATGAAATATAGTTTTTTAACGAGGTATCAAACAAAATGATGATACGCCATAAATCTGATTTGTTTCAACATTTTTAATCATCACTATAGTATAATATATTTTTCGTGATGTCTAAGGTGACAGTTTAATTAAATTTTTGTTCGATGAAACCTAAAAATTATACTGATAGATTTAATTGATGGCTTAAATTTATTTTCACACTCAATCATGTCTTTACATCTTCTATTTTAATCTATTGCACGATGTGTTCTCTCCGATGGTACTATATTGACATAAAATTTCTTTTTACCAAATGGCTTTAATGATGAAATTTATTTTGGCGAACGTTTATTTAATGAATACAATGTTATTCTAGAGAATATGAGAATGGTGAAATTTATTCATCAACGTTTATTTTAAAAATAAACGAACGTTTATGAACAAATTCCACCATCGAAGCCATTTGTTATTTATAGGAATATGATTTGTTCATGAATTTTTTAATTTTTATTGTCATATGGAATGATTAAAATCTTACATTCATACGAAGAAATAAAATAATCAATCATAATTTCTCACTCTCACATTAATTTAACACATTTATTTTCAATTCTTAAAATTTTAAACAAAATAAAACTTAAAAATATTTATGAAAATTTTATTCATCTGTCAAAATGATAAGAATAAAATTCCTGAAAATAATATTCATAGATTTTTATAAAATTTTATTTTAAGTATTACATTATTTGCATGTCTTTTTTTTAATATCAAAATTTTAAAAAATAACTTAAATTTAAAGCTTGTGTTGGTATATTTGTGAAAGACGCACTAAAGGAAATGTAGGAAGTTTGCTAAGGGGCGGTGACATAATTTACTGCCTCTATCATCTTTTTGGTCGCCCAATTGTTGGAATGAGCGCTCATCATTTGGTTATGACGTCCATTTTTCATATCCATAATGCTATGGGAGAAGGAGTCAAAAGGAGGTAGTCACATTCTCCCCAGAAACATGAAAAATAACTACATTCTTTGCACGCTCTAGAGAATGGGTATTACATCCTTGGAGCTTAAGACTCGGGCCCAATGGATTCCTATAAATACTTCAAACCTAAGGTTGAGAAGAACATTCAATTCAACCCATAAACACTAGTATACTGAGTTTCTCACCACCCTGCGTGAGCTTGCTATAACTCCATAACAACCATAAAAACCTCTAACAGCCCTACAAGATAAGGGATTGTCACATATTATACTTTTAACCAATACAATTGGTACCCACTATGGGGCTCCAATAAAATAGAATTGGGCCATCAATATAACATTATGCTAGATTGATATCCCTGTGTTCAAATATTTCGTCCATCATGTGAGCAAGAATGTTTCATCCATCATTGAGTTCGACGAATAGGAGAGTGTCATGGAAGAGATGCATGTTGCAATGGACGACTTACGTCACCAGAATCAAAACTTGGAGGATAACGTCCTCCATATCCAACAATGCTAGTAGGAGATTGAACCTCATGGAAGACTGAAATCCTAGATCCATAACCTCTTTATGATGAGATATGATGAGTGTTGGTACCAAATAACTTCAAGCGCCTTCGTTGGACAAGTTTGATGGGCACAACGACCCCTATGAACATGTCTCCCCCATCAACACACATATGATGATTATCAAAGCTTTTGATTCATTGAAATGGAAAATTTTATCTGGAACCTTCATAGACGTAACCCTAAGGTGGTACATAAGTCTACCACGACTCTCAATCACCAGATATCAGAATCTAGTCTATCAATTTGCAGCCAACGGGCACACAAAAAATGTCTACCACCAGCCTGTTCAACATCCGTCAAGGCCTTTTTGAGCCTTTGAGGAAATATCTTGCTCGCTTCAATGAGGAGACCATTAAGGTTGTCCAGACTGTGCAGGGGTACTACTATCTCTCCTAAGGGACTCAACTAGCCTACCTGTTGAGGGACTTTGAGAACGTTTCGTATTAAGAGTTCAACTTATGATTATACCATTTATGATTCTCATAGAATGTCCGATATGAAGAGTAAACTAAATCACTTCGCCTTTTCAAGCACTCATATTTGAGGGATTGTGTATTAATATATTTTAGTGAATGGCGCGAGAGGCGACGTGGGGGTTCTCAGTCGCCCCTTTATTGGCAATCACCTATTTAGTAAATATGTCGCCTTTCTACTGGATATCTTATATTTCTCAAGGATGAGTTGCACGACTTGGGAATTGGGAAGTGACACGTCCTTATCCCGTAACAACATGGAATGAGTCATAAGGAAAGTGGGTCACGCTCCTCTAAATATCAAAATATAAATTGACCACTTGCTGAGTGTTTGTTATTTCCAAGGAGGTATTGGGTCCATACCCAGGGTGACTATAAATACCATAATATCGTGATAGAGAGATGCCTAACTACAATACAAAAATACACACATACAATAGCTTCTCACCTCACGTGAATTAGCTCTCAACCTCATAACAATTTTAAAATCACAAGTTGTCACAAATTTATACTTAACAAGTATAATATTTTATTAATCTTAAACATCAATAGTCGAAGAAAATTAAAACCAAAAAGTTTCTAATATATTTTCAATTTTTTATGTCAATTGCTATATTTTATGAAATATTTTATATGATTAAATAAAAATAAATCTATCATTACAAAAGAAATAAATTGAATGGATGAAGTAATTCAATTTAAATGTATTAATTGAATTAAATGAATTTAAATTGTTAGGGGGGTTTAGATACTTGATAACATAATTTGTTTATATTTATATATTAGTATAAAAAAATAGTTGATATTTATAAATCAAAGAATTAAAAAAAGAAAAAAAAAACATATTTTTACAATTTAAAATGCCGCTAAGAAAAGAAGTATATAGAAAGAAAAAGAGATTTTTTTAAGAATAATGTAGTTTAAAAAAAACGAGAATAACGTAGTCTTCAGCTAAATTACCAATATAACGTAGTTTAATGCTTTATACGCCATATGGATTGGTGTATAAGTACAAATCGAAGTTTTTTGTTAAACACACACTCGTGCGCCATTTTGTTTGGCTAATAGGTGTATTATAATTTGTTTTCTTTTGCATGTATTTGTCAATTGATTAGGCACATTTGATTTATATTCCTTTTTTCTTTTTCACGTATTCGTCATTTCATTTGGCTAGTATGTTTTTTTGTTTTTATTTTTATTTTTTATATACTTATGCGTCATTTGGTATGGTACATGAGTTTAATTTTTTTTCTTACATGTTATTAATAATTGAATAAATAAAATTAAAAAATATCAATAAAGAAAAAAAAATAGAAAACTAATAAATAAAGAAATGGTAGAAAAGAAATAAAGATGATATTATTTAAAATTGCCTATTACAATTGATCAATTTCCCGCCCGATCTAGACGTCCCCCAATTCCACATGCACGTAGATGACCCATCCTTCGAACTTTATTACGAGTTTGTTGAGGTGTCTTTGGTCTTTGCGTTGATGTGATTGTGTGTGTGTGGCAAGAATGTGTTGCGGGTTTGGATGCATGGTTGATGAATGTTTGATGTTGATGGTTGGAATTGGGTGGGTAGATCATGGCGTGGGGTTGGTGGTTAGGCGTATCATGCGGCTTCCGAGGGCGGGTTAAGCAAATATGGGTTGTCAGGCACCCATTGTTGCATTGTAACTGACCTAAACAAAATCAAATATTCTCTAGTTGGTCTAACATTTTGCACGACTAGGTCATTTGAGACGTGTTGGCGACGATCTCTCCATTGTTGACGCAACTCCCTGGCAAAGTCTTTCCAATCATTCAAATTCCACTGGGCATCTACTCTTCTTAGATGCCATTCTCGCAAACACGTCGGAGGGCCTGAAATATCTTGTTGCATTCTGAACTGCATTTTCACCCGATCAGTCCGGTGAATTTCAATTGTAGTGAACCGAATGATTGATGTTTTTGCTGTCCATATTTCAACATCCTCTGGGTTAGGTTCATGGTCCAGACCTAGATATGGCCGCCAGATAAACTGAAATAATTAAAAAATTGAATAGAGAGGTGGGATGTTAATCTATAAAGCAAAGTTATAGTAGTTTAGTTGCAATACCTGGTCGACACCAATGTGGTCTAATAAATTGAGATAGACAATTATAGAACTTCTAGGATTCCTGTTGTAATCCATCCCAAGATCGGACCAACTAAAAAGAAAAGTTTGAAAATCAATTAGTTACAATAATTGTAGAATATTTAAAATGTAATATCGCCAACATAATTAGTTTCAATAACTGTCGAAAATCAAGTAATTACAATAATCAACAAAATTTTAATAACACACTTACTAGTTAGCGCATGGGAACGAGCATGGATTCATGTTGTGTAGGGCAAGCATCGGAAGTCTTGACCACCCCCATGCTTGTAATAAAAAAGCACAATCATAAAATGTACAAGTATCATTTACTGCATTTTTACAAATGGCATTATATAAATGAGCTAAAACAGTTGAACCCCAACTATATGTGTTTACCTTGTTGATGTTTCGTAACAACGGTAAATATATTATGTTAACTGTATTACTGGTACTATCAAGAAACAAAAAATGGTCAAATAAAATCATAATATAACATCTAATTTTAAGAATATTTCATACTCTGTTGATTCATCGTCTAGTGTTATACTAGCATAATTTGCTCTAAGGATCCCTAAATTAATACATTGATCCCAGTTACAAGTATTTGACGGTTCCTCTTCATCAATGAGAGGGGCACCCAACAAATCCTCTATCATTCGGTTATCTTGGTTTACCTTGCCGAAAACAGCGTTACCATTTGCGCGTAAGTCCAACAATATGTAAACATCCTCAAGTGTAATTGTGCATTCACCAAATGGCAGGTGAAAAGTGTAAGTCTTCGGTCTCCATCTTTCTAGAATGCAAGAATAAATTTTGTGTCTACTGATTTTTTTTACCTTTATTACATCACCGAATCTGCATGACTGTAAATACGGTTCTATGATTGAATCGTATGGTATGTAGTCATGCACCTGACAACAAAATCTTTTTACATTCTGTACATACAAAAAAAATAAGAATAAAAAATATAAGTAAAAGGCTAAAATAAAAATTATATATATATATATAAGTAATTGTAGTAAGAGAAACTTACGAATGAGGCAATATTTTCTATTGTTCCTCTATGTTGGTCACCCATACTTAATAGAGTCATTGTGTTTGAGTAATGGTTTGAATATAATAAATAGATTTGAATGTAAGTGAATGAAGGAATGATTTGATTTGTATTTGGTCACCCATATTTATAGGCTTAATTGTATTTTCATGTTCTTATTTGCCCTAAATTTTGATTGGTTCACTATACCTCATACTTCAGTATGATTGGTGTATGTGTGTTTTTGTAGGATCACCAAAATTAATACTTCAATATGATTGGCTGATGTGTGTTTTGTAGGATCACCAAAATTAATTTGTAGGAGTCACATGCAAGACTCACATGCGTTTGAGAGACTCAAGATCATGTAAGGCCTGTATCACTTTGGAAGCATGCATGTAAGAATCATATAAGGAATCAAACATGTAAGGAATCATCCATGAAACGCTTTAAAGAGTCACATGCAAAGATTTAACCCATACACAAACATCAAACATGTAAGGAATCTTATAAAGCTCACATGCAATACTTTCACCCTACACGAAACTTACGCCATTTTAATTGGTGAATTGATGCTAAATTAAAAACCCTGAGCCAATCTGATTGGTGAATGCGTGGGAAACAAATCTTTGACCAATAAGCCAATCTGATTGGCGAATGAGTGTTAAAACAAAAACCCTAAGCCAATCTGATTGGCGAATATGTGTAAAAAACCTAAAATATTATTTGAACTTTTTGGAAACAAAACCAAATATCATGTATGAATCTTATTAGTGAATACTATTAGCAAATCTAATCAGTGAATATTATCATTGAATCTTATCATGTAGGAATCTTATCAGTCAATCTTATCTTTGTAAGGAAGTTGTATATTATCAGTAAAGAAAATAGTAAAAAAAAATAATTGGATGTGTTCCAATCTTAACAGTGCATATGAATTCTATTTAACCATTACATTGAGAAAGTAATTGTTATATGTTTCAACGTTTCAAAATTATCACAAACAGTTAAAAACATTACATTGAGAAAGTATTTTTGATATTGCTCAATCACCGTAATATATGATCAATGCACATATAAATGGCGAGATATTCGATTGTAACCTATTTGGGTTCAACTTTCGTAATACCGAGGTTACTCAGTTCTCAATTACCCGACGATCAAATTTTGCTCATTTGAAACGGAGTTTGGAAAAGAAAATGCAGTATGGTCCAGTTGAGTGTATCATTTACAAAAATCCAGTCTTTTATGAAGATAACCAGGTCATGTTTTTCCAATTAAATGTATATGATGACGAAGGTGTTCATACTATGTTTCTCAGCCATGAGTATTTCAGTTTCAATGATATTAAGCTTTATGTTACGCTACACCAACATCAGATGTCTCAAATCGTTGATCCTTCTCAAGTGTTTTGCGAATCTGACAATAATTTAGTTGAAGTCGATGTTGTTGATGACGAAGAAGAAGAAGAGGAGGCAATGGTTGATGAAATGGTCAATGAAGATTAGGTCCCGGCCAGTCAAGTATATTGTCCTCCTCAACACATGACAAGGCTGAACTTGGGAGGTGATGACCCATCTTCATATATATTTTACAATCCATATCTCCATAAATAAGGAGCATTAAAGGAGGGCGGCCATTTTCGAACAAAAGAAGAATGTGTCTGTGCGATAAAACATTATCACATGGATTTATCAACTGATTATAAAGTAGACCGAACAAACCCTACTCAGTATAAGATATATTGTTGTAATGTGGCATGTCCATTTCAATTGACAACTTCATACAGAAAGAGAAGTGACTCTTGAAAGGTTGTGTTTATGGGTCCAGAGCATACTTGTATAATCACCAATCCAATGCAGGATCATCGACAACTAAGTTCTCAGCTAATATGCAATGATATTTTATCAATTGTTACCGATAACCTGTTGTTAAAGGTGAGCACGATAATCGCACACATAATTTATAAACACAAGTGTACTCTGTTGTACAGGAAAGCATGGATAGCTAGGACGAAGGTTGTTGTCGCTCTATTTGGAAATTGGGATGACTCATACAAAGAACTTCCAAAGTATTTGTTGGCACTTAAGCACTACGCTCTAGTGACTGTTGTCATTCTTGAGACCTTGTCGGCGTATACCCCATAAAGTAAATGTGTTAGTGGAAATGACATATTCCACCGACTCTTTTGGACGTTTGACCCATGTATAAAAGGTTTTACCTTCTGCAAGCCTATAATCCAAATTGATGGAACATGGATATACTGTAAATACAAAGGAACTCTACTAATGACAATGGCCCAAGACGGAAATATCAACATTTTCCCAATTGCATTCACTATAGTCGAGGGGGGGGGGACTGCTGAGGGATGGAGTTATTTTCTAAAAAAATCTCCGACTACACATTGCTCCCCAGTCTAACTTATGTTTGATTTCGGACAAAGATGCATCAATTAAGAGTGCATGGAAGAATGTTGATAACGGCTGGCAGGATCCTCCTTCGACACATGTCTATTACATTAGACACATCACTCAAAATTTCATGAGGGAGATAAAAAACAAGGCGTTGCGGAAGAAGGTCGTGAATGCAGGGTATGCATTAACTGAACTGTCATTCATACACTATCGTGAAGAAATCAGACTGACAAATGCAAATGCATTCAGATGGATCAACCAAATTCCATTAGATAAGTGGACTAGGACATACGATAAAGGACAACGATGAGGTCTCATGACCACAAATCTCATGGAATCAATAAGCTCAGTTTTCAAAGGCATCTATAACCTATTAATAACCGCTTTGGTGAGGGCGGCCTATTTTAGACTCGGGGTAATTTTTGATATCAGACGTTCAAAATGGAGTTCTATCTTACAGTCTGGTCAGATGTTCAGTGATAGTTCAATGGGGTTCATATAGGATGAGGCTGCCAAATCTAACACACACGTGATCACAATGTTTAACTGTAATAAAGGGAATTTCAATGTTGATGAGATAATGGATCACCACGAAGGGAGACTGAGGGGATCCTATCGGGTAGAACTAGATAAAAATTGGTGCGACTGCAGAAATTTTCAAGCCTTTCGTATGCCTTGCTCCCATGTCATAGCTAGGGGTGTAAGTGGATCAGAAAAACCAATTAAACCGATAATTCAAACCAAACCAAACAAAAAAAAACCCGATTGTTTTTGGTTTGGTTTAAGAACCAAACCAAACCAAACCAATAAAAGCCGAGGTGGGTTGGTTCGATTCTCAGCTTTAGTTTTTAGGAACTTCCAAACCAATGAACCGAACCGATGACTTTAAATACATACTTAATCTTTTATTTAGCCAATTATCAAGCCTAATTTTTGTATCGGTCCAACATTTCTCCATCTTTGTTTCACTTATTTTCTTTGAACTAAATATGTAACCAAAACTAAACTCCAAATATAAAAAAAACGAAACCATAAGCCATAAATACTTGCTCTCACCTAACTACTGCTTTGACTATCCGTCGCCATTTTTTCTCTCGTCACTGTCATTCTTGTAGGTTATGATTTCCTTACTCATCTTTAAGTTCTCTTTGTTACTTTTTATTTTTTTTATCTTTTATGTTTCTTCTTAAATGAATTTCCTTCTAATCTTGTTACAAAAAAGTTTTGATGTGTGTTTGAGGTGTGAAACATGTTAATTTATGTGTATCGACCTTTTGTTTTTATTATTGTATTTTATTTATTAAACTTTTAAATTTCTTCCCAACCTTTTCATGCCAAGTGTCAAATTTTGTATTCGATAGTGAATGTATTTCATAATGCAATGAAAATTATGTAAATATTTCGTATGGATTAAAAACAACTTGTAAGTTGTTTGAAAAGTACCATGAAATATATCATATGAAATGTATTATTTTAAAAAATAATAGCATAAAATTCATCGAACAATATTAGAGTAAATGATGCACAAATGAATATGATGTCTAGAAAAAAAAGTTTTAAACCGATCAACCAAACCAAACCAAACCAAACCAAACCAAACCAAACCAAACCAGTTAGTTTGGTTTGATTCTATTTTTAAAAAACTCTAAAAACCAAACCAAATCAATGGAGATATCATCAGTTTGGATACTTTTTTTTTACTAAAAACTGGTCCAAACCAAACTGATTACACCCCTAGTCATAGCGACATGTTCAAAGGCTCGGCTGGTCCCATCAAACTTACTGTCATGTGTTTACCAAGTGAAAAATCTTTGCAATGTCTACAACAAAAGCTTTCAGGTGGTTGTAAATGAGGATTAATGACCTACATACAACAGGGAAATAGTCTGACACAATGAAAATATGCGAAGAAACAAAAAGGATCTTCCTAACAGCACGCATATTCGAACGGAAATGGATACGGCGAACAAAATGGTGAGACTATGTAGTTCTTGTCGTCAGTCCGGACACAATTGTAAGAAATGTCCCAATGTTGGACCAAACACAACGGCATAATTTAAATCAATATAACTGTATCTCCTTATAACAGAAGTATCATTCATTTCATTCATATCATTAAATTCTTACAACTGCGTTAAACTTAAACAACTCAACAACATGACACACAAATACAACATCTCAACATACTTAATGTCTCCACCATTCTCAACTATCAGAAAATAACAACAACATGCATAAATAAAACAATTAAAAGCTTCAACTTATCTAGGCTATTACAACCATCAAGACAACATCATTTGGCGACAACATCATCATAAGGACACTAGCAACATTTATAATTTTTCTCCAAGTTTAAGTACGTGACTCCACAACATGCTTCTCAATTTTCCCGATCTTTTCCTTATGTTCAATTTCTCCTTCTAACCAACAGTTCAATTCCCTATGCAAATGTTCCAAAGTCTGCGTGTTTTATAGCAACATCTTCAGCGGAGGCTTTGTTGCTGAGAAAAACACAAAAACATTTTTCTTCATAAGTGGAAATTTGGGAAGCGGTTCTTTTGATGTTGATGATGATGATGGAGTGATTTACGGAAGCATACATGTTGATATGTAGATATCTTTATTAAAGATTTATGAGGAGGGCAAATAAATATATTGCTGAACAACAAATAAGAGCAAGCGGGCGGTATTTATAGCCAAAATTCTAACTATCAACATATACTCTATACCAAATGGCGCATGAGAACCAACCAAATAAAAAATATTAAAAAATATAGCAACCAAATTGATTGGAGACTGCATGAAGTTTCAAATTAATTTTTTTTAACACATATGCGCCAAACCAATTGGCGAATACATGCAAAAGAAAAAAAAATACAATCACATATGCCCCAAACCAATTAGCGACTACATGCAAAAGAAAAAAAAAATACAATACATTTATTAACCAAACCAAATGGCACATAAATGTGTTTAATTTTTTTTCTTCAATTTGTACTAATACATCAATCCATATGACGTTATAAAATACTACTATTAAATTATGTTAAGACTACGTTATTCTCGTTTTTTTTTTTAAAACTACTTATTCTAAAAAAAAAATATTGTAAAAAAGTATAGAAATATCGTGAATCTAAAAAAAACAATCTAACAGAAAAAAAATACAGGTAACTTTCCATTGAGTTGCGGTCTGAAAGTTAACCGTCAATGGACGCGAAAATCGGAGGCCTCATTGAATCCATCGGAAACTTCTTCGCCGGCGGCGATCAGATCCCCTGGTGCGACCGTGATGTTATCTCTGTAACTCTCTCTTCTTTGTCTCATCCGTTTCAATTCACGTTTTCCTTTGTTTTTTTTTCTGAATTTTTGTTTTCATACCTCTAGTTCTGCACTCAGAAATTCCATTGTTCCGGAATTGATAACTATATGTGAATCATGACAGGGAATACATACAAACATTGTGACGTTTTTGTTTTTCTAATTTTTTTTTCCATCAAGTAATTGATTCCATTTGTTTCATATCATTATTTCGCTATCGGAAACTTATTCAACACATTCAGTTAAAATGATTTCGGATGTTTTCGGGGTAATTTGAATTTGAGATCCTTATATTTATAATAGCCAACATTTCATAACGAGATTGAATGAAGAAAAAAAAAGTTGCAGATTGAATGAAGAAATGGAGAAAATTTTATAAGTAGTTATTTGGGCAATTGGTTTGCAGTAATGGTAGCTCTGTGAATTGCATATAAACTCTTTGAAAAAAGTGTGTCTCTTTACAGTTATTATTGCATTTAATTTATTTAGTTTTTCAAGTTATAATCGGTGTAGACGTGTAAGTGTCGTGTTTCTGGTGTCCGTGCTTCATACATAGCTTGTAAGCATGGGTTGGCTGTTGTTGAGTATAGTTGCGAGCTTGTAATGTACTGGCTTGCAGCTAGTGTATTCCTTTAAAATGAACTTTATATCTGGTTGATACTAAATTTTCCTTTCAGAATGACATGCTATAGAAAGTCGCTATTGTTGATTTCCATTATTTAAGATCGGTTTGGTTTTAGAAAACGTTTTTTATTACCATCTCGCATTTTAACCTATAATTACATGATTGACACCTTGTTTCACTTGTTTATTGTACAAATTTTTATAAACATGAAGCGAATTGAGAAATATGTGTGACTAAAGATGAAATGGAAGTAGAAAATATTTTCTCAAACCAAATAGGGTTTCTTCCTTTTTCTCAAATAGTAAATCAGTTGCAATTCATGAAAGAAGGGAGTTTTCCCTCTGTAAAGGGCACTCGTTAGACTCGACAACTCTATAATGCTATTTGCTTTACTTCCTTTAGTCTTATCTATTTTGCATTGCATTGTTTTGAAGGGATGTGAAAGAGAAGTTGCAGAAGCTTCTAATGGTGACTCTGATGAGCGGAAGAATGAGAGCATAATGAGGTTGTCATGGGCACTTGTTCATTCAAGGCAAAAAGAAGACATTCAGCGTGGGGTCGCCATGCTTGAAAGTACAGTACTTACAGAATAATTTTCAGTGCTTTGGTTAAATTTTCATGTTTTTTTTTAAATATAAAATAATGGTATAGTGATATAGTTTTAACTTTTACAATAAATTTGCTTTATCTTGAGTTAATATTTATGGTCAGCCTATTGACACCAGCCTTTTATGAACATATGAAAAACAACTAAGATCTCTGGTTTTCTGCTGCTTCAAAATCAACTGTATGTTTTAGATTCTATTCTGATTGTTGTTCTGTATAGGTTCAGTGGTTTAAAATATTTATTACTCCCTTCGTCTCACAATAAGTGTTCTCTTTCACATTTTAAAAAAATGATTAATTGTGTTGATTTTAATCATAAAATTGGTTTTATTTACTAAAATAACCTTATTAATAATAGACAGTGGAATAGTTAAATGAATTAAAATACAATAAATAAGGGTAATTTAGTGGAAAAAATTAATAAATATCACATTCGTATTCTAAAGAGACAAATAATTTGAGACAATTAAAAATAGGAAAGAGGACACCTATTGTGAGACGGAGGGAGTATTAATATTTAACCTTTTAATTTACTCACTTGATTTTCCCATCTTCTGTCATTGTGATTTCTATTTCATGGCATTTCAACACTATATTGTAAACTCGACATATTAGTCTTAATCAATTTCGTTCTTCCACGTATGGCTGCTAACTTAGATTTATCTGCCTATTGTGCTAAAATAAATGTAATGTCACTAGGAAAATAAACCATCCAATGTGTTCATACTTCATTGCCAGTTGTTTTACTATTCTGCCCGCCTAAATGGAGAATAGGAACTGCATCATAAGTAACATATGCAGGACCACTAAATGCTGGACCTTCAAAATCCCTCTGAAGTGGCCATGGGGTCATTGTGGCTTTTTCTTTTATTATCATACACAAAATTCAATGTAGGATGGTGAATTTTCAGAGCTGACATTTGCAGGGTACCTCTAAAACATGGCCTTGAAAATCTGTCAAATTTGCTAAACCTATATCTGTTTGCTACATATGAATATAACGGACAGTAATGTTTTAAAGTACCTTCAACAATGCAAATCAGATTTCTTCTGTTGCCGAGCTGCATTTATAGAAATTTAATTCTTTTTTAAAAAAGAATAACCTGAGGCTGAGATGCTTGTGGTGTGAATCACAGTCCCTCTTTTCTTGCCACTTGTTTTGTTATATAGCCCTAGACAGATATCTTTGATGTTGAATTATTTTTACCTTTACATGCATGGCTAACCTCATACATCCTTAATTATGATTTACAGCTTCTTTGGGCAATGATAGAAGTCCTTTACATCAAAGAGAGAAACTTTATCTTCTTGCTGTTGGGTACTATAGGACTAATGATTATGCTAGGAGTAGGGAGATTCTGGAGCAATGTTTGGAGGTATGTCTTTCTCACTTATTGTTAGATAGTAGCTTGAAACTTTTTTTTTCTTGTGCCATATCATCATTTCATATGATTCCTCATGTATGATTATATAGGTACGCAAAAGCTATGTATGGTTTTTGGTTTGTTTTCTCTTCTGGATACATAGAAAATTAGAAATATTAAAATCAATCGTTATCTTGGTGTGAAGTATCCAGTATCCACTGTTCTGTCTCTAGGCTGGGAAATTCTATCTATTACCGTTTTTCAATAATTAGTTGATTTATTTCATTTAGTTGATACATAGTCTATGTGACCATGTTGTTGTTTTTGTGGGGTAGCAATATCATATTAGAAACATACTGTGCTCTTCCCTATAATTTGGGATCTCTTGTTATTCTAGATGCTGTCAATTAGGATCTTCTTTCCTTTGTTACCAACAGTTACAATTTATAAAAGGAGTATCAGTAAATTGTTAGTAGGCCTCCTATCAAGTTTGCCTAAAGTTTGTCTATACTAGGTGTGAAGCTAAAAGCCTAAGTAATTAGGCTAAATTTATGTTATTCATTGTGTTTTAAATAGAATAAGGATGACAATTAGTGGTCATCGGATTGTTAACTGTAGTTTGGTCAAGGGAGAGCCCAGGCTCTATTGGTTGTCAGTTATATCTTTTTAATTGGCATTACACATTACTCTTGTGTATGTAACTATTACCATTGAATAAAGATATTCCCACTGTAACTGCTCTTGCATACAACGGTTCTCATATTCTATCATTCCCATAATTGGTATCAGCGGCACCGATCCAGTGCATGGTACTTACAAGATTAAAGATGGACACAAGATTGGAATTCCTTGAGAAGGGTTACAGCGATTTAATGGCGTCTCGTACAGATTTTCAAGAATTTCAACAGAGCATTGAAGCCAAGAACTCTTGATGAGTAGCACCTACGAACTCTTGATGAGTCTCAAACAAACTGATACTGAAGATTTATGGGCTGAATTTGAATTATATGCAAGACCACTCCGAAGTGCCGAGCCTGAATATTTGAATGGTGTTTTTCTAAATGGTTTGAAAGATGCTATTAAGGCTGAATTGAAATTGCATCCTATTGATTCTCTGCCGGACACAATGGATTTTGCGCAACACATCGATGATCGGAATAAAAGATTTTCCAAACCTGCAAAGAGCAGCCATAAGCCACAAAATCCTTTCTATCAAATCACACTATTTCCTGGGAACCCCCCCGACAAAACAACCCACCCAAAGACTCTTCCAATCAATAATTTCCAAGAAACCACCACAAAACAGCCGTATAACAATCGGGGAAGTGCTTTTAAGAGGATCTCTGGTCCTGAAATGCATAATAAACTTACCAAAGACATTTGTTTTCGTTATGATGAACGATATGCTTGCGCTATTAAACAACTTCATATGTTGTTAATCGAAGAGGAGGTTGACTCTGGTAACACTACTTATGTTGACATAGTAGCCAATGAATTCCAGATTCTGCACCTTTCAATGTTCAGCATTTTAGGTTTCACTTCCAAGAAAACAATCAAATTGTGGGGAGATATCATAGGTCAGAAAGTCATTGTGCTGATTAATTGTGGAGCCTATCACAACTTTATTCCAACCCTTTTGGTTGAAGAAACAAGTTTACCAGTTCTGACGACTCGTGCTTGCACAGTGGAAGTGGAGAATGGCTGAAGATTCCTTGTGAAGGACTTTGTGAGGCTGTCTGTTTTCATATGGAGAGCCTTGCAATACAAGACTTCTATGTCTTTGATCTTGGAGGAGTTGACGTAACTCTAGGAATGAATTGGTTGGCTAAGTAAGGTGAAATTCGTGCAAATTTTGATGAATTAACTCGCCAAATTCCAAAAAAAGAGAGTTGTCACGTGTTATGGGGAATCCTACATCATTCGAAGCCGCCATTTCTTTAAAGACACTCATTCAGGAGTTGCACTAGGAAAATGAGGGCTTTGTACTAACATGTACTTTCTTCGACTTTGGAGCCAGGTCAGCAATTGCTAGTGTGGCTTCAGACTGTCGTGAACAGATATCCAGAAGTCTTTACGGACGTCCAAGGAGTTCCCCCGCAAAGAGTTCATGATCATGTAATTGTTTTGAAAGAAAGGGCCACAATTCCCAACCCAAGGCCTTATAGATACCCTAATTATCAGAAGATAGAAATTGAAAAGCTTATGGATAATATGCTGAAATCAGGGATTATACGTCCAAGTGTAAGTCCTTATTCTAGTCCTATCATTCTTGTGAAGAAGAAAGATGGTAGTTTGCGGTTCTGTGTGGATTACCGGACTTTGAATCAGATCACAAGTCTAGATAAATTTCCCATTTCATTCATTGATGAGCGATTAGATGAGTTGGGAGGGGCCACTATTTTTCAAAGTTGGACTTAAAATCAGGATATCACCAAATCCGGATGTGACTAGAGGATGTTCCTAAAACAGCATTCCGGACTCATGAGGGCCATTATGAGTTTCTATCCATGCCTTTTGGCATGCTGAATGCTCCATCCACATTTCAATCACTAATGAATGAAGTCCTCCGGCCTTATTTAAGGAAGTTTGCTTTGGTCTTTTTGATGATATTTTAGTATACAGCAAAACTCATGAGGATCATTGATTCCCCCTTCAAGTTGTCTTATCGCCTCTTAAGGAGAATCAACTCGTCGAAAATTTCTTTGAAATACTTTTGGCCATTCTCAACTTGATTAGTTAGGCCATATCATTTCAGCTCAAGGTCTGGCAGCAGACCCTTTAAAGATTGAATTGATGCTTACATGGCCAACACCTAAAGATCTTAAGTCCATTTCATTGCTCTTACACATCCGTTCACGGCCAAGAGCGTGTCTGCATTGTTCCTCCAAGAGATTGTACGTTTACATGGGTTCCCAGTTATCACCAACAATAGTACCTGACAGAGACAAGGTCTTCCTCAACAATTTTTGGACTGAAACTTTCCAGTTTCTGGCACAAAATTCAAGCTTAGCACTGTTTATCATCCTCAAACGGATGGCCAAGCAGAGGTGGTGAACAGGTGTGTGGAGGCGTATCTCTGTTGTCTTGCTAGTACTAAACCGAGGCTATGGTCCAAATGGTTTGGATGAGCAGATTTCTGGTTCAACTCCAATTATAAGGGCTCGACTAAAATAACATTGTTTCTGGCCCTAAATGCAACCCCCCGTGTCCTCATGAAAGGCACAATTATTCCATCTTCTCTTGTTGAAGTTACTAGACTAGCAGAGGAGCGGGACACCATTTGGAAGGAACTCCAAGCCAAACTGCTGAAGGCTCATAATCAGATGCAGCAACAAGCCATAAAGCATCGTCGTGACATCTCTTTTGTGGTTGGTGATTTGGTTTACTTGAAGTTGCAACCATATAAGTTCACCAAAGTTGTTGGACAGGTTGCTTATCAATTAGAATTGCCACCTGGTACCAAAATTCGCCTGACCTTTCATGTTTCCATAGTTTAGAAGGAGATTTCCCCATGTATTCAGCTACAGCCTCTACTTTGTAACTGCTCTTGCATACAGCGGTTATCATATTATGTCAGTCCCTATCATAAATCCAATGGGATTGGCAAAAAGTAGAAACATGCTACATCCGCAAGTAGGGAGAATGTGTATATAAATACTCCTTAGCAAGAGGTTTATGGTTCAATATGTGGTGAAAAAACAAATTCCTTGAGAAACAATTTTACCATTGTTTCTTTGTCGGCCTCAAACATGATTGCTTATGCTAGGAAGATACATGTGCGTTTCATTAGTTTGAAACAATTAGATCCATCAAGTATTCTCTCAAATTTTAGTTGTCTTAGAAGGAGATGGACTCTACATTTCCGGAGTCTCAAGTATTCTTCTATGTCTACACCTGTGATTTCATCCTGTATATGAAAATATTCACCGTATTAGAGGGCTGATTTTTTCATATTATTATTTACACATGAGTGATATTATGAGTGGTACTCATTGTTTGATTTCATTTCGATTCCTTTTCTAATGAGTAATGGAATTATACTACTTCTAATCAGTATTAGTTATTACATGAATGGTTCAATCTCAGCTTTTCTTTTATCTCTAAAATTTCTGGTGCCCCTTTAATCTTTGCAGATTGCACCCGATTGGAGGCAGGCACTATCCCTCAAGAAAGCAGTCGAAGATCGAATTGCAAAGGGTAAGTCACTTCTTTCTTAATCTTGAATCACAACATCGGAACATCAACTAATGGTTTGTGTATCAATGCAGATGGTGTAATAGGAATTGGGATCACTGCAACAGTTGTGGGACTTGTAGTTGGTGGCGTTGCTACAGCATTGGCCCGAAGGAATTGAATATATACATGCTTTGATATTTGGTTTTTGTTTGTTTTACTTTCATTGGGAAACATTTAAAAGTCCTATAGATGACTACTGCTTTCAACATTCTTTATTGTTACTGCAAGTCTGCAAATATATAAGTGAGAATACTTTATTAATAATATAGCCATTAAACAAAAACTATCTGTTCATATTATTTTTGTTCTTAGACAATGTTTTGCAGGCATTCTTCTTCACATGCTGAGTAATGGTTTTCTTGTCACCAATGCTTAACTTTCTGCCTCCTTCACGTGTTTGAATTTGTTTCTCTTTTTTTTTTCTTTCTGGATCTTTTGCAACATAAATGAATGATAAAATTCCAGATTTATGGAACTTTTCTACACTATACACAACGAAGGAACCATAACTAGAGATTATGATAAGCTCTTCCAGGTAACAAAAATTGTCGATCACTTTTCAAAATTTTGAATACGTTTGTTTTGGTTATTTAAAGTAATTAAAAACTGAAAATTAATTGGGAAACAGACTATAAATATGGGATGTTATAGATTGAATATAGCAATTAAGACTATAAATAAGTATGGGAAGCTCTATATATATAGATTGAATATAGCAATGAATCACGTTTATGACAGGGGTATTAAATACGTTACGATACTTATCTAATACATCGATAGATTACCGATTAAGAAAATATATATATATAGAATCTGATATTTTAAGTGTGTCCGATACAACAATAGATTACTAAGATACATAATTAAAAGTAGACATTGTGTAGCCTTTGAATTTGCCTCTTCATGGATGAATATCAGGTTTGGACAAAAAAAAACATTATAATGGAGTGGGTGGATAGTTCAATTGGTATTTGTTTGCTGGGTGGGGTAAGTTATTGATCCAATGTTCGATTCTTGGCAACAACATCATGTTTGTAAACAAGTCGTGGATGATTTATAAATCAACAACTTAAAAAAAACACTATGATGGTTTTTTTTTATTGAGAATATTAATATGTAACAAACAGCTATCGACATAACAAAGCTATTATTGAGAAAAAGAAAGATTTATTAAAAAAAAAACATGTTTATACTTATCATACAAATTTTATTTCTTATTATTTCAGGTTCGAACGGATAATCGTCCATTTTTATAGGTAACGAGATCCATAGAAAATCAAGAAAGACATTATTTACAAACATGCCATCATACACATTATTGGAATGTTTTTTATAGACATTATTTACAAGCATGTCATCATAAACATTATTGGAATATTTTTTACAAATGACTGACATTCTTATGACTTATAGATATATTATTGTAGTATTATTACACAAGAAGACAAAACACCATTATTCATAAACATGCATGTGACACATAAGTGACAATTATCGAATTAGTCTTTAAAGATGGGTTCATGACCCACAAACATATTCTGACCAGATAAGTATTCTTCTAAAAAATAATTCGGATAAGGAGGTGATTCATACTACCATGTGTCATTCAACATTTTTCTTTGGGTTTCTTCCATGTGTCCTTCTGATGACCCGATTTCCATTGGAGAATCTTGTTTCTACTGAAGAACCTGACCCAAGCTTTCTCCATTTTCTCGTATCCTAACATTTTCATGACTTATGCAACAACTTTGATTTTTTCTTGATCATGAAGATTGATGAAATTGACATAATTCATTTCTTCTTTTGTAATTGTTAAACTTGGAGGATAATCATAAATAGTTTCCCATAGATCAACATAATTTCTACAAATAAAGAGTTTAGTTATCGGATCTATCTGATAAGTTTGACAATGATTTCTAGGGCTAATGTTCTTTTCTTGACTTCGTCTAGGACTAATTTGAATTGATTTCTCCAATTCCAACGGAGAATATCATTCAAGACAAGTCTAATTTAACGACATGTGGTTTTTAAGATCCATTATGTGGTTATACATAACTTTAGTTTGGACAAGAAGAAACATAACATATAGACTGGTTGCACACCAAATATACCATAAATGAATTTATTTTTTTTGCAAATTTAAAATTTGGATTTATTATGAATGATAGAAGAAAAGGTGTGTCTCAGAAGTAAGGAGTGTGATATTTGAGTTTATTTTTTATAATCTAAGTCATAAAATAAAAAAATTATTTCTGACATATTCTTTGAGTTGGGATGGCGAGGAGGACATATCAATCATAGGAGGAAGATTCTTAGTCTTAGATGCATGGAATGGTAGAGGTTTCACTGTAAGAATCAAGGGGAAAGTATGTTGGGTAGTAATGATTTTGATGAGTTTCATTGGCCTGGAGAGAAAATCAGGGATCATATTTTGAGTTTTGTTCATATGTTTTACAGTAAAATCATATATGAAAAACCAATCTTTGAACCGAAGAGTTTGAGGATCTTGAGGCATTTTATTTTTAAATTCAAAGATCTCAGAAAAAAGGTACTATCCATTTGAATTTCAAACTGATAACCTCTTAGGTGGAAATCAAATTTTTGGATACGCAGCTTAACTGCAAGAGCTTCCTTATAAGTGGTGTGATAATGTTTTTTAGCTTCTTTGAATTGACCACTAGCATGACCACGACTGCTCCCCAATAATAATCACTAACATCAGTTTGTAAGATCCTCTTACCATTTTCCGAGATTTTCAAGGCAAGCAGATTTTTTGTGCGATCTTTTTTAAAGTCTTTACTTCTTCATTTTGCTTTGTTCCCTACGGTGGTAGTTTTTTCTTGAGTGATTTAGACAGAGGACGCATATATCTTGCTAGTTTTGGTAGGAAATCTTTGATATAATTAATTATATCAAAAAATTGTTGAATTTGCTTAATGGGGAGATTTTTATCCGAAAAATTTAACAATTCTTAAGCAATATGGGATTGAGGTTGGTATTTTCCTTGGGAGAAATGCATTCCTAGAAAATCAATTTTTGTGTCTTTTCTTCTCAAAGACCATTATTCCATGTTGTTGGGTTATTTGAAGGAATTGTCACAATAACTATTTGTGAGTCTTTTCTTCTTTTAGAATAATAGCACATCATCAATATATATATATATATATATATATATATATATATATATATATATATATATATATATATAAGGATACTATTGAGAATGAGCTCAAAAATTCTAGTCATGGTCTTTTGAAAAAGCGAAGGAGCTACCTTAAGCCCAAATGGTAGCACTGTCCACTAGTATTGGGCGTTAGGAATGTAGAACATTGTCTTGTAACTGTTCTTAGGGTCGATACCCAATTGTCAAAACCCTGACTTAAAATCGAGCTTGGAATAGATTTGGGTATCTTTGATGAAAACATTTAAGAACAATGCCTTTGGATGTGAAATTTATCATCTTAGAGAAAATGATCTAGAGGTTTGTAGTCAATTACTAGCCTCTTTTTCCCTATAATCTTTTCAGATCTCTTTTCTAGATAAAATGTTTGGCAAGCCCACACCGATTTAGTGGGTTCTATTAGACTTTGTATGAGCAACTTGTTGCATTATTCCCTAGTCAATGTATAATCTGATGAACTCATTCTTGGATGAGCGACCTTGGTTGAATTAACATGAAATTGGAAAAAAGTTTTAATTTTTCCATAGAGGTTTTGTATTAGGGAATTTTCCATGATTATTTGGATAGAGTTTGAGTAGATTGAACTTGATTTCTTCATACCCATCAGGGGATTTAGAAAGGGAATATAGTTTCAATATTCTAAAATAGGGCTTGAATCATCTTTTGAATTAGATTCATGTAGGGAGAATTGAAGCCTAATTGTTGCCAAATAAACATCCATTCCTACAACAATATCTTTATTTGGAAGATTACTACAAATGATCCTTGTCCAAATTATATAGTATGGGAAGAATTTGATTCCTATCTTTTCCTTGGTCATTAAATTTGCCCTTGAGAATTTTCCATATGTCGCTACAAAGTGTGCAACATGTTTCAACCATGATTTTGTTGGGAATGCTAGGATTTGTCATTGTAATTTGGACCCCAATATCCATATAAGTTATAATTTTTTTTGGGAAGAGAAAACTTTGATTCAAGAACATGAATTTCAACACAAGGGATATGAGGAGTAGGAAGAGAAATATCTATTTCTTTGAAGGAGTAAATTGGGAAATATCTGCCATCTCCTGATTTTGAAAATGATGCTTCGTCAGACAAAGAGATTTGGAGGAAAAATTTGTTTCAATTCATTAGTAGAGCTTTGTTAATAATACAAAAATTCCAGGCCTCCTTTTAGAGGTTGAAGAGAGTTGATCCGCTTTATGGCTTTGTTGGTATTATTATTATTATAACATTCCTTAGAAATGTGCCTCATTTCTATCAAACACACTTCGAATCACTTGAGTCTGCACAAACTCTGATGATGAGATGTTCCAAACATCTTGTTGAACATCACCAATCTTGAATCACAAGTATAATCAATCAAATATTTGTGAACTCCACAAACAACAATTGATCTTAAACCCTTGTATAATAACCTTACCAGATACCAGCACCAAGTAAACACCACCAAGGTATCATATCCATGCTAGTTTCTTCTTTTGCAAAGTGTTGAGATATCAAGGATACTACACTTGGCTCAAGTAAGTAAGACTTTCTCTGAACATATCCTATTTCCCTCAGCAAATCTGAAACCTCCTTCCAAATTGAATTCATCCTTAGGGTTGAGAAAAATGAATTCTACCCTGCACTTATGGATGGTGAAGGTAAATCCCCTCCAATTTCTTCACTCCTATGCTTTCAAGAAAGCACCTCCTAGCCTGAAGAACAACTAGCATACTCCAGACTATGACTGAATTCCCTTGATTGGACTTGATCATACATCAAATGTCTTCAGTAACTTCTACCTTGAAATCATCATCTAAATATGAGAAATCACCATCTAACTCCCTAAGTCACCTCAGTGATATCCAACAGAACCTTACAAAGAAGGAAGAACACTCTTCCAATACAAAACTTGATCTTGCTTAAAAGCTTCAATCAAGAACAATACACTCATGCTTAAAAGCTTAGAGTAAACAACTTACAACGCAATAAACTCAGTCCAACCCTAATATCTGAATGATAAAAGAGTGGCTCACAAATATCAACTCTCCTTGAGAGTGGTTCACAAATAAAGCCATAATGTTTACATTTTCTATTCACAGCTTATTAACAAAACTAGGTTACAATGCTTCTATTTATAACCTATTTCCCAACTAGATTTGGGCCTCCAAAACAATAGTAACAAGGTTGCACAAATTCTGCAAATTAACCTCCAAGAAAATAGGTCTTCAATAATTAGTTTCCTAAATAATCTCCTTATTTGGAAAGTATATATTTCTTTTTGAATTCTGATTGAAACTTCCAGACCTTTAAATCAGCACCATAATATTTCCAGACGTTTTAAATCAGCTGGAAGATCTTCTCCATAAAAATAGGAACATTTAAATCATTAGTTTCCTAAATAGTCTCCCAAGATCCTTTTTCAGAAAACCAATTAAATATGGACTTGCTCCTAATTAATATCCTTGACCTGTGCATATTGATGAGTTGTATCCAAGAGATGCTCATCAAATTAAATATGATATGTCGAGATAAACAACAACAACACCTGTTGTAATAGAGACAGATGTCATGACATATCCTTTGACATTTGTCTGAGGCACACATATCAGCAGCACCTGCTATACTGGAAATTACAATAGCATTTTTTGTTATAGCAGACAAGGATGTCCTTCAACTTCTGTCTGATAAGCACAATGCAGTAACACTTGTTGTTATGGACCTAAATGTCATGACATTTGTTGTAACACATGACAGCAGTACTGTCATGATAGTTGAAAATGTTTCAACATCAGGTTCAGTATATGTACTAATGTCTGAGCAACCATGTCAGGACTTCTGATATGATATCTTATACCACCTGCAGTGGTGTTCTATTCTTATGTCAAGACATTCTTCATGACATTTTCCCGAGCAACATGTTTTGCGAAAATTGCTGCCAACTCAGAACTTACACAAAAATTACAGGCTTCCTTTTAGAGGTTGAAGAGAGTTGATCAACTTTGTGGCTTTGTTTCTATTATTAGAACATTCCTTATAAATATGCCTCATTTCCCCCACAAATAAAGCATATCCGATTTTACCTTTTCCTCTTAAAGGTTTCCTTTTTAAAAAAACTTCATTGCTTATTTTTCTTTCCCTTGAAGATCCTATGAGGTTTTATGTATTTTTTCTTATGATTTTTGTTTTCTTGCCACTACATTTTTTATCTTTAAACTTAATCTCTAGGTAAGGCTTCTTGCATGCCTTGGTGAACTTTGACTTTGTTCTACAACCTCTGATAAATGCTAATGTTGTTTGCATAGACTTTCAAGTGCTTCTAAAGTAACTTGATGATTTTGGATGAGATTCATGGTTTCAATATCCTTTTGAGTTTTTGCTAACACTCTATTAATCTTTGGCAAAAGTTCTTGAGGTAGAGTGGGGACATATGTATTTTTGTGACTAGGGTCATTAAATCCATTGAGGACATAATACCTTTGTACCATTCTATGATAATGTTTATTGAGGTCTTTTATTTTTAGGGAACAACACTTCATCTTAAAGAATTCTTATATGGGTTTCCTATCAAATATCTTTATATCACCAATAAATTCATGGTGAAGGACTCCAAGGATACTTGCATTATATTCTAGTATGTGCAACTCATCTTGTTTGAATGTTCCAAGATTATGATACCATTCCTTCATAGTGCCTATCATTCTACATCAAAATTCTTCAATGAATTTATAACTATCAGCACTTGTTTTCATCATCTGAGTGTCAAGCCAAGCCCCTAATTCAATGAGTCATTTGCTCTAGCGACTAGGTGGGATATCATCAAGCGTGAACCAATGAACATTATTTACTTTTGTACTTTTTGTGAATGGGGTCTCTTTAGGTGGTTCCTCATAAAAAAATCCTTCCTCTTTTATATTTTCCATGAAGACCCTAGGAATATATTTCTCTTGAGATTCTGAGTCCGATGAAAAAATATCGATGTTTCATCAGCGAATGTAACTTGATAATAATCATTGTTATCATCCGAGGAGGAATATTCACCCTTTAGTGTTAAGGATTCAGCAGGAGAGTGATTTTATCAGGGGAATTCATAATTTTATGTGATTTTCGTGGATTGGAAACTTATATCATAAATATATTCTTCCTTTTGGAATTTTGGAAGAGGTGTTTCAGGAACATCCTGAGAGTCTGAGGATGAAGCGCTCAAACAGACAACTTTCCTTTTTTTTCTTGGTAGTTGAGGTGGCATTGGTTCTATTAAATTTTGGTTTGTGAGTGATGGGTATATATTTGACATAATCGGGTGGAGATGAGGCATAAGTAGGGTAGAAAGAATAAGGCATTTTTGTTTGTGTGTAATATGTAGGGAAATTATGAGGGTTAAAGAAAGAGTTTTCAATAGGTTTGAGTTTCCTTTCAGGAGAAGCCCTCAAGAAATCATGCATCACTTTTACTTGACCTTGAATACTTCTTTCTCTTTCTTGTTGGTAAAAAGTCTTGCCAACAGTTCTTTCTTCTAACATATGTCTTAAGTCATGATCTAGCTGAGAGACTTGAGCTTTTAAGCTTTTGTAATGCTTTTTCATTTTCTGAGATAAAGCCTTGATATAATAATTTGTTTTGTATATTTTCTCAGCAATTTTATATACGTTTTTGTCAAGATTCTGGAGGATATAATTTTAAGCAATCATGTCTTTTGATTGCCAATTTAGAACTTCATTAACTTGGTTCAAAGGTTTAAGTTTTCCATCAGGCTGAACATTATTAGGTGAATGAAAAGTTTAGATGTTCTGTCTGTGATTGGGTCCTTTTTCCTTTCTAGAACAGAAATTATTGGCTATAAATCGATGTTTTACCTGAGTACATACAATAAGGGACTAGCTCAATATTTTTTTAAGGATCAAATGGTTTACAATAATCCTAAGGTGACCACGTAACAAGAGTAGAGTCATCAGGTGCCAACAAATTTTCTTTTCTGACGAGATTAAAAGCTTCCTCATATATATGGAGAGGTTTCTTTTTCTCATGGATTCCTATCCATGGGCCATTATCAGGATCAAATATTTTTATAGGAGGAGGAGATGGTTCACACGTCCATTTGTTCATTCTTTCAGGGAGGATAATTTCTCGTTCAATATCATCATTGTGCATCTAACTATCACATCCCGGGTCACATTTGTTAGGATCAACGTCCCAAATGAAATGACCATCTATCTTGTCAATATAGATGGGTTTTCCTCCCGCTATGACATCATGAACCAGACACCAATCCTCTTTAAATATTGGTTGGATAATCATGTTTTAGAAAATATGAAAAACTGAACTTGACCCTTCATTTTCCTTTTTGAAAATTGTTTTGACAGTGATGTCAATGGATCTTTTGAAGGTAGCCTCTTAAGATTGTTTGGTCTTCTATCAAGATAGATTTTTTTTGCATAATTTGTTATTCATTCAAGGGGAATTAGATGAGTTAATTCTTTCATTGTGATCCTTCTTGGTATCTAAATAATAATGGGTATATCTTCTTCACTGTTAATAACAACTAATAGTGAATCAAGAGAACATCCTGAGAGAGGAAAATCTATCGAATGATTTTGTAGATGATAGATTATTTGGTGATGAAGAGTGACAGACATAGCTTCTGGAACTTTATCTAATCTAGTGATCTGGACTTGTACTTTCAGTCTCGTGGATAAAGTACTATCGTTGAGGCTTACATTATAATTTGAAAAAACATTAAGGATAACACTTCCTGCATGGAGTGTGGTTAGAACATTCCCTATACCAACATTTTCATAATGTAGATAACTTGAATCTAGAAGAACTATCTTGCAGAAGAAAAACTGATTTTTCCTTCCATGGAGAGAAATGATGAGTCTGACAGCCAAAATATAAAATTGTGTATCCTTCAGAGTTTCAATGATTTATGAGACTCTGAGGGATCTCTAAATCTACATATTGTTCTTGGTTGTTAGCTCACATACTATATTGGTCTCGTCGAGACGACTAGACATACTCTTTCATATGAGGGTGGTTTGTAGAGATTAGGTTTCTGATGAATCTGATAATTATATTGTCTTTTGAATATACTCTAAGGACTTAATGATAATTATATTGTCTTTTGAATATACTCTAAGGACTTAATGAATCTGATAATTATATTTTCTTTTGAATATACTCTAAGGACTTAAAAGGGGAAGTACTGTTTCAACAATTTGAACATCTCCTAAAGCATAAGAATACTCGATAAGATCTTCTATTTTGTAAGAAAGTTTTTTTGAATACAGAAAGTGACAGGGAAGAGATAAAAGTAATTTTTGAATACAGAAAGTGACAGGGATTGAGTATTTGATTGTGGTAGTTCCATAATTAAGTAGTTTTACTTCCTTATTCACTCTCTTTATTATATTACAACCTTTTTTTTTCCGAGGCTCTAATACCACTATGTCCGAGAGACTCATATATACCACTATGTCTGAGACAACAAACAACCAACCAAACCATAGGCATAACAAAGTCTCGTACAAAGACAAACAATTAAATCTCCTATGTTAATATATTAATATGTAAAATCCCCTAACAAATGATTAAAACTCAAGAGAAATTAAAGAAGAAAAAAAGTAACTAACTAAAAAAAGTCTTATTCACAATTGTATCACAGTGTATCAGAATTTTTGTATTCTTATCCCCTGCGTATCAGAGACATCCAACAATACATATCAACAGCATCAATACAATTCTAAGGGGATTTTAGAGTATGCGTGAGTAGTTTTCAACCGATGATATTGGTTGACAGAAATGTGAAGCTTAAAATAGGCTTATGTCAACGTGAATATCTTTGACCTTGAATTCACTCCACTTTAATTCGACAATATTTCTTTAGTTACACACTACTTGTTTGATAGGAACAAGGTTTAATGTGCTGATAGCTTTCCTGATTTACATACATTAGTTCAAATCTGATACATTAGCAAGCACCTCACAGGAAAAACAAGTTTGTACACAGAAATTTTCAATGCAGATTAGTTCCTCACGGGTTCAAGAGACAAATCCACAAGATCAAACTTGGCGAGTTCAAAACATTAGGATAGATAATCTAGGATTATAAGCTACAATTCTACGGTTATAAACTAGTTCATGATACAACATTTGAATTCTGGGAAGAATTCAAACACCAAAACAAAAGTGAAACTGAGACTAAGGTTATATCACCAAACACAGCGATAGGTAACATGCATCTGGGTGATTTCACTGGTGTAGGTAACTTTAACTACCTGCCCCCTTTGAAGTCCATAATATCGAGCAATTGCATCTGTCTGTAGCATCCGGGGAAGCTGCGAATAACAAGACTTAATATAAGAATACTAGTATTGGAATAGGATCAACAGTGCAGAAATTTAAGAAGTTATATCGACTGACCTGCTTTTCTTGTATATTGTACTTCTTCAGGAGATTTTTTTTCTGCTTATCAGTCAGAACCTGATGCTTTGGCTTCAAAACATGCTTTGTAATATTAACAAGCAAGTCTGTGATCTGAACAGAATTTAAGAATTCAATGAGATTTTGCTCATGAAATTGATATTTTTGTCACCTCAAATAAGAAAACAAAAAGTACAGACACTTAACTCCCCCTGTAGGATATTTCGAGTATGAAGTAAATAAGAATGTCGTAGGGATTATTAACTCATGAGTACTTAATTGACAGTCATAAAAACACTCCGAATTCAGGATACAAAGTGAAGACGTTCAGAATGAGATGCAGTTGTTACTCACAACTTTTAAGCATCTCAAACTTGATGGTATCTTATTGACATTTGTATGTCAAAGTTTTCTTCATCAATAAGTTCTTTTCCAGTTTCAACATGATAGAATGTCGAACATACAAAAAGATTGATCATTAGCAATTTTAGTACACTCTACAGTGACGCAACCCTTTTCTAGAACGGTGGTCTCTTTCTTACTTGACTATTTATTAGGACAGAATGCACAGAATTTAAATCGTCAGGTATAAGTAGACAAAATTGAGATCCTAGATAGGATATGATAACAAATTAATGGTTGCAGCAACTAGGATTATACAATAACTTGATATAGTTGAATCATATTCGATCAGAATATGGTTTGTGAAGAAATATGTGGCGGTAACCTACGGACTTCATCAAATTAACTTCTTTTCTAATTTCTTTTCTAGCAAAATGTGAAAGATTTCCATTCAATTTACCAAAAGCAGACAAAAATCAGTATCTTTGAATTATGCAGTATATTGAGATATTAAATTTGGCTTATTTTCAGCTGCCTCCTATTTAAGCCTATTTATTTTGACGTTACTTTTAATAGCTCTACACCTCAGAAGTTTGAAATTTGAATACCTGTATTCTCCATCATTATCTTTTTCAAATTATAGGTAGCAAATTTAGTTTATGGTAGACTCAACCATGGTTTTAAATGGCGGTCTGCAACCGCAATATTGCTGGTGCGGTAGTCTCCACAGCCGCGTCAGACCGCAATAGCTGTGTGATTGGAAATCACGCATCCTTCTACATTAGTAACCACATCAGACAAATTCACCAAGGTTTCTTCACGTATTTTCATCAAAACTCAAAACTCAAAACTCAACTTCTGAAAAATCAACATTAAGTGTTTTTTATGTATTTCAAATCAACGGGTCTAAAGAGAAGTGAAAAAAAGCGCACAAAAACACAACACTCATTTATGTTATGTCCATTCAGTGGTGCCTTACTGTCAGCAAAGACATTCTCACCGAGAGTTCCGTATGTGCAGCCACCCTCCTTCACCGTGACTTCCCCTCAATGTTTTTCTCTAATTTAGTTTTTTTATTCATTCCTGACTCACCAATTGGATGTTGTTTCCACCTTGCCAAGTTGAGGTTTTGCCTTACTACTTTGAAGTCAGATATTGTCTGAGGCTAATGTTGTGGTTACTTGAAATTAGAATGTTGAGTTATTTGTGTTTAAGGTATAGTACGTATCTTTGTCATATATAGGTCTTTTAACATCACCTAAATTCTGAGCTTTGTACACTCTGACAACAGCCATGATTACAGAACTTCTTCCCAAAATTTCCATTTTCAAAAAGTTTAAGTAATCACTTCCATATTTTTTCTTAGATACCCACAATTCCTAATTAACTCAATTTCTTTATTCTTTATAGAATTAATATGTTTGAAAATCTTTTACAAAGAAGTACAGAGCAGTTATAGATAATAAGGATCCAAAGACACAAATTGCCATTTTCTAACAGTAAAACAAACACAAGATTGTACTTTTTCCCTAAATTTGCACTTGCATGCAACTTTAGGGTTTAGACTAAAACATCAAATATTCAGTGCCATCGGATACCATTTAGAAACAAACATGCAGAATCACAGAGATAGATTTCACAAACACACAAAATCAAAAACATGAAAGAGAGAAACAAACCTGAAAAATTTCAACTTTGAAAGATAAATTATCAACCAATTTCGTAGCCTGGCTAGTCATCTTATTTTGCGTAATCAAAATAAGACCAGTGAGAGTGTCTCTATTCACAATCTGTCCAGCAATGTTCCTAATCACATTCACTTTCACAATCCCTGGCCCACTGAAAATCACTAAAATCTGCAAAATCCAACAAAAATCATCCTAATAAATACAACACAAAAACTAAATAACAATAAGTGTGGTACATTCAATTAACCAAAGAGAGAGAAAATCCAGAGAATATAGACCCTTTTAGAGGGATCAGTGCTATGACTAGCCGTAAAACGGAGTCGATCAACATCAGGAGATTGGCCATGAACTTGACGAAATTCTTCAAGAGAGAGCTGAATTTCCGGAGAGGGAATGGAGTAGCCTCTGTCTTTGAGCATCTCTAGTGTTGTTCTGCGAGAAAGGTAGTAGCGATGACTCTCTATGCTTCCATTGTCGGTCTTGGTAGCTAAGCACTTGGGTGGTTCTTGTTCTTGAGGTTGTACATGTGGTGGTGCATCTCCGTTCTCAATCTCCATCGCGGTTGCAGTTTCAAGAAACAGGTTGTGTACTCCGTTTTGTTCTGCCATTACGACTCTCTTTTTCGTTCACTCTACTTCGCTTCTGCCTCTTAACTCTACACTCTCTTGTACTTATGTTGTGTTTCTTTATTACTTTTTATTATAAATATGTTATTAATGTTCACATATTAAATTGTGAAATTAAGGAATTTTTTTCAAACCGATTTATTTGAAATTCAAAGTGTCCGTGTCCTAATTAATAAATGATGTATTTTAATTTTTAATATATTTTTTCAATTTTGTTATCGAATTAATATTATTTTTATTATTCTTAATATTTGAAAATGGTATTTAGTAAAATACTTTTCTCTCTTTTATTTATTTATTTATTTTAATGATCAATTGGGTCATTCCATAAAAGAATATATACATAATTATTCCTTTTTAATATTTTATTACTATTTTTTCCATCTTATTTTATTTAAATTTTATTTTAAAAACTAAAAATACTTTTTAAATATTTTAATATTAATCAAACAAATTATAATATTTATTAAATGATCAAAATGAACAAAATTTTATATATATATATATATATATATATATATATATATATATATATATATATATATATATATATATATATATATATATATATATATATATATATATATATATATATATATATAAAGTGTGTGTAGTACTTTATATAACATTTGGATGTTTTGTGATACAATCCGACATAAGTAGGCGTGATAATGTGACAAATGATTTTTGCCTTCACATACTAAAATCCGACTTCCTAATTAATCTTCATTTCTCATACTTATTTTATAAGCAATATTGATTGATAAGAAGAGAAAAAAGAATTCTTCAACCCAATACAAGAGCTTAGCAAAAAGAGAGAGAAATTAAAGAATATGTCCCTAATTTTAACAAAAATCAAAAGGATGAAACATTTGATTGAAAAAAAGGAGAAAACCTTAAACCTCCTATCTACAAAAAGTCAAGTGGATGATACATCCAATCGTATAAAGAGCGATTCTTACGTCTTATTGCCAACCACCTCCAAAAAACCGACACTATAAAGAAGAAAAACTCATCAACATTAAAAGAAGTTTCTCTATGGATAATTCTATTCCGCACACTCCAAATACTCCAAATGATCACAAGCCAAACGAAACACTTCATATCGTCCTCCAAAGAATGACAACCTTAGGACAAGAAATAAACAAATGATACGCTACCTCATTTCTCATACCTAAATTCGACTTCTTTATAAATCATTGTCCAGCCTCGATTCTTGAAGAGATGAATAATTAAAAAAGAAATTCATCCTGAAATGAGTTCACGTACCCCACTCCACTCATATTCTCGCATTTGAATCATACTTTTATATAGAAACTAGTTGAATGAAAAAATTGAATCAATAGTAAAATTGTTCCCTTTTATAACAATAGTATTTTCTTCCCTATATAAAAATAGTTTTTAACAACAATGAATTTATTTCCGTATTTAAATATTAATTTTATTTTACACGATTTATAATAAAAAAAATTGAATGAATAGTAAAGTTGTTCTTGTATATAAATATTAATTTTAGTTTACACTATTTATAATAAAAGAGTTGAATCAATAGTAAAGTTGTTCTCGTATATAAATATTAATGTTATTTTGCACTATTTAGAAATTAAAAAAATTGAATCAATAGTAAAGTTGTTCCCGTATATAAATATTAATTTTATTTTACACGATTTAAAAATAAATAAAAAAATTGAATCAATTGTAAAGTTGTTTCCGTTTAAAAATATTAATTTTATCTTACACGATTTAGCAATAAAAAAATTGAATCAATTGTAAAGTTGTTTCCGTTTATAAATATTAATTTTATTTTACACTATTTAGAAATAAAAAAATTGAATTAATTGTAAAGTTGTTCCCGTTTATAAATATTAATTTTATTTTATACTATTTAGAAATAAAAAAATTGAATCAATTGTAAAGTTGTTCCCGTTTATAAATATTAATTTTATTTTACAGTATTTAGAAATTAAAAAAATTGAATCAATTGTAAAATTGTTTCCTTTTATAATAATAGTGTTTTTTTACCCTATATAAAAATAGTTTTTATCAACAATGAATTTGTTCCCGTATATAAATATTAATTTTATTTTACATTATTTATAATAATAAATTGAATCAATTGTAAAATTGTTCCCTTTTATAATAATTGTGTTTTTTTACCCTATATAAAAATAGTTTTTATCAACAATGAATTTGTTCTTGTATATAAATATTAATTTTATTTTATATTATTTATAATAAAAAATTGAATCAATAGTAAAGTAATATCCATAAACAATAATTCACAATTTCACATAATGCATTGCTGCTTAAATATCGGTCACGTGACATATAAATTTGAATCGGACATTGACAAATATCATCACCATGTCACCATTTAATTATGTGAATTCAAAGAAATAAAAAAAGATCAAAATATTATTGAAAAAAAGAAAAACAAATATATCTCAAGATAATTATATAAGTTTTTAAAATGTTTTATTGTTATGAAAAACTATTAAACACATAATTTATAAAAAATAATTGTGAAAAATAGAAAAAGAAAATTTAAAATTAAAATAAATATATAATTTAAAGATAAATATATAAGTTAACTAAAGATAAATATTTAAATAAAATACATATTTTTAAAATAGAAAAATTGTATCAATTTTTTAATTTTTAAAAGGAAGACATCAATAATATATATTTCAATTATTCATATATTATCTTAAAAATTAGTGTATTTTAAATTTATTTTTTTTCTAAATAGAAATATTAGAACATAAATAAATTAAAAAACAACTCTTTTTTTTAATTCATACATTACTTTTAAATATATTTATTTTAATTTTCTTTAATTGTACAAAAAAAAATGTTATAACTCGCATCTTCATAGGGATTTAGGTCTGGTTACCAGTGTTCACACGATATTGGTGTGTTACCAGTGCGTTCATATAGATTTTGAGTTGATTACCCGTGAGTTTACATGATAATGATGTGTTACCAGTGCATTTACATATATTTTGGCCTGATTATCTGTGCGTTCACACGGTACTGGTGTATTATGTAACACCTCATTTCTACACTTTAAATATAATTAAAATCAGAGTTCACAAAAACTTCCGCATAAACGGGATATTACATTTTGACTTTCAATAAATTTCAACTCTAAAATTATAACTTGCTTAATACATAGCACTTTTCATAAATAAACATAAAACAACTTCATTTTACTTAAATAGTTCAACTTCATAAAAACATTACGCAACGGATTCATAAAACAATTTGCAACATCTTTATCCAACATAGAAACAACTTCAAAATAATAAATAAACATTTTAAGTTCATAAATTAAAATAAAATCCAGCATTGCAACAAATCAACAAAACAGACATGCATCATTTCCCCTGAGTGCTACGTATCAGAGCGACTGACAACCGACTCGACTAAAGGTAACCGGTTACTCCTCTGGATTACCTGCACGTTGCCAACATAAGAACAACATTCAAACAGAAGGGGTGAGTTACAATAATTATAAGCAGTATATGAAACGCAATACACAGAAAAGGATTTCACATAATTCACCACTTCACAACATCAACTAGTACAACAATACAACAACAACCCAAAATAATGCGACTTTTATGCGACTCTACTAAATATACATGTGGTACCATTTCGGAGTAAAAATCCCAACTTAAATCATTGTCAGGTTATCGAGGCATCAAGGCATAAGCCTTCAACTTTCAACTTAAATTTGTCAATCCAGACCAACATAGTGTGAGCGACGGCTCCGACAAAATGCATATGCTCTACATGACAAATACGACATTACAAAGCAACAACATCACAACACAATCAACACAACAACTTTTACGACATAATCAACTTATAATCAACTTTGGCATAAAAACCTCCAACATAACGACTTTAGAACCATTATGTAACCGGAACGTACAATAACTTAAATGTACCTGCAAATCGACTATACAACACATTTTCGACAAAACAACGTAATAAAAACCAACTTTTAATTTACCCAACTTACCCCGATTAATTTCGTTAAATTCCGGGCAACTTCGTTTTTCGCCTAAATTTGGCTAAACCGACTAAACCGGCACTATTTCTAACTTTCTGCGACTTATTACGAATTTATTACGATCCTCGAAATTTTGCGTTTAGCTAATTGTTTTATATCATGGACTCACCTGCTGCTACTAATTCTATTGAGTTATGGTTTTATAAATTTTTTGTCAAAACTTCAATCACAATAGTATTGATACTGGTTATATTACATCCTCTGTTTTTCTACTACGACTAAATCCTGAAATCATAATAATTTTCTTACATCTACTAAATTAAATTAACATACTTAATTATTAATTAATTTATTCTTCCATAATAGTTCATGCTAATATCCATTAATTAATCCATGACGTATCTTGTTAAATCATTAGATAATGTGCCTAATACTTGATTAAATAATCCAATGGCAAATTAACCAAGTGACTTCTGCCACTTCTTTATGTGGCTTGCGCCACATCTAAGATTCTATTCCTTACTTTAATTAGTTTATCTTACACCTACTAGAATTACATATATTAATCTACACCAATTACATAATTGTGCTAAGTATTTAGTAAGGAGCAGAGTGGTGTGCGCCACTTCACTACATGCACCCATCCACATTAATTCATCATACTACTAAATATAATTAACATGCCTATAATTCAATTAAGTAGTCCAAATAATTAATTCACAAGCCTTGATTCTCCACTAACTACATGATTAAGCATGACTAAAGTTACAAAAAGTGGCACCTGCCACAATTAGAAGTGGCTTGCACCACTTGCTACTTCCACTCCTCCTCATAAAGTGTGGCACCCGCCAATTTGGCAAGTGGCTCCCACCACTTGGCCTTTGTGGCCAATGGGTGTTCCACCCCACACTATCGGTCTGTCTTCGTCCCAAAATTTATAACTTTTTCAGAAACGGTTTTCAACATAATTTTTCCAGCAACAACCATCGTAATTAAAACTGATTATAATCAACAAAATTCAATCCTCGGACAATCGATTTTCACACGAACATTCACAACAACAAAAATCAGCAGATCATTCATATCAATACAAATTCAACATACCTAACTATCCAAATCAAACCCAATCACAGTATTGAATTTCATACCCGATTATAAGAATCGAACCCACCCTTACCTTAGGTTTTGAATCGAAGGTAGCCCTAGAATTGGATTCCAATTTTTTGTTCCTCTTTCTCTCACGATCGTGCAACAGTTTTCCAGTTTTCCAATTCCTCTTCTACTAATATTTTGTTTCTATACTTTTATTCTTTTTATTAAATTAATTAAATATATTATAATTTTTAATGGGCCTAAACATAACACCCCCTATTTTACTAATTCGGACACGAATTTAAACTCCCCAACCCAATTAACACAACAACTATATTATTAATTCTAATAATAATTCTACGGCTTCCGACTTATTTTTCCGACTTATCGACTTAATTATCCACAACATAAAAATATACCGACTAAACATAAATAATTAATTAAATATTTGAATAAAACAATTAATTAAATATTTGGACGTTACAACTCTCCCCCACTTAGAAGATTTTCGTCCTCGAAAATTTACCTGATTCAAACAACTCGGGATAGGAGTCTCGCATCTTGCTCTCCAATTCCCAGGTCGTGCTTTCTCCAACAGCTCCCAACCAAACAACTTTGACTAACACAATCTCTTTCCCTTGAAGAGTCTTTATTTCACGATCCTCAACCCGTACAGGCTTCGTCTCCATAGTGAGATTATCATGCACTTGTATATCGTCCATACTAACCACATGAGACGGATCGGGAATATACTGCCGAAGTTGCGACACATGGAACACATCGTTCAAATTCGAAAGATTTGGAGGTAACGTCATTCGATAAGCAACTTTCCCAACTCTTTCCAAAATTTGATATGGACCAATGAAGCAAGGAGTGAGCTTCTTAGACTTCAAAGCCTTCCCAACACCGGTCACAGGCGTGACTCTCAAAAATACATGGTTACCAGCTTGGAATTCTAAATCCTTCTTACGCTTGTCATGGTAAATTTATTTCCTACTCTGAGAAGTCTTCATCTTCTCTTGGATCAACTTTATTTTCTCGATAATTTCTCGAACTAATTCTGGTCCAAGCACTACACTCTCACCAAATTCATGTCAACACAACAGAGTTCTACACCTTCGACCATACAACGCTTCAAAAGGTCTCATTTCAATACTAGAATGGTAACTATTATTATATGTGAACTCAATCAACGGAAGATAAGTGTCCCACGAACCTCTCTGCTCAAGAACACAAGCTCTCAACAAGTCCTCCAACGACTGAATAGTTCTCTCAGTTTGGCCATCAGTCTGAGGATGATATGTTGAACTCAATCTCAACTTAGAACCCAACGCCTCTTGCAGACTCTTCTAAAACTCCGACGTAAACCTCAGATCTCTATCTGATATAATACACAAAGGAACACCATGCAACTTCACAATTACTCAGATATAAATCTCTGCCAACTTCGCAATCAGATACATGATGTTAATAGGTATAAAATGAGCCGACTTCATAAGCCTATCAACAATCGCCCAAATTGAATCATGCCCTCTTAAAGTAATAGACAGCCCTGTCACAAAGTCCATAGAAATGCTATCCGATTTCCATTCTGGAACTTCTAACGTTGCATTAACCCATCAGGCTTATGATGCTCAATCTTCGACTTCTGACAAGTCAAACATGCATACACAAAACGAGCTACATCTTCTTTCATTCCGGACCACCAAAATATTTTCTTTAAATCTTGATACATTTTAGTAGCTCCCAGATGAATACTCAAACTACTCCTATAACCCTATTTAAGAATCGTCATTTTCATATCTGCATCATCAGGAATACAAATTCTTTCATGCAGTCTCAACACACCTCTCGCATCAATCTTAAAGTCACTTTTCTCTGACTAACCACAACTGTTCATGATATCTACTAATTTCACATCCAGCTTCTGAGCCTCTTGAATACCATCCATAAAGTCATTATTAATCTTCAACATTCCTAACATCACACTCTGAGGTGTCACTTCACAAACCAAATTCATATCTCGAAACTGCTCAATTAATTTTAATTCTTTAATCATCATTGCTGACATATGCAAGGTCTTTATGCTTAAAGCATCAGCCACAACATTCACTTTACCTGGATGATAATTCAAACCGAAATCATAATCCTTCAGTAACTCTAACCATCTACGTTGTCTCATATTCAGCTTTTTCTGATCAAACAAATACTTTAGGCTTTTATGGTCACTATAAACTTCAAATCTGGAGCCATAGAGATAATGCCTCCAAATCTTCAACCCAAACACAACTGCAACAAGCTCTAAATCATGTGTAGGATAGTTCTTCTCATGGATTCTCAACTGTCGCAACGTATAAGCAATTACTTTATTATTCTACATAAGCACACCTCCTAAACCCATCAATGAAGCATCACAGTAAATTAAAAATGGTTCTTCTAGTTTTGGTAAAGTCAAAATCGGTGCCGACGCCAATCTCTTCTTCAATTCGGTAAAACTCTCTTCACATTGAACATCCCACACAAAAGCTTTATTCTTACAAGTTAATATAATTAATGGAAGTGCCAACTTAGAAAATCCTTCAATGAAGCTCCTATAATATCCAGCTAGCCCCAAAAAGCTTCTAGTTTCAGTAGTCGGCCCTGGAGTTTCCCATTGCAACACGACGTCTACCTTTGAAGGATCCACAACAATACCATTTCCTGAAATTACATGGCCAAGAAAACTGATCTCATTCATCAAAACTCGCACTTGGACAACTTCACATACAATTTCTTATCTCTCAAAACTTCCAACACTGATCTCAAATGTTCCTTATGCTCCTCTTCTGACTTAGAGTAAATCAGAATATCATCAATAAATACAACTACAAAACGGTCCAGATAAGTATGAAAAATACGGTTCATGTATTCCATAAATATTCCTGGCGCATTGGTTACACCGAAAGGCATCACAGAATACTCATAATGTCCATACCGTGTTCTGAACGCTGTCTTCTGAATATCCTCATCTTTCACTTTGATCTAATGATAACCCGATCTCAAATAAATCTTACTGAACACACAAGCACCCATTAATTGGTCCATTAAATTATCTATTCTCGGTAGTTGATACTTATTCTTGATCGTCCCTTTATTCAGATGTCTATAATCAACACAAAGTCGTATACTACCATCTTTCTTCTTCACTAGCAACACTGGAGCTCACCACAGTGATACACTTGGTCTTACAAACTTTTTCTCAAGTAAATCTTCCAACTGCTTCTTTAATTCAGACAATTCGGATGCCGACATTCTGTACGGTGCCATCGAAATAGGTCTAGTACTAGGTACCAGATCAATAGGAAATTCAACTTCTCTCTCCGGCGGCACACTAGGAATCTCATCACGGAAAACTTCAGGAAATTCTTTCACTATCATCAATTCATCTTAGCTTTACTCTCAAAAGACAACGTTGCCATCAAAGAAAACATCTGAGCTTCTTCTTTCATCAATTGTTGTAACTCTATGAAAGATAACAAACCAACTCCTTCCTCTTCTGGTGTAGAAAACCTCACAGACTTGCGATAACAATTTATATGAACGTAGTTATACTCTAACCAGTTCATACCAAGAATTACATCCATCCCAGTCAACGGTAAGCACACCAAATCAACATAGAAGTCTTTATCAAAGATCGACAAAGGACACTTTAAACACACAAGAGAAGTAAATACTGATCCCTTAGCTGGAATCTCAACAATCAATTCACCATTCATAGCAGGAAAATTTAAACCCATTTTTTGAACACAGTCAGCAACAATAAAATAATGTGTAGCACCAATATCAATAATAGTAATTAAAGGAGTACTATTAATGAAACATGTACCTCTGATAAGACTGTCCTTGTTAACTGTCTGAGTTCCGGTCAACGCGAACACTTTTCCAGTCTGAGCTTTCTTTGGCTTCTTACATTGGCTACCAATATGCCCCTTTTTCGCCACAATTAAAACAAATCATTTCCTTGTGCTTGCAATCAGCTATTGCATGTCCAGTCTTACCACAGCGAAAACATCTTTTTACCTCAGCAGTGCATACATTACTTTTATGACCAACCTGACCACACTTGAAGAAAACTATACCAGCATGAACACCTCCCCCACTAGTTCTCTGAGCTGGAGCAACTTTTTGTTTCCCTTTTCCAGTTGGAGCATCATACGACTTGCCACAGTTCTGATGTTGCTTGCCTCTGCAATCACTGATAACCTTGTAATGAGCATTATTGTCCTCCTCAAATATCCTGTAGCTATCAACCAACTCGGAAAAGATGCGTATCTTCTGATGCCCAATAGCCTTCTTGATTTTAGAGTGCAACTCGTTTTCAAACTTGATGCACTTTGAAAATTGAGCACCAGCACCAATATAATAAAGATAAAACTTGGACAGTTCAACAAATTTAGCAGCATAGTCGGTGACAAACATGTTTCCTTGCTTAAGCTCAAGGAATTCAATTTCCTTCTTACCACAAACATCCTCAGGATAGTACTTTCTCATGAATTCCCTATGAAATACATCCCAAGTAATCACTTCACCTGCAGTATCCAACCTCTCACGAGTTTCTATCCACCAGTCATCAGCTTCGACTTCCAGAATGTGAGTTTCGTACCTAACCTTTTGTGCCGGAGTGCAATCCATAACACGGAAGATTCTCTCAATCTCTTTCAACCATCCTAGAGCTGCATCTGGATCATGTTTTCCTTTGAACACTGGCGGACTCTCTCTTTCAAAAGTCGCTAAGCTACGTGATCCAGCATTTTCACCAGCATTTGGCAAGTTCTTCACAGCTTATGCCATCGCTTGCATTGACGCAACCATCACAACTTCGTTTCTTCCAGCCATATCAACTTATCACTACAACATAACCAAAAGTTAGAACAATAATAATACACGATTGTTAGACAACTAAGACTCGACACATGGCCGGACAGACCAACCTGCTCTGATACCACTAATGTAACACCCCATTTCTACACTTTAAATATAATTAAAATCAGAGTTCACAAAAACTTCCGCATAAACAGGATATTACATTTCGACTTTCAAAAAATTTCAACTTTAAAATTATAACCTGTTTAATTCATAGCACTTTTCATAAATAAACATAAAACAACTTCATTTTACTTAAATAGTTCAACTTCATAAAAACATTACGCAACAGATTCATAAAACAACTTGCAGCATTTTTATCCAACATAGAAACAACTTCAAAATAATAAATAAACATTCTAAGTTCTTAAATTAAAATAAAGTTCAGCATTGAAATAAATCAACAAAACAGACATGCGTCATTCCCCCGAGTGCTACGTATTAGAGTAGGGATGACAATTGGACCCATCCCCAGTGGGTACCCACAAAATTTACTCATAATAGGTAGGGTAAAAACCCGCAAAATGGGTACGGGCTCGGGCACATGCAATTACCCATTAAAATAAGCGGGTATGGGCGCGGGTACGGGTACCTTAGTACCCAGCCCGCCCCATACCCACACAATATATATTTATGTATTTTTTATTTTTATAATTATTTATAAAAATTAATTTATCAATTTTAGTAAATACATCATTATTAAACTTGTATGCATTTTTATATAAATGTTTGTTTATTTCTTAATTAACAATAACATTATTGGATTTTTTTCCGTGTTATTAAAGACATAAAATTACATGATAAATAATAGTTGATCAATTATTTTTATTAGAAATACGGGTAAACGGGTATGGATACAGGTACTTAGGTACCCATAGGGTATGAGTACATGTATAAATATTGATGCCCACACGGGTATGGGCTCGGGTACGGGGATTTTTATAAACTGCGGGTATGAGGACGGATACTATAGTACCCTGCCCATTGTCATCCCTATATCAGAGCGACTGACCACCGACTCGACTAAAGGTAAACGGCTACTCCTCTGGATTACCTGCACGTTGCCAACATAAGGACAATATTCAAACAGAAGGGTGAGTAACGATAATTATAAGCAGTATATGAAACGCAATACATAGAAAATGATTTCACACAATTCACCACTTCACAACATCAACTAGTACAACAATACAACAACAAATCAAAATGATACGACTTTTATGCGAATCTACTAAATTTGCATGTGGTACCATTTCGGAGTAAATCTCCCAACTTAAATCATTTCCAGGTTATCGAGGCATCAAGGCATAAGCCTTCAACTTTCAACTTAAATTTGCCAATCCAGGCCAACGTGGTGTGAGCGACGACTCCGGCAAAATGCATATGCTATATATGACAAATACGACTTTACAACGCAACAACATCACAACACAATCAACACAACAACTTTTACGACATAATCAGCTTATAATCAACTTTGGCATAAAAGCCTCCAACATAACGACTTTAGAACCATTTCGTAACCGGAACGTACAACAACTTAATTGTACCTGCAAATTGACTGTAAAACATATTTTCGATAAAACAAAGTAATAAAAATCAACTTTTAATTTACCCGACTTACCCCAATTAATTTCGTTAAATTCCGGACAACTTCGTTTTTCACCTAAATTCGACTAAACCGACTAAACCGACACTGTTTCTAACTTTCTACGATCCTCAAAGTTATGCGTTTAGCTAATTTTTTTATGTCATGGACTCACCTGCTGCTACTAATTCTAATGAGTTATGGTTTTATAAATTTTATGTCAAAACTTCAATCACAGTAATACTGATACTGGTTATATTACATCCTCTATTTTTCTGCTACGACTAAATCCTGAAATCATAATAATTTTCCTATATCTACTAAATTAAATTAACATACTTAATTATTAATTAATTCATTCTTCCATAATAATTCATGCTAATATCCATTAATTAATCCATGACTTATCTTGCTAAATCATTAGATAATGTGCCTAATACTTGATTAAATAATCCAATGACAAATTAAACTAGTGGCTCCTGCCACTTCTATATGTGGCTAGCGCCACATCTAAGATTCTATTCCTCACTTTAATTAGTTCATCTTATATCTACTAGAATTATATATATTAATCTATACCAATTACATAATTGTGCTAAGTATTTAGTAAGGAGCAAAGTGGCTTCTGCCACCATGAAGAGTGGCGTGCGCCACTTCACTACATGCATCCACCCACATTAATTCATCATACTACTAAACATAAATAACATGCCTATAATTCAATTAAGTAGTCCAATTAATTAATTCATAAGCCTTAATTCTCCACTAACTACATGATTAAGCATGGTTAAAGTTACAAAAAGTGGCACCTGCCACAAGTAGAAGTGGCTTGCGCCACTTACTACTTCCACTCCTCCTCACAAAGTGTGGCACCCGCCACTTTGGCAAGTGGCTCCCTCCACTTTGGCAAGTGGCTCCCGCCACTTGGCATTTGTGGCCAATAGGTGTTCCACCCCACATTATCGGTCTGTCTTCGTCCCAAAATCTGCAACTTTTTCAGAAACGGTTTTCAATGTAATTATTCCAGCAACAACCAACGTAATTAAAACAGATTATAATCAAGAAAATTGAATCCTTGGACAATAGATTTTCACACGAACATTCACAACAACAAAAATCAGCAGATCTTTCATATCAATACAGATTCAACAAACCTAACTATCCAAATCAAACCCAATCACAATTTTGAATTTCATACCCGATTATAAGAATCGAACCCACCCTTACCTTAGGTTTTGGATTGAAGGTAGCCCTAGAATCGGATTCCAATTTTTCGTTCCTCTTTCTCTCACGATCGTGCAACAGTTTTCCAGTTTTCCAATTCTTCTTCTACTAATATTCTGTTTCTATATTTTTATTAAATTAATTAAATATTATAATTATTAATGGACCTAAATATAACACCCCCTATTTTACTAATTTAGACACGATTTTAAGCCCACCAACTCAATTAACACAACAACTATATTATTAATTCTAATAATAATTCTACGGCCTCCAACTTATTTTTCCGACTTATCGACTTAATTATCCACAACATAAAAATATACCGACTAAACACAAATAATTAATTAAATATTTTAATAAAACAATTAATTAAATATTTGGGCGTTACATATTACCCGTGCATTCATACTTATTTTGGCTTGATTACTCGTGCATTCATACGATACTTGTGTGTTACTCGTGCATTCGCAGGGATATCCTTTGATATTGCACATTTATTTTAATTTAAAATTTGAAAGAAAATAAAAATAAAATTCAATAAATATAAATAATATAATTTATATTGGTTACTTACTATCTGTTTTATAGAACAATTCATTTATAATTGGTTTAGTTTACAATTTCATAGTGTTGTATATTATAGGTATTTTTTTATTCGGTTGCCAACAACCATTTTTTTACTTTCAATTACCATTCTAGTTATAAGGTTATATCTATGGTTAAAACTTGAATAAGGCTATATCTATTTTTCAGCCACAAACATAACATGAACATAATATGAACTCTACATTGAATTATAAATTATCATAAAATTATAACTAAATGCTTTCTATGGAACTCTACATTGAAAATATCCCATATATATATAAACAAATAATATATATATATATATATATATATATATATATATATATATATATATATATATATATATATATATATATATATATATATATATATATATAAAAGATAAAACAATCCCAAATTTCATAAATATTTTTTCAATCATACAGTAAGATCATCACCAATAACCTTTCTAATTGGAATTTAATTGTTCAGTCATTTAATTAGAAAATAATTTTTCAATCATACAGTAAGATCACCACGAATAACCTTTCAATTCTCCAATGGCTATTTCCTACAACTATTCTGTTACACATCTAAAAAAGCCTGATATAGACAATTCATGCCAAGTTTGGTCTCTTTTATATCCAATTTTAAAAAAAAAATTATAGTACACTTACCGAAAAGATGGAATGTCTATTTTCCTTTTATTCATTCTCATAATTTCCACAAACTCTATTTCTAAATTCACTGCAAATTGAATTTTTTCCTGCAGTTTCCCCCCTCTCCTTTGCTAAGCTAAGCAGGATTTAATAATGTTCACAAAACTGAAAGAAATGTGGGTAAGATTACAGTCATTTAGGTATTTAAACAAACAATTGATATGCAGCGGGTAGGTTCAAAACTGAAGATAAAATGTAACCAGTGTTCAACTCCGACCGAATTTTCCTTACCTTTATCCCTTGGTGTCAACATGTAGTGAGCATAATCGAAATCCATCACCGATCTATTCGGTATGAATCTGTCATACTGGTGACAAGTAAATCAAATATTAGAGTGTTACTACTTGGTTGTATAAAAAAAATATTAAAAAAAATGGTACAAAACGATAATTTCAAATTCTATTCACATTTCAAAACCCTCAATTGGTAATTCAAGTTTTGAACCTATACTATTTATACAGGCAGATTAAAAAAAAAGTATCAGAAAGACTCGCGCTGCTCTCCGCGAAGATTCCATAAAACAAAAAATCTCATTACGCTACGACAACAAAATCGTCAAAAGAGAATTCCAGGTAGGCAACATTGTCCTATCCAGAAATCAGAAAGACTCGCGCGAAGGCAAGCTCGTGGCCAACTGGGAAGGCCCATATTGCGTTAAATCAAAAACGGGTACCGGGACATACTACCTGGAAGAACTGAATGGGGAACCATCGGTCAGTAAACAATATTACAGCTAAAAATCCTGCCTAAGTACGGAATAACTATCGGTCAGTAAACCCCATAAAAAGGGTAGAAGTGCCCGGCCACATGGATGTATCATGGTATAAATACGACCTCAACAAAAACGCGCGCGACCATATTCCCATCATTCGGACAACTGAATCGCCCAACGGGGATACCTCGAACGAGCTCCGCCGTTGTCATACCAACATGGCAGACCCCTAGTGTAGCGGTAAAATCATGAGTGTAAGCTATTGATTAACTTAACTCAATATACACAGAGTCGCCACCGCGCTTTTATTTATTTCCAAAAGGAAAAAGGCAAAAAGAACGAAGAAAGCCTTAAAGAATCTTAAAAGCTAAAAAGCTAAAAGAATCAAACAGAGAACGAGTACGGGGATTGGTTACAAATCGGGAAGGTTTTACGCACCCGAATTGTCCGTGGTACTCCACGGGAACCCTTTGAAATGTTTACTGCATTTTTGGTTTGAAATGGTTTGCTTGAAAAAAGATTGAAGAGATGAGAAGAAGAATGTTTTTTAAGATTTTGGTGTTTGAAGAGACGAACGTCTCATGCCTACGTACCCACAAAGTGCAATGCGAGATCAAAACCCCGTAGTTCGTGGTACAAATTGTGAAAAGGCAAATGAGTTGAATTGATTTTAAAATGTAAAGATAAGTCGTCATTCTTTAGCGAATAATTCCGCTAGAAAGGATGAATCATATCTAAACATAAAAAATGGTTAAAAGAAACGTGCACGAGGGCACAAAAACAATTGAATGAGTTGTGAATGTTTAAAGTTTTTGAGAAAGAAAGTTCCGATATGCTTATGTGGTTTAGCATTTATTAAGAAAATGAAATGAAAAGGTAAAAGCACATGACCGAAGTCAAGGTTTGATTGAGAAGATGTTTGAAGTTTGAAAACAAAGAAAGTTTTGAAAATAGGAAGGAGATTTGAAAATTGAAGAAGATGGGAAGAGATGAAGGGACTATCCTAAAACTTGAAAATAAAAGCTAAAGGAAGAACGATCAAACCATATGGCAAGCATTCTTTGAAACAATCGGATTTCCATCTTCATAATCAAGTAAACTTAATCGGAGCCAAAATCTTCAATCCATAACAACTCAAGCAAAGGAATGATCCTAGAATCTAAGTCCAACTCCAAGTCTCATGCTAAGGATAGTAACCATAGTCTGAAATTAAAGTCACCCATTTTTTAGATGTTTAATTCGTTATTAGTGTTTTTGTGTCCAAATGGACAAAGAAAAAATCACAAGCATAATAATATAAACAATAAGCAATATGATGAATGATATAGAAGCATAATAAGAGAGATAGAGAGCAAGAAATTAAGATAAAAGGATAAGGTGCGAGAGATTAAAATTAAATGTTAGTATATTCACATTATTATAATATTTACAATATAAGTGGTATGATGAACTTAATCAAGCACAACCACGAAAAAAAAAGTAAAATCGAGGCAACCGGATCCAAGTGGATCTTAATCCAAATCGGGACAACTTTAGGTCTATGTTAAGCAATCGCCGAGTAATTTACGGAGTAATTACCCTACAAATGAGGCTGGCCACCACTAATTAAAGTGGAAAATATTCGTGTTAATACATGTTAGAGAAACGATATTATGAATCGTTCTCCGAAAACATGCCACACTAAAAGAAAGAGAACAGTCTAATCTTAATCGAGATTTTCGTTGAATTTATCGAAAGGCAATCTATCACGATCTCAAAGTATGGAGAATGATCCAAATGATCATTCATCCATAGATTTGAAATAATGAAGATTAAACCGATCGGAAATCAACAATCTACGAATCGGAGATTGTCATCGACCAAAAATAAAAGATGAAGAAAATAGATCCAAAAAAAAGAAATAGAAATAGAAATATTTTTTTAAATCCCTTTCTAAAAATCTATTCTAAATTTGTTTCTAAAACAAATATTTCCAACTCTTTTCCTAAAACTCTTCTTAAAAAGAATTTTCTATATAAATTCTTTTTATCAAAAATAGAATTAATAACTATTTATTTTTAAAAAAAAGATTAGAAACTAATAAAAAGCCAAAAAAAGAAAATCAAAGAGGGGGAAAGAATGATGGATCCGCATGGTTGCAAGGGGATCGGAATACCAAGGTGCAGGCCCAAACCAATATTATGATTATTCTTCTTTTATCAAAAATAATAAAATGAATTAATAAATAAAAAACGAAAAAAACGAAAAAAAAAAGAGCCAAGGCTCTTCTTCTTCTTCACGTTCAAAACCAGAGCAACAACTCTCTTCCTCTCACCTTCTCAAAATCACACAAACAGAATCACACTAATCTCCTTCTTTCTTCTTCCAATTTTTTTTTGCGAATTCTTGTTCCTCTTTCTTTCAGATTTTTCCTTTGGATGAAGGGATTTAGGGATTCTAAGAAATTGATTGAAGGAATTGATGAATTGAAGAAAAATTTTGAGAGAGGTTTAAGAGGCTTTTTAAGCTTGGAAAAAATGGAAGAATAAAGCTCTAATTTATAGAAGGTTGATGAGGATTGGGGCTTGCCGTTTTGAGGATGTAAGCTTTGCGTTTTGATTCACGTCTTTCTCGTGTTCTCATGCTTGCTGATTTTTTTATTTTCATTAACCTTGCCTGCGTTTTATGCTTACAGCTTGCGTTTCAATTGTTCAGTTTCAACGCGTGAGGCTTGCGACGAGTTTTGTTGGAAAGGCTTGCGTGAAAATTTGAAGAGGCTTACGGAAAGTTGGGCATGTGAAGGCTAGTGAGCTGCTGGAGTGTGCGCGTGTTGCTTGGGCCTGGAGCTGATGGTGCTGTTTGCGGCGTACGCGTGAGGGCATGCTACATGGCAACTTGTTGATTGAATTGATGTGTGGGGCCTGCTTTGAGGCTGACGGCTTTGTGAAGGAGACTTGATGGCTAGTGGATTTTGATGTGTGCTGGTGAAGCTTGTGTGGGCCTTGCGGTTGATATTGTTTGTGAAACTGGCTTGTGATGTATGCAGGCTTTGGAAGGCTTGAGAAGTTTGTAAACTTGTTTGGCTTGAAGGCATGTTGTTGGGCCTGGATGATTTGTGGCTTTGGCTTGTGAAAGTATGCGAGGTTCCCGTGTGTACGGCGTGTAGCTTGGAAGTTGTCTTGAGGAATTAGTTGCGGCATGTTGTGCTTAGCTGAGAGGATTGTCGTATTGGGCTTGAAGGCTTGCGGCAAGTTGGTAGCTGGCCTATAGTTGAGGCTGATGTTGGATGTTTGACGTGGGAAAGCTGTTTTAGGTGTGTACGGCTGAGTTGCTTTTGCAACTTAAATTTTTTTGGCTTATGGGCCACGTGAAAAAGGCTGTGGCTGGAGTAACATTAGTTCTTTTTTTTTTAATTAATTTTTTAATTGCTAAGGGGCTTTATTTTTCTTTAATGAAGTTTATGAAAAAAATAAAATGGGTTTAAGAATAAAAAAAAATATGAACTAAACATTTTTTTAGGATTTTGTAAAATATGACTAAAAAAAAAGAATTGAAATGTATAATAAGGAAATGAAATTGGATTAAAAGGAAAAAGAATGGATATAAGAAAAAATGATTATGGGATACGGATAAATCGAGAAAAATGGGAAACAAAGTGAATAAATTGGACATTAAAAAACGGAAAATAATGGGAAATGGTTTTAAGTGTCACCTAGAAATGGTTATAAAAAAAATGGATAACGGACGAAAATTGGATAATGACATTATAGACAAATATTGGGAAATGGATCTGGAAATTGGTTCGAATAAAAAAATGTATAGAAATGGATAAAAATGAAATGGTTAATCGGAAAATGGATGATGAATACAAAATGATAATCTTTTAGCCCAGAACCAAATCTGATTTTTTCATACGCCTGGTGAATTAAACCAATCACAAGCCACTGACCAAATTACAACCACAACAACGACCATCAAATTTTGAATTTCTGAATCTTTTCAAATATGTTGAATCATTATTTGGAAAATAAATTCACAGATGAGCCATTGATGAACTGATAAACCCTCAATCAAGACAAACTGAACCAAACTTCTCACAATCCACTGTCTGATAACCGATGACTTCGCACATAACACAGTTTTGAACTTTTGAATACGCACTGTCTGAGAAATGAACCACTGGCACACACAACTTGCATTTGAAACAAATCTTTTGATAGTTTGACCAAGATTGGGTCAAACGTCCATCTGAATCGAATCGTGACTGAACAAACGCATCTGAATTGGAATCACAGCCCTGTCTTTGAAATCCTGCAACACAGAAGAAAAAGAAGCAACTGCAACATATTTTTTTTTGATATTTTGGTTAGAAGTCAGTAAAGTATGAACAGATAACAGAAATTAAACAAGGTGATCCTCTGCAAGGCATAGACCTGCACCTGAGAAAGGATAAACGAACAGTGTGTGATCTTGTTTGTATGCAAAATGCAGATGAGATGCGATAAATCTTAGGTCAAAAATTAGGGTCTGACACCTAGCTCACGATTGGAAAGGTCTAAGCCTTAGGGAACGGGGACCCGACCGTGTCCCCAAACCCCTCTAGCATAACATATCTCACCCATTGGCCAGTTTCATACACTGTCACGTTTAACATTATCACGTCGAGCATTCACCCAGCTCTTGCTAATCTTACAACTATGAAAGCATGCATAAGATTTAGATAACAACGTGTAAAGCATAAAATAACATTAAATTAACAGAAAAAACATCGACTATACGGTCGGCATTGTCATCATATACAAAAAAGGGGACTAATACCCAAGCAAAAAACTTATAAAAAATGGCACGCATGCTAAGACAACAATGGCACGCAGGCCAAATAACTATTCATCTAGAGGAATGACGATCTCGTCCTCCATGCGGTACAAGGGACCGATACCTTCGACGACCAGGTCCACGCCAGGGTTAGTCACCTTTAGCTATTCTACAACGTTATAAAAGTTGAACGAAGCCATGTGCAAGTTATCCCGCGCTAACAATCAAATCTGGGGAATCAGTTCAACCCTGGTCGTCATGGTAACCTCCTCCTCTATTTCATCTTCCCCAACTGCCACCTTCCTCTCCGCCTCCGCTTCCCTTTTCTTCAAACGCTCGTTGTCGCTGGTGAGGTCTGCTATCTTGTCCCTAATTTCAGTAACCTCCCTCATAAGCTCGAGCTTACTCTCGTAGTGCCCTCGAGTTTAAATACCCTATTATGCATCTCCGCACTCTCTTCCTTGATATCAGCTATCTTCTTCTGGGAAGCCAACAAATCTTTCTTGGACACCAGGTCAGTGTTGCCAAAAGAAAGGGTTGTCTCCAAGATCCAGATCATCCCCATAGAATCCTCACACAATCCTGCTCTCAGAATCTTGCAGTCAGCAGAGAGGATGGCAGCGACATCAAGGTTGGGAACCCGAACAAATGATCCACCGACAAACATCGACCTCTAAGTTACGCACAGGGGCAAGTCAAATGGGCCCATTGACGCAACGTCCTTCTTCAGAGGAGAAGAGGGTTCCTCGGTCCTGGGCCTTTTACCCAGAGGAGAACCACCTAGCGGAGTGGTCCCCAAAGTGGAACTGCTGGAAGCAACAAAACCGTCCAAGGTAGTCTGGTTCTTGATGGTCTCAACCCGACTCTTCGAGGCTTTCTTTATGTTTCCCTTGTTTGTCTTCACCAGACGATCTCGAATCTCGGCCATTTGTGTTGTAAAAAGAGCAAAGAAAACCAGTTAGTTACCGATCATATCCACGAACTAAAAACTGAAAAAGTATGAAACCACCTAAGATTCGAATCGATGCCTCTTCATTCGGGCAGCTGAGCAACGACTTCACATTTATCAATCTGGCCAGGGTGACCGACATCCCGTCAGGTCAAAGGAGGGAATTCCCGTCCGAATCCACAAGTTCCATGGGACGGAAACTAGCAACATAATTGAACAACGTATCATAAGCCGTTATGTCGTCGGCGCTCAAGTCCTTGGGTTTGGAAATATATTGCTCGCTGGAGCGGCGAAAGTGTACATTCATCCACTCCAACAAAAAATTTGCCATCATCTTCTCTTCATCGCCGACCATCTCCCTATCATACAATGAGTCCTTAGAAGACTGCGAGCACAGTTGGATTACGTAGAAACAATATTTGAAATCCCGAACAGAATCCAGGTAAGCCTTGAAGAGTCTGCTCGCTTGTTTTAACGACACCCATTTGTTTCGACCATCCTGGGACTTTCGTTGTAGGTGGAAGATCCTGAAGAATAAATTGACCGTCGCCCCTATCTCCAAGTAGCGACAAACCAATTTAAAGGCCTTTATGAAGGCCAGAGCGTTAGGATGTAGTTGGGAGGGCGCGAGCTCGTGATGGGTAAAAACTGCTTGTTGAAAATCGGTGAAAGGCGGGCAATACCCAGCCTCGTGAAATGAGAATTCGTATATCGGAAACTGGAGAGCAGGAAAGCGCGAGCAATTCCTATGGGTAGGTTACGGAGGTAACGCCCTCCAGTTAGCAGTCTCACGTTTCTTCTTCTTCTTAATCCTGCCCCACACGTCCAAAGCATCCACCGCAAATTGAGATGTCGTTTCGAGCGACTCATCCATAATCCATAAACGGTCGGATGTATGGAGGTCCGCACCATCGGCAACAGGGATCTCCTCGACTCTCTGAGCGTTCTTTTGACTCCTTTCACCTGAAAATCAGAGGAAACACAGTGAATTCGACGAACTCAAATCCACCCTTCCACTGCAAGTCAAGTGAAAGGGCTTCGATAAAGACCGGGGACGTGCCCCTGGTCAGCCCTCTAGCCAAGGAAAACACTACGAGGGCGAAACCGACACATCGAGCTCGGCTTCGCCATTCTTAACTCGAAGTAGGCGGGGATAAGCCCCTCTATAACTCTATGTTCGGTCAACCAACACTAAGTTATCACAACTAAGATCTAGCCTAGATCTAACACTAATCCACTTACTAACCCTAGAGATTCATGAACATTCATACATATCTGAATTACATTCATCAGAATTTCCAGATCTTCATAGGAATTTCCAGAAACTATGAAGATCCTATGAAGTTCATAAGAAATTGGTGAATGTTCATCAGCCAAAATGCAGAAAACAGAGGTAGAAGATGAAGTTTTACCTTGGTCCATGGATGTTTCAGGGATTTGTACGGTGGTGACGATGAGATTCCGGCGAGAAAGTTGCAGACAAAATTTCACAGCGAGAGGAAGATTTTGTGCAAAATGAACAAATGATCATTCCCTCCCCCTTTTATAATGTCTTAAGCTCGTATGGAGAATCGCAAAAGCCAAGTAATTATTGCCTAGGGCTAGCCCCTAGGTATCATAAATGGATTACGGCGCTTTCTTACGCATGTCATTAAAACCTCAAATGGTTTGTCTTCTTAAAAAGAATATTTTTGAAATCCGTTTTAATTCCTCTGACGGACAGATGCCCGACATAAAAAATTAAAGGAATTATACTTCATAATATCTACGTGAAAGCTATGTCGATCACGACCTCAATACCTTAAGTCACTGTCCCTGTCTGGGAACAACGACTTGGGGGGTTCCTGTTTTGGACTGGCCTATCACGTGCCCTACACCAAATTGAGGCCCAATCCAGAGGTCGACTGGGCATAGACCCATTAAGGGATCCGCGAGGACATGACCATTGTAGGAAAAGAGCCATTGGGGACCTCCCCCTCACGTGCCATAACGCCTTCCATGCGACCAACTGCCCTCCAGATTTACAGGAGGCAGTTATACTCATTTAAAGGTTACGCGCCCGCAACCTTCGGGCATGTTCCCTTATATAAACCATCCACCTTTAGAGGGTCAGGTATTAAACTCTAACCCTCTTTTTCTTACGTTTTGGTTTGTCTCACACTGTTACTTACTTGAGCGTCGGAGTACCTTGCAAGTATCCCACCCTTTTTTCATATAAACATCATCACAATCCCAGTTGAAGGCCACGAAGACCTGTCCGGATTCTTTTTGTACACCATGAAAAATTGATATATTTTGTACTTGATTCGAATCATGTACATATCCTAACTCAAATCAAATTAGACAGAGACAAACCAAATTTTTTCAAACATTCAGATGTTCGACACTAACATAAACACAAACACACTTTTTTCTAGAGATATCAATACTTCATAGAATACAACTCAATTTGCAATAATATTATTGAACTATACTTGGGAAGGGGGCTATTGTTCCCGCACTCCCTAATCATCTATTCACATAGGATTCTTCTTGCCCACCCCATAGTTAGACCTGACACCCCAACCTGTATGAAAACACAAAATTAACCCTGCAATTTTTTTTCCTAGATTTTCAAAATTTCCGGTTGAACAGCAGAATTTTCAAATTTCTAGGGCGATACCAGAAATTTTAAAGAGAATACCGAAAATATCAAAAAACAAGTAAGTCCTACCGCAAATTCCATAATTTCCGGTTTTTTTTTTTATCGGAAATTTCAAATTTTTCGATATTTTTTACCTGAAGTTTCAATATTCCTGGTGATCTTTACCAGGAATTTTAACATTTATGATATATTCCTTAACATTTTCACCAGAAATTTCAAAATTTTCTGGTAGTTCAGAAAACTTGTTTTGAAACGTATCAGAAATTTTGAAATTACCGGTAGTTATAAATATTTAGTTTTATACCAGAATTTTTAAAATTTCCAGTAGTTGTTCCCATTGTTTTTTTTTCTTATTATTTTTTATCTTCTTTAGAAGTGAAATCCAGAGGTAGGGACAATACTATTGTATGGTGAGATGTGGATAAAGTATCAAATCAGGGTAGGATTGTGAGTGGTGTTGCTGATGTCAAGTCATCCCATTTATGGGAAGGACGAGTGGTCCCCACTGGTTCACACCGGAGCAGATGGCGGAACAATGTCATTTTTGGGCACCTCGTACCATTCGTCGTTGTGGAGTTTGATATTCAGATTATGATACTGATGAGGTGCTTGTAGATATTCCTATAGTTGATCTCGTCAGTCAGCCGGTGGTTGAGGAGGTAGTTCATCCAGTGGTTAAGCCGGTGGTTGCTTAGGTATTTGGGTCGGTTGTTGTTCGGGAGACTGTTGAGGAGGTTGTTGATGAGGATGTTGAGGTTACTATGGAGACTTTTGAGGAGGATACTATTGAGACAGAGGTCACAGTTCCTTCGACCGAGCGCTCTGTGCACACTGATGAAGGATTCCTAAGAGGACCCATCGACTGGTTTGTACTTACAGAGTATAACGAGCATGTGACCCTATGATTATGGCAGGGTGAGGTATATGAATTTTACGTTTAATTTTAAATTTTGTTTATATATGTCTATTTTTTTAAGTATGAACAAAAATGTTTATATTTTGTTGTCACAAGAGCGAACCACACTGAAGATCACATCTCACGGGTCAAAGATGAAGGGCTTCCCGAAGATTTCGATGCCTAAGCAGGCCAAGAAGATTATTCAGGACTTCAAGTTGTATGATTTCGCCTACTGCTCACTCACCATGTTAGACACTCCTTTTCTTAGTGATTTTCTTGAGAGGTGGCATAAGGAAACATCATCATTTCATATTCCGTTTAAGGAGATGACTGTCATTGTAGATGATGTCACCGCGTTGTTCCATCTCCATATCGGAGATAGATTTTTGACGACTTTGATTCTTATTGTGACCACTGTTGTTCAAATTGTGTCACATGATTTGAGTTTGACTAAGATAGAAGTGTTGAAGGAGTTTGGTGATAGCATAGATGCACACTTTCATATGCACTAGCTTAGGAGGATTTACGATCAATTTGTAGTTGATGGGAGATATGAGATTGCCACTACGAAGTACATGCTACATGTAGAAGCATGTACTCTCTTTTTGAACAAGTATGGTACTTATGTCGATGCCCGATATTTGTGTCTCTTCAGTAACCTCGAGAAGAACAATTGGGCTTAAGGGTGTGCAACGCTGACCTAATTGTATGCAACGCTTAAAGTGGCAACAGTCTTTAAGACCAGACAACTTGTCGAGTATTTGAGTCTGTTACAGATATATTTTAAATTATTGTATGTTATTGCTTTCATATTTATTTTTGACAAATATCATTTCTAAATTATCATTTGTTCTGATTGCATTGTTGGATCAACGAGCATTTCCCTACCATATGTGATAGGAGGGTGCAATATTGCGAGGTGGGGCCCCTACAGGCAAAGATGTGGAAGGAGAGGTAGACACATCTTGGTGGTGTAGCTGAGTATATGAGGAGACTGGATGCACTGACCATAGATGATGTTATATGGACACCATACGATGCTCATAGAGTCCATAGTGAGTTTGAGAAATCCTCTTTATATTCAGGTTATATTTGGTGGGAGAACTTAGTTGCTAGATCCTTGCTTGAGAGATTTCTGCGATAGTATGGCCTTGTCCAAAGTATACCACGTCTAGTTCCAGATATATCGTCGGCTAATATTGATTGATGGTTTAAGAGTAACTTCCTAAGCTCTGGTCGTGCCATCAGAGATCGAGCGGTCCCTGTTCAACACCCTTCATAGTGTGAGGATGGTTACTTAGATTGGTACCTAACGGTATCACATCCATGCATCACCCCACCCCCAGCTGATAATGTGGCTTTTGATGACCGAGTGTCTGTTGGTGACGCGCCTCATCCTCCCGTAGATCACGCCGATGACCAGCAACGCCTCCAGATGATTGCAGTGATTACAGATGAGCTCATGGATTTGGTAAACCTAGATGGTGACGTTTCTTCTAAATTAGCTCGGATTGTACATATATCCCATGGGGCCTATTTAGATATATTTTGTATTATTTGTATTATATGTATATTATTCAGACATATTTCTCATAACATTATATTATTCAGATATCTTCCTTAAATTATAGTGATCTTCCTTAAACACCTTAAACATACCACACTTAACATTACAATATGATTAATAAATAATAAAAATCTAAACACTATCAGACGTTTCAACATCTCCATTATGTCATCAACAGATCTTTACAGCTCCGCATCTATCTCAATCAGACCCTTTGTTATCTTACGGCGAAATGATCTCCACATTTCATTCACGTCTTCGTCGGTCTTCAACTCAATAAGATTTTATTTCACCCTACCGTTTGTATCAGTCTAATCTTCACGAAACACGATCTTTTTCACCTTTCTATTGTCGTTATCCGACAACAATTCATTCAACTTCGACGTCAGACCGACAAAAGAGATGGTGTCATCAGGGAGCTTGGACTCTACAGGACGTGAAGTTCTGTTAAAGTAAACTTCTGCCTTAATCAAAAATTGAGGAAGATACATTTTATTAGATGTGATTATCAAGAAGACCTGACCCCTATTTATACAACAATGAATCAATTTTAGATCACACAAACTATCGGTGCAATCATAGTGGCACATGACTTTAGGCAAAATCATGACCATTCAAAAAACCCTAAAAATGCAAGTACCGGAAATTTCATCTCACATGAAATTTCCTGTATCAACACGGAAATTTTATATTTCCAGAACATTTTTCATCTCACCAGAAATTTGAAATTTCCGATAGACCATAAATTTCAATCAATACTATTTTTTTTTTTAAATCTATCAAAAATTTCATACGGAAATTATGTGATAAATGTTAGTTTTGCCATTATAAAAAAAATAGAGATACCAAATTTAATTGTGGGGTGGAAGAATCCACTTATTCGCAACATACAGTTGGGTCCAAAACCCATTTGAAATTTTGACATACTCTATTCTTCTTTCTCTTAATAATGAGTCACACTTAACAAAACCTATAAAATAAATAGTATACTATTGGACAATATTATATGGTTTCAAACACTGCTTTTAAATCTATCAGATTAAAAATTAGTTCTTTTTACATTGCTTTTAAATCTATCAGATTTTTTTCCCATACACTACTTTTAAATCTATCAGAATACAAATTTGTTTTCAAGCATAACTTTTAAACCCATCACATGCAGCTTTTCCCTCACCATTATTATTTCTTGATCTTGCAAATGCAAACATTATTATGAACCTCACTCCAGAGCATAGAACCCATAAAACATTTATTAGCATGGTCTGTAGTACCATGTGGAAATGTGAATGGAAGCAATAGTGTCCTTTGTTTTTGCTATGAAATAATTGTGTCCTTATATATTTAACCTTGCCTAGGACACAGTAAATTTATTATCATCACATAAACAAGACGAAAGTGGCAGACACGTATATGTGCTGGCTCAACGTGAAAAATTGTACTATATGATAAAGCTAAATGGGCCATCTTATGATACTGACCGTCCTAATAAATTTTCTATTTTGGCTGAAATTGACCAAACACAAATCATAAAGTAACACCTCAAATTGCAACTTTTGTTTTTTTACATTTGTTGTCATAACATAACATAAATCATGTCTTTCAGTTTTTTGATTGTTGGTACTTTCTTAGCCTCATTCACAATTGCATAAAACAGATATATAACTCATATGTTTCTTCAGAATTTCATACTCATGGAATTAGAAATTAACCAGAGTCTTGTCACGACTTGCATGATTAGTCTCTACAGTTGCATGATTAATCTTTGCAGTTGAACTCAAACATAAGTTTCAATTATAGCCAAAACATGACACACACTTGAATGGTTTCTGGTTTGAACCAATTTTTAGATTTTAGGCCACATTTTCCTATGAACAAGGTTAAGACAAAAACTAACTAAATGAGTAAAATCTAAGAATCAAATGGAAATATGCATATTCATTAATAGTGGCTGCCAAATTTATCATAATAACAAACTCAACCCAAGAAAAACAATAACAACAATAAAAAGACAAGATGAATCAGTAATCTTAATCATCACTGATTCATGAACAACAGCTTGTGCATCTTATCAATCCATTCTCATTACAATGAACACACCTTTTCAACTTCCCTTGTTCTTCCTCAAACACTTTCCTGCTACCATTGCAATTACCACAAGGCACAAACCTTGCATCACCACATTTATCACAAACAAACCAAAGATCTTGAGTTGGAAAACCACTCAACAGTTTCACCAATTCACCGGATTCATTCAATTGTTTCAAGTCCTCCGCATTTCCAACGTGTTTCCCTCTGATAAAAACCTGTGGCAATGTCACTACTGATTTTTCACCAAGTGCATTCTGTAACTCCTTTCTGTAAGATGAATCCATGGAAATATCTCTTTCATCGACTGAAACTCTAAACCCTCTCAAAATCATCCTCACGGAACAACAATCTTCGTAAGTCTTTCGAATCCCTCGCAAACTTGTGCTGTAAACAACTATTCTGTCTTCTGTTCCTGGTAAAAGACACAAACTTTTACCAAACAAAGAAGAACAAGAAGGATTCATAGGACTTGATTCCATTGATCTTACATTTCTTAACCGGTTATTGTTGTTGTCACAACCTAGTTGTCTTGAAGACAATGCTCTTCTATAACTCCAAGCAACACTTGGATCCAACTTAGCTAACAAAGCCTCTTCTGATAAATGCTTCCAAAGAGGTTTCTTCACAAAAGATTTGGAACCTTTTTCCTCCATTACTGCTTCCGAAGCTTTCAGTGATTCAAATGAATCAAGAAGTTTCTTCTTTGCAGACCCATCAAATGCTGTGTACCTGCATGAACTGTGTTTATCTGAAAAACTCACTGGGTTATCAAAGATTAAAGCTTTATGAACATTAGAATCTTCATGTTCATCCAAACCGTCCATGAGCTCCCAAGTGTTGATAACAGAATCCGGAGAGAGTGATTGTTCTTCATCATTTTGAGAAGTTTTGGTGAGATGGGGTTGTTCAATAGAGGTAAAGTTAGGAACTTTTTGGTCAATTAAGAGAAGAGAACCATAGGTTGTGGAGGTTAAGGAAACAAGATGGTGAGTATCACCCTTTTTGGTTGGAGGGTGATGAATAAGAGGCATTGTTAGAGACAAAGCTTTTCTAACAGGTGGTGAAGAATTGAAGTATTGTGAAGCATAAGAAGGGGAGAATGAAGAAGTTGAAGAAGATGAAGATTGAAAAGAAACAGAAGGTGTTGTTGGATCTTCTGGATTTTTGTTTGCAACTATGGTTGTTGTTTTTGAAGCTGAGCAACCCATTATTGCACAATTTGAGACAACAAAGTTAAGAAAAATGGGTTTTGTATGTTATGTATAATGTAAGTTATGATTACTTTTGATTCCTCTCTCCAAAAAGACACTTTTTTTAGAGGACCATTTTGAAGTAATGATTGTTGTTTAGAGGAAGAGGATTCTAGAGGGTTAGATGAAAAGGAAGAGAGAAAGAGGGGGGTGGTAGAAAGGGAGCTTTCAAGTAGGTTGGAGGGATGGAAGGGGAGTTGATGAACATTAATGCTATGTGTAATTGTGATGAGCAATGAGATTGGGGTTTAGAAGTGAGGACCATTTTTTAATTGATACAAGAATTGGTATGGAAGGGACCATTTGTTTTGGGAAACCAATAAAGAGGGGACAATAAGCATTGGAAGTTTCTTTTGTATTGTTGTTTAGGGTAAAGAGTTTCTTATCAAAATACATAAGCCTCCTTGTAAGTGTTGTAATCTATTTTAACATGTAAAATCACAATGTAGTTGACTTTTCTAGAATGGAGAGATTTTTGTAGGTTTAATCGCCATTTTTGTCCCTTAATTTAATTTAATGTTTTTTTAATTATATATCTAAAAAATGTTACATTTTAATCTTTTAAAATGATTCTGTTAATCTAATTAATCATTTTCATTAAATTTTATAAAATAACGTTAAGTTTTATCTACATGGTAGTCTAGATGGTTTTTTTTATATACGTGAATTTAGTTTTTTGGAACAATTAATTATGTGGATTTAATTATCCTTCTCTATTAACTTCCGAAATCCCTTTTTCTCCCTCTTCCCTTCTGCAAAACCCTAGCCACCTTCTTTTCCTTTTCTCATCTTACACCGCCCTTTCAATGTCAATTTTTCTATCTTTGCATATTCAAAAAGTCCCAAATGTTGATTCCGCATGTTCTATCATCTCTTCTGTTATTCTCTTGAATTGACTCGCCTCCATCTCCACCACAACCTTCTTTCCTTGTAGATGCGGTATCATAACCATTATTTCCATGATTGTTGTGGCTAATGTTCCCCTTTCTTCATCCAACTCGGCGTACAACTTCTGCAGAAATTGTCCTTTGTTTAGTTTTTTCTGTTTCGTTTCATTGATTCTATTATTTAAAAACTAGAAATTTAGATCTATGGAGTTTTTTTTGTTGAATTGATTTCGTTTTCTGATTTTTTTTTTTCAGTTTTGATTTTAGTGTGATTGAAAGAGAATGACTTTGGTGCGTTGTCATCATGTTTTCTCAAGGAAGAAGGGGTGGAGAAAATAAGGGTTTCTTTGGTTAAGAAGAGTGAAGAAACTGCATATGTTGATTCTGCTGCAAGATTGTACGAAACTAATATTACCGGATCAAACTGTAACAATTTTTTATTAAAAGATTAAAGCGAAACTTCGAATTATTTTATAGGACCTGGAGACTAATTATGTCATTTTTTATTAGGTTTAATTATTATTTTTATTAGGTTTAATTAGACTATAATCCTTTAATTTAATTTTTAGTTTCATGTTTATATTTTATTTAAGATGACAATTTCTCTATTTTGATAGTATATTTTTAACCAATCATTTAATATTATTTAATTTTATCATATTTAATTAATTATTAAATTGTTTAAATTAAATTTTTTTTAAAGATAATTTATTCTATGAGTCTATCCAATTTTTTATGAGAGAGAAATAAAAAAATTCTTTATTTAATAAACACGATCGAGTAAAATTATAAATAAAAAACACTTTATTCTTTTTTTATTGGAATGAGACAAGTAACTAATATAAAGTTAGCTCGAAATTAGTCTCACTTTATTTTTGTCTTTTTCTCAAAAATTTCTCTAATCTTTTTTAGTTTAAGTCAAACTTGATCCAAAGCTTACATGTAAACATTAAATTAATGGGTTGGATCGAGTTTTGTAACCTTTTAACTATAACTACCAAATTTTGTATTTTTGTGTAGATATATTATATACGCCTTTAAATGGAGCATTGCTTATTAATCTTGGTTGAATTGAAGGTCCTTTAGCTTAATTTTGTATTTAACATTCATCATTTGTTTAATAAGAATTATTATTTAGTCTCTTAATATTATTTTTATGTTAGTCAAGTTAATTCATTTTTATTAAAATTTAAGGTGAATCAATAATTATTGAATATTCATTGTAGATTTTATTATATTCAAACATTTAATCATTTGATGTCTTAGGATATGTTTGAATTGATATAATGAAATTGAATAGAATGCAATGAAATGATATAAATTAATGTTGAATTGTTTAGATTAATTAAAAAAAGACAGAACTTGAAAGAATGCTTTACATCTATTTTTATTATTTTTCATGGGTTCTAATGTTCTGGTAGGGTTAAAGTACCACACAAGATCAAACTAGGTTAAACTAGGTACCAAAAGTTTACATAAGTTCATATAAATGCAAATTAGAGTTCATGGATGAAGTATAACTACATATTGCATATAAAGATGAATGAATGCATAAGATGAATACCAAAGACAGTATTGAATGCATATGAATGTGGATGAATGAATATACCATCATGGATGCAACGGTTTAAGAAGATGAATTAAGAAGAAGAAGAGGTGGAACAATATCATATAAGATCATTAATGATACAAGTTAAAGATGAATGAGATGTGAATATGCATGAGATGATTATGGGTCAATAGTATACAAAGGATGAAATTTAATTGGAATGCATGGATAGAAATTTATGATTCACACACAAGCTATATTAACCATTAGGAAAGAAGAGAACAAGTTTCAAGTCAAACTAGTTCAAATAAGGATGCATTTTGAAACACAAAAACAAACCAAATGAAGATAGTTCAAAAAGTGACCAATGATTGGAATTGAGGACCTAAAATAGACCTATAATTATCTCCTAAAGGTTACCCCAAAGTATCTTAAACAAATGGCATGAATGTCTTCCTAACATCTAGGATATGAAACAAGTAAGCTCATAAATGGGCCTATAATCTAGGTGACATGAAAAATAGCAAAGAGGCTTGAAAAATTATGAAAATTTAACCATGGAATTATGAAGTCAGTATCTTATATTGACTAAAATGATTTCAAAAAATTATGCACCAAAGTCTCAAAAAAATTAACTCAATGAGCGAGATAACAAGGCATGATCGCCGAAAAACAACTCCTCAAAGTGGGTTCAAAATGGAACCAAAAATTATGAAAAGAAATTCCCAAGTAGCATCAAAGTGTCATATATTCCAGTGGTCAATCACATACAAAATATCAGTCTTACACCTATTGGAAAAAAATAATTTTGGTCCCTTATGCCAAAACAATGTCTTTTGGGACAACTTGAAATCAAAAATCGAAATTAATTACTAAATCCATCCAAATATTAAATAAAAAATCATATAAAATTAATTAAGAGGATAAAAATCATTCATTAATTTTTTCCTGAATTTTATCATACCCGAAACTATTTTTAATAATTGCAACGAAACAAGTAAAAAATGGTGATTAAGGGAAAAAGCGAGGCAAGCAAATCTTATCATGCATAACCTAATCCCTAAGCTTCGATATCGTCATAATTTTTCATAAATCAAAATAAATCCAGTGTCTCAGGTGGGAGGGCTCAATATGCAACCTAAGTTATATGATCTGAAATCGCATACAAACAAGAATGATGCGTTAAAGTTGAGATTTCTTACTTGATCGAAGTGACGATTCTTCACATAAAAGAAACCCAAAAACTTCGTGCAATGTCTTATAATCTCCCATTAGAAAAATAAGTTCTTATCTATCATAACTGCTTAATGAAGCTCCACCATAATCGGAATCGATCCATATCGATCGAAAACGCTCATGAACACTTTAATCCCAAATCAGCTCCAAACAATAATTAAAATTAATACCCAAGACCTAATCACAATTATCATGCTATTAATAAAGATATTAATCCACCAAAATAATTATAATTAGCAAGGAATTTAATCAACAAAATTTCCAAGAAATAAACAAAGTAACAATTTCTAAAAAATAAAGAAAATGGTGGGAGTACAATAGTGAAAGGGTGGTACATATAGAATTAACATGGCCTGAAGGCCCAATTCCTTGTACATGACACAGGGAGAAGTGACTTTATGAAAATCAGTGGTGTTAATAATGTTTCTACGGAGTTTGAGCCCAATCCATGAAGTAGAGTCGCCAGGAGGGGTGTGAGTTGAGAATTGATAATGTAAATAGTAGATCCATGGTGAAAGAAGGAAAAGCCCGATCCAAATTAGAACAATAGAAATGGAAACCCTAAATTACTCGTACTTTCCTTTTTGTTCATAACACATGAGCTTCTTCTTCCTAGGTCTCAAACCCACCATGATCGTCTTCTATTCTCTCATTCTTCGTCAAATTCACCGTCGAAATATTCACTCCATCCGCCGATGCCGCGAGGTCCTTCTCTCTATCAACATCTTGGTTCTCTGTCTCCGTCGTTCTCACTCTCACAGCTTCGCAACAAACGAAAAGTTTGCCAAAAAAATCATAAATGAAATTCTGTAATGAGATGTCCTAAGAGATGTTCCAACACTTAATAGGACATTTAACCAAAACTTAAACAGCAGGAAAAAATAAACAACACAGAAGTTTGTTAACCCAGTTCAGTGTATAACCACACCTACATCTGGAGGCTACCAAGCCAGGAGGAAATCCACTATTAGTAATATTAATTCTAGACTTAAACCACCCTGTTTAATCTATCACTTAATACTTACCCAATGCAATTTCTACCTAAGACTCACTTAGATAAGAGTACCCTACTCACTCCCCCTCAATCACCCAGTGATCAAGTTTACAAGTTTACAGAAATTGAAGACATCCTTCAAACAATACAGCTTGATCTTACTTCACAGTTTCAATCAAGTCACAAATGCACTTTTGCTTAAAAGCTCATAAAGTGGTACATAAAAACAACCTGCTATTAAAACACTAGACACCCTATTTAGTCTTCTGAAATTCGTACTCAATTCTATGAGTTTCTGTTGTTTAAATAGGTATCTGAATTTTGGGCTTTCTGTAGAATGATCCAGCCCTAATGTGCAGCAACTGTCACCTTGAATTTAGGGTTTGTTACCTCCTATATTCTAGGTGCATTAGGTCTTCTGTTTTAATCTGAATCTTCAATTTAAAACTCCCTACAGATGCGCCTTGTTCTGTTTTTATCCAGCATTAATTAATTCCAGATAGTTCTCCTTAAATATCTCTGATCTGTTAATCAATAATTAATTCTGGTAGCAGGTCTGAGATGTCTCAACATCTGTTGGGACATCCTGAAAAACTGAACTTAATTTATTCACACAATGTCCCAACATCTGATGAGACATCCTGAAATAAATTCACATACTCTGTTTGATAATGTCCCAACATCTGATAGGACATTCTGAACTGAATTTAACATTTCTTGTTTGGTCAAAAATTCTGCCAATTCTTAAACATCTACAAACTCCCCCTTTGGCTAATTTTTGGCTAACATCTTTCCTGGTTTTCAGAGTGCAGCAGAAGATCTTTTTATCAGAGTATATCATTACTTTTCTGTTGATTCTTATTTGAGATTACTCCCCCTCAAACAAATATGAGTCCAGTCTTGTTGCAACAGAAATACACACTGATTCAGTTCAGACAGAAACAAACAGCAGTACAAATTTGTTGTTGTTCTCCCCCTTGGTAGACACAAAATTAAGGGCCAAAGAACTATTATCCAGAATTACAAATTATTGCTGTCATTACAAATGCCTCACATACACAGATCACTCAGATTCATCACTCTCAGTAGCTTCCTCCACTTCAGTGTCTTCATCTTTATCAGCTTCACTTGCAGCTTCACTGTCTTCATCAGATGCAGCTGTCTGATCTTCTTCACTTTCCAACCTCTTAATTATTTCCTCCAGCTTCTTCTTTCTAGCTTCAAGCTCTTTGCAGGTGCACTTTAGCTCAGCAATTAATTCTTTCTTGGAGATTGGATTCTTAGCAGAGGAGGGACCAGCAGATGTCCCAGCAGGTGCTTCAACATCTGCAGCATGGTGACTGAGAAATAATTTGTAGTGAAAAGCCAGGGGGCTTTCTCTCTTGCAGATTGTGTCCTTCTCAGTTAAAATCCTAGGAAATTGGCTTAATATTATACCACATAGCAATGAAGGAAAAGCTATTGGTAGCTTTGTTGCAGAAGAGCTGGAATGCTTCATGGTTTGATCAAAGATGAAAGCTCCATAGTCCATTTTGGTTTGAGTTCCAACAGCATATATAAATCTGGCTAGACCAGTTGAGATTGAGGAAGTGTGGTTAGTAGGCACCCAATTAGATGTACCAATCCTGTTCAGCATGGCATACTTTCTGGTAAGCATGCTTACAGATAGCTTTCCCTTCACAGGCCATGCCTTTACCTGGTCAGCAGTTATCACCTTACAGACTTGATTATCTGTCTTGCCTAGCTCATTTGGTCCATCTGTTTCTCTTCCTAGATACTGATTTATGATTTGGGAAGAAAACTCCACACATCTACCTCTAACATAAACTTTTCTAAACTCAGAGGACTTACTATTTGAGCAATCCTCCTGAAGATTCACAATGAACTCTTTGACAAGAAGTTCATAGCAGGGAGAGAGGTCTGAGACTGTTCTGAATAGTCCTGCAGCAGAGATGAGATCAATCAGTTTTGTGCACTCAAGTGCATTGCTGCTCAGTTCTCTTTCCAGGGCAACCCTTCTTTGGTACACATACTTCCACCTGTTCACACTAGAGACATGGTGAAATGATATGTTGTCCAAGGGAGCTTATGGTACAGCAGTTGAAGCTCTGGATGTTGCTGGTCTCTTCTTGGGAGGAGATGTTGGGACATCTGATTCAACAACTGAATCTGATGGTGTGACAGCCTTTCTTTTCTGAGTTTGAACTTTACTCCATTGTTTTGATGGCCCAAAAGAGGCTTTAGCTTTCCCTTTCTTTGGAGAGGCTTTCTTCTTTTCAGGAATTGCTGCTTCAGCTTGCATCTTACCCTTCCTGGACCTGAGTCTTTTGGCTATGCTGGGTTTGACAGATGCTATGATTTCTGCATCAGAGTCCTGCTCCAGGTTGACTATTGGAGGAGATTGAGCAGTCTCTTCTTCAGCTTGTTGATCAGCAGGGATTAGATCTTCATCTGAGGCTTTGGTCTGATCCTCAGAGACTTTGTCATTATCTTCATTTAAGGCCTTATTCTGATCCTCAGAGTTTTCTTTATCACTTTCACTTGAGGCCTTTTCTTGGACCTCAGTCTGTTCAGCATCAGATGAATTTTCTTTCTCATCTGCAGATGTTCCAACATTTATTGGGACATCTTGTTCTGCAGAAGTGTCCTCTGCAGTTTGAGATGGTTCTTCTTGGGGAGCAGGCATGGTTTGCAATGGAACAGAGATCCCACTCACCTTTCTTTGTTCAAACAGAATTTGGGTGACAATCTCCTTGATTGAATCATCCACATAGTTTGAAGATTTTGGTGGCATGTTAGCAGGAGAAGGAATGCCTCCTTTGGCTTTGCTACAAACTTGATCTTTAGCTCTCTTTGGTGTTCTTGCCTTTTTAGTGTGAGAAGCGCTTCCCCTGAGCTCGTCCAATGATGTTGATTTCATTGGTACCACAGAAATTGGAGTGGCATGAACCACGTCTTCCTGGTTGAGAACTTCTTCAGATGTTTTAGGGTTTTGAGACATTGTGAAGGAAGAAGGATGAACAGCTTTAGGATTTATGATTTCTGAAGATTTGAGAGTTAATGTGATTCGCTTGTGATGATATGATGAGAATCTTGATAGCTTCTTATAAGTAGTTACTAAATAAGTAGCCGTTACAGTCCAAATGATTAAGAATGGAATTCCCAAGGATCTTGTCCAGACTAGCTTTGCCATCTGGAACTTATGCCATGCAATGTCATATGACATGTTGGCACATCTCATTAACTGCTAAATATCACATAAACATATTCCAAGTTTGCCCCTTAAGTTCTCAAATTGTGTAGCATCCAATGCTTTGGTAAAGATATCAGCTAATTGCAGATCTGTAGCAACATGCTCCAATGAAATCACCTTCTCTTCTACAAGATCTCTGATGAAATGATGTCTGATATCAATATGCTTTGTCCTGCTATGTTGAATAGGATTTTTAGATATGTTGATTGCACTTAAGTTATCACAGTACAATGTCATGACATCCTGTGGGACATTGTACTCAGTGAGCATCTGCTTCATCCAAACCAACTGAGAACAACTGCTACCTGCTGCTATGTATTCAGCTTCAGCTGTAGATAAAGATACACAATTCTGTTTCTTACTGAACCAAGAAATCAGATTGTTTCCTAGAAAGAAGCATCCTCCTGAAGTGTTTTTTCTGTCATCAGCACTTCCTGCCCAATCAGCATCACAGAAGCCAGTGAGACTAGGTTTGCAACCATGAAAGTACATTATGCCATAGTCACAAGTACCATTAACATATTTAAGGATTCTCTTGACTTGATTGAGATGACTGACTTTTGGATCAGCTTGATATCTTGCACAAACTCCTACTGCAAATGCAATGTCTGGTCTGCTAGCAGTCAAGTATAACAAGCTCCCAATCATGCTTCTATATAAACTATGATCTACATTCTCACCCTTCTCATCTTTAGTCAGCTTTAAATGTGTAGGAGCAGGAGTTCTTTTATGAGAAGCATTTTCCATTCCAAATTTCTTCACTATGTTCTTGGAGTACTTGCTTTGTGAGATGAACATTGAGTCTTCCATTTGCTTAACTTGCAGACCAAGAAAATAGGTTAATTCACCTACTAGACTCATTTCAAATTCAGCTTCCATCTGCTTGACAAAATGTTTGACCATCTTATCATACATCCCACCAAACACAATGTCATCCACATATATTTGTGCAATCATGACATTACCTTCTTCATCTTTAACAAACAGGGTTTTATCAATCCCACCTTTTCTGTATCCTTGCTTGATAAGAAATGTGGTAAGTCTTTCATACCATGCCCTTGGAGCTTGCTTCAGACCATAAAGTGCTTTCTTGAGTTTGTATACATGATTTGGACAGCTTGGATCAACAAATCCTTTAGGCTGTTCTACATATACCTCCTCATTAAGATAACCATTAAGAAAGGCACTTTTCACATCCATTTGAAATAGCTTGAACTTTAAGATACAAGCAATTCCCAACAGTAGTCTTATTGATTCAAGCCTTGCTACTGGTGCAAAGGTTTCATCAAAGTCTACTCCTTTAATTTGAGTGTATCCTTGAGCCACAAGTCTAGCTTTGTTCTTTGTAACAATTCCTTGTTCATTTGACTTGTTCTTATACACCCATTTTGTACCAATCACATTTATGTCATCAGGTCTAGGTACAAGATTCCACACTTCATTCCTTGTGAATTGACCTAATTCCTCTTGCATAGCACAAATCCAGTATTCATCAGTGAGAGCTTCCTTGACATTTTTAGGTTCTATTTTGGAAACAAAACAAGAACCTGAAATCACTTCTCTTGATCTAGTGCTCACACCTCTGTTGGGATCACCAATTATTAAATCTTTGGGATGATCCTTCTGTATTCTGATGGAGGGAGGTTTGCTTGAATCTTCTGACCTTGTATCATTTTGAGTGAAGTTATATTGATCATTCTTTTCTTCAGCTTCAACCTTGATATCAGCAGATGTTCCAACATCTTCTGGGACATCTGTAGGAGCATCATCAATTATCACATTTATGGACTCCATGATAACATTTGTTCTGTAGTTAAATACTCTATATGCTCTGCTGTTTATAGAGTATCCAAGGAAAATTCCTTCATCACTTTTAGGATCCATTTTTCTCCTTTGCTCCCTATCTGCCAGAATATAGCATTTACTTCCAAATACATGAAAATACTTAACAGTGGGTTTTCTGCCCTTCCAGACTTCATATATTGTGGACAAAGTTCCTTTTCTCAAGGTAACTCTGTTATGGATATAGCAGGCAGTGTTCATGGCTTCAGCCCAGAAATACAGAGGTAGCTTTTTAGCATGTATCATAGCTCTTGCTGATTCTTGAATGGTTCTATTCTTCCTTTCAACAATCCCATTCTGTTGAGGAGTGATAGGTGAAGAATACTCATGATTGATTCCTTCTGAAGAGCAGAAATCTAAGAACTTTTGATTCTCAAATTCTTTTCCATGATCACTTCTTATTCTGATCACACAGCTGGATTTTTCCCTTTGCAATCTTTGACATAATTCTTTGAATACATCAAATACATCTGACTTTTCTTTGATGAAGTTTATCCATGTATATCTTGAAAAATCATCAACCACAACATAGGCATACCTCTTACCACCAAGACTTTCAACCTGCATAGGTCCCATAAGATCCATATGTAGAAGTTCCAAAACTTTGGAAGTTGTCAGATGTTGAAGCTTTGGATGGGACATCTTGGTTTGCTTGCCTATTTGACATTCACCACATATTTTGCCATCATCAATCTTCAGTTTAGGAATACCTCTTACAGCATCCATAGATATGATCTTCTTTATGCCTCTGAAATGAAGATGACCTAGTCTTTGATGCCACAGTTTCACTTCTTCTTCTTTAGCTAGAGAACAGGTTGAAGTGAGACTGAGATTTTGGGATTCCCACATGTAACAGTTGTCTTTAGATCTGGCTCCTTTCATGACAACCTCTTGTTCTTTGTTAGTCACTATACATTCAGATTTGGTAAAGTTTACACTGTACCCTTGATCACATAACTGACTTATACTGATCAGGTTAGCAGTTAAACCTTTAACAAGCAGCACATCATCTAGTCTTGGAACATCTTGACAATCCAAGGTTCCAACTCCCTTGATCTCTCCTTTAGCTCCATCTCCAAAGGTAACATACCTGGATGAATGTGGCTTTAAGTTTACTAGCAAATTCTTCAATCCAGTCATGTGTCTTGAGCATCCACTGTCAAAGTACCAGTCTTCTTTAGCTGATACTTTCAATGATGTATGTGCTATGTATGCAGTACTTTTATTTGACCAGATGAGTTGAGATTTCTTTTGATGCCTCTGCTCTGAGTGTTGTTCAGCTGATCTCCAAGCTTGATTGTTGATCTTGTTCTTGGGTATGTGGCTTTGATCAGTCTGAATGTCAGATTTTGGTCTCCAAACTTTCTTGATTACTTCTGTCTTTTGCTTAGGAGGTTGCTGATTTCTAAGCAGCACTTTCTTGGTACCTTCTACTTTCTGCTTGGAAGGTTGCTGACACATCTGATTTGGATATCCATGTAACTTATAACAGTGAGGTTTGATATGCCCAAATCTTCCACAGTGATGGCATCTCCATCTTTGATACTTCTTCTTCATTTTGTTCTTTCCAGAATGTTGAGACATCTGTTGGAACATTATGTTAGTCTTTGTGTTCTGATGTTGAAGCATTTGTTGGGACATCTTGTTTGACTGTGTAATTTTTGAAGTAGCTTTGCTAGAGCTGGCTTCATCTCTGTTATATCCCAGTCCACTTTTGTCCCCTGAATGTTTATTATTGCAGAGAATAACATCCAGTGTATTTGAGCTGCTGTTCATCATTCTAACAGATTTGGACATATGTTCCATCTTAGAATTGAGAAGAATTACTTCACTTTTCAAGGTATCAATGATTACTTGATCACTTGCTTTTTCCTCTTCTAGTACTTCATTCTGCTTCTTTAGCTTTATAACCTCACTGCATATTTCAGAGCTTCTTTTGTATAGATCTTTGAATGCTTGCTCAAGTTGTTCATAAGTAAGCTCTCCACAACTGGAATCACTATCATATTCACACAGTCCAGCTAAAGCAGTAATATGCTTAGCTGATTCTTCTTCTGAATCTCCTCCTGAGTCTTCATCAGACCGGGTTACAGATAGTCCCTTCTTTTGTCTTTTTAAGAAGTTAGGACATTCCTTCTTGATGTGTCCATATCCTTCACATTCATGGCACTTGATTCCTTTTTCTTGACTGGTCTTTTCAGCAAGATTTGATCTTCTGTTAGCATCATAGGTTCTCTTGTTTTCAGAAGAGTTTGTGAATCTTCCACTGGAATTTGATTTACCTTCCATACCTCTGAGAATCTGTTTGAACTGTCTTGTAATCAATACAAGGTTTTCTGATAAGCTTTTATCATTTGCTAGTTCATCATCTTCTTCTTCATCTGCATTTGAAACCAAGGCAATGCTTTTGTTCTTTTTAGCATGTGTGTCATTCATTCCCATCTCAAAAGTTTGAAGGGAACCAATTAGTTCTTCAGCTTTCATGGAGCATATGTCTTGTGCTTCTTCTATTGCTGTGACTTTCATGTCAAATCTTTTTGGCAAAGATCTGAGAATCTTCCTTACAAGCTTTTCATCAGTCATCTTTTCTCCCAAGGCTCCAGAAGTATTGGCTATATCCAAGATGTTCATGTAGAACTCATGAATTGATTCATCTTCCTTCATTCTCAAGTTTTCAAACTTGGTGGTGAGAAGTTGAAGTCTTGACATTTTTACTTTTGATGTTCCTTCATGAGTTGTCTTGAGGGTATCCCACACATCTTTGGCCAGCTCACAATGATGCACCAGTCTGAAAATATTTCTATCAATGCCATTGAATAAAGCATTTAGGGCTTTTGAGTTGCCTAGTTCTGAATCTTCTTCCTCTTTACTCCATTCTTCTTCAGGTTTCAGAACTATTGATCCATCTTTGGTGTTTTGAACAGGATGTTTCCATCCAACATTTACTGCTCTCCATGCCCTGTTGTCAAGTGACTTTAAGAATGCAATCATTCTTGGCTTCCAGTAGTCATAATTAGAACCATCCAGTATAGGTGGTCTATTTACTGACCCTATATCTCTGTCCATGTTACAGAATTTGTTTTCCCTAGATCTCACCCAGTATAAACAGGCAGGGTGCCTGCTCTGATGCCAATTGAAATTCTGTAATGAGATGTCCTAAGAGATGTTCCAACACTTAATAGGACATTTAACCAAAACTTAAACAGCAGGAAAAAATAAACAACACAGAAGTTTGTTAACCCAGTTCAGTGTATAACCACACCTACATCTGGAGGCTACCAAGCCAGGAGGAAATCCACTATTAGTAATATTAATTCTAGACTTAAACCACCCTGTTTAATCTATCACTTAATACTTACCCAATGCAATTTCTACCTAAGACTCACTTAGATAAGAGTACCCTACTCACTCCCCCTCAATCACCCAGTGATCAAGTTTACAAGTTTACAGAAATTGAAGACATCCTTCAAACAATACAGCTTGATCTTACTTCACAGTTTCAATCAAGTCACAAATGCACTTTTGCTTAAAAGCTCATAAAGTGGTACATAAAAACAACCTGCTATTAAAACACTAGACACCCTATTTAGTCTTCTGAAATTCGTACTCAATTCTATGAGTTTCTGTTGTTTAAATAGGTATCTGAATTTTGGGCTTTCTGTAGAATGATCCAGCCCTAATGTGCAGCAACTGTCACCTTGAATTTAGGGTTTGTTACCTCCTATATTCTAGGTGCATTAGGTCTTCTGTTTTAATCTGAATCTTCAATTTAAAACTCCCTACAGATGCGCCTTGTTCTGTTTTTATCCAGCATTAATTAATTCCAGATAGTTCTCCTTAAATATCTCTGATCTGTTAATCAATAATTAATTCTGGTAGCAGGTCTGAGATGTCTCAACATCTGTTGGGACATCCTGAAAAACTGAACTTAATTTATTCACACAATGTCCCAACATCTGATGAGACATCCTGAAATAAATTCACATACTCTGTTTGATAATGTCCCAACATCTGATAGGACATTCTGAACTGAATTTAACATTTCTTGTTTGGTCAAAAATTCTGCCAATTCTTAAACATCTACAATAAATACCACGTCATTCTCCGATTTTAACATCTCCTCATCTCACCTGTGTTCAATCTTGGATCGATTTTACAGGTTTTCTGTTGTCACGGTTGGAGGTGAATATTTGAGAGTTGAAGATGATGGATGTGAGATGAGTTTCAGATTTGTAGATGTTCTTGCAGAAGGTTGAACAATGAAAGATTGATGAAACTGATTGAAGTTGTGTGGATTTTCACATTGGTGATGAAGAGTAAGGGTGAAGTGATACCGAAAACTGGTTGAAGGTTGATGGCATTTTAAGATGATGAAAAGGTATGAGGTTTGTGTTCAGATTGATGAAGGTGTGGTTTGAAAACTGCTAAAGAGAATAGAGTAATTCCAAATTGCAGAAGAGTTTTTCTTGCTCTCTTAGTAAAGATGGTGATGCAAAGAAAATAGCAGAGGGCTTTTGATGTTGTTATGGTAAGATTGATGAAGGTTGAAGATGGATGAAAGTTGAAGTTTGAATAGTTGAAGAATCATAATGAAGAAGAGATTGAAGGTGATGAAGGAGCTCATTAAGATCGAAGGGAGTGAGTTTGAAGAGGATAAATTAAAATCCATTTTTGTTGCTCTTCTTTTCTGTTATTTCTATTCTGAATTTGTAACTGTATTTTTTCACTTATTTCTCTGTTGGTTTTTTCTGCTATCACATTCAGAGAGTGAGCCGAGAGATCTCTTCCTTATAACTGAATTTTCCTCCCTTGAACCATTAAGCAATTTGTAATTGAAACGATACACATCCTCCGAAATTCCGCCACTTGAATACAGGTAATCTAATTCACTCACTACGAACTAAACGAGAAATTTCATGAACAACTGAACATGCCTTGGAAATCAGAGAACCACAACTTGAAATATGAATTACAATGCAACATCAAGCCCTAATTAAAATATGAATTAGATTATAATCATTCTCAACCCCGAAATAGTGATTTAATCTGCACATGTCTTCCAACTGATCAGATGACTTTAGAATGGAACACACTTCTTGTCTGGCCGATATTTAGGAAAATTCAAGTTACCCGAAACTACTTTGATTCCATGTCTTAGGAACTCCATGGAAATGAATAAATGCAACATTATGACCTAATAGAGATGTCGATGAATGTGAAGCATATAAACAGTTTAAGTTATAAATTAAGAGGGAAAATTTCAGGGTGTTACAGCTGCCCATATTCAATCACTGTAGACCTGAATGGATGATAGCAGTTGCTTTCATACGTTCGAGGTATGTAGGGATTGAATACCAAAAACAACCAGAAAATTTGCACTTTGTGGTGAAGAAGGAAAGGGATATAAACTCAACCAAATGAACTTTGTTTGGACATAATTTTGATAGGACAAAGAGTGAATGAGAGATGCCTTTTTGAGTGATACCAGAAGACTACTGACTTGCCACGTTGTGGGTGGACTTTGAAAATGTCTTTTGAACGACGACATACGACTACCGTCTTGCCAATCTGCGGTTGGACTTAAAAACCCTGTCTTTTGTATGATGCCAAGTGACTACTGGCTCTCCACACTACGGGTGGACTTGAAAACCTGTCTTTTTGAACGACGCCAGGTGACTACTGGCTCGCCACACTGTGGGTGGACATTCGCTAGGCTGCAACAGTGCCTTAATGATGTCTTTTGGATGGAGTCAGATGAATACTGACTTGCCACACTGCGGGTAGACTTTCAACAAACTGCGGCTGGAATTTAAGAATGTATTTTGGATGGAGTCAGACGACTATTGACTTGCCACACAATGGATGGACTTTTTCCAGACTACGGCTGGGCCTTAATATTGTCTTTTGGATTGACGTCAGACGACTACTGACTTTCCACAATGCGGGTGGACTTTTACCAAACTTTGGTTGGACTTTAAGAATGTTGTGCCACCCTGAGGATGGACTTTCACCAATCTGCGGTTGGACTTTGGATTGTCTTTTGTATGGCCATGCGATTACTGGCTTGCCACACTGCAGGTGGACTTTAAATACTTTGCCATCCGGAGGATGGAATTTTGCCAATTTGCGGTTGTACTTCAGATGCTTTGCCACCCTGAGGATGGAATTTCTCCAATCTGTGGTTGGGCTTTAGATGCTTTGCCACCCTGAGGATAGAATTTTGCCAATCTGCAGTTGGACTTCAGATGCTTTGCCACCCTGAGGATGGACTTTTGCTAATCTGCGGTTAGGCTTTAGATGCTTTTCCACCTTGAGGATGAACTTTCGCCAATATGCGGTTGGGTCTTAGATGATTTGCCACCCTAAGGATTGACTTTAGCCAATATGTGGTTGGGCTTTGCAAGGTATCAAACCTGGATTATGTTGGGTATGCATATGTTGAATTGCACGGCATGATGCCCCATGAAACTGGGAATGTTATGTTTTGAGTATACAAATGAAATAATGTGAATGCAAAGGGATCTCCTGATGAGGAAGTAACGAGTCCCTGCTGACTCTGATGAGAATACAAATGATCGCTGATTCAATCCTGGAAATCCTTGCGGGGATGACATCTCTACTGGAGAAGAGCGTGAATAATCCATTTGTCTCGAATTATCACATTTGCCAAAAATAAATTGAAATTTAGATTTGAGGACCTTGCTAGGGGATACTTCAACTATTTGGGGATAAATCCCAAACATAAAACTCCGTTGGGGGATTGATAACTTTCTGACTTGGCTGGGGAAAATCTTGTTAAGACTCTGCTGAAGAGAAATCTCATCCAATCTGAATTTTTCCAACCTTTGTGAGGAAAGGAAGCACTCGATTGCCTGCCAGGAATACTTGGATTCTTGTAAGAAATAATTCACCATAGGAAGGTAACTCTCTGCTTGGGGATTATCAATCTTTATTTCTCTGCTGGAGCAAGGAAATCTACCGAGATCTGCTGGGGAAGAAAAAAAATCCATCTGAGATCTGCTGGGGAAACAAGAGCCACCCTAGATTTGTTGGAGAACATAATCAAGGAAACCTGTTGAAGAGAAAAGGTTCGTGATGCCCTATGCTGGACATAACTTCCATTTTTCTGCTGGGAATAACGAAACTGAAACACATTCTTCTAGGGAGAAAAGGTTTCAAGGTGTCTCGTGTAGAGAATCACTCGTTTTTGCCATGGACCCTACCCCAAGAGAATTTTACAAAAGACCTGGTGTCTTTAAACTCTTGAAGATATTCAGTTAGTATCAGCAATTGTATGAATTAGCATAATGACTTTTACTGGGGAAACAAGCTGTTATCAACACATAAAAGATTGTAATTGTTAGAAGTTCTGAGCAAGAGAATCGACTTGGTGAGCGACTGCTAGTTCGGTAACGGACTTAATAAGTAAAATTTGTGACAAAAGGGTGACATAATGTAACACCCCAAAAATTTCCCTCTTATTTATTATCAACCTCGAGCGATTTACGCTTCATTCCCGCATCATTATGCATATTATTGCATCGCATTTGAAAAAATAAATAAATAAATCATCATCATTTGCATACACATGAGGTGTGTGGTCGATCGAGGCTTGCCAAACATTGGAGTTCAAGAGAAAAAATAATATCCCAAAAAAATATCCAAACCACTTCCAAGCTAACCAACCAAAAAAGGTGAGATTTCACCTTTCTCTCCATTTTCCTTCCACTTTCCTTCAACATTTCCTTTCATTCTTTCCCCTCTTATTTTTCCACTTCAATTTCACTCCTTTTCCCTTGGATGCTTCTACCATGTTCTACAACCTTCTAGAGTATTCCATGGAATATTCCAAGGAATATTCCCTCTCCAACCCTAACCCTAACTAACTACAAACCTAACTCCATTCCTAAACCTAATTCCATTCCCAAACCTAGCTCCAAGCCTAACCTCTATATAATCATTAATCACTTCAATGCAAAGGGTTCCCAAAAAATTTTGTTCCTAATTTTTTCACTTTCTCGCAATTTCTAGAATCACTTTTTCTCTCTCACTTTTCCTCCATTTCCCTTTTCACCAAAGTTTTTTAAAGAAGCTCTTCAAGTTTCACATTGAAACTTGAAGATCTTAAAGCTTAGCCTCCAACCTCCATTGATTTGGACATTGTAGAAGAAGAATCTATTGATTTATGTGAAGATTTCGACTTATCAGAAGCGCAAGAAGTATCAAGCATCAAGAACGCATTTATTTTGCGCATTCGCGAATTCTTCGGATTTCTTTTCGATCAAGCTCCGATTCTTGCAACATTTACCGAAGCACTTCTCCGCTTTGTAGGTTGGTGAACTAAAACCATGCTATCTTTAAATGATTCCCTCCATCTCGCAATTTTGGCATTCTTTAAGTGCTTTTCGCTACTTGTGGTTGATTACGTTTTCGTTACGTTTTGCTAACGATTTGTGGAGTTTAATGGATTAGAAGTTAGTTTGTAGCTTGTTATAGGTTCTAGCATGTGTTAATAAGCCTTAATTGAGTATAAATTCGTGTTAACATGATTAGATGTGTGTTAGGGATGTTTAGAAGTAAGTTTGTGGCCAAAAGCACTTATTTCAAACAATTTTTCACTTTCTGTTCAACGTTAACCGGTTAACGCATTTGGTTAACCGGTTAACGCGTGCGTTTTGCCATAAATTAGTGTTGTCTAGGGTCCGTTAACCGGTTAACCATTTGGTTAACCGGTTAACACTGTTGGATTTTGGTTTTTTTAGCTTATTTGCTTGTTTTTTCTTGCCTCTAATGTTCATGCATGTTTAGGTATTAATTTTAGGGAATTTTCTAGGTTGGTTTCGACATCTCATTCTCCCATTTCGAGTCGTTTCAAAGCGTTTTTGTTCATGTTGCATATTATGCGTTTATGTTTTCATTTGTGTATAATTTGACTCATTGCATTTTGTTGCTATGTCTATGCATCATTTGGCATGTAAATAATCATGTTGCATTCTGTTTTTGCATCTTTTGCACCATTCGTTAACTCATTTGCATTTCATTGTATCAATATATATGTTGCATTTTTCATAACCATGTATGTATGTGTATTTAGTTGCATTTGGTTACATGTTTGATCATATCATTCACATCAATTCAATTTTGAATTTTGCATTAAGCTTGGCATTCTTATTGATATATCATGTTGGATATTCATGATCAATGCTCATTATGTTCATATGCCATGTTCATGTGCCATATTTTGCATACTTGTTGCATAATAAATCATGTGGTGCATTCTTGCATAATCCCTAAAAAATGATCATGTTCATTCAATTATGTATGTTGATCTATGTTCAAATGCATATTCATAATTAATTGGTACATTTTTTATTGAGTTTGTGCATAAAAAATAAAAAATAATCAAATCTACATTTTACATTTCATAGATGACTTTGCATATAGGTGCTGTAAAATACATGTTGTTTGTTATGTTGTTCATGTTTTATGTAACTTTCTACACCTATCTTTTCATGTTGTATGCTGGCTGTAGAAAATTGCCTTGTGTTGTGCATTGTTTTCATAACTGTTTGTGCAGTTAGGGGCCATAGTAGGTGTTGAATCTTTGTTTTAGCATTTTTTTTAGTTCTTTTAGAATTAAGATAGAGTTGTTAGGATTTAATTGATGTGGGTTTGCTTTATTATTTTTAATAAAATGCAACACTAATCTTTGTTTTGTAGGGAGGGAAAGGTATGTTTCCTTACACCTTATCCTTTTATTATTTATGCATTCCCTTTATGCATTTATTTCACTTTTTCCTTCCATATTTGCGATTGGTAGGAACCCCCTTTGTTAGGATCAACTTATCTTCCTTAGAAAGTAAGTTGAATCCTTTTCTTCTTTCTTTTTCTTTTCTTCCTTAGGAATAGAAAAACCTCATAAACCATTAGGATCTCCCTTTTGTGCATAATAAATAACTTAGGGTTGATCTTAGTCCCCCGTAGTTTTTTTGTCCTTTTCCGATTTGAGTCTTCTTCTCTCATCTTCAAACAAAATATAAAAGACACTTAATAAAAGATTGAAATAGTCTCTTGCACATAACCTTATTCCATGGGGCACTCATATTCATTCCATCTTGGAATAGTATGGGCTTGTCTAGCAAGATGTACAAGTTTAATCATGAGACTATCTTCACAAAAAATAAACTCCAAAACACTTCTCATAAAAGACAATCAACAAAGACATCGTGTCTTCTCTTCTCATCTCCTAATCTTTGCGGACGAATGTGACTTGCCTCGACAGTTCAAACAACGATACGGTAAACACCCTCAAGTCAGAGCCGGTAACACCTTAGCTAGAGCTATGGCAACGTCATTCTAAAAAATACAAACAAATTTCCCGCCTTAGTTAGACGAACTACGGCGACTCTAATCCTCATTATCCCGACGAGGTACGTAGGCAGCGGGGTAGGGCCCGTTCGAGCACATTCTTTATTTTCCCTAAATTTCCCCCTTTTCTTTTCGATTCTCTTTTCTTATTCCTTTTCTCATTTCCATTCCCATTCCAGTTAGCAGTTCATTTGTTCAGCAACATTCGTATTTTCTCACCCTTTGAAACAAACAAACAAGCATGGTTCCCGTCGGGTACGGCAGACGGTCTGGGGTGCTAATACCTTCCCAGGTCGTAACCGACTCCCGAACTCAGATATTTGGTTCGCAAGGCCTCGTCCTTTCCTTCTTCCCCAGGTTTATGCAGCATTACCTTTCCCGTTCCTTCGGGATAAAAATGCATGGATGGCGACTCTACCTTTTCCGCGCCACTTTCGCGTTTGTACTAGGATGAAAATCCCGGGAGCGACAGCTGGCGACTCTGCTGGGGATTACAGAATCTCTGGTTTCCCTTGTAGAGTCAATCCTAGCGCTTGTTTGTTTTATTTATTTGGGTGTTTATTTGTTTGTTGTGTGCTTTAGTTTAGCTTTACTGTTTTCATTTACAGTTTTACTTTACAGCTTAACTTTACAACGTTTATTTACTGCTTTCAGTATTTATTTTCCATGCATCATATACTGGACTGTTTGGGTTTCATTTTTTCTATGGGATGGGGTTACTGTGAGATGAGCTCGTAACCGGGGCTCGAGTGCACCCTAGGACTTAGAGTGGTTCCACTTTGGCTTCATGGCATCTTGCTATGTTGATAGTAGTGAGTTCCACACCTTGACTTGCGACCTTCTCGGAAATGTATTGATGTCGGAATATTTCTGGGGCAATACACAACCTTGATAGTTATGTGCAGTCAAGGGACCGATCATTGAGAACCTTTGTGGAAACATCCCTCTCCAGTGATGACAGTGGCATACCACATTTGTTGGCAAACCCACTCACATCCGAGGGCCCACTGGGAACTCGCATAGGATGGCCTGGTTCTCTCATAGGAACCCAGTTAAGGCAAATTGTTCGTATGACGATAGTATTGTACCCTTCGGGATGAATGTACTATTGTTTCTCGATTCAGTGCTTGAAGCTGGGGACTTATGAGGGATGCTTATTTTCCCCGTACTCAGCTGAGACCTCCCTGGTTAGTACATAATGCCAAACCGATTCCCTGATGTGGTCATGAGCCATTTCTCGGAAATGGTGAACGTATTATTACTATCTGGCTTTGAAAGTTTGTGATGTTGACTCGCTGTAGCATACCCGTGAGATGGGAGGGGTTTACAGGTTTGTAGGAACCCGGAAACTTCCAACATACCCACTTTGCCAGCATTGTTCAGTATTATGATCAGGTTCTACATGGTCCTTTGGTTTTGAAATCCGGGATTTCAGTGGTACTGTTAGTACGATTCTTCAATAGCACATGACTATTTTCTCAACACCAACGTCAGACCAGTGATCGCCAGACCTTTGATCACATGTCAGTGCATTGCATAACATCCTCTGCATGCTTACACTACTAACACATGCTTACTCATTTGTAGGGTCGCATGTTGCATCCTCATGAACATATCATACGCATTTACTGCATGATTTGCATATTTTGCATTTTTATAGGTTATTCGGACTTCCTAACTTATTCAACTTCAGGCAATATAGCTGGTCAACGCATTCATCAGTATCCAACGAAAAGAAACCGAGTAAGAATGGCTGAACGAATGCAGACTGATCTCAATGAGCTTCGACAAAAGATGGATCAGTTCATGGAAATGATTACCGGCATTGCTCAGAATCAAGAGCGTCTCAGGTTGATGGTTGAGCAACCCCATGGGAATGCTAATACTGGAACACCGACTGAGGATGTGGATCCTAACTCTGCCCGTAACGGAGGGCCAAATCTAATGGGACTGCGGCCCGTAATGAAGACACGCAAGAGGACCAGTTCACTCTACTGGATGCTGACATGGGTAATATGAATGAGATCAATGACCGCAGGTATGAAGAGCTGGCAGAGAAGATTAAGGCCATGGAATGTCAGAATTCCCTAGGCATTGATGTAACCAGTCTTGGGTTAGTGCCAGGAGTCAGAATCCCTCCAAAGTTCAAAGCGCCATCATTTGATAAGTACAATGGCAGCACGTGCCCTAGAACTCACATTCATGCATACTTTGGAAGAATCTCGGCTCACACTGATGATGAGAAACTTTGGATGCATTTCTTCCAAGATAGTCTATCTAGAGCTTCATTGTGTTGGTACATGAAGCTGAGCAGGGTCTCTATTCGAAGCTAGAAAGATTTAGCTGAAGCTTTTCTCAAGCAGTATCAATATAATATTGATATGGCTTCGAACCGCTCTCAGTTGCAGAACTTGTCTCAAGGACCTAAGGAAAGCTTTAAGGAATACGCCCAGAGGTGGCGTGAATTAGCTGCACATGTTCAACCTCCATTGCTCGATCTGGAAATGGAAGACATGTTTATGGGCACCTTGCAGGGTGCATATTTTGATCGTCTGGCCGCTTGCCCGTCCATCGGTTTTGCTGATATTGTCATCGCTGGAGAAAGGATAGAAAATTTCCTGAAATTGGGGAGGATCCAGGATGCAAATAGTGCTGGTTCTTCTGGTGTGAAAAAGCCTTTTGGCAATGGCCAAAGACGAAGAGAAGGAGAGACCAATGTTGTGTATAGGGGCCGAGACAGAGGTTGTTCGCAAGGTTACTACCAAACAGCTGCAGTGACTATTACGCCATAGGTTCAACCACAACCTCAAGGTCATCAATATCAGGCACAAAGACCAAATCAGGAAAGAACAAGAGCGATAAACTGTAGACTTGATCCCATCCCATGCCCATATGTTGTATTGCTTCTAGAGCTTCTAAAGTTGAACATGGTCAAGCTTCGTACCATGAGAGCTCCTTCTCCTGATAATCTACCTCCAAACTTTGATGCAAATGCCAGATGCAAATTCCATTCGGGTGCCCAGGGACATAGTATTGAGAAATGTTGGGCTTTTCAGAACAAGGTACAAGACCTAATCGACTCCAAGGCGATCAATTTTGCGCCTCACCCGAATGTACTCTAGAATCCAGTGCCTAATCACAACGGAGTCGGTGTCACAGTTGTTTTACCAGATGGTCCACGTTAAGCTGGAATCTTCAGGAAGCAGATAAAGCCATCAGTATTCAGATACTCTCAGCAATAGCAACTTGTTTGTTTGTTTTTCTCTAATGCATTTTCATCCCTATTGAGGGGAACTACGTCGCTTTGATTCTTCATTGGTCATTTATCAATGGAGATACGTAGGCAGAAGATCGTCAGGTCTTTCTGAGCAACCTTATAAGACAACTTTACTCTCCAGTTTCACTCTTTCCTTCAGAAGTCTCATGTCAGATTCAATATAACTAAAATAAGAGGTATGATTGCCATTATTGGGTATACGGAAGCAACTTGAATATTACGAGTTCATGAGAAAGCTATTGATCACTGAAAGTATCCAAGACTGACAGGTCCAGACGGAGTCAAGCCTCCTCAACAACGGCAATATTCAGCTTCTTTACTGCATTTCCATTTGTAGTTCCTTTTATTTGTATGAAAGTTGTTTGCTTTTGAATGTTATGAATAATAAAACTCACATGTTTTTCTTGAAGTAATTCATTCGCATTTACTTATAATTCTGTATATGTACATCGCAATACCAATTGTCATGCTTAAACTCTATGAGGGAGAATGACGAAGAAATAACGCAAGAATCTCTAATTGTGTGCTCTTGAATAAGAGCCTATTGACGATGTACAGGCTTTGTTTCAAATCCCTAAACACTTGAGATATAAGGGAGATAAACCCTCGCTAACCCCCTTGAGCCTTGAAGTAGGAGTTTCTTCTCGCATGAAAAACCCTCACATGTAACCCAGGGGCAGGGTAGATGTCAGTTAGTCGGACCAAGCGTTCAGGCTTTCATAAATGAGTGTATTTGAGGATCCATTACATTACACTATGTTAATCAAGAGGTCCAAAGACCAGAAACCACAATGGTTATTCAAATCAAGAGGTCCAAAGATTGGAAGCCACAATGGTTATCCTTCATCGACCAAAGAATGAGGCAGTCACAGCCCTCGCAAAGCAATCAAGACAAACAGTGTCACACGATTTGTTCAAAAAATAAAGAAATGGAAAGCCTGCTAAGTCGAAACTTGAAAACAAGCGACTTAGGCAAAAATTAGGGCATCCCGCTGGACTTCACAATCAAAGATTCACAAGAATCAGTCCAGGCAAAAGTTAGGGATAAGAAAAATAACGCAAAAGCGAAAGACAAAAAGGATTACACAAGAAAGATCCTTAAGCAAGAACAAAGTTGTGTGGCACAGACAGGAAGACAAAGGTGTGACTGACTCCAAATAACAACTTGATTGGTTCCTAAACCGATAGCAGCAATGGTTCCTCGACCGATATGAAACCCTTGTGAAAGGTGAGTGCTTGTGAAAATTAGCTGAACATAGGAATGGAGAACATCACGAAGAGGGGCGGACACAAATAATTTCGAGCCTATATCCTTTGTTTCTATAACCGTGAACCGGGCCACGATACAACCCTCAAAAGTCCTAACTGAAACAGGGTTAATTTGAGAGCGTACTACCACGAGATGGCGTTCCTGACTCCTATGAGTCGTGCTAAAAGACCTTGTTGCTATTGCATGTGCATGCGTTCTTTCAGTAAAAAATAATGTCGTATCTCAACCAGTGATTTTCTCACAAAGGTTTGCGACCCCTTTTCAAAACTTCAAGATTATCATGTGTGTTGCATTAGAATTTCCATTCTCTGAATAAACATTTTCTGCTTGCATACATTTGTTTGGCATCATAAAAAGCTCACATGTAGAAATTTAGTCCAGAAGCTTAAGCTTGCCAAGTTGAGAAGTCTAAAACTTCTGGAAGATAGTCACGTCGAGGTGCACTTTTCCGAGAAAACTCCATTGAGTAAGGACTTTGCCAACCATTCATGGTAAGAGCCAACCAATCTGGGGCAGTTCCGTCGAGTGATCTCTTCAAAATTCAGCCAAAATGGTACAATCAACTCGAGATTCAAATATCTCTCAAAGCAATTGGTCAAAGACTCATATTGGGGCAAGCCACCCCAATCGCACGAGGATTCATTCTTTCCTGAAGACAGATAATCGGAAGTTCAGAATATCTAGGCAATTATAGTCCTGAAGAGTTTAAAGAGACAAAGTCTTTTGTAAAATCCTCTTAAGGTAAAGCCCGAATCAAAGAAAATGATCCCTAGCACGAGACTACCTGAAATCTTTCCTCCTCAGCAAGATGCGGTTCAGTTCCGTTATCCCCAACAGACGCATGGAAGTTATCCCCAGTAAAGTCGTCAAACTTTTCTTCAGTAGGTTTTCCTTGATCTTATTTCCCAGCAGATCTCAAACCAAATCCTTCTCTTCCCCAGCAGAGCAATAAGGATTATCCCTAGCAAGAGTCGTCTTCCCGTAATGAAGCACTTCTTACAAGAATCCAGAAATTCCCGACAGTTAGCTGAACGGTTCCCTTCCCCATAGAAGTTTGGAAAAATCAGGTAGACAAGAGAGTTTTCCTCAGTAGAGCCTTGACAGGTCTTCCCCCAGCTAAGTCAAAAGGTTGTCGATTCCCCAGCGAAATCTTTGGGGTGAGATTCAATCCCCAGCAGTTGAGGCATCCCTTAGCAGGGTCTTCAAATCTAAAGTCCAATTTATTTTTGGCAAAGGTAATAAGTCGAGACAGGCTAGTCAAACCCTTCTCCAGCAGAAATATCGGCAACCATCTGTATTTCCCACAGAGTCAACAAAGATTTGTTATTTCCGCGTCAGGAATTCCCTTTGTATCTATCCCCTAGTGTCATGGGGCATCATGTCATACAGTTCAACGTATGCGTGCTCAATCCAAGGTTGATATCCAAAGTCTACCCACAACGTGACAATTTATCCAAAGTCCAACCGCAGATTGGCCAAAGTCCATCCTCTGGGTGGAAAATTCTTAAAGTCCAGCCGCAGACTGGCCAAAGTCCATCCTCCGGGTGGCGAATTCTCAAAATCTCCCGTAGCGAGCAGCATCCCCCGTAGTGTGGCAAAACATTGAAGTCTCCCGTAGTGAGCAGAAGTCTCCCGTAGCTGAGCAATGTGCCCCCGTAGTGTGGCGAATTTTCAAAGTCTCCCGTAGTGAGCAATGTGCCCCCGTAGTGTGGCAAATTTCAAAGTCTCCCGTAGCTGAGCAATGTGCCCCCGTAGTGTCGCGAATTTTCAAAGTCTCCCGTAGCTGAGCAATGTGCCCCCGTAGTGTGGCGAATTTTCAAAGTCTCCCGTAGCTGAGCAATGTGCCCCCGTAGTGTCGCGAATTTTCAAAGTCTCCCGTAGCTGAGCAATGTGCCCCGTAGTGTGGCGAATTTTCAAAGTCTCCCGTAGCTGAGCAATGTAGCCTTGTAGTGTGGCGAATTTCCAAAGTCTCCCGTAGTGAGCAAAAGTCTCCTGTAGTGAGCCAAAGTCTCCCGTAGTGAGCAATCTGCCCCCGTAATGGGGCGAATTTCCAAAGTCTCCCGTAGTGAGCAGAAGTCTCCTGTAGCGAGCCAAAGTCCTCGTAGTGAGCAATCAGCCCCCGTAGTGTGGCAAAATATTGAAGTCCTCGTAGTGTGGTGAATTTTCAAAGTCTCCCGTAGCTGAGCAATGTGCCCCCGTAGTGTGGCGAGATTTCCAAAGCCCCCGCAGTGTGGCAGAGTATCCCCGCAGAGTGAGCAAACGTCCATTCTCAGGGTGGCAAGGTATGAAAAGTCTCCTGTAGTGAGCAGAGCGCCCCCATAGTGTGGCCGAAATAAAAGTCTCTCGTAGCGAGCAGTGACCCCCGCAGTATGACGAAGCATTCGAAAAACCACCTGTTGTGTGGCATGTCATTAATATCCCAACAAAAGTCCACCCGTAGCGTGGCAAATCAGCAATCTCCCAACGTTATTCCAAAGCATTCATCAGAGTACTACTCTTCACATCAGAGTTATCCCCAATCAGAGTTCAGATGGTTGGGTTTATTTCTTTTGTCTTCTTCCACCGAGTGCAAATTTTCTGGTTATTTTAGTATTCAATCCCTGCATATTTCAAACGTCTGAAAGTGACTGCTATCATCCATTCAAGTCTACAATGATTGAATAGGGGCAGCTGTAACACCCCAAAATTTGTCCTCTTATTTATTATCAACCTCGAGCGATTTATGCTTCATTCCCACATCATTCTGCATATCATTGCATCACATTTGAAAAAATAAATAAATAAATCATCATCCTTTGCATACGTATGAGGTGTGTGGTCGATTGAGGTTTTCCAAACATTGGAGTTCAAGAGAAAAAATAATATCCCAAGAAAATATCCAAACCACTTCCAAGCTAACCAACCAAAAAAAGGTGAGATTTCACCTTTCCCTCCATTTTCCTTCCGTTTTCCTTCCACATTTCCTTTCATTCTTTCCCCTCTTATTTTTCCACTTCAATTCCAATCCTTTTCCCTTGGATGCTTCTACCATGTTCTACAACCTTCTAGAGTATTCCATGGAATATTCCAAGGAATATTCCATCTCCAACCCTAACCGTAACTAACTACAAACCTAACTCCATTCCTAAACCTAATTCCATTCCCAAACCTAGATCCAAGCCTAGCCTCTATATAACCATTAATCACTTCAATGCAAAGGGTTCCCAAAATATTTTGTTCCCAATTTTTTCACTTTCTCACAATTTCTAGAATCATTTTTTCTCTCTCACTTTTCCTCCATTTCCCTTTTCATCAAAGCTTTTTGAAGAAGCTCTTCAAGTTTCACATTGAAACTTGAATATCTTAAAGCTTATCCTCCAACCTCCATTGATTTGGACATTGTAGAAGAAGAAGCTACTGATTTGTGTGAAGATTTCGACTTATCGGAAGCGCAAGAAGTATCAAGCATCAAGAACGTATTTATTTTGCGCATTCGCGGATTCTATGGATTTCTCTTCGATCAAGCTTTGATTCTTGCAACATTTACTGAAGCACTTCTCCGCTTCGTAGGTTGGTGAACTAAAACCATGCTAACTTTAAATTATTCCCTCCATCTCGCCATTTTGGTATTCTTTAAGTGCTTTTCACTACTTGTGGTTGATTACGTTTTCATTACGTTTTGCTAGCGATTTGTGGAGTTTAATGGATTAGAAGTTAGGTTGTAGCTTGTTATAGGTTCTAGCATGTGTTAATAAGCCCTAATTGAGTAGAAATTCGTGTTAACATGATTAGATGTGTGTTAGGGATGTTTAGAAGTAAGTTTGTGGCCAAAAGCACTTATTTCAAACAATTTTTCACTTTCTGTTCAGCATTAACCGGTTAACACATTTGGTTAACCATTTAACGCGTGCGTTTTGCCATAAATTAGTATTGTCCAGGATCCGTTAACCGGTTAACCATTTGGTTAACCGGTTAACGGTGTTGGATTTTGGTTTTTTAGCTTATTTGCTTGCTTTGTCTTGCCTCCTTGTGCTTCTAATGTTCATGCATGTTTAGGTACTAATTTTAGGGAATTTTCTAGGTTGGTTTCGACATCACATTCCCCCATTTCGAGTCGTTTCGACGCGTTTTTGTTCATGTTGCATATTATGCGTTTATGTTTTCATTTGTGTATAATTTGACTCATTGCATTTTGTTGCTATGTCTATGCATCATTTGGCATGTAAATAATCATGTTGCATTCTGTTTTTGCATCTTTTGCACCATTTGTTAACTCATTTGCATTTCATTGTATCAATATATATGTTGCATTTTTCATAACCATGTATGTATGTGTGTAACACGGTGGGAGAACTGACTTTAAGTAATGTTGCGGATAGCAAGAGTCGCCACCGACTTTTATTTTATCCTAAAGGAAAGGTTATAAAAGAACAGGAAAGACCTTAAGAGAATATTTTGGGTCCGGGGGGTAGGTTATGAAAAGGGAAGGTGTTAGCACCCTTTTCATCCATGGTTATCCATGGGCTCTTAGGTACTTAAGCTCACTTTAAATTGTTTTTGAAAAATGTAGTGTGTGAATAGAAAAATTTTCAGAATAGTTTAATAATAATCCATGTACGGATGTGTAAGAAACTTGTTTGAAAATTTGTTTGAAAATGTTAAGTGTTTGAAATTTTTTTTTGAAGTGAGCAAGTACATAAAAGGAACCTACCCTAGAATTTAAAGTCTTTCTTGTTTTTTTTTTTTCTTTCCTTGGTAAGACTATCCCTACTATTAAGGAGTAGGTAGTCTTTACCTTGGATATAAAGGGACATATGAGGGACATTTTGTTTTATGAAGGCAACTGTGGGGTGTATTAAGCACATATGAGGGACTATCATCATTTTTCGAAGGGACTCGATTCGTATAGGCAACCATGAGGGACTTGATGATTTATCTTTTGAAGGGACTTGCTTTATACACCCCACTTGACCATTATTCGTAGGCAACTAGAGGGATAACCTTAGAAAGTGAGACGGCGATTAAAATCGACTTACGTGTGTGACGTGTTTAATTTAATTATCTTATATTAAAAATTGTCTAAATTTATTTTAAATAACAAACATATTAACACTCCCTAATTACTAACCATAGCAATAATAATTAAATAATTACAAATTTACATCCAGGAACAATTACATAATAATTATAAAAATAAATAGCAAATAAATAAATATGATAGCAAGATATAAATATTGAATAAATAAATAAGCAAATCATAATTAGGGGTTAGTAACAAAATAATAATAATAATAATAATTTAGAAATAATAAACAAGGTTAGAAATATAATAATAAAAATATAATAATAAATAATAATATGGTTAGTAAATAAGAATAAACAAAATTAATCAAAATATTATAATAATAAGAAATTAACAATTTTTAATATAAACAACTAAAAAACAAATATGAATAAACAATTATTTTAATTTACAAATTATTAAGTTATATTTTAATTATATTTTAATTATAAAGTTACTACAAAAATCTAAACACAATTACTTCTAAACAAAAGTTATAAAAAATGTTTATTTAATATATAAAGAGAAAAATAAATTATAAGTGTATTTACAAAATGTTACTTTTTAATAATATGAAATATATTTGTATTTTGAGAGAAATAATTTATAATAATATTTATAATATTTACATGAATCATATTTAAATAAACAAATAACTATATATTATAATTATATTTAAACAAATAAAGATAGAATTAAGTTTTACAAAATTTGAATAAGAAAAACTATTTTATGATTTTTCTTTTTACAAGATTAGGGTTTTATTAGAAAAATATTTAGGGTTTAATTTGTGATACAAAAAATAATTTAAGAACATTTACATGTTTTAGGATTTGTTTAGAAAATATTAATCATATTTACTATTACCATTATTTTAGAAAAAAAAGAGACATATATACAAAAATATATTTAAGACAAATAAAGGGAGAGAAAAAAACTTACCTGACTGGGGTTTGAACCCAGGTCAGGATGTTTGCAAGTCAGAGTAATCACCAACAAGCTACCACATGCGCAGATGCAAGAAGGATGGGAATAATTGGTTTTAAGCCCTGCCCTTTGAAAATCCAGAAAAATCAAAAAAAACCAAAAGGCCTGGGATAGGACTTGAACCCAGGACCTTTACATTAGCAAGCGTACGCATCACCACCCGGCTGGAAGAGCCAATCTGTTAACAAACCACCCAGTAATAATAATATATGATATTTAATATGTAAATGAAACAAACCAAAAAACAATTGCCATGACCAGGTTTCGAACGCAGGTCATGCTGCCAATACACACACGCTCCCTTCCACTGGGCCAAGCAGCCAGCTTGTGATACAAACAGAAAGAATTAATTATATTTTATAATCAAATTTCAAATATGAAATTCGCGCCAGTCAACTCCTTCTTCTCCAATTTTCCTGCGAATTTTCCTCCCTTTTTTCCTGCGAATATTGTTACGAGTTCTTCATCCCTGCGAATCACAAACTCAATCCAAACAACAAAATTTTACCAAATTGATTATATTATTGAATTGCTAATGAGTTTTGCAATCGTCCTATGTCTTTCAAATCCATTTATCATTTGGAAATCGTGAAACCCTAAAGAGGGCCGAAAACCCTAATCATGGTGGATTCTTGTACCTGTAAGGAAAATCCAATTGAACCACCCAGAATCGTTCTATAGTCCATTCTAAACATCATACAACAATCAAAAACAGTTTAAACATAGTAAATCAATGGATTCGAAAAAAATATATTCAAGGTCAAGATGAATTCGGGTTAAGCAATTGGGTGCATATGAGATGCATATGGATGATGATTTATGATCAGAAGAGTCCAAGGAAGCTTGCTATGTCTTCAAAATACCTTGTGGAGACCTAGAAATCAGAAACCGAAAGTGAGTTTTTTGGAAGATTTTTTGACTTTGTGAACTTACTTGTGGCTGCTGGAAATTCGTGGCTAGGGTTATGCTTATGATCAATACTTATAGGTGAATCAATCTAGGTCAGAAAATTCAATGGTTATGTGGATAATTTGATTTAAAAAGATTGAAAAAGATGGTGTCATGAAATTCAAATATTGGCTCATGAATGCTTGCTATTTTGGGAGAGATCACATGATTTCATTCCTCTTTGATTCAAATCACCAATTATGAAATTCTAGAAACATTATCCAAATAAAATCTTTAATTTTTATATTTTATTTATATTTAAAATGATTTTTAATGATTTAAATCAAAATAAATAGAAATAAAAATAATAAAAATCAGATTTTAAGTGGTTTGGGTCGTGCATAATGATATAGTATGGATTGGATCATAACTTGGGCAGCCCATTTGGAAAGAAATGATTTTAAACCTCCATTTTCAACATAAACCATCACAAAATTTCCCAACTTTGCAAAGGCACATCTCCCTCAATTTTAAGGGTATGAGGGTGTTCTTGGACTTTTCGGAAAGCTTGAAGAGTCCTCTAAACAACCCCATTGGTTTCAGGTCCATATCATTTACCAATTTCAAGTTATGCCCTTTTGAAGTTGTTGACTTTTTGTTGACTTTTGAAATGACCTATAATGTCTTAGATCATATCTTTCAAATGAAGCATTTTTGGGCTTAACCTTCAACATCAAAGTTGTAGAAAATTCAATTTCCTTCAAAATGAGCTTTGGATGGAGACTTGGTGATGAAGCATGTGAAAGTTATGGCTGGTCAAAGTTCAGTTGACTTTTCCTAAGGAAACCCTAATTTAGAAACTCCTGATTCTTGATGATCTGAAATCTCCTTGATGAATCATGATCAACCCTTGATCAAATGATGAATTTTACTTAATATACTTGATGTTGGCAAAAAATCATGAAGTTTGACTTTGGTTTGACCACAGTTGACCTTAGTTTGACTTTTTGACTGTATTGACTGATTTTGACTTATCTGATCATCTGACTGAGCAAACTTTTGAGAAAAGTCTTGAAACTTGACATGGGGGTTCTTATACACATATAAGATGTTATTAAGCTCTCTTGAGGTATTGGAAGTCCATTTAGCCTGATTAAAGTCAAAACCCTAGTTTTGGGTGCACTGCTTAGGAGGTGCATTGTTTGAGGGAATTGTCAACTTCTTTGACCAATTGTGAACTTTGTGAACCTTGTGAATCTTCATAAACTGTCTTGTGAACCTCATGGGAGGTATTGTGAAGCTTGTGAACCTTGTGAACCTCATGAAGGGGCTTTGTAGACCTCATGAACCTCAGGGAAGCTTTGTAATCATTATGTAACTTGTGAACCTTGTGAACCTTCAAGAAGTAACTTGTAGACTTCATGAACTTCATGAAAGGTATTGTAAATGTTGAGAAGCTTGTGAACCTTGTGAACCTTCAAGAAGCAACTTATGGACTTCATGAACCTCATGAAAGGTTATGAAAATGTTGAGAAACTTGTGAACCTTGTGAACCTTCAAGAAGCACAAAGTCTTGTATTGTGAGGGCAAATTTTGGGGTGCAACAGCTGCCCCTGTTCAATTTTCTGAAACCTGAGGGGTTAGATTGGTATATTTGCCAGTCGTAACCTGGAAGGTTGAAGGGGATTGAACACAAAAGCCCAAAAATTTGCACTCACCAGTGCCTTGAGTGATATTGATGGTTGATTGAACATGATTGAGTGGGCTTAAAGATGCCACTAGGGGAAAGTTCTTCAGCAGTATAATGAGAGTTGTCAGGAATCTGGAATAACAGCATGTCTTCATGAGGATAGAGCGATCAATAATGATAACCCTAAAGCAGTCTTGAAGAAATAATATGATTTCAGGAGGATAGAGCAATCAATAATGATAACTCTAAAGCAGTCTTGAAAATATGATTCAGGAGGATAGAGCAATGGATAGCTCTAAAGCAGTCTTGAAATAATGATATGACTCCAGGAGGATAGAGCAATGATAACTCTAAAGCAGTCTTGAAGCAATGATTTCAGGAGGATAGAGCAATGGATAGCTCTAAAGCAGTCTTGAAGTAATGATATGACTCCAGGAGGATAGAGCAATGGATAGCTCTAAAGCAGTCTTGAAGTAATGATATGACTCCAGGAGGATAGAGCAATGGATAGCTCTAAAGCAGTCTTGAAGTAATGATATGACTCCAGGAGGATAGAGCAATGGATAGCTCTAAAGCAGTCTTGAAGTAATAATGCGATTTCAGGAGGATAGAGCAATCAATGGCTCTAAAGCAGTCTTGAAGTCATGAGAAGTTATCAGGAGGATAAAGTAACCCTGAGATTACAATAAAGCAGTCCCAAAGTAATAAGAGACTCATCAGGAGGATAAAGTAACCCTGAGGTTAAAATAAAGCAGTCCTGGAGACCATAAGTTTGTTTGTTGGATAATTAACCTGAAACAAGGTAGCTTTTGTATGATGATATTAGTTTATGCATTATGTATGCATGTATAACATGATGTACTCAAGTAATGTACTATGTGTCTATGGATATGTATGCTATGGTATGATGTAAATGATGTATGTATGATATGATACTGCCGGAAGCGTCTGAATATCTTTGTATAATAACTGCTGGCCAGGGAAAATAAATCCCGATTCGTTGTTGAAGAATATATAACCCTCTGTCTGCTGGGGATAACAAGGTATATATAACCTCCCGTATTACTGGGGATAGCAAGGTATATATAACCTTCGTCTTCGTTCGATAGTAGGATAAGTATAACTTCCCGTCTTCGTTCGTCGTACCCTTATTGGAAAGTAATTTCCCGTACATCCGTATGAGGATAAAAGAGATGGATATAAATTCCAGGGGAGATGAGACTTTATGAAGATGGATTTGCCCTACTGAGGGTTTGTAACTGTTTTGTAAAGATGAAGCTTCGTTGAAATCCTTCTCTCGTTCGTCCTTAGTAAATACTATTACTGCATTTTCATGCATTTCTGGTAAACATTAATCATATTAAAAGCATACATGCATTCAAACACAACCAATGGACGTTTCGCTTATGTAAATAGGGTAAAAGTAAATCTGGATTCAAAAGATGGAATTTATTTATATCAAAAAGTGACCCATACACGGGTAAGTTTGTACAAGGAGACATAAACCCTAGTAAGAGGATTTTGCCATAAAGTTTTACAAAAAGAATCAGCTATGTGGGAAACCATTCTATTGAGTTTCAATTCTACTATTGCCACTCAAGTATCTCATCTTCTTGCTGTTGAGACGAAAACGATTGGATTGAGCTTTATCTGTTCGAGCTTGAATAAGTAGTACAACTGGTTGCAGTTTCATGGGTGATCCAAACGAGACATAGTCATACGCTTTAATCCCTAACTTTTGCCTGGATTGCCCTTTCAGGTTTTCAATCCACCGGGATACCCTTTTTTGCCCAAGCCGCCTTTTCAGGTTTTCGACTTGCCGGGTGTACATCTTTTTTATATATATCCCTAATTTTTGCCCAAACCCTTTTGGTTTGCCGGGATGCCCTTATTTTTGCCTAGGCCAGTCAACCTAGCGGGTCTCTTTTTATGCGTAGTATTTTTTAACTATGTCTGCGTTCACAGGCTGTGGAAAGTCTTCACCATCCATTGTAGTCAGTATCATGGCACCTCCTGAGAATACTGTCTTGACTACAAATGGTCCTTCATATGTTGGGGTCCACTTGCCCCTAGGATCACCCTGTGGTAATATGATACGCTTGATTACCAAATCACCAACCTGATATACCTTTGGCTTAACCTTCTTGTTAAAAGCTTTGATCATCCGTTTCTGGTACATCTGGCCATGACAAACTGCTGCTAACCTCTTCTCATCAATCAAATTTATCTGGTCTAGTCGAGTCTGAATCCACTCATCTTCATCCAAGCCTGCATCCTTCATAATTCTCAAGGAGGGGATCTGAACTTCAATGGGCAGAACTGCTTCCATACCATAGACTAAGGAGAATGGGGTTGCCCCTGTTGAAGTACGTATTGTAGTGCGATAACCATGAAGAGCAAATGGTAACATCTCATGCCAATCCTTGTAAGTAACAGTCATCTTCTGTACAATCTTCTTAATGTTCTTATTAGCAGCTTCAACTGCCCCATTCATCTTTGGACGATACGGAGAAGAATTGTGATGCTTAATCTTGAACTGAGTGCAGAGATCAGTAATCATGGTGTTGTTCAGATTAGAGCCATTGTCAGTGATAATCCTCTCAGGGATGCCATACCTACATATGAGATTATTCTTAATGAACCGAGCCACAACATTCTTAGTCACAGATGCAAATGAAGCTGCCTCTACCCACTTCGTAAAATAATCAATAGCCACCAGGATGAAACGATGCCCATTGGAAGCAGTAGGTTTGATCTCACCAATCATATCAATTCCCCACATGGCAAAGGGCCAAGGAGCAGTCAACACATTCAATGGTGATGTAGGTACATGAACTTTATCAGCATAGATTTGACATTTGTGACAAGTTCTGGAGTGTTGATAGCAATCAGCTTCCATGGTAGACCAATAGTAACCTGCTCTCAAAATCTTCTTTGCCATGGTATGACCACTAGAATGAGTGCCAAAGGTCCCATCATGCATCTCTTCCATAATCTCAGTTGCTTCCTTCTTATCCACACAACGGAGCATAGTTGAATCATGATTACGCTTGTACAGAATGCCATTACTCAGAAAGAACTTAGCAGCAAACCTTCTCAGAAACTTCCTATCTTTGACAGATGCCCCTTCAGGGAATTCCTGAGCTTCAAGATATCTTTTCACTTCATAGAACCAAGGCTTCTCCTCTGCCCCTTCAGTGTCAATCTCATTGCAGTATGCAGGCTTCTCAAATCTATCAATGGTAATCTTGGGAGCTTCATCATCCCAACTGATCTCAAACATGGATGCCGTGGTGGCTAATGCATCTGCCAACTGATTCTCGCTTCGTGGAATATGTCCAAAGGTAATCTCTTGGAAATGTGGGATCAAAGACAACACATGCTCTCTGTAAGGAATGAGATTATCATGCTTGGTATCCCAATCTCCTTTAATCTGACTCACTACCAGGGCTGAATCTCCATACACATCAAGGAACTGAATCTTCATATCAATAGCAACTTTAATACCCATGATACATGCCTCATACTCAGCCATGTTATTGGTACAATAGAAACAAAGTCTGGCAGTAATCGGAGTATGACAACCTTCAGGGGAACTAATCACAACACCAATACCATTACCATGTGCATTAGAGGCACCATCAAAAACCATAGTCCATCGGGATCCTTGTTCAGGTCCGTCATATTGTCCAGGTTCTTTGGTAACAGTCATAATGTCTTCATCAGGGAACTCAAAATTCATTGACTGGTAATCATCTACTGCTTGATGAGCCAAATGATCGGCAACAACACTTCCCTTAATGGCCTTCTGAGTAGTATACTGTATATCATATTCTGTCAAGATCATTTGCCATCTTGCAATTCTTCCGGAGAGAGCAGGTTTCTCAAATATGTACTTGATTGGATCCATCTTCGAAATCAACAAGGTAGTATGGGTCAACATATACTGTCTTAGTCGGCGAGCAGCCCATGCCAAAGCGCAGCAAGTTTTCTCGAGCAGTGAGTATCTTGTTTCACAGTCGGTAAACTTTTTGCTAAGGTAGTAAATTGCCTGCTCTTTTCGACCAGACTCGTCATGTTGCCCCAACACACACCCCATTGAATTGTCTAGCACTGTTAAGTACATAATCAAGGGTCTTCCATCAACTGGTGGCATCAAAATTGGTGGCTCTAGCAAATATCTCTTGATTTCATCAAAGGCAGTCTGGCACTCATCATTCCATTCCATCACCTGATCTTTCTTCAACAACTTGAAGATTGGCTCACAGATGGTAGTCAATTGGGAAATAAATCTTGCAATGTAATTCAATCGTCCCAAGAAACCTCTAACCTCCTTCTCAGTACGGGGAGCTGGCATCTCTCGTATAGCTTTCACTTTTGCAGGATCCACTTCAATACCTTTTCCACTGACAATGAAACCCAGGAGTTTACCAGATCTAACTCCAAAAGTACACTTGTTTGGATTTAATCTCAACTTGTATTTCTTCAACCTCTCAAACAACTTGTGCAGATGATCAAGATGTTGCTCTTCATTCTGAGATCTGGCTATCATATCATCCACATATACCTCTATCTCATGATGAATCATATCATGAAACAAAGCCACCATAGCACGCTGATATGTTGCCCCTGCATTCTTCAAACCAAATGGCATCACTTTATAGCAAAAAGTGCCCCACTGTGTCACAAATGTTGTCTTCTCCATATCTTCAGGCGCCATCTTGATTTGATTGTAACCAGAGAAACCATCCATAAAAGAGAATACTTTATGCTGAGCAGTGTTGTCTACCAAAATGTCAATATGAGGAAGTGGAAAGTCATCTTTGGGGCTAGCCTTGTTCAAATCTCTGTAGTCCACACACATACGTACCTTACCATCTTTCTTAGGAACCGGTACCACATTTGCAACCCACTGAGGATAAGAAGTTACTGCTAAAAACCCTGCATTGAACTGTTTCATTACCTCTGCCTTGATCTTTTCTGACATTTCAGGACGCATACGACGAACCTTCTGCTTCTTTGGACGACAATCTTCTTTCACTGGCAAACGGTGAACCACAATGTCTGTATCCAACCCTGGCATATCTTCATAAGACCAAGCAAAGATCTCCACATAGTCACGTAACATCTGAATCAACCTGCTCTTGACATTGTCCTCTAAATCAGCCCCTACCTTGACCTCTTTTCTGTCTTCCTCAGTTCCCAGATTCACAACTTCGACTGGCTCTTCATGTGGCTGTATAGCTTTCTCTTCTTGTTGTAACAACCTAGCAAGCTCTACAGGTATTTCACAATCGTCCTCATTTCCATCTTCAGTTTGATAGATCGGATTCTCGAAATTGTAATTGGCAATAGTAGAACTGTTATCAACAGGATCCAGAGTGGATGAGGATCTGCATTTAGTGATGTGGGTGTGTGTAAGAACACATAGCTGATAAAGCACAAATAAAGAAAAGAAAGACAAGGAACACAATATTTACTAAAACGAAACGCCACTGATTTTATTAAATGAAGTATGCAAATGAAATGACAGCCCGTAACAAGCACACCATTGTGCCCCGGGTAAGGCACATGGCTTGAAAGTTTTATTGTTCAGAAATTACAAATGTAAAAAACACAACACAGTAATAGTATTTACTCCTGACTAAAGGAGATAGGGATAACATCTTCAGCTTTCCAATTATTGAGTCCAGCACCCACAGTAGGAAAAATCCATGCATCCCAAGTTGTAGTCTTCATCTTGATCTCCCACAACATTGATAACCCCTTGATTGGTGATACGAGCAGCACGAGCACGACGAACAGCCTTCTGGGACTCTGCAGTGAAACCCAAACCAAACTTGTCAGACTTGTATGGAATATCAGGAAGCTGACCCCAAATAGTACAACCACCTTCATCCACCACAGCTCTAGCATCATTGAGGGAGGCCATTGCCATTGTTGGAGATTTTCTGATGACCACAGGAACCTTCTTCACAGCAGGAGGAGTCACACAATCATTACCAACCCAGGGAACCACTTCAAATGACTGACATGGAGTCTCAATGTATTCACCTTCTACTTCCAGATACTTGAAAGTGTTTACATGGCTGACAAAGTATTCTTCCTCTCCAAAGACAGTAACAACCTTTCCATTCACCGGATATCTCAACTTTTGGTGCAATGTAGAGGTCACAGCACCTGCCCCATGGATCCAGGGACGACCAAGCAGACAAGAGTATGAAGGACGAATATCCATCACATAAAATGTAGCAGTAAACACCTGAGAACCAACTTTGATAGGAAGATCAATCTCCCCATGCACTACTCTTCTAGAACCATCAAAAGCCTTTACCACAATATTACTAGGCTTCAACACCGTATCTTCAGGACTCAGCTTATTCAGGACTTCCTTGGGCAACACATTCAGAGAGGAACCATTGTCTATTAGCACATGTGACAGAGTGGTGCCCCTGCATTCAATTGAAATATGCAAGGCCCTGTTATGGTCCCTCTTGGCAGGGGTCAAATCAGCATCAGAGAATCCTAACCCATTGTCATAGGTCAGGTGAGCAACACAATTCTCAAATTGGTCCACAGAAATTGCACTGGGCACATGAGCAGACTTCAAAAACTTGATCAAGGACTTGGCATGAGCCTCAGAACACAGCAACAAGGACAACATAGAAATCTTTGAGGGAGTATGCCCCAACTGATCCACAATGTCGTAATCACTCTTGCGAATGATTTTCAATACTTCTTCCATCTGCTTAGAGAGATCATCAGCAGCTGGAACATTAGTAGTTATAGACTCAATAACAGGACCTTTGCCACGAGCATCAGTAGTGGAAGTAGTGGCAGGAGTAACTGCACTCTTAGAAGCAACTGGAGGAGAGAAGACTCTTCCACTACGAGTGATCTTGCTAGATCCAGCAATATTATCAATATCAGCAGGCATATCAGGTAAAGGCTCTTGCTTAACACCATGGATGTAAACATCAGACCCATAGTGCCAAGGCACAGCTTTATCAGATGTATAAGGAATAGGACCAGGAGTGGTAATGATCAGAGGAGCCACTCTGGCTTCAGCAACAACTTTCACAGGACCTTCAGCAGTAATCTTGATTGGGCCCTGACGAGTAATTTTAATAGGACCCTTTGAAGTGATTCTTACCGGTACTTTGTCAACCATGTCAACCTCTTCAATCTTCTTACCCTGAGTCAGATGATCCACCATATCTTCTACAGATGCTGGTCTTCTTTCAAACACTATAGTATACTTATCCATGAGACGTTGAATTCCATCTCTCAAAATGAAGCAACTATCTGGTTTATAGGTACAATACAGACAATCTTCACGACAACCTGGAAAGATCCCAGCTTGTACTAACCTCTTTTTGATAACAGACAATGGTGTGGTCAACTCCCTAACTGAATAGACATGCAGGTCTTCATCAATGTCTTCATCAATGGCATTGACAGTCTTCTCATGATTTGGCAGTGGTGCTGTAATCACATTTGGTGGATCAAACTCAATTTCTCCAACATCAATCATATCTTGAATTTTGTTCTTCAAGACCCAGCAGTTATTAGTATCATGTCCCGGACAGTTTGAATGATATGCACATCGTGCATTGGGATTGTACTTGGGAGAAGTAACATTGGGATTCTGAGGAGCCTCCCTCAGGGTAATAAGTTCAGCCTTCAACAAGTGTTGCAATGCCTGAGCCATTGACATGTTGATCTTCGTGAACTGTCTTCTAGCCCTCTGTTGGTTGCCTTGAGGCTGCTCTGTTGTTGCAGGAGGTGGATTTGAAATATGAACTGCACTAACAGACTGATGCCTTCTGTTACGATCAGGTTGACCATAAACAGCATTGGATTCTTTCTTCCCAGTGGGAGGCTTCTTTGCAGCACCTGATGAAGAAGTGCCCACTTGGATCTTACCACTCTTGATACCATTCTCTACCCGCTCTCCCGTCATGATCAACTCAGTGAAGCCAGATGATGAGCTTCCAATGAGATGACTGTAAAACGGACCATTCAGCGTACACATGAACATATCAACCAATTCCCTGTCAGTCAAAGGGGGTTGAACTCTTCCAGCTAAATCTCTCCACTTCTGAGCATACTCCTTAAAACTTTCTTTGGCACCCATTGACATGCTTTGCAGCTGCATGCGAGTGGGGGCTAAGTCAGCATTGTATTGATACTGCTTATAGAAAGCTTCAGCAAGATCATTCCAGTCTCTGATGTTGACACTCTCCAACTGATAATACCACTCCAGCTGAGCTCCAGATAAGCTCTCTTGAAAGAAATGGATCCACAACTTCTTATCAGCAGTGTGGGGTTGGATTCTTCTAACATAAGATCTCAAATGCAGCTTGGGACAAGAGACCCCATCATAAACAACAAAGGTAGGAACCTTGAAACCAATGGGTATCACAACCCCAGATATCAAACTCAAATCTTCAAAATCCAGCCCAGATGATTTCTGTAATTCCATAGCATCCATCCTATCCACCAGCATCTTGAATTTGTCTTCATTAGGCTCATGGTAGTAGTTAGCCTCAGAATCAGAGTCCCCCATAGTGTTGTGGAGACTGCCTCTCTCTTTCTCAGATTCCTCAGATTCATAGTCTTCAACCTGTTCCTTGGTCTTGACAGGACCCTTGAACCTTCTTCCCATGTTGAGCAACCCAGCAGATCTTCTAGTCTTCTTAGTCTTCTTGGCCAGAAGTGCCTTCAAATCATCTTGCCCCTTGGACAGGTTCAAGATCAGCTCTTGGAACTGTGCATTTTGTGCCTGAAGATCCTTAACTGATTGTTCAAGAGCCATTGCTGAAATAAACAGCGAGAAGATGAGAAACCTGTGCACAATTATAAACCTGTGATGCAATGAAATGATATGGGAATGCATATGCAATGTTTTCAAGGACCACAGAATTTAAATTTGCTTAAACAAACAAGAATGTAACTTTTTATTAGTAATAACTTGTTTTGCCTTTTAGGCTTACAAAAATGGAAATGAAATAAGTACAAAAGATGGGGTTTTAAGTCTCCCATGGATGTTTCCTCTTTGTGTTGAGGTATGAGTTGAGGTTTCGTTCCTCGTGAAGTTGCTTTGTGAGCTCTAGGATTCTTGCTTGGCTTGCTTTGTAATGAGCCTCGAAAGTATCCCTTTGCTCCTTCAGTTGGATCCATGATCTCTGCAAGTCTTCCTTATCAGTAGGCATGTCTGGGTGAAGGATGGTATAAGATGTGTCTCCTTCAGCAACAGGTTCCATGGTAACTGGTAGGATGGCAGGATATGGCATCATGAGTGTCTGAGCACGAGATCGTACCCATCTGAGATAAGCCTCCATAGGAATAGTGTACTTAGGCTCCAGTGTCTTGCTGTCAATCCTGTTTACCTTTCCCCAAGCTCGTATGAATCTCTGACGGTAACCCTGAAGATCGTTGTCGTAATCAAACACAATGCCTTGAATCAACATGTCATGTGGACCATCACTCCGAGCGTAACCAAACTGTCGTAAAGCTAGGGAGGGGTTGTAGGTGATGCCTCCTCTTATGCCTAGAAGTGGCACATTAGGAAACTCCCCACAACGGTCAATGATAGTGACATTCTCCATAGATCTGGAGCACCAATGAATGTCTGAGTGAGAAAGTGACATAATCCTCTTAGACCATCTGAACCCTTGCTCATTCTTCATTACTGAGCGAGGAAGGTGAGAAATAAACCACCTAGATAGCAAAGGTATGCAGCACATCAAAGTTCCTCTTGCCCTTGTAGTACGGGTGTGAAGAGAATGCAGGATGTCTCCAAGCAATGTAGGTACTGGATTGTGACTCAGGAAAATGTTGATGGCATGAACGTCTATGAACTGATCTGGATTGGGGAACAATACTAAGCCATATATCAGCAAGGCTAAGATCTCCTCAAAAGCATCATAGCTCATGGCCTTCAAGAACATTTGAGCTTTATCCACTAATACCTTAGCAAGAATACCCTTGACTCCACTTCTCGTTTCTAGAACAATGTCAGACTTCTTCAGATGTAGAGCTGCAGCAATAACCTCAGGTTTAAGTTCCTTCTCCAAACCTGTGAAGGGTCTTTGATCAAGAACAGGTATACCCAGAAGCTTAGAGAACTCCTCCATGGTAGGGACCAACTGATAGTCAGGGAATGTAAAGCAGTGGTGCTTAGGGTCAAAGAACTGAAACAGGACACTCATCATGTCTTCATTGAACCCTGAAGTGACTAGATCCAATAGGTGACCATGTCTCTTGTTGAACCGGGAATAATCAGACACTTGAGAAACCAACTCTTTAAGCTTGGGAGGTATCCCCACAAAGTTGATCCTGATGGTGTTTCTACGAGCTGAAGCCATGACCTGCAACAAAGAACAAAGATAAATCCTTTGGTCCTTGAAATGGTTAGGGAAAATGGTATGCTTATGATGCATGATGATGTCATGATGTTATGCTCAATCACAAACATGTGGCACACACAAACAAGTCACACCATAGCCCTAGGTTTAAAGGCTTGCGTGAAGTTCAAAGGTAAGTACCCTCCCCTGAAGTTAGATGGTTCATCCTGTCCTACAAAAGTAACCAGGTTCTAAGGGATCTCAATATCATTGATCCTTCACAAGGGTGGTTGATCAGAAGGCAACTTACTTGCCAACCAAAACCCTCCAAGTTTAAGATCTCAATGAGTGTAGCATCGAGTGTCAACCAACTTCAGTCTGCACCAAAGCCGGTTACCTCACTACTTTCTAAAGGCCAAGATGAGTTAACTAGGATTCTAAAAGTTAGTTAATGCATTGACAACATATGGCAGCCTCAATATTATCCTCAACTTGACTTAAGGAATATAAGCACCAACCAAGAAGTCGCACTAACTATGGCCACCAGATCAACCGTATCGATATACGTCGTACAGTTTCCTTGGTCTATTGCCATTTACCTAAGGTACACTAGATCCGGGTTATGACCTTTCACACATAAGAGCACCCCAACAAGTAATATAAAACAAACAAAGCAAACAATTCAAAGTGATCTTAATTCCTAAGGGTACCCCTCTTAATTGAATCCCCAGCAGAGTCGCCAGTTCTGTAACACGGTGGGAGAACTGACTTTAAGTAATGTTGCGGATAGCAAGAGTCGCCACCGACTTTTATTTTATCCTAAAGGAAAGGTTATAAAAGAACAGGAAAGACCTTAAGAGAATATTTTGGGTCCGGGGGGTAGGTTATGAAAAGGGAAGGTGTTAGCACCCTTTTCATCCATGGTTATCCATGGGCTCTTAGGTACTTAAGCTCACTTTAAATTGTTTTTGAAAAATGTAGTGTGTGAATAGAAAAATTTTCAGAATAGTTTAATAATAATCCATGTACGGATGTGTAAGAAACTTGTTTGAAAATTTGTTTGAAAATGTTAAGTGTTTGAAAATTTTTTTTGAAGTGAGCAAGTACATAAAAGGAACCTACCCTAGAATTTAAAGTCTTTCTTGTTTTTTTTTTTCTTTCCTTGGTAAGACTATCCCTACTATTAAGGAGTAGGTAGTCTTTACCTTGGATGTAAAGGGACATATGAGGGACATTTTGTTTTATGAAGGCAACTGTGGGGTGTATTAAGCACATATGAGGGACTATCATCATTTTTCGAAGGGACTCGATTCGTATAGGCAACCATGAGGGACTTGATGATTTATCTTTTGAAGGGACTTGCTTTATACACCCCACTTGACCATTATTCGTAGGCAACTAGAGGGATAACCTTAGAAAGTGAGACGGCGATTAAAATCGACTTACGTGTGTGACGTGTTTAATTTAATTATCTTATATTAAAAATTGTCTAAATTTATTTTAAATAACAAACATATTAACACTCCCTAATTACTAACCATAGCAATAATAATTAAATAATTACAAATTTACATCCAGGAACAATTACATAATAATTATAAAAATAAATAGCAAATAAATAAATATGATAGCAAGATATAAATATTGAATAAATAAATAAGCAAATCATAATTAGGGGTTAGTAACAAAATAATAATAATAATAATAATTTAGAAATAATAAACAAGGTTAGAAATATAATAATAAAAATATAATAATAAATAATAATATGGTTAGTAAATAAGAATAAACAAAATTAATCAAAATATTATAATAATAAGAAATTAACAATTTTTAATATAAACAACTAAAAAACAAATATGAATAAACAATTATTTTAATTTACAAATTATTAAGTTATATTTTAATTATATTTTAATTATAAAGTTACTACAAAAATCTAAACACAATTACTTCTAAACAAAAGTTATAAAAAATGTTTATTTAATATATAAAGAGAAAAATAAATTATAAGTGTATTTACAAAATGTTACTTTTTAATAATATGAAATATATTTGTATTTTGAGAGAAATAATTTATAATAATATTTATAATATTTACATGAATCATATTTAAATAAACAAATAACTATATATTATAATTATATTTAAACAAATAAAGATAGAATTAAGTTTTACAAAATTTGAATAAGAAAAACTATTTTATGATTTTTCTTTTTACAAGATTAGGGTTTTATTAGAAAAATATTTAGGGTTTAATTTGTGATACAAAAAATAATTTAAGAACATTTACATGTTTTAGGATTTGTTTAGAAAATATTAATCATATTTACTATTACCATTATTTTAGAAAAAAAAGAGACATATATACAAAAATATATTTAAGACAAATAAAGGGAGAGAAAAAAACTTACCTGACTGGGGTTTGAACCCAGGTCAGGATGTTTGCAAGTCAGAGTAATCACCAACAAGCTACCACATGCGCAGATGCAAGAAGGATGGGAATAATTGGTTTTAAGCCCTGCCCTTTGAAAATCCAGAAAAATCAAAAAAAACCAAAAGGCCTGGGATAGGACTTGAACCCAGGACCTTTACATTAGCAAGCGTACGCATCACCACCCGGCTGGAAGAGCCAATCTGTTAACAAACCACCCAGTAATAATAATATATGATATTTAATATGTAAATGAAACAAACCAAAAAAACAATTGCCATGACCAGGTTTCGAACGCAGGTCATGCTGCCAATACACACACGCTCCCTTCCACTGGGCCAAGCAGCCAGCTTGTGATACAAACAGAAAGAATTAATTATATTTTATAATCAAATTTCAAATATGAAATTCGCGCCAGTCAACTCCTTCTTCTCCAATTTTCCTGCGAATTTTCCTCCCTTTTTTCCTGCGAATATTGTTACGAGTTCTTCATCCCTGCGAATCACAAACTCAATCCAAACAACAAAATTTTACCAAATTGATTATATTATTGAATTGCTAATGAGTTTTGCAATCGTCCTATGTCTTTCAAATCCATTTATCATTTGGAAATCGTGAAACCCTAAAGAGGGCCGAAAACCCTAATCATGGTGGATTCTTGTACCTGTAAGGAAAATCCAATTGAACCACCCAGAATCGTTCTATAGTCCATTCTAAACATCATACAACAATCAAAAACAGTTTAAACATAGTAAATCAATGGATTCGAAAAAAATATATTCAAGGTCAAGATGAATTCGGGTTAAGCAATTGGGTGCATATGAGATGCATATGGATGATGATTTATGATCAGAAGAGTCCAAGGAAGCTTGCTATGTCTTCAAAATACCTTGTGGAGACCTAGAAATCAGAAACCGAAAGTGAGTTTTTTGGAAGATTTTTTGACTTTGTGAACTTACTTGTGGCTGCTGGAAATTCGTGGCTAGGGTTATGCTTATGATCAATACTTATAGGTGAATCAATCTAGGTCAGAAAATTCAATGGTTATGTGGATAATTTGATTTAAAAAGATTGAAAAAGATGGTGTCATGAAATTCAAATATTGGCTCATGAATGCTTGCTATTTTGGGAGAGATCACATGATTTCATTCCTCTTTGATTCAAATCACCAATTATGAAATTCTAGAAACATTATCCAAATAAAATCTTTAATTTTTATATTTTATTTATATTTAAAATGATTTTTAATGATTTAAATCAAAATAAATAGAAATAAAAATAATAAAAATCAGATTTTAAGTGGTTTGGGTCGTGCATAATGATATAGTATGGATTGGATCATAACTTGGGCAGCCCATTTGGAAAGAAATGATTTTAAACCTCCATTTTCAACATAAACCATCACAAAATTTCCCAACTTTGCAAAGGCACATCTCCCTCAATTTTAAGGGTATGAGGGTGTTCTTGGACTTTTCGGAAAGCTTGAAGAGTCCTCTAAACAACCCCATTGGTTTAAGGTCCATATCATTTACCAATTTCAAGTTATGCCCTTTTGAAGTTGTTGACTTTTTGTTGACTTTTGAAATGACCTATAATGTCTTAGATCATATCTTTCAAATGAAGCATTTTTGGGCTTAACCTTCAACATCAAAGTTGTAGAAAATTCAATTTCCTTCAAAATGAGCTTTGGATGGAGACTTGGTGATGAATCATGTGAAAGTTATGGCTGGTCAAAGTTCAGTTGACTTTTCCTAAGGAAACCCTAATTTAGAAACTCCTGATTCTTGATGATCTGAAATCTCCTTGATGAATCATGATCAACCCTTGATCAAATGATGAATTTTACTTCATATACTTGATGTTGGCAAAAAATCATGAAGTTTGACTTTGGTTTGACCACAGTTGACCTTAGTTTGACTTTTTGACTGTATTGACTGATTTTGACTTATCTGATCATCTGACTGAGCAAACTTTTGAGAAAAGTCTTGAAACTTGACATGGGTGTTCTTATACACATATAAGATGTTATTAAGCTCTCTTGAGGTATTGGAAGTCCATTTAGCCTGATTAAAGTCAAAACCCTAGTTTTGGGTGCACTGCTTAGGAGGTGCATTGTTTGAGGGAATTGTCAACTTCTTTGACCAATTGTGAACTTTGTGAACCTTGTGAATCTTCATAAACTGTCTTGTGAACCTCATGGGAGGTATTGTGAAGCTTGTGAACCTTGTGAACCTCATGAAGGGGCTTTGTAGACCTCATGAACCTCAGGGAAGCTTTGTAATCATTATGTAACTTGTGAACCTTGTGAACCTTCAAGAAGTAACTTGTAGACTTCATGAACTTCATGAAAGGTATTGTAAATGTTGAGAAGCTTGTGAACCTTGTGAACCTTCAAGAAGCAACTTATGGACTTCATGAACCTCATGAAAGGTTATGAAAATGTTGAGAAACTTGTGAACCTTGTGAACCTTCAAGAAGCACAAAGTCTTGTATTGTGAGGGCAAATTTTGGGGTGCAACAATGTGCATTTAGTTGCATTTGGTTACATGTTTGATCATATCATTCACATCAATTCAATTTTGAATTTTGCATTAAGCTTGGCATTCTTGTTGATATATCATGTTGCATATTCATGATCAATGCTCATTATGTTCATATGCCATGTTCACGTGCCATATTTTGCATACTTGTTGCGTAATAAATCATGTGGTGCATTCTTGCATAATCCCTCAAAAATGATCATGTTCATTCAATTATGTATGTTGATCTATGTTCAAATGCATATTCATAATTAATTGGTACATTTTTTATTGAGTTTGTCCATACAAAATAAAAAATAATCAAATCTACATTTAACATTTCATAGATGACTTTGCATATAGGTGATGTAAAATACATGTTGTTTGTTATGTTGTTCATGTTGTATGTAACTTTCTACACCTATCTTTTCATGTTGTATGCTGGCTGTAGAAAGTTGCCTTGTGTTGTGCATTGTTTTCATAGGTGTTTGTGCAGTTAGGGGCCATAGTTGGTGCTGAATCTTTGTTTTAGAATTTTTTTTAGTTCTTTTAGAATTAAGATAGAGTTGTTAGGATTTAATTGGTGTGGGTTTGCTTTATTATTTTTAATAAAATGCAACACTAATCTTTGTTTTGTAGGGAGGAAAAAGTATGTTTCCTTAAACCTTATCCTTTTATTTTTTATGCATTTCCTTTATGCATTTAATTCACTTTTTCCTTCCATATTTGCGATTGGTAGGAACCCCCTTTGTTAGGATCAACTTATCTTCCTTAGGAAGTAAGTTGCATCCCTTTCTTCTTTCTTTTCCTTTTCTTCCGTATGAATAGAAAAACCTCATAAACCATTAGGATCTCCCTTTTGTGCATAATAAATAACTTAGGGTTGGTCGTAGTCCCCCTTAGTTTTTTGTCCTTTTCCGATTTGAGTCTTCTTCTCTCATCTTCAAACAAAATATAAAAGACACTTAATAAGAGATTGAAATAGTCTCTTGCGCATAGCCTTATTCCATGGGGCACTCATATTCATTCCATCTTGGAATATTATGGGCTTGTCTAGCATGATGTGAAGTCTAATCATGAGACTATATTCACAAACAATAAACTCCAAAACATTTTTCATAAAAGACAATCAACAAAAACATAGTGTCTTCTCTTCTCATCTCCTAATCTTTGCGGACGAATGCGACTTGCCTCGATAGTTCAAACAGCGATACGGTAAACACCCTCGAGTCAGAGCCAGTAACACCTGAGCTAGAGCTATGGCAACGTCATCCTAAAAAATACAAACAAAGTCCCCGCCTTAGTTAGACGAACTACGGCGACTCTAATCCTCATTATCCCGATGAGGTATGTAGGCAGCGGGGTAGGGCCCGTTCGAGCACATTCTTTATTTTCCCTACATTTCCCCCTTTTCTTTTCGATTCTCTTTTCTTATTCCTTTTCTCATTTCCAAACCCATTCCAGTTAGCAGTTCATTTGTTCAGCAACATTCGTATTTTCTCACCCTATGAAACAAACAAGCGTGGATCCCATCGGGTACGACGGACAGTCTGGGGTGCTAATACCTTCCCAGGTCGTAACCGACTCTCGAACCCAGATCTTTGGTTCGCAAGGCCTCGTCATTTCCTTCTTCCTCAGGTTTGTGCAGCATTACCTTTCCTGTTCCTTCGGGATAAAAATGCATGGCTGGCGACTCTACCTTTTCCGTGCCACTTTCGCGTTTGTACTAGGATGAAAATCCCGGGAGCGACACATAGAAACCCTTCTTAAGTACAACTTCCCCAATACTTAGAACTTTGGATGGGCTGACGAATCCTTGAGAGGGATTAACGTCTCTTACTTTTAAAGAGGCTTCAATCTCATTTTTGAGCTTAGTATGATATTGTGTTGCACTCGTCTTGAAACGAGAGGTTAAACACATATAGATGCCAATGGCTCTAGTTGAGGAGATGTCAACAGAAATTGGACTTTAATCGTGAAGATCCCAATAACTACGTGACTTTGACCGTGTAGGATGATCATATGAAGAAACCATAACGACTGAGGAGAAATTCTCTAATTAGGGAAGCACGCTTCCCGTACCCCGTTGGGACCAATCACCAGATGTTCATTCTGAGAACTGCCTTTCATATTGTAAGATCTATCAAAAGAAATTAACTCAAACGGATTTTATAGAAGACCAGGCGTCCAAAACACTTCGGTGTCTTCAAACTCTTGAAGAGATTCACTGGATCTCGAAGTGACTGCCCTAGACTACACGGTCTATGAAGGAATTTGCTTCAAAAAGATTCATGAAGTATCTCACATCACTGTGAGATATTCTGCCCCCGTATCCAGAACCCTGTATAGGTATCCTCGATTAAAAGTATCTTGGAGAAAATGACTTATCATACTCTTGGGGTGGCCTGCCCCAATACGAGCCTTAAAGTGATTGCCCCTGATTAATTGATCTTTGAGGGGATTCCCAGACTATCTGCCCTTGGATAGATTTGAATCTCGAAGTGACTTCCCCGATTGGTTGAACTTTGGAGTGATTTCTCGACGTGATTGGCCCATGATGGCTACACCTTAAAGAGAGGGCTCGATGTGACTGCCCCAGATTGGCTACCTCTTAACACAAATGGTTGGGAAAGTCCTTACTCAATGAAGTTTCTTGGAAAAGTGCACCTTGACATGATTGTCCTTCGGAATTTTCAGACTTTTCAACTCGACAAGATAAAGCTTCTAGACTGTAAGCCTCTTTGGTGTCAAAAAAATGTATGCATGCAGAAAAATGTTTTATTCTGAGAATGAAAATTTTAATACAGCACACATGTTAATCTAGAAGTTTTTATTGAAAAGGATGTCGCAAACCTTTGTGAGCGAATCACTGGTTAATATACGACATTGACTTTGAATGAAAGAAAATAATGCCCATGCAACACCGACACATTCATTTTAGCATAACTAATGGGAGTCAGGGCCGCTATCTCATGATACTCGAACTAACCCTATTTCAGTTAGGACTTTTAAGGGTTGCATCATGGCCTGGTTCATAGTGTTTTAGAAAAAACGATTTATGGATCAAAGTTTATTTGTACCCACCCACTCTTCATAATGTTATTCAGTCCTATGTACAACTAGCTTTCACAAGTGTAATACCTCAAAATTTGCCCTCTCATTTTCTCAACATTTTGCATAGCATTTTGCATACATGACTTCATAAAATAACCAAAAAAAACATAGCTGAGGCATGGGTATGTGATCAATGATTGGAGCAACCGAAAGCTATGAAGAGGCTACCGAAGGGACACAAAGCTTCCCAAGCTTGTGCAAGGGGCTCACAACATCCCACAAGTCTTCACTTGAAGCCGCAAGCCATAGAAAGATGGGGTTTGATCAAAGGAGGCGAGCAGTGCAATATTTCCTGATGAAAAGGGCCGAATTAGGGTTTGTAACACGGTGGGAGAACTGACTTTAGTTATGTTGCGGATAGCAAGAGTCGCCACCGACTTTTATTTTATCCAAAGGAAAGGCATAAAAGAACAGGAAAGACCTTTTAAAAGATTTTTGGGTCCGGGGGGTAGGTTATGTAAAGGGAAGGTGTTAGCACCCTTTACATCCATGGTTATCCATGGGCTCTTAGTTACTTAGCTCACTTTGAATTGTTTTTGAAAAGGTGAAGTGTGTGAATAGAAAATTTTCATAAGAGTTAATAATGATCCATGTACGGATGCGTAAAAACTTGTGTTTGAAAATTGTTTGAAATTGTGAAATGTTTGAAATTATTTTGAAGTATTTTTAAAATGTGAGCAAGTAACTATGAGGAACCTATCCTAAAGTTTAAGTCTTTCTGTTCTTGAATCCTTTAAATGGTAAGACTATCCCTATTATTAAGGAATAGGTAGTCATTACCTTGGATGTGAGGGACATATGAGGGACATCTGTTTTGCGAAGGCAACTGTGAGGTGTATTAAGCATTTAGGAGGGACTATCATCATTATTCGAAAAGGGACTTGATCTTTAAAGGCAACCATTAGGGACTTGATGATTTTTCTTTTAAGGGACTTGCTTTATACACCCCACTTGACCTTATGATTAGGCAACATTGAGGGATAACCTTAGAAAGTGAGATGGCGATTAAAAATCGACTTACGTGTGTGAGTGTTTAATTTAATTTATCTTATAATTTTAAATGATCTAAATTCAATTTTAAGTAGAATACATATTCACACTCCCTAAATTACTAACCATAGCATAAAAATTAAATAAATTAACTATTTACAAAAATTACATCCAAGGAGCAATTACAACAATAATTGAAATAAGCAATTAAAATAAATAGCAAATAAATATAAAAGCAAGATATAAGCAAAAATAAATAAATAGACAATAATATAATATAATAAGGGTTAGTACCAATAAAAATTAAAATAAAGGGGGTTAGTGAAACAATAATAATAAATTTAATAATAAAATAAATGGATTAGTAATAATAATAAAAATTGGAAACTATTAAGAAATATGAACAATTATAAAATTATATACAACTTTTTAATTCTAAACATGAGAAATTATAAAATTTAATTATTTTTTTTAACCATATATTTTTTTTTAAAAGAATAAAATTTGAATTATGAGCAAAATTCTAGAAACAATTTAATATTATAAAAACAAAAAATTTGGTTATAAGCATATTTACAAGATTCAATTATATTAAATATTATATTTATAAAAAATTAATTATATGAATATGTATAATAATTATATTTACAAAATTAAAAAAAATAAAAATTAGGTTTTTAATAATTATTTAGGGAAAAATAGATTAGGATTTACTTAGAAAATATTTTTTAGGGTTTATAATATAATGACAATTCCTTTAATTAAATAGTACATATATATATTTTTATAATTTAAATAAATATACAATAATAAAAACTAATTTTTTTATTTAGAAAATAATTTTTTAGAAACTAGAAAACATAATATATATATATATTTTATAATAATAGAACAATATAATTTATTATTTGAATTTATTTTATATGGAATATTAATTAAATTGAAAAAAAATAAAGCAAAAGAAAAAGAAAATCAAAACCTGATGGGGCTGGGGTTTGAACCCAGTCCCCTATGCTTGCCAACAACAGCATCTACCACTGGACCATCAGCACGCGCGTGACATTATAGGGAGAAGAATTGGTTTTGTGCTTTGAATCTCTAAAATCAGAAAAAATAAGAAGCAAAAGGCCTGGGGGAGGATTGAACCCAGGACCTTTGAACACTCAAACGCACGCATAACCACCCGGCTGGGAGAGCCAATCTGTTAACAATCCATCAAACAATAATAATATATAATACTCAATGTATAAATGAGAAAAAACCAAAATTATTTGTCACGGCCAGGATTCGATCCCCTGCCCTTTCAGTCAAACGTATGCGTGCTTTTCCACTGGGCCAAGCGTTGGCTTGTGATAATGGACCAACAACATTGCATAAAATATTTTAACCAATATTTGAATTTTTGCTGAGCGCGCCAACTAGCTTCTTCTTCTCCAAATTTCTTGCGAAATTTCATGCAACTTTACCTGCGAAATCTCCTGCGTGTTCTTCAATGTTTTGAACCTGCGAAAACCAAACACTCACAAAACAACATCGATTCATGAAATTAATTAGTGTTTTATGATCCTCACAGTCCATACAACATTCCTATGTCCTCAAAATTCATTTATACTTGATGAATTGAAGAACCCTAATTTGGAGGTTCAAACCCTAATCATGGCCGATTGTGATTTAGGCAGTGAAGCTTTGGTTTAATGATCCAGAAACAATCTACATAACACCACAAACAAGATTATGTAAACAAAATTCAACAATATGCAGCAAATTAATGGAATCGAAAAACATATTTTCAAGAACAAGTGAGCTTCGGGCTAAGCATCATGACATGTTTTCGATGCATATGGGTGATGGTTCATGATCAGAGAAGTCCAAGGAAGCTTGCTATGTGCTTGTTTTACCTTCTAGAGCCCTGGAATTCAAAATCCGAATGTGAGTTTTGGATGAGTTTTTGAGGTTTTGAAACTGGATTTTAAGGCTGCTGAATTCGTGTCTCATGCTAGGTTTATGTTAAGTACTTATAGGAGGATGATTTAGGTCAGAAAAATTGATCCCTTGTGTGGAGATTTTGATCTAAAAAGATTCAAAAAGATAGCCCTTTGAAAATCAAATATCTTGCATAAAGTCTTGCTATTTTGAGAGGATTTTCATAACTCTTGTATCAATCAAGTTTAAATGTGATTTAAAACTTTCTAGAAGCAAAATTAAAATTAATTTTCATGATTTCATATTTTATTTGAATTTAAAATGACTTTTCAATATAAAAATCATAATAAATAAAAAAATAAAAATAAAATTATGAATAAATTAAATTAATTTCGTGCAAGATGTTATGAAGTGGATTGGGTCATTATTTGGCAAGCCCATTTGAAAAGAATTGGTTTTAGACCTCCTTTTTCATCATGAACCAACTCAAAATTTACCAACTTTGCAAGGGCACATATCCTTCAATTTTAATGCTATGAGGGTGTTCTTGGACATTTTGGAAAGCTTGAAGAGTCCTCTAAACAACACCACTGGTTTCATGTCCATATCACTTACCAATCTCAAGTTATGCCCTTTTGAAGTTGTTGACTTTTTATTGACTTTCAAAAGGACCTATAATGTCTTAGCTCATACCTTCCAAATGAAGCATTTTTGGGCTTGGCTTGTGAGACGCAAAGTTGTAGAGAATTCAATTTCCTTAAAAATGATCTTTGAGTGGAGACTTGGTGATGAAGTATGTGAAAGTTATGGCTGGTCAAAGTTCAGTTGACTTTTACTGAGGAAACCCTAATTTAGAAACTCCTGATTCTTGATGATCTGAAATCTCCTTGATGAATCATGATAAACCCTTGATCAAATGATGAATTTTACTTCATATACTTGATGTTGGCAAAAAATCATGAAGTTTGACTTTGGTTTGACCACAGTTGACCTCAGTTTGACTTTTTAACTGCATTGACTGATTTTGACTTATCTGATCATCTGATTGAGCAAACTTCTAAGAAAAGTCTTGAAACTTGTCATGGGGGTTCTTATACACATATAAGATGTTATGAAGCTCACTTGAAGTCTTGGAAGTCCATTTAGCCTGATTAAATTCAAAACCCTAGTTTTGGATGCACTGCTTAGGAGGTGCATTGTCTGAGGGAATTGTCAACTCTTTTGACCAATTGTGAACTTTGTGAACCTTGTGAACCATCATAAAATATCTTGTGATACTCATGGGAGGTATTGTGAACCTTGTGAACCTTGTGAGCCTTCATGAAGTGACTTGTAGACTTCATGAACCTCCTGAAAGGTTATGTAAACATTGTGAATCTTGTGAACCTTGTGAACCTTCAAGAAGTAACTTGTAGACTTCATGAACCTCATGAAAGGTCTTGTAAATGTTGAGAAGCTTGTGAACCTTGTGAACCTTCAAGAAGTGACTTGTAGACTTCATGAACCTCATGAAAGGTTTTGAAAGCATTGTGGAACTTGTGAACCTTGTGAACCTTCATAAAGTAACTAGTAGACTTCATGAATCTCATGAAAGGTCTTGAAAGTGTTGAGAAACTTGTGAACCTTGTGAACCTTCTTAGAACACAAAGTCTTGTATTGTGAGGGCAAATTTTGGGGTGCAACAGCTGCCCCTGTTCAATTTTCTGAAACCTGAGGGGTTAGATTGGTATATTTGCCAGTCGTGACCTGGAAGGTTGAAGGGGATTGAACACAAAAGCCCAAAAATTTGCACTCACCAGTGCATAAAGTGGTACAGATGGTTAGTTGAATATGTTTGAGTGGGCTTAAAGATGCCACTTGGAGGAAAATTCTTCAGATACATGTCTTGGAGGATGAAGTAGTCCAAAATATGGAGGTACAATGATAGCTGTCAGGAGGATGGAGCAATCCTGAGGTAATGATATGATTTCAGGAGGATGAAGCAATCCTGATGTAATAAAAAGCTGTCAGGAGGACAAAGCAATCCTGAGGTATGGATAATATGTTTTTAGGAGGATGAAGCAGTCCTGATGTAATAAAAAGCTGTCAGGTGGATGAAGCAATCCTGAGGTAGTAATAAGCTGTCAGGAGGATAAAGCAATCCTGAGGTAGTGATGTGATTTCAGGATGATAAAGCAATCCTGATGTAATAGGAATTTTCAGGAGGATAGAGCAATCCTGAAGTAATGATGATAACTATCAGGAGGATGAAGCAGTCATGGTGTAGTAATATGTTCCCAAGAGGATGAAGCAGTCTTGAGAGATGATAAGTCTTCAGGAGGACAAAGCATTCCTGATGTAATAGGAATTTTCAGGAGGATAAAGCAGTCCTGATGGATGATATGCTTTCAGGAGGATAAAGCAATCCTGATAATCATAAGTTTGTTTGTAGGATAATCGACCTGAAACAAGGTAGCATTTGTATAATAATATTAGTTTATGCATTATGTATGCATGTATGATATGATGCACGTAAGTAATGTATTATGTATCTATGGATATGTATGTTATGGTATGATGTAAATGATGTATGTGTGATATGATGCTGCCGGAAACGTCTGGATATCTTCGTATAACAATTGCTGGCCAGGGAAAATAAATCCCGATTCGTTGTTGAAGAATATGAGGAACTCGTTCCCGTCTTGCTTGATAATATATTATACATAACCTTCCGTATGCTGGGAATAACAAGGTATAGATAACCTCCCGTATGCTGGGGATAGTAAGGTATAGATAACCTCCCGTATGCTGGGGATAGTAAGGTATACATAACCTTCATCTTCGTTTGATGGTAGGACAGATATAACCTCCCGTCTTCGTTCGTCGTACCCTTATTAGAAAGTAAATTCCCGAATATCCGTATGAGGATAAAAGAGATGGATATAAATTCCAGGGGAGATAAGACTTTATGAAGATGGATTCGTCCTACTGAGGGTTTTGTAGTTTTCTTGTAAAGATGAACCGGCGAAGCTTCGTTGAAATCCTTCCCTCGTTCGTCCTTAGTAAATACTATTACTGCATTTTTATGCATTTCTGGTAAACATCAATCATATTAAAAGCATACACGCATTTCTTGTAAACATCAATCATATTCAAAAGCATACATACATTCAAACACAACCAATGGACGTTTCGCTTATGTAAATAGGGTAAAAGTAAATCTGGATTCAAAAGATGGAATTTATTTATATCAAAAAGTGACCTATACACGGGTAAGTTTGTACAAGGAGACATAAACCCTAGTAAGAGGATTTTGTCATAAAGTTTTTGCAAAACAGAGAAAATCAGCTATGTGGGAAACAATCCTATTGAGTTTCAATTCTACTATTGCCATTATCTTCAAGTATCTCATCTTCTGCTGTTGAGACGGAAACGATTGGATTGAGCTTTATCTGTTCGAGCTTGAGTAAGTAGTACAACTGGTTGCAGTTTCATGGGTGATCCAAACGAGACATAGTCATACGCTTTAATCCCTAACTTTTGCCTGGATTGCCCTTTCAGGTTTTCAATCCACCGGGATACCCTTTTTTGCCCAAGCCGCCTTTTCAGGTTTTCGACTTGCCGGGTGTACATCTTTTTATATATATCCCTAATTTTTGCCCGAACCCTTTTGGTTCGCCGGGATGCCCTTATTTTTGCCTAGGCCTGTCAACCTAGCGAGTCTCTTTTTATGCGTAGTATTTTTTAACTATGTCTGCGTTTACAGGCTGTGGAAAGTCTTCACCATCCATTGTAGTGAGTATCATGGCACCTCCTGAGAACACTGTCTTGACTACAAATGGTCCTTCATATGTTGGAGTCCACTTGCCCCTAGGATCACCCTGTGGTAATATGATACGCTTGATTACCAAGTCACCAGCCTGATATACCTTTGGCTTAACCTTCTTGTTAAAAGCTTTGATCATTCGTTTCTGGTACATCTGGCCATGACAAACTGCTGCTAATCTCTTCTCATCAATCAAATTTATCTGGTCAAGTCGGGTCTGAATCCACTCATCTTCATCCAAGCCTGCATCCTTCATAATTCTTAAGGAGGGAATCTGAACTTCAATGGGCAGAACTGCTTCCATACCATAGACTAAGGAGAATGGGGTTGCCCCTGTTGAAGTTCGTATTGTGGTACGATAACCATGAAGAGCAAATGGTAACATCTCATGCCAATCCTTGTAAGTAACAGTCATCTTCTGTACAATCTTCTTAATGTTCTTATTAGCAGCTTCAACTGCCCCATTCATCTTTGGACGATACAGAGAAGAGTTGTGATGCTTAATCTTGAACTGTGTGCAGAGATCAGTAATCATAGTGTTGTTCAGATTAGAGCCATTGTCAGTGATAATCCTTTCAGGGATGCCATACCTACATATGAGATTATTCTTAATGAACCGAGCCACAACATTCTTAGTAACAGATGCAAATGAAGCTGCCTCTACCCACTTCGTGAAGTAATCGATAGCAACCAGGATGAAACGATGCCCATTAGAAGCAGTAGGCTTGATCTCACCAATCATATCAATGCCCCACATGGCAAAAGGCCAAGGAGCAGTCAACACATTCAATGGTGATGGAGGTATGTGTACTTTATCAGCATAAATTTGACACTTGTGACATGTTCTGGAGTGTTTATAGCAGTCAGCTTCCATGGTAGACCAATAGTAACCTGCTCTCAATATCTTCTTTGCCATGGTATGACCACTAGAATGAGTGCCAAAGATCCCATCATGCATGTCTTCCATAATCTCAGTTGCTTCCTTCTTATCCACACAACGAAGCATAGTTGAATCATGATTGCGCTTGTACAGAATCCCATTACTCAAGAAGAACTTAGCAGAAAACTTTCTCAGAAACTTCCTATCTTTGACAGATGCCCCTTCAGGGAACACCTGAGCTTCAAGATATCTTTTCACTTCATAGTACCAAGGCTTCTCCTCTGCCCCTTCAGTGTCAATCTCATTGCAGTATGCAGGCTTTTCAAATCTATCAATAGTAATCTTGGGAGCTTCATCATCCCAGCTGATCTCAAACATAGATGCCATGGTAGCTAATGCATCTGCCAACTGATTCTCTCTTCGTGGAATGTGTCCAAAGGTAATCTCTTTAAAATGTGGGATCAAAGACAACACATGCTCTCTGTAAGGAATGAGATTATCATGCTTAGTATCCCAATCTCCTTTAATCTGACTTACTACCAGGGCTGAATCTCCATACACGTCAAGGAACTGAATCTTCATATCAATAGCAGCTTTAATGCCCAGGATGCATGCCTCATACTCAGCCATGTTACTGGTACAATAGAAACAAAGTCTGGCAGTAATCGGGGTATGACAACCTTCAGGGGAACTAATCACAACACCAACACCATTACCAAGTGCATTAGAGGCACCATCAAAAACCATAGTCCATCGGGATCCTTGTTCAGGTCCGTCATATTGTCCAGGTTCTTTGGTAATAATCATAATGTCTTCATCAGGAAACTCAAAACTCATTGACTGATAATCATCCACTGCTTGATGAGCCAAATGATCAGCAACAACACTTCCCTTAATGGCCTTCTGAGTAGTATACTGTATGTCATATTCTGTCAAGATCATTTGCCATCTTGCAATTCTTCCGAAGAGAGCAGGTTTCTCAAATATGTACTTGATTGGATCCATCTTCGAAATCAACAAGGTAGTATGAGTCAACATATACTGTCTTAGTCGGCGAGCAGCCCATGTCAAAGCGCAGCAAGTTTTCTCGAGCAGTGAGTATCTTGTTTCACAGTCGGTAAACTTTTTGCTAAGGTAGTATATTGCCTGCTCTTTTCGACCAGACTCGTCATGTTGCCCCAACACACACCCCATTGAGTTGTCTAACACTGTTAAGTACATAATCAAGGGTCTTCCATCAACTGGTGGCATCAAAATTGGTGGTTCTAGCAAATATCTCTTGATTTCATCAAAGGCAGTCTGGCACTCATCATTCCATTCCATCACCTGATCTTTCTTCAACAACTTGAAGATTGGCTCACAGATGGCAGTTAATTGGGAAATAAATCTTGCAATGTAGTTCAATCGTCCCAAGAAACCTCTAACCTCCTTCTCAGTACGGGGAGCTGGCATCTCTCGTATAGCTTTCACTTTTGCAGGATCCACTTCAATACCTTTTCCACTGACAATGAAACCCAGGAGTTTACCAGATCTAACTCCAAAAGTACACTTGTTTGGGTTCAACCTCAACTTGTATTTCTTCAACCTCTCAAACAACTTGTGCAGATGATCAAGATGTTGCTCTTCATTCTGAGACCTGGCTATCATATCATCTACATATACCTCTATCTCATGATGAATCATATCATGAAACAAAGCCACCATAGCACGCTGATATGTTGCCCCTGCATTCTTCAAACCAAATGGCATTACCTTATAGCAAAAGGTGCCCCACTGTGTCACAAATGTTTTCTTCTCCATATCTTCAGGTGCCATCTTGATTTGATTGTAACCAGAGAAACCATCCATAAAAGAGAATACCTTATGCTGAGCAGTGTTGTCTACCAGAATATCAATATGAGGAAGTGGAAAGTCATCTTTAGGGCTAGCCTTGTTCAAATCTCTGTAGTCCACACACATACGTACCTTACCATCTTTCTTAGGAACTGGTACCACATTTGCAACCCACTGAGGATAAGAAGTCACTGCTAAGAACCCTGCATTGAACTGTTTCATTACCTCTGCCTTGATCTTTTCTGACATTTCAGGACGCATACGACGAACTTTCTGCTTCTTTGGACGACAATCTTCTTTTACTGGTAAACGGTGAACCACAATGTCTGTATCCAACCCCGGCATATCTTCATAAGACCAAGCAAAGATCTCCACATATTCACGTAACATCTGAATCAATCTGCTCTTGACACTGTCCTCTAAATCAGCCCATATCTTGACCTCTTTTCTGTTTTCTTCAGTTCCCAAATTCACAACTTCGACTGGCTCTTCATGTGGCTGTATAGCTTTCTCTTCTTGTTGTAACAACCTAGCAAGCTCTACAGGTATTTCACAATCGTCCTCATTTCCGTCTTCAGTTTGATAGATCGGATTCTCGAAATTATAATCGGCAATAGTAGAACTGTTATCAACAGGATCCAGAGTGGATGAGGATCTGCATTTTAGTGATGTGGGTGTGTGTAAGAACACATAGCTGATAAAACAAAAATAAAAGAAAAGAAAGACAAGGAACACAATATTTACTAAAACGAAACGTCCACTGATTTTATTGAATGAGGTATGCAAATGAAATGACAGCCCGTAACAAGCACACCATTGTGCCCCGGGTAAGGCACATGGCTTGGAAGTTTTATTGTTCAAGAAATTACAAATTTAAAAAATAACAACACAGTAATAGTATTTACTCCTGACTAAAGGAGATAGGGATAACATCTTCAGCTTTCCAATTATTGAGTCCAGCACCCACAGTAGGAAAAATCCAAGCATCCAGATTGTAGTCTTCATCATAGTCTCCCACAGCATTGATCTGATCTTTCCTAACCCCTTGATTGGTGATACGAACAGCACAAGCACGACGAACAGCCTTCTGGGACTCTGCAGTGAAACCCAAACCAAACTTGTCAGACTTGTATGGAATATCAGGAAGCTGACCCCAAATAGTACAACCACCTTCATCCACCACAGCTCTAGCATCATTGAGGGAGGCCATTGCCATTGTTGGAGGTTTTCTGGTGACCACAGGAACTTTCTTTGCAACAGGAGGAGCTACATAATCATTAACTACCCAAGGAAGCACTTCAAACGTCTGACACGGAGTTTCAATGTATTCACCTTCCATTTCCAGATACTTGAAGGTATTCACATGGCTGATAAAGTATTCTTCTTCTCCATAGACAGTAACAACCTTTCCATCCACCGGATATCTCAACTTTTGGTGCAATGTAGAGGTTACAGCACCTGCCCCATGGATCCAGGGACGACCAAGCAGACAAGAGTACGAAGGACGAATATCCATCACAAAAAATGTAGCAGTAAACACCTGGGAGCCAACTTTGATTGGAAGATCAATTTCCCCATGCACTACTCTTCTAGAACCATCAAAAGCCTTTACCACAATATTACTGGGCTTCAGCACAGCATCTTCAGGACTCAGCTTGTTCAGAACTTCCTTAGGCAACACATTCAAAGAGGAACCATTGTCTATCAGCACATGTGACAGGGTAGTGCCCCTGCATTCAATTGAGATGTGCAAGGCCCTGTTATGATCCCTCTTGGCAGGGGTCAAATCAGCATCAGAAAACCCTAACCCATTATCATAGGTCAGGTGGGCAACACAATTCTCAAATTGGTCAACAGAAATGGCATTGGGCACATGAGCAGTCTTCAGAAACTTGATCAAGGACTTGGCATGAGCCTCAGAACATAACAACAAGGATAGCATAGAAATCTTGGAAGGAGTATGCCCCAACTGATCAACAATGTCATAATCACTCTTGCGAATGATTTTCAATACTTCTTCCATCTGCTTAGAGAGGTCATCAGTAGCTGGCACATCAGTAGATACAGGCTCAATAACAGGACCTTTGCCCCGAGCATCAGTGGTGGAAGTAGCAGCAGGAGTAACTGCATTTTTAGAAGCAACTGGAGGAGAGAAGACTCTTCCACTACGAGTGATCTTGCTAGATCCAGCAATATTATCAATGTCAACAGGCCCATCAGCTAAAGGCTCCTGCTTAACACCATGGATGTAAACATCAGACCCATAGTGCCAAGGCACAACTTTGTCAGACGTATACGGAATAGGACCAGGAGTAGTGATGACCATAGGAGCCACTCTGGCTTCAGTAACAACTTTCACAGGACCTTCAGCAGTAATCTTGATTGGACCCTGATGGGTGATTTTAATAGGTTTTCTTGGAGTGATTCTTACCGGTACTTTGTCAACCATATCAACCTCTTCAATCTTCCTACCTTGAGTCAGATGGTCCACCATACTTTCTACAGAAGACGGTTTCCTTTCAAACACTATAGTATACTTATCCATGAGACGCTGAATTCCATCTCTCAATCTGAAGCAACTATCCGGCTTATAAGTACAGTACAAACAATCTTCACGACAACCTGGAAAGAACCCAGCTTGTACTAACTTCTTCTTGATAACAGACAATGGTGTGGTCAACTCATCAACTGAATGGATGTGCAGATCTTCCTCAATGGCATTGACAGTCTTCTCGTGATTTGGCATTGGAGCAGTAATCACATTTGGAGTACCTGGAGGATCAAAATCAATTTCTCCAGCATCAATCATATCTTGAATTTTATTCTTCAAGATCCAGCAGTTATTAGTATCATGTCCCTGATAGTTTGAATGATATGCACATCGTGCATTGGGATTGTACCTGGGAGAGGTAACATTAGGATTTTGAGGAGCCTCTTTCAAAGTAATAAGTTCAGCCTTCAACAAATGTTGCAATGCCTGTGCCATTGACATGTTGATCTTCGTGAACTGTCTTCTAGCCCTCTGTTGGTTGCCCTGTGGCTGATCTGTTGTTGCAGGAGTTGGATTTGAAATATGAACTGCACTAACAGACTGATGTCTTCTGTTACAATCAGGTTGACCATAAACAGCATTGGATTCTTTCTTCCCAGTGGGAGGCTTCTTTGCAGTACCTGATGAGGAAGTACCCACTTGGATCTTACCATTCTTTATACCATTCTCTACTCGCTCTCCTGTCATGATCAACTCAGTGAAGCCAGATGATGAGCTTCCAATGAGATGACTGTAGAACGGACCATTCAGTGTACACATGAACATATCAACCAATTCTCTGTCAGTCAAAGGGGGTTGAACTCTTCCAGCTAAGTCTCTCCACTTCTGAGCATACTCCTTAAAACTTTCTTTGGCACCCATAGACATGCTCTGAAGCTGCATGCGGGTGGGGGCTAAGTCAGCATTGTATTGATACTGCTTATAGAAAGCTTCAGCAAGATCATTCCAGTCCCTGATGTTGGCACTCTCCAACTGATAATACCACTCCAGCTGAGCTCCAGATAAGCTCTCTTGAAAGAAATGGATCCACAACTTTTTATCAGCAGTGTGGGGTTGAATTCTTCTGACATAAGACCTCAGATGCAGCTTGGGACAAGAGACCCCATCATAAACAACAAATGTAGGAACCTTGAAACCAATGGGTATGACTACCCCAGATATCAAACTCAAATCCTCAAAATCCAGCCCAGATGATTTCTGCAACTCCATAGCATCCATCCTATCCACCAGCATCTTGAATTTGTCTTCATTAGGCTCATGGTAATAATTAGCCTCAGAATCAGAGTCCCCCATAGTGTTGTGGAGACTGCCTCCCTCTTTTTCAGATTCCTCAGATTCATAGTCTTCAACTGGTTCTTTGGTCTTGGCAAGACCTTTGAACCTTCTTCCCATATTGATCAAACCAACTGACCTTCTAGTCTTCTTAGTCTTCTTGGCCAGCAGTGCCTTCAATTCATCCTGCCCCTTGGACAGGTTCAAGATCAGCTCTTGGAACTGTGCATTTTGTGCCTGGAGATCCTTAACTGATTGTTCAAGAGCCATTGCTAAAATAAACAGCGAGAAGATGAGAAACCTGTGCACAATTATAAACCTGTGATGCAATGAAATGATATGTGAATGCATATGCAATGTTTTCAAGGACCGCAGGATTTAAATTTGCTTAAACAAACAAGAAGGTAAACTTTTATTAGTAATAAATTTGTTTTGCCTTTTAGGCTTACAAAAATGAAAATGAAATAAGTACAAAAGATGGGGTTTTAAGTCTCCCATGGACGTTTCCTCTTTGTGTTGAGGTATGAGTTGAGGTTCCGTTCCTCATGAAGTTGCTTTGTTAGTTCTAGGATTCTTTCTTGGCTTGCTTTGTAATGAGCCTCGAAAGTATCCCTTTGCTCCTTCAGTTGGATCCATGATCTCTGCAAGTCTTCCATATCAGTAGGCATGTCTGGGTGAAGGATGGTATAAGTTGTGTCTCCTTCAGCAACAGGTTCCATGGTAACTGGTAGGACGGCAGGATATGGCATCATGAGAGTCTGAGCACGAGATCATACCCATCTGAGATAAGCTTCCATAGGAATAGTGTACTTAGGCTCCAGTGTCTTGCTGTCAACCCTGTTTACTTTTCCCCAGGCTCGTATGAATCTCTGACGGTAACCCTGAAGATCATTGTCGTAATCAAACACAATGCCCTGAATCAACATGTCATGTGGACCATCACTCTGAGCATAACCAAACTGTCGTAAAGCTAGAGAGGGATTGTAGGTGATGCCTCCTCTTATGCCTAGAAGTGGCACATTAGGAAACTCCCCACAACGGTCAATGATGGTGACATTCTCCATAGATCTGGAGCACCAATGGATATCTGAATGCGAGAGTGACATGATCCTTTTGGACCATCTGAACCCTTGCTCATTCTTCATTATTGAGCGAGGAAGGTGAGAAATAAACCACCTAGAAAGCAAAGGTATGCAGCACATCAAAGTTCCTCTTGCCCTTGTAGTACGAGCATGAAGAGAATGTAGGATGTCTCCAAGCAATGTAGGTACTGGATTGTGACTCAGGAATATGTTGATGGCATGAACGTCTATGAACTGATCTGGATTGGGGAACAATACTAAGCCATAAATCAGCAAGGCTAAGATCTCCTCAAAAGCATCATAGCTCATGGCCTTCAAGAGCACCTGAGCCTTATCCATTAACACCTTAGCAAGAATACCCTTAACTCCGTTTCTCGTTTCTAGAACAATGTCAGACTTCTTCAGATGTAGGGCTGCAACAATAACCTTAGGTTTAGGCTCTTTTTCCAAGCCTGTGAAGGGTCTTTGATCAAGAACAGGTATACCCAGAATTTTAGAGAACTCTTCCATTGTAGGAACCAGCTGATAGTCAGGGAATGTAAAGCAGTGGTGCTTAGGGTCAAAGAACTGAAACAGGACACTCATCATGTCTTCATTGAACCCTGAAGTGACTAGATCCAATAGGTGACCATGTCTCTTGATGAACTGGGAATGATCAGACACTTGAGAAACCAACTCTTTAAGCTTGGCAGGTATGCCCACAAAGTTGATCCTGATGGTGTTTCTACGAGCAGAAGCCATGACCTGCAACAAAGAACAAAGATAAATCCTTTGGTCCTTGAAATGGTTAGTGAAAATGCTATGCTTATGATGCATGATGATGTCATGATGTTATGTTCAATCACAAACATGTGGCACACACAAACAAGTCACACCATAGCCCTAGGTTTAAAGGCTTGCATGAGGTTCAAAGGTAAATACCCTCCCCTGAAGTTAGTTGGTTCATCCTGTCCTACAAAAGTAACCAGGTTCTAAGGGATCTCAATATCATTGATCCTTCACAAGGGTGGTTGTTCAGTAGGCAACTTACTTGCCAACCAAAAACCTCCAAGTTTAGGATCTCAATGAGCGTAGTATCGAGTGTCAACCAACTTCAGTCTGCACCAAAGCCGGTTACCTCACTACTTTCTAAAGGCCAAGATGGGATAACTAGGGTTCTAAAAGTTAGTTAGTGCATTGACAACATATGGCAGCCTCATATTATCCTCAACTTGACTTAAGGAACATAAGCACCAACCAAGAAGTCGCACTAACTATGGCCACCAGATCAACCGTATCGATATACGTCGTACAGTTTCCTTGGTCTATTGCCATTTACCTAAGGTACACTAGATCCGGGTTAGGATCTTTCTCACATAAGAGCACCCCAACAAGATAATATAAAGCAAACAAGGCAAACAATTTAAAGTGATCTTAATTCCTAAGGATACCCCTCTTAAATTTAAATCCCCAGCAGAGTCGCCAGTTCAGTAACACGGTGGGAGAACTGACTTTAGTTATGTTGCGGATAGCAATAGTCGCCACCGACTTTTATTTTATCCAAAGGAAAGGCATAAAAGAACAGGAAAGACCTTTTAAAAGATTTTTGGGTCCGGGGGGTAGGTTATGTAAAAGGAAGGTGTTAGCACCCTTTACATCCATGGTTATCCATGGGCTCTTAGTTACTTAGCTCACTTTGAATTGTTTTTGAAAAGGTGAAGTGTGTGAATAGAAAATTTTCATAAGAGTTAATAATGATCCATGTACGGATGCGTAAAAACTTGTGTTTGAAAATTGTTTGAAATTGTGAAATGTTTGAAATTATTTTGAAGTATTTTTAAAATGTGAGCAAGTAACTATGAGGAACCTATCCTAAAGTTTAAGTCTTTCTGTTCTTGAATCCTTTAAATGGTAAGACTATCCCTATTATTAAGGAATAGGTAGTCATTACCTTGGATGTGAGGGACATATGAGGGACATCTGTTTTGCGAAGGCAACTGTGAGGTGTATTAAGCATTTAGGAGGGACTATCATCATTATTCGAAAAGGGACTTGATCTTTAAAGGCAACCATTAGGGACTTGATGATTTTTCTTTTAAGGGACTTGCTTTATACACCCCACTTGACCTTATGATTAGGCAACATTGAGGGATAACCTTAGAAAGTGAGATGGCGATTAAAAATCGACTTACGTGTGTGAGTGTTTAATTTAATTTATCTTATAATTTTAAATGATCTAAATTCAATTTTAAGTAGAATACATATTCACACTCCCTAAATTACTAACCATAGCATAAAAATTAAATAAATTAACTATTTACAAAAATTACATCCAAGGAGCAATTACAACAATAATTGAAATAAGCAATTAAAATAAATAGCAAATAAATATAAAAGCAAGATATAAGCAAAAATAAATAAATAGACAATAATATAATATAATAAGGGTTAGTACCAATAAAAATTAAAATAAAGGGGGTTAGTGAAACAATAATAATAAATTTAATAATAAAATAAATGGATTAGTAATAATAATAAAAATTGGAAACTATTAAGAAATATGAACAATTATAAAATTATATACAACTTTTTAATTCTAAACATGAGAAATTATAAAATTTAATTATTTTTTTTAACCATATATTTTTTTTTAAAAGAATAAAATTTGAATTATGAGCAAAATTCTAGAAACAATTTAATATTATAAAAACAAAAAATTTGGTTATAAGCATATTTACAAGATTCAATTATATTAAATATTATATTTATAAAAAATTAATTATATGAATATGTATAATAATTATATTTACAAAATTAAAAAAAATAAAAATTAGGTTTTTAATAATTATTTAGGGGAAAATAGATTAGGATTTACTTAGAAAATATTTTTTAGGGTTTATAATATAATGACAATTCCTTTAATTAAATAGTACATATATATATTTTTATAATTTAAATAAATATACAATAATAAAAACTAATTTTTTTATTTAGAAAATAATTTTTTAGAAACTAGAAAACATAATATATATATATTTTATAATAATAGAACAATATAATTTATTATTTGAATTTATTTTATATGGAATATTAATTAAATTGAAAAAAAATAAAGCAAAAGAAAAAGAAAATCAAAACCTGATGGGGCTGGGGTTTGAACCCAGTCCCCTATGCTTGCCAACAACAGCATCTACCACTGGACCATCAGCACGCGCGTGACATTATAGGGAGAAGAATTGGTTTTGTGCTTTGAATCTCTAAAATCAGAAAAAATAAGAAGCAAAAGGCCTGGGGGAGGATTGAACCCAGGACCTTTGAACACTCAAACGCACGCATAACCACCCGGCTGGGAGAGCCAATCTGTTAACAATCCATCAAACAATAATAATATATAATACTCAATGTATAAATGAGAAAAAACCAAAATTATTTGTCACGGCCAGGATTCGATCCCCTGCCCTTTCAGTCAAACGTATGCGTGCTTTTCCACTGGGCCAAGCGTTGGCTTGTGATAATGGACCAACAACATTGCATAAAATATTTTAACCAATATTTGAATTTTTGCTGAGCGCGCCAACTAGCTTCTTCTTCTCCAAATTTCCTGCGAAATTTCATGCAACTTTACCTGCGAAATCTCCTGCGTGTTCTTCAATGTTTTGAACCTGCGAAAACCAAACACTCACAAAACATCATCGATTCATGAAATTAATTAGTGTTTTATGATCCTCACAGTCCATACAACATTCCTATGTCCTCAAAATTCATTTATACTTGATGAATTGAAGAATCCTAATTTGGAGGTTCAAACCCTAATCATGGCCGATTGTGATTTAGGCAGTGAAGCTTTGGTTTAATGATCTAGAAACAATCTACATAACACCACAAACAAGATTATGTAAACAAAATTCAACAATATGCAGCAAATTAATGGAATCGAAAAACATATTTTCAAGAACAAGTGAGCTTCGGGCTAAGCATCATGACATGTTTTCGATGTATATGGGTGATGGTTCATGATCAGAGAAGTCCAAGGAAGCTTGCTATGTGCTTGTTTTACCTTCTAGAGCCCTGGAATTCAAAATCTGAATGTGAGTTTTGGATGAGTTTTTGAGGTTTTGAAATTGGATTTTGAGGCTGCTGAATTCGTGTCTCATGCTAGGTTTATGTTAAGTACTTATAGGAGGATGATTTAGGTCAGAAAAATTGATCCCTTGTGTGGAGATTTTGATCTAAAAAGATTCAAAAAGATAGCCCTTTGAAAATCAAATATCTTGCATAAAGTCTTGCTATTTTGAGAGGATTTTCATAACTCTTGTATCAATCAAGTTTAAATGTGATTTAAAACTTTCTAGAAGCAAAATTAAAATTAATTTTCATGATTTCATATTTTTTTTGAATTTAAAATGACTTTTTAATATAAAAATCATAATAAATAAAAACAAAATAAATAAAATTATGAATAAATTAAATTAATTTCGTGCAAGATGTTATGAAGTGGATTGGGTCATTATTTGGCAAGCCCATTTGAAAAGAATTGGTTTTAGACCTCCTTTTTCATCATGAACCAACTCAAAATTTACCAACTTTGCAAGGGCACATATCCTTCAATTTTAATGCTATGAGGGTGTTCTTGGACATTTTGGAAAGCTTGAAGAGTCCTCTAAACAACCCCACTGGTTTCATGTCCATATCATTTACCAATCTCAAGTTATGCCCTTTTGAAGTTGTTGACTTTTTGTTGACTTTCAAAAGGACCTATAATGTCTTAGCTCATACCTTCCAAATGAAGCATTTTTGGGCTTGGCTTGTGAGACACAAAGTTGTATAGAATTCAATTTCCTTCAAAATGAGCTTTGAGTGGAGACTTGGTGATGAAGTATGTGAAAGTTATGGCTGGTCAAAGTTCAGTTGACTTTTACTGAGGAAACCCTAATTTAGAAACTCCTGATTCTTGATGATCTGAAATCTCCTTGATGAATCATGATAAACCCTTGATCAAATGATGAATTTTACTTCATATACCTGATGTTGGCAAAAAATCATGAAGTTTGACTTTGGTTTGACCACAGTTGACCTCAGTTTGACTTTTTAACTGCATTGACTGATTTTGACTTATCTGATCATCTGACTGAGCAAACTTCTGAGAAAAGTCTTGAAACTTGTCATGGGGGTTCTTATACACATATAAGATGTTATGAAGCTCACTTGAAGTCTTGGAAGTCCATTTATCCTGATTAAAGTCAAAACCCTAGTTTTGGATGCACTGCTTAGGAGGTGCATTGTCTGAGGGAATTGTCAACTCTTTTGACCAATTGTGAACTTTGTGAACCTTGTGAACCATCATAAAATATCTTGTGATACTCATGGGAGGTATTGTGAACCTTGTGAACCTTCATGAAGTGACTTGTAGACTTCATGAACCTCCTGAAAGGTTATGTAAACATTGTGAATCTTGTGAACCTTGTGAACCTTCAAGAAGTAACTTGTAGACTTCATGAACCTCATGAAAGGTCTTGTAAATGTTGAGAAGCTTGTGAACCTTGTGAACCTTCAAGAAGTGACTTGTAGACTTCATGAACCTCATGAAAGGTTTTGAAAGCATTGTGGACCTTGTGAACCTTGTGAACCTTCATAAAGTAACTTGTAGACTTCATGAATCTCATGAAAGGTCTTGAAAGTGTTGAGAAACTTGTGAACCTTGTGAACCTTCTTAGAACACAAAGTCTTGTATTGTGAGGGCAAATTTTGGGGTGCAACAGGGTTTCACTTCTACTAGGCTTCTGCATGAAGTTTTGATTCAAAGAGGATTCCTTTGTATTATATATGATGTCAAAGGCCTAAGGTTCAAACTTCGTTCATAAATTCATTTTGGAAGGTGTTCGACTGGCCAGACGACGGAAAATTGAGGAATCGGGGATAAAGCAACCGAACTAGGTGAAAAGGATCGACTCCTGACTTTTAAGATCGAGATCATGAAATTAGGGTTGCAATGATCTTATGTTTCAAATTTGGTCAAGAAACGATGGAGGAATCATTAAAAAAATCAAAAGAAAAATCATTTGAAAAGTAGTTGGTTTTGCATTTCTCTCCACTTTTCCTTCCACTTTCTTTCCACACTTCCTTTCATTCTTTCCCTCTTGTCTTTCCACTTCAATTCCACTCCATTTCCCTTGGAAACTTCTACCATGTTCTACCATCTTCTACAGTATTCCAAGGAATATTCCCTTTTCCAACCCTAACCCTAACTAACTACCAAACCTAATTTTGGATCCCAAGCCTAATTTTTGGGCCCCAAACCCAAACCTAGCTCCAAGCCTAGCCTCTATATATGCATTAATCACTTCATTTAGAGGGGTTCCCACCATTTTCCAATTTTTCACTCTTTCATAAGCACTTTTTCTCTCTCACTTTTCCTCCTTTTTCCCTCCATTCACAAAAGCTTTTCAAATAAGCTCTTCAAGTTTCACATTGAAACTTGAAGATCTTAAAGCTTAAGCCTTCAACCTTCATTGATTGTGGATTATAGAAGAAGAAGATACTGAATTTTGTTGAGGATTTTCGACTTATCGGAAGCGCACGAAGGTTCAAACGTGAAGAACGCATTTATTTTACGGTTTCTAGGTTTTCAGTTTTCCCTTCGATCAAGCTCCGATTCTTGCAACATTCACCGAAGCACTTCTCCGCTTCGTAGGTTGGTGATCTTAATAACTTCTTCTTTAAGTTATTCTCTTCATCTCGCCATTTCGGCATTCTTTAATTGTTTTTTCGTTGTGCTTGTGATCGATTAAGTTTCATTATGTGTGGCTTGCATTTTGTGATTTTGGTTGTATTTAGAACTTAAAGTGTTGGTAGCTATAGGTTATATCATGTGTAAATAAGCTCAAACTAAGTAGAAATTAGTGTTAGCATGTCCCTAGGTATGTTAGGGATCATTAGAAGTGAGTTTGTGGCCAAAAGCACTTATTTCAAAGACTTTTTTTCAATTCTGTCCAGCGTTAACCGGTTAACGCGTGCGTTTTGCCACAAATTATTGTTGTTTCAGGTCCGTTAATCGGTTAACACATACGGTTAACCGGTTAACGCTGTTGAATTTTGGTTTTTTTGTTTAGTTGGTTGCTCAATCTTAAGTCCTAGTGCCTCTAATGTTCATACATGTTTAGGTAGTGATTTTAGGGAATTTTTGAGTCTATTTCCAGTAGCTCATTCCCCCATTTCGAGTCGTTTCGACGCGTTTCCGTTCATGTTGCGTGTTATGTTTTTTTGTGTTCTTTGTGCATGCCTTGATTTCTTGCATTTTGTTGTTATGTTCATGCATCATTAGGTATGTAATAATCATGTTGCATTCTGTTTTTACATGTTTGCATTGCATTAAATCATTTTGCATTTCATTGTTGATGTATGTTGCATTTTGCATAATCATATGTATATGCATTTGGTTGTATTTTGTTGCATATTTGATCATAGCATTTACATCAATTCAATTCTGAATTTTGCATTGAGTTTAGTATTTTTGTTGAGCTATCATATTGCATATTCATAATCAATAATCACCATGTTCATATGCCATGTTCATGTGTTACTTTGTGCATTACTTGTTGCATAATTCACCATATGAAGCATTCTTGAATAATCCTAAAATATGTTCATTGATCTTTCATTTGTGTATGTAATCCATGTTCAAAGGCATGTTCATGATCAAATTGGTATATGTTGCATTGAGTTTGTGCATAAAAAATGAAAATAATCAATTCTGGATTTTGCATTTCATAGCTGTTTTTGCATATAAGTGCTGTAAAATGTATGTTGTTTGTTACGTGTACATGCTGTATTTGATCTTTTACACCTACTTTTTTATGCTGCATGTTGGCTGTAAAAAAGCTGATTTGTGTTAGGCATAGTTTCTATAGTTGTTTGTGTGTTTGAGTGCTGTAAATAGTTGTTGTATTTTGTCCTAGCATTTTTTAGTTCCCTTAAACATTAAGATTGAGTCTAGTTTTGGTCCAAGTTGCCTTAGGATTTAATTGTTGTGTGTTTACTTCATTATTTTTTTAATAAAATGCACTAATATTTGTTTTCTAGTGGGGAAGATTGTGGTAAGTCTCCTTACCTTATATCTTACTTTTTATGCATTTCTTTTATGCATTTTAATTCATTTTTCCTTCCATATTTGTGTTTGGTAGGATTCCCCTTTGTTAGGATCAACTTATCTTCATTAGGAAGTAAGTTGCATCCTTTTTCATTCTTTCTTTTCCTTTTCTTCCTTAGGATTAGAAAACCTCACAAACCATTAGGATTTCCCTTTTGTGAATAATAAATAACTTAGGGTGTGTCTTAGTCCCCCTTAGTTTTTGTCCTTTTTCCAACTTGAGTCTTTCTTTCTCATCTCATAAAGAAAAATAATAAAACACTTAATAAAAGCTGAATGTTCTTGTACGACACGAGACTTTGTTGCAGAGTGTTTATACGCATCCTGTTTTGGGGCGAGGTGTAAGTACTTCCCGCGATGGATAAGTCTTAGTATGAGAATGTTCACAAACAAATTCAAAACATTTCTCATAAAAAGACAAAAACAAACAATAAGCGACTTTCCTGCGGGAACTTCTTTTCTCATCTCCTTCATTCACAACACGAACATGCGACGACTTGTCTCATTTGCAAGACGGTAAACACACTCGTACCAAACAAGTCTGCAACACCTGAGTATAGACATACGCAGTTCCAGCCATAAAAAACACAAGCAAATAGTTCCCTCCTTAGTTAGGCAAACTACGTCGACTCTGATCCTCATTATCCCGATGAGGTACGTAGGCAGCGGGGTAGGGCCCGTTCGAGCGCATTCTTTATTTTCCCTACATTTTCCCCATTCTTTCTTTTTGCTCTCTTCTTATTCCTTCCTCATTTCCATTCTCATCCCAATCAGCAATTTTATTCAGCAGCATTTACTTCTCACCCTTTGAAACAAACAAGCAAGCGTGGATCCCGTCGGGTACGGCGGACGGTCTGGGGTGCTAATACCTTCCCAGGTCGTAACCGACTCCCGAACCCAGATCTTTGGTTCGCATGACCTTGTCCTTTCCTTCTTCCTCAGGTTTGTGCAGCATTACCTTTCCCATTCCTTTGGGATAAAAATGCCTGGCTGGCGACTCTACCTTTTCCGCGCCACTTTCGCGTTTGTACTAGGATGAAAATCCCGGGAGCGACAGTTGGCGACTCTGCTGGGGATCGAACCCAGAATCTCTGGTTTCCCTTGTAGAGTCACTCCTAGCGCCTGTTTGGTTTTGTTTATTTGGGTGTTTATCTATTTGCTGCTGTGTGCTTTAGTTTAGCTTTACTGTTTTTATTTTCAGTTTTTACTTTGCAGCTTTATTTTACCGCATTTATTTACTGTTTTCAGTATTTATTTTCCATGCATCATATTATACTAGACTGTCTGGTTGTGCTGGTTTTCATTTTTTATGTGGGATGGGAAATACTGTGAGATAAGCCAAATACTCGGCTTGAGTGCACTATAGGATTAGCGTGGACAGACATTGTACTCCCATGGCATCCCACCATGATGAGTGGAGATGTGTTCCACACCCAGATTGCGACCGTCTTGGAACTATTTTGTGTGGGGATTACCCCACTTCAGGGTACGACCTTGATAGTTATGTGCATCTGGTGACCGATCATTGAGAACCTTAGTGGAAACAACCCTCTCCAGTGATGACAGTGGCAGACCACATTTGTTGGCAAACCCACTCGCATCTGAGGGCCCACTGGGAACTCGCATAGGATGGCCTGGTTCTCTCATAGGAATCCAGTTAAAGCAAACTGTTCGTATGACGGTAGTATTGTACCCTTCGGGATGAATGTACTATTGTTTCTCGATTCAGTTCTTGAAGCTGGAGACTTATGAGGGATGCTTGTTTTTCCGGACTCAGTTGAGGCCTCCCTGAGTAGTACATAATGCCAAACCGATTCCCTGATTTGGTCATGAGCCATTTCTCGGAAATGGTGAACGTATTATTGCTATTCGGCTTTGAAAGTCCGTGATGTTGACCCGAGTAGCACACCCGTGAGATTGGGAGGGGTTTGCAGGTTTGCAGGAACCCTAAGACCTTCAGCATACCCGTGTTGCCTTTGGTTCAGTTTTGTGATCTGAATTTCTGGTCCTAAGATATGGATCCCGGATCAGAGGGATTGTTATTGTGACATGTGGATATTGTGACCTTGCACCGACACCTGATTATATGATTGGCACATCACAAACACATCACTGATCACATGCCTATTGCATACATAACATCATGGCATTTTATCATACATGTTTGGTTAGTTCCAAAGATCCCATGTTTGAACCATGTCATTATATGTGCCTATTTCCAAAATGGAATCAAAGCAGGTGGGTCCCTTAGAAATAATTGAACATGGCATTTGCATGCATCCTTACTCTCATCACAGGTGTCCGGGGACAGATTCTCATCTTGATTTGGTTATTCTCCAGAATGGCCAATTTGAATCACAGTCATCAAGAGATGGACATGGAACAATGCCAAGCAGAAATAGCTGAAATGAAAATCCGAATGGGACAATTCTTGGAGGACATGCAGACCTTGTGCCATGGCCACATGCTATTGATAGAGAAAGTTTACCAACTGAAGAAATAAGAGAACTAGACCAGGGAAGCCCCAAAGCTCCAAGAAGGGCACCATGTCCCTTTTACCGCTGCAAAAGTTGTTGGTCCTCCCAATTCAGTGGTTTTGTTCCAAGATCGGGAAGCATTTCGCGGAAACTCCCCTCAACTTTGGGATCCTAAGCCTCTCAATTTGCAGACTCTTCCAGTTCATCAAAGGGAAGGTAAAGGCAAAAGCTGCGGACAAATGCCAAAGACGTCTGAAGCCAAGTTTGATTTGATTCCGGTGTCATATGCGCAGTTGCTTCTGTGCTTGCTTGAACTTAACCTGGTTGAACTTGTCACCGTAACAGCCACACCCAAAAAGCTTCCTCTGGATTTTGACGCCAGTGCCATGTGTGTTTTCCATTCTGGGGCACCTGGTCATCATATAGAAAACTGTAAGAGGTTCAAACATCAAGTTCAAGAGCTCATTGACGCAAAGGTAATCGAGTTTGCACCGATCAGTGGGGATGTGTCAAAGGATTTCATATCACTATAAGGAACTTCTCCTTTCCTTACCACAAGAATTATCCCCAATCAGGGGTGTGTGCCTCCGATCTGGGTTGTAAAGACATCGCGCCAGTCATCTTTACCCATTCACCGATCCAACATGAAGAAGAAAGTGCAGAAGAACTTCGGGTGTTCGAATTCGTCTCAGCATCAGAACTATTAACAACAGGGGAGACTCAAGCTCAAGCAGGCTGAAGAAGTGCTTACTCCTAGTCAATTGTTTGCCCGTTTGCTCGAGAGTTCTTTGATTCAGCCAAGGAATGCCTTGCCAATGCCCTACCCCATTCCCCCAGATTACAATATGTGTAACACCCCAAATTTGCCCTCTTCTTGTTTAGCATCGTTATCATATCATAATCATCATGAGCATACCATATCCTTATCATTTAGCATAGAAAAATGAGGCATAACACTCGCATGTTCCAGCATAAGGCATATGATCGGTCATCTGGGAAAATCCGAACCTGCAAGTCAAAATCAAGAGCATGGTGATCTAGCAAGAATCTCACAGGATCATTTTGCACAAGCCTGGTATCATGTTCAGAGCCCTAGAAAGAGAAGATGGATCAAAATTTGCTTGAAACGGTTGGTGCAGGTCTATTTTTGAGGTTTCCCACCAAAGGGAGGGAAATTCAAATTTTCCATGCGTTAACCGGTTAACGCATATGGTTAACCGGTTAACGGCTGCGAAATTTGAATTCCCAGCAGCAATTTCAACATGTGTGTTTTGGCTCCATTTTCCAATTTTCTGATTTTTATTCATTTGAATTAAATTTGAATTTGAGAGAAGGATCTAGAGCATTTATCCAAGCCTCATTCCAACCCTAAATCAAAATCACTTTCTAAGCTAATGCCAAGCCATATTTTTGGATCCCAAACCAAAATTTTGGGCCCCAAACCTAAATCATATTTATTCCATTTCCCTCCAAACCAAAGGGGCTCCCTCTCATTTTTTCACTCTCATTTCTGAATTTTCATTCCTCTCACTCACAATTCTCTCACTTTTCTCTCCCAATTTTCCAAATCACTCAAAGTTCCTCTTTGAAGATCACACAACCTTGCCTTGAGGTGTGTAGATCTTGGAACTAAACCTCCCTTCATAGCTTCTTTGCATCTTTTTGCTGGTTTTATTGGAGATTCAGATCTGGTTTGAGATCTAGAAGTGCTTTTGGATCCAAAATTCTGCATCAAGGGCTTGTTCTTGCATTTATTTTGCATGGAGTGTGGAGCTTAGCATCGGATCTTTAAAGTTTTGCGCGAGATCTACCGTTTTCAGCTCAATCAACAATTACCAAAGCATACCTCAGCTTTGTAGGTTGGTTAATTTCAGATCTAGCTCTGTTTTTTAGCTTATTTGCATGCTTGTGCTTTAGATCCACCATGTGCTTGTGTATTTGCTTGTGTTGTTTGATTTGATTGGTTGATTTGTATCCGGATCCGAATGTTATTGTTCATGAGCTTAATGATATGGATTAATGTGAATTGATCTAATTTTTCCATGTGTAATTGATTGCTGGTCTGGTGCAAGCTTATTTGAATAAGCTGTTTTGAGATGCTGTTTTCTGCAGGATTTGTTGCTGTTTTATCAGTGTTAACCGGTTAACGTATATGGTTAACCGGTTAACGCCCTTGTTTTGTGCGTATTTTGTGCAGGTTTGAGCTGGTTAACCGGTTAACGCATTTGGTTAACCGGTTAACACTGAAGCAGAATGACTTTTTAGTGTTGTTTTGAGCTTGTTTGATCCCTTTGCTTGTTCTAATTGCCATGGATCATTGCATGATCATTAAACATGAGATTTTAGGGTGATTTGCTTGCTGGTTGATGTATGCTTTCATGTTTTCGACGCGTAAGTCGTGTACTTGCAATGTTTGGCATGATGTTTGATTCTTGTTCACAAGAACCTTTGAGCATGACTAATTCCATGATTGTGTTGGTCACTTTGCTGGATTTTTTTGTGCATACTAACCTTGCAGGGGCTATGGTAAGTGAGAGATGTGGGAATTGAGTTCCACATCTCCAATTCTCATCTTCCTCTTATGTTTATGTTACTAACCCTTTGTTGTTGGGCTTAGGCCTTTCTCATCCCTTCTTCTATCTTCTTCTTTTTTCCTTCATTAGGATAGAAACCTCACTAACCTTTAGGACTTCCATGCATGTGAATACTTAGGATTATTTTAGTCCCCCTTTAGAATTTTTCCTTTAAGATCCTTTGGTGCTCTCTCTTCTCATCTTCAAACTTAATTCTAATTCATTTAATAAAGGTTGAGTACTTTCATGTGACATGAGACTTTGCTATGAGATGCTTACATGCGTTCCATTTCGGGGCGAGGTGTGAGTCATCACTCGTGGTGGATAGGTCTTAACATGAGTACCTCACAAAGAAAAGCTAAAAAACACTTCTTAATCAAAACCACAAAAACACTTAATAATGATAATAGGTTAGTGTGCTTGAGCCTTCACTTGTGGGACTAGCTTTGGGGATTTCCTCCATAGATAGGTGTGCCTCTTGCGCATTCCATTTCGGGATGATGTGAGATGTACACATCCCATTGAGTAAGACTTGGGTACACTTACCTATGCAAACTTTCACTCATAAAAGCTTCTAAAAAACACCAAACAAACAATAAACGTCTTTCCTTCGGGAATTCTTTTCTCATCTCCTTCGCTCCGTACGCGAACTTGCTCCTACTTGTCATTTTGCAAGACGGTTACGCACTCGTCGTCCGAGCCTGCAACACCTGAGCAATGGCATAGGCAGTTCAAGCCTTAATCCACAAGCAATTTCTTTTCTACCCCTAGTTAGGGGAACTACGGCGTCTCTGATCCTCATTATCCTGATGAGGTACGTAGGCAGCGGGGTAGGGCCCGTTCGAGCACAATCTTTATTTTCCCTACATTTTTCCTTTTGCTTTCTTATTCAGTTCTTTTCCAGTTCCAGTTTCTTTTCATATTCATTTCTTTGCTGCATTTTTCATACCCTCACCCTTTGAAACAGTTTCTTTGCAAGCGTGGATCCCGTCGGGTACGGCGGACGATCTGGGTGCTAATACCTTCCCAGGTCGTAACCGACTCCCGAACTCAGATCTTTGGTTCGCAAGACCTGTGTCCTTCCTCTTTCTTTCTTCTGGTTTGTGCAGCATTACCATTCCCTTTCTTCGGGATAAAAATGCCTGGCTGGCGACTCTACCCTTTTCCGCGCCACTTTCGCGTTTGTACCAGGATGGAAATCCCGGGAGCGACAGCTGGCGACTCTGCTGGGGACTGCATACCAGATAGTCTCTGGTTCCCCTGTAAGTCTATCCTAGCGCTTGTTTGTTTCTGTTTCTTTGGGTGATGCTTGTTTGATGTGGCTTGTTGTATTGTATTGTTGTTTGTTTACAGCTTTATTTACAGCTTTATTTACAGTTTTCAGTATTTATTTTCCGCATCATATATATCATACTGGACTGTCTGGACTGGTTTTCTGTTTGGTGGGCTTGGGTGATACTGTTTCTGAGAGATAAGCCAAGTACCCGGCTTGAGTGCACCCTAGGATTAGAGTGGACATATTGTACTCGCATGTGGCATGATGAGTGGCGATGTGTTTCACGCCCAGAGTGCGACTGTCTTGGAAATATCTCGTGTGGGGATTTCCTCCACTTCGGGATAGGACCTTGATAGTTATGTGCATCTGGGGACCGATCATTGAGAACCTTTGTGGAAACAACCCTCTCCAGTGGTGACAGTGGCAGACCACATTCTGTGGCAAACCCATTCACACCCGAGGGTCCACTGGGGACTCGCATAGGATGGCCTGGTTCTCTTATAGGAACTCAGTCAAAGCATCTGGTCGTATGACATCAGTACTGTATCCTACGGGCTGAATGTACTATTGTTTCTCGATTTCAGTGCTTGAAGCTGGGAACCTATAGGGGATGCTTGTTTTTCCCGGACTCAGCTGAGGCCTCCCTGTGTAGTACATAATGCCTAACCGATTCCCTGATTTGGTCATGAGCCATTTCTCGGAAATGGTGAAAGTATTATTGCTATTCGGCTTTGAGAGTCCGTGATGTTTGACCCGGAGCACACCCGTGAGATTGGGAGGGGTTTACAGGTTTGCAGGAACCCTTGACCTCAACATACCCTTCATCATCAGTGTGATCTTATGTTTTGATCCGGTTACTATGGTTCTGGAGTTCTTGATCCTTGGTTTTGAGTTCTTATCAGATGGTTATTATTCAGAGGGCATATATCATCAGTTGCCTGGTTCTCAACTCAGTGTTCCGTATCCAGACAGACACCAGTTCTTGATCACTTGCCAGCTGCATACATACCATCATGGCATTTTAGCATACATGTTCAGTTATTTCTGAGAATCCCATACCTGGATTATTATTGTTGGATTTTTGTATCATAATGTGGATCCAAGCAGATAGATTCTTTGGAAGTAACTGAACATGGCATCTCATATCATTTGCATTGCATTTCTGTTCAGCAAGCAGGGCTCATATGTTCTTTGTTCACCATCTACAGTTGAGACTCCAGTTCTCGTATCAGACTTGAAGCAACTTTTGAGAAGATCATGGACCCTAGAGAGAAAAGCCAGTCTGCCAGTGTTGGGTTGACAAGAGATCAGTGGGACCAACTTTTGGAGGCTATGATGACTTTGGCAAGGCAGGATGACCGTAATTCCACTCAAGCTCAGCCTGTACAGACCCCTGTTGGGAATCCAGATGTTCAAGAGCGTCAGGTCGCCCGAAGTGGACATTCTTCTTCTGTTGATGCTGCAGATTATCACAGTTTTGCTTTCACTATGCCAGATCCTCAAGAGGCAATCCCTGTAGTGAGAATCCAAGATCCACGAGTTGTGGAAAGGGAGGAAAGATTCCGTGTGTTGGAGGAAGAGATCAAAGCCCTTCAAAGTCGTAATGTCATTGATTTAAGTGCTGCAAGCATGTGTCTGGTGCATGGCCTGGTAATACCTCCAAAGTTCAAAGTACCGAAGTTTGAAAAGTACAAAGGGGATAGTTGTCCAAGGCAGCATTTGGTAAGATTTTGCAGAAGGATGGCCTCACATGAGCATAATGACAAATTGATGATCCATTGTTTCCAATACAGTCTGAGTGAGGCATCATCGAATTGGTATATGAAGTTAGAGAGCAGTCGTATTCAGTCATGGTCGGACCTAGCCAATGCATTTGTGAAGCAGTATGACAACAATCTTGACAGGGCTCTTAGCCGCATGGATTTGCAAGTGTTATCCCAAGGAGATGGTGAATCTTTCAGAGAGTATGCCCAGAGGTGGAGAGAAGTAGCTGCTCGAGTGCAACCCCCGCTATCAGACAGAGAATTGGTGGATCTTTTCATAGAAACATTACAGGGGCCGTACTTGGAGAGGTTGAGTGGCAGTGGAACTTCGAGTTTCCCGGACTTGGTGACAGTTGGAGAACGCATTGAGAGTTTTATCAAGATGGGAAAGATCCAAGGCATTTCAGGTAGCTCAACTGAAGAGAATGAATCTGTTGTCAGTTCCTAAGATAAGGACGTGATTGATGCAATCTGGGAAGATCCTCAAACTCCATTGTCTTATCCACATTACCCATACATTTCAGTAGCTCAGAGTCAGCAATATTCTGAATCCGTATGTCAGATTTCAGTTAACAGTGAACCTCCTCAGTATCAACAGCGACCATGCCAACAGAAGCATACTTCGCAAAGGCGTCGTTACTACACTAAGAGATCCAAGAGGTATTTCGATCCATTGCCAGTACCATACAGTCAGATACTTCCGTGCCTGATCGACAGTGGATTGATATTGCCGAAGAAACCGGGTCCAGTGCCTTTTCCATATCCACCAAGTTTTGATCCCAATGTTCAATGTGGATTCCATGGTGACGCACCAGGACATTCAGCTGAAGAATGCAAGCCTCTCAGGGATAAGGTTCAAGATTTGATTGATTCTGGGTTGATTTCAGTGACGCCTCAAGGCATTCAAGTTAACGAGTCTCCGTTTGGTCATGTGGGTTCGTCAGCTCATGTTATGGAGGAATTTATTGAAGATGTATATGAAGGTGATTCTCAGTTTGATTCTGAAGAGCGGCTACGTACCTCACTTTGATCCCTATTGAGGGGAACTACGTCGCTCTGATTCTCCATTGGTCTTTGGTCAATGGAGATACGTAGGCAGAAGATCGTCAGGTCTTTCCGAGCAACCTTAGGTGTCAAACTTATGTGGCAATTTCATCACAGTGTCACTCTTTTCTTTAGACGTCTCGTGTGAATGTTTGAACGTCGGAAGCTTCAGGTCAGAATAATTGAGAATGAAGTATGGTGCTGACACATGGTCATTTGATTGAAGACTGCATGTATCATCAAGAAAAGTGTTGACTACTGAAAGTATTCAAGATCAACAAGTCCAGACGGAGTCAAGTCTCCTCAACAATGGCATTGCTCAGCTTCTTTACTGCATTTTCATGTGTCGCTTTTATATTTTTGTTTGAACATTTGTATGCTTGCATGAAACTTGTTTACTTTTTGAATGTTAATCATAATGAAATGCACATGTTTTTCTTGAAGTAATGCATTCGTATTTTACTTTTTAATTTGATGTGTGCATTGCAATACCAACTGTTGTTCTTAAACTCTGTGATGGAGGATGACGAAATGAAAACGCAAAAATCTCCAATTGTGCGCTCTTGAATAGGACCATGTTGACGATGTACAGGCTTTGTTTCAAATCCTAAACACCGGAGATATAAGGGAGATAAACCTTCGTTAACCCCTTTGAGCCTTGAAGTAGGAGTTTCTTTTCGCATGAAAGAACCCTCACATTTAACCCGGGGCAGGGTAGGTGTCAGCTAGTTGGACCAGGCGTTCATGCTTCCATAAAGGAGTTTATCTGAGGATCCTTAACATTTCATTGTACCAAATCAAGAGGTCTAAAGACCGAAAACCACCATGGTTATTCCTCAACAACCAGAAAGTGAGACAATCACAACCCTTACAAAACAGTCAAGACAAACAGTGTCACACGACTTGTTCGAAAAGGAAAAGAAAAAAAAAAGAAATAAGTAGCCCGCTAAGTCGAAACTTGAAAACAAGCGACTTAGGCAAAAATTAGGGCATCCCGCTGGACTCCAATCGCAAAATATTTACAAGAATAAGTCCAGGCAAAAGTTAGGGATAAACAAAGAGAATGAAAAAAGCGAAAATACGAAAAGGATTACACAAGAAAGATCCTTGAGCAAAAACAAGTCGTGTGATACGGACACAAAAGACAATATGGGTGACTGTTATCCCAACAACAACCTCAATGGTGCTTAAACTGTTAGAATAATGGTTCCTCAATCAATACGAAACCCTTAGGAAAGGTGAGCGTTTGCGAGAACTAGCTGAACATAGGAATGGAAGGATATTACGAAGATGGGTGGGCACATATAAACTTTGAGCCTATATCCTTTGTTTCTGTAACCGTGAGCCAGGCCACGATACAACCTTTGAAAGTCCTAATTGAAGCAGGGTTAATTCGAGAGCGTGCTACCATGAGATAGTGTTCCTGACTCCTACGAGTTGTGCTAACAGACCCTTGTTGGTATTGCATATGCATGTTTATTTCATAAAATAATACTGTACTATCTTAACCCGTGATTCGTTCACAAACGACATTTTGTCAATAAAAGCTTCAAGATTAACATGTGTTGCATTAGAAATTTCATTCTCAGAATAAGACATTTTCTGCTTGTATACATTTGTTTGGCATCAAAGAAGTTCACATATGGAACCTCAGTATAGAAGCTTAATCTTGCCAAGTGGAGCAGATGGAAACTTCTGAAGGACATTCATGTCAAGGGGCATTTTTCCAAGAAACTTCGTTGAATAGGACCTTTTCCAACCAGTTGGGTTAAAGGTAGCCAATCTGGGGCAATAACGTCGATTAATCTCTTCAGATTCAGCCAAACTGGGGCAATCACTTCGAGATTTAAATCTCTCAATAAGCAGATAGTCTGGGTGTTTATTTCCAAAGCAACACTCGTACTGGGGCAGGTCACCCTAGAAGAACTAGAAGTTACTCTCTCTAGAAGACAGTCGATCAGATGCACCTACCCAAGGTTCATAATACTGGGGCAGAACACCTCATGATGATGCCAGATCTTGGGGCAAACTCTTTCATGAACCATATAGTTTGAAGTGGTTACTTCGGGATATTCAAGAGTTTGGAAACACTGAAGCATTTCAGATGCTATGTTTTCTGTAAAATCCTCTTGAGACAATATTACGGTATGCAAGACCGTTCCCAGAATGAACATCTGATGATTGATCCCAGTAGGGCGCGGGAAGCATGTTTTCCTAATCAGAGAATTTCTCCTCAGTCGTTATGGTTACTTCATCTGATCATCATATACGGTTAAAGTCCAGGTTTGGTTGGCATCTTTTCAACTATGACTAGTTGGTCTCTATATGTGTTCAGTCTCTCACTTCAGTTGAGTATGGCAATTTTCACTTTGATTTGCTTCGACCCTCGAGTCGATATCATCGCTTTTGTTTTCTCAACCCTCGAGTTGATGTTGTTTTGTTTCCCTCGACCCTCGAGTCGGTATTGTCATTCTGTTTTCTCAACCCTCGAGTTGATGTTGTTTTATTTTTCTCGACCCTCGAGTCGATATTGTCATCCTGTTTTCCTCAACCCTCGAGTTGACGTTGTTTCGTTTTCCTTGACCCTCGAGTCGATGTTGCTATTTTATTCCCTCAGCCCTCGAGTTGATGTTGCTTTGTTATCCTCGACCTTTGAGTCGATATTGTTGCTTTCGTTTCCTCGACTCTCGAGTCGATGTTGTTGTCGCTTTATTCCTCAACCCTCGAGTTGATGTTGTTGTGTTCTCCTCGACCCTTGAGTCGATATTTCCGTTTCTTACGACCCTTGAGTCGATATCATAGTCTTCACATCTTCAACCCTTGAGTTGATACCCAGTGAGTCTGTCATAAAGGAAAATTCAAAAAAATCATACCATCCTAATTCAACCACTCGATTCATTTATGCCCGGGGAAGGTGTGCATATCTTTGTGCTTACAGGGCACGATATTTCGCAGTAATACGAGATTTTGCAGGAATCCTCGTGAGACAAATTCTTCCACAATCCATGCAGTCTGGGGCAGTTATGTCAAGATTCGACGAATCTCTAAAGAGTTTGAAGACTTGGACATTTTGGATGTCAGGTCTTCTGTAAAATCCTCTTAGGTTGATCTTCAAGCAGTCAACTAGTCCAGAAAATGCAAGAGGTCACTAGATGATATTCCCCACAAAGTTCATATTTGATTTTCACCTCCGTCCGTGAAATATTTCCCAGCAAAGTTGCCCTATGGTTGGTTCATATGGTGATGCGGCCAGGTATTCATCACCTTAGTCGGAGTGGGTATCCAGACCTCTTGACTTGTCTTCCCTTGCAGAGTCGTATCTCTTGTTGCCGATCAGGCATTCGTTTGTTGCTCGTCTGCAATCTTCAACACGCGTATGTGTTATCCCTAAGCAAGTTTCCCCAGCAAGGACATATCACTGCTTTATGGCTGCTCGTCTGCATCTTTCAACACTCGTCTGTGTTAGCTCGGTGTTGCTGTTTGCTCGTCTGCAATTCTCGGCATTCGTCTGTGTTTTGAAGTGATTACTTTATTATTGCTCGTCTGCAATTTCCGGCACTCGTCTGTGTTTGGTTATGATAGTTGTTTTTGCTTGTCCGCAACTCCTCAACACTCGTCTGTGTTCTGAGATGATATTTGTTGTTGCTAGTATGCAACCTTCCAACACTCGTCTGTGTTTGGTATGGGGTCCTTCGTTGCACTCGTCTGTGCCTTGACATGTATTCTCTGTTGTTGCTCGTCTGCAATTTTCGGCACTCGTCTGTGTGTGTTTGAAGCTCGTCTGCTTTTATCTCCCAGAAGTCGTTTGTGTTCTGAAGCTCGTCTGCTTTGCCTGGATACTCGTCTGTATCATCCTCAGCACGCGTCTGTGCTAGCTCGCACCTGAATGTGAAGATTTGCTATTTACCCTGATATCTCTGTGACTACTTCAAATGCTCGTCTGTGTTTGAATTTCTGGTATTCGTCTATACCAGTGGCTGATACTCGTCTGTATCATCGCCTGAAGCACTCGTCTGTGTTTCTCAGATCATCGTCCGATACTCGTCTGTATCTTTGACTATTGGCACTCGTCTGTGTTCTCTTGACGATCATCCAATACTCGTCTGTATTGAAGAGGTTTAAAATCCTGACAGTGGGAATTAAATGTCGAAATGGTTACCGGTCCTGGCGTAACAGGTAAATCCGAAGGAGGCTCGTCCGTCTCAAGCACCAATTATTATGGTTGCTGCACCTGGCGTAACAGGTTTGCTCAGAAGACTCGTCTGTCTTATGCCATATATCCGCGGATAATATATGAAGAAGGTTCGTCTACCTTGATTGCATGTCTATCCCACAGGCTTATATGCATTCCCGGAGCCTGCGTAAGGGTTATCCGAAGAAGACTCGTCCGTCTTATTCCACTTATTTGCGTAAGGATTAGTGAAGGAGATTCGTCCATCTCAGGTCACTTTGAAGATCCTTAAGGGCTCGTCCGCTCTCTGCACCTGGCGTCACAGGTCATGCGAAGACTCGTCTGTCAGCATGATAGTATTCCAGATATCAGTTTCAACTTGGAAGAAGCTCGTCTGCTTTTTCTTTCCTTCTTATCCCCAGAGCGTCATCTGGTTGGGTTTATTTCCCAGTGTTGCATTCTTCGTCAGAGTGCAAATTTCAGGTCTTCTTGGTATTCAATCACAGTTTATCTCGAATGTCTGATAGCCGTTGCTCTCATCCTTTTCAGATTAACAGTTGATTGAATAGGGGCAGCTGTAACACCCCAAATTTGCCCTCTTCTTGTTTAGCATCGTTATCATATCATAATCATCATGAGCATACCATATCCTTATCATTTAGCATAGAAAAATGAGGCATAACACTCGCATGTTCCAGCATAAGGCATATGATCGGTCATCTGGGAAAATCCGAACCTGCAAGTCAAAATCAAGAGCATGGTGATCTAGCAAGAATCTCACAGGATCATTTTGCACAAGCCTGGTATCATGTTCAGAGCCCTAGAAAGAGAAGATGGATCAAAATTTGCTTGAAACGGTTGGTGCAGGTCTATTTTTGAGGTTTCCCACCAAAGGGAGGGAAATTCAAATTTTCCATGCGTTAACCGGTTAACTCATATGGTTAACCGGTTAACGGCTGCGAAATTTGAATTCCCAGCAGCAATTTCAACATGTGTGTTTTGGCTCCATTTTCCAATTTTCTGATTTTTATTCATTTGAATTAAATTTGAATTTGAGAGAAGGATCTAGAGCATTTATCCAAGCCTCATTCCAACCCTAAATCAAAATCACTTTCTAAGCTAATGCCAAGCCATATTTTTGGATCCCAAACCAAAATTTTGGGCCCCAAACCTAAATCATATTTATTCCATTTCCCTCCAAACCAAAGGGGCTCCCTCTCATTTTTTCACTCTCATTTCTGAATTTTCATTCCTCTCACTCACAATTCTCTCACTTTTCTCTCCCAATTTTCCAAATCACTCAAAGTTCCTCTTTGAAGATCACACAACCTTGCCTTGAGGTGTGTAGATCTTGGAACTAAACCTCCCTTCATAGCTTCTTTGCATCTTTTTGCTGGTTTTATTGGAGATTCAGATCTGGTTTGAGATCTAGAAGTGCTTTTGGATCCAAAATTCTGCATCAAGGGCTTGTTCTTGCATTTATTTTGCATGGAGTGTGGAGCTTAGCATCGGATCTTTAAAGTTTTGCGCGAGATCTACCGTTTTCAGCTCAATCAACAATTACCAAAGCATACCTCAGCTTTGTAGGTTGGTTAATTTCAGATCTAGCTCTGTTTTTTAGCTTATTTGCATGCTTGTGCTTTAGATCCACCATGTGCTTGTGTATTTGCTTGTGTTGTTTGATTTGATTGGTTGATTTGTATCCGGATCCGAATGTTATTGTTCATGAGCTTAATGATATGGATTAATGTGAATTGATCTAATTTTTCCATGTGTAATTGATTGCTGGTCTGGTGCAAGCTTATTTGAATAAGCTGTTTTGAGATGCTGTTTTCTGCAGGATTTGTTGCTGTTTTATCAGTGTTAACCGGTTAACGTATATGGTTAACCGGTTAACGCCCTTGTTTTGTGCGTATTTTGTGCAGGTTTGAGCTGGTTAACCGGTTAACGCATTTGGTTAACCGGTTAACACTGAAGCAGAATGACTTTTTAGTGTTGTTTTGAGCTTGTTTGATCCCTTTGCTTGTTCTAATTGCCATGGATCATTGCATGATCATTAAACATGAGATTTTAGGGTGATTTGCTTGCTGGTTGATGTATGCTTTCATGTTTTCGACGCGTAAGTCGTGTACTTGCAATGTTTGGCATGATGTTTGATTCTTGTTCACAAGAACCTTTGAGCATGACTAATTCCATGATTGTGTTGGTCACTTTGCTGGATTTTTTTGTGCATACTAACCTTGCAGGGGCTATGGTAAGTGAGAGATGTGGGAATTGAGTTCCACATCTCCAATTCTCATCTTCCTCTTATGTTTATGTTACTAACCCTTTGTTGTTGGGCTTAGGCCTTTCTCATCCCTTCTTCTATCTTCTTCTTTTTTCCTTCATTAGGATAGAAACCTCACTAACCTTTAGGACTTCCATGCATGTGAATACTTAGGATTATTTTAGTCCCCCTTTAGAATTTTTCCTTTAAGATCCTTTGGTGCTCTCTCTTCTCATCTTCAAACTTAATTCTAATTCATTTAATAAAGGTTGAGTACTTTCATGTGACATGAGACTTTGCTATGAGATGCTTACATGCGTTCCATTTCGGGGCGAGGTGTGAGTCATCACTCGTGGTGGATAGGTCTTAACATGAGTACCTCACAAAGAAAAGCTAAAAAACACTTCTTAATCAAAACCACAAAAACACTTAATAATGATAATAGGTTAGTGTGCTTGAGCCTTCACTTGTGGGACTAGCTTTGGGGATTTCCTCCATAGATAGGTGTGCCTCTTGCGCATTCCATTTCGGGATGATGTGAGATGTACACATCCCATTGAGTAAGACTTGGGTACACTTACCTATGCAAACTTTCACTCATAAAAGCTTCTAAAAAACACCAAACAAACAATAAACGTCTTTCCTTCGGGAATTCTTTTCTCATCTCCTTCGCTCCGTACGCGAACTTGCTCCTACTTGTCATTTTGCAAGACGGTTACGCACTCGTCGTCCGAGCCTGCAACACCTGAGCAATGGCATAGGCAGTTCAAGCCTTAATCCACAAGCAATTTCTTTTCTACCCCTAGTTAGGGGAACTACGGCGTCTCTGATCCTCATTATCCTGATGAGGTACGTAGGCAGCGGGGTAGGGCCCGTTCGAGCACAATCTTTATTTTCCCTACATTTTTCCTTTTGCTTTCTTATTCAGTTCTTTTCCAGTTCCAGTTTCTTTTCATATTCATTTCTTTGCTGCATTTTTCATACCCTCACCCTTTGAAACAGTTTCTTTGCAAGCGTGGATCCCGTCGGGTACGGCGGACGATCTGGGTGCTAATACCTTCCCAGGTCGTAACCGACTCCCGAACTCAGATCTTTGGTTCGCAAGACCTGTGTCCTTCCTCTTTCTTTCTTCTGGTTTGTGCAGCATTACCATTCCCTTTCTTCGGGATAAAAATGCCTGGCTGGCGACTCTACCCTTTTCCGCGCCACTTTCGCGTTTGTACCAGGATGGAAATCCCGGGAGCGACAATATGGATGTTAGGTGTGAATTCCACTCCGGAACATTCGGACATACCATCGACGAGTGCAAAGCCTTCAGGCACAATGTCCAATATCTAATTGATTCAGGGATCATTACACCAGAGGGGTACCTCAGGAGTTGAAGCCTCTTTATCTAGCTGGCCCTGCAGACTACACGAAGCTCAAGTCAGGAGACGTAGATTTCCTTGATGCATGTGATTTTCTTTATTGTATTTCGAGATTACCTTCAGAGCTATTGAAGGAATCTCTTGTTTTTCTGTTGTGGATTGTGACATTTTCCTGTATTTCAGTATTATTGGCAAGTGATTGTATAAGGTTTCGCACGTTGGCGTATTTTTTGCTTTATGGAAGTTTTCATGTGCCATTGTTTCAACTTTTCTATCCTGGCAGTTTTATTTTGATATTGAATTCCCGATGCTAAGCACTTTCTCCGCACACACTCACAAAGTTTATCTTATGATGTTGCACTCTGTGGGGTATCTGTCCCCTAATCTAAATGAAGTGGGATCAGTGACATGGCATTTTCATGCATATCATTTTTGCATACTAACGAGTTATCTCGATTTCCTAATTTATTTGACCATTTCAGGAGAAGTATCGGCCATACCAGTACGCTACCCGAGTCAAATCATGAATACAGTACAGACTGAGCTGAATGAGTTTCGCACTCAGATGGGGGAGTTCATGGCAGCAATGCAGGGTATAGTGCAGGGGCAGCAAGAAATGAGAACCGCCATGCAAAGGCTTAATCGCCCACAGGTTGATACTCCAATGATTACCTTAGACGCCCAAGGCAATCCTATCAACAACACTGTCATTCCACCTACGGAAAATATGCCTCCTAACCAAGACTTCCAGATGCTAGCCGAGAAGGTAAAGGCTCTAGAAAGCAAAGATACCATTGGCATTAATGTTGCTGATATGGGGCTGGTTTCAGGGGTGGTCATCCCTCCAAAGTTCAGACCTCCTGTTTTCGACAAGTACAGTGGCAGATCTTGCCCGAAAACTTACTTGCAGGCCTTCTATCGCAAAATAGCTGCACATACCAAAGATGAGAAGCTTTGGATGTACCACTTCCAGGACAGCCTGTCCGGGGGCTCATTGGAGTGGTACACGAAACTGGAAAAGAACTCTGTCCGTAACTGGAAGGAACTTGGGGAAGCCTTTCTCAAGCAGTACCAGTATAACATTGACATGGCTCCCAGCCAAACCCAACTTCAGAGCATGTTACAAAAGAACTCCGAGAGCTTTAAGGAGTACGCTCAAAGATGGCGCGAGGTCGCAGCCAGAGTGCAACCATCATTGCTGGAGAGAGAAATGGTAGACCTATTCATGGATACTCTTCCGGGGTACTTCATAGAACGTTTAGCAGGCTGTTCAGCTAACGGTTTTTCTGATATCGTCTTGACTGGTGAAAGAATTGAAAACTGGATGAAGCAAGGGAAGATCCAGGGCAACGGTGCCTCTACTTCTGGAACCAAGAAGCCGTTTTCAAATGATAAAAAGAGACAGTACGAAGAAGCAGGGGCAATTTATGTTCAACGAAAGAGGAGAAATCAAGGTTCATGTTACCAGACAACATCCATGATCATCCCAAGTGCCACACGCTCACAACAGCAAAATCATCGCCAACGTAATCCTCAACAGGGTCGTCAGCAAAGGAGAGAAAGATTTTTTGACCCTTTGCCAATGTCTCACACTGATCTCCTTCAGCATTTACTTCAGTTGAAGTTAGTTGGGCTTCGCAAGCTGTCCCCAACTCCTTTTCCACTACCGGATGGATGGGATGCCAATGCCCACTGTGGTTTTCATTCTGAGGCGCCAGGGCATCATATTGATAGGTGTAAAGTTTTTCACCACACGGTGCAGGACTTAATCGACTCGAAAGCTGTCAACTTTTCTTGATTTGAAGTCTTCTTGTCAATGTTTGTCGGGGAGAGTTAAAGCAATAAAGCCAAAAGTATTCCAGATACTCTTATTTGTGGCAATGGTGCGTCTTTTCAGTGCATTTTCATACCTATTGAGGGGAACTACGTTGCTCTGATTCTTCATTGGTCTTGGGTCAATGGAGATACGTAGGCAGAAGATCGTCAGGTCTTTCTGAGCAACCTTAGGTGTCAACTTTACTTCTCAGCGTTACTTTCTACAAGGACAGAATAACTAGAAGTTGAGAAATGATTGTCGTGTTGGACATGCGACTACTTACCAGAATACTACAAGTCCACGAAGATTTACTGGTATTGGGAAGCGCTCAAGACTGATTTAATCCAGAAGGAGTCCAGTCTCCTCAACGATGGCGATGCTCAGTTTCTTTACTGCAATTTCCTTCGTAGTTTCTATTGTTTGTTTAAACACTTGTATGCATGCATGAAACTGATTTGTTTTTGAATGTTAACCGTAATAAAATGCACATGTTTTTCTTGAAGTAATCCATTCGTATTCACTCATAATCTTGTATGTGCATTGCAATACCAACTGTTGTGCTTAAAACTCTATCAAGGAGGATGACAAAATGAAAACGCAAAAATCTCTAATCGTGTGCTTTTGAGAAAGACCTTGTTGATGATGTACAGGCATTGTTTCAAATCCTAAACACCAGAGATATAAGGGAGATAGACCCTCGCCACCCATTTGAGCCTTGAAGTAGGAGTTTCTTTTCATAGAAAAAAACCCTTGCATATAACCCAGGGGCAGGGTAGGTGTCAGTTAGTTTGACCGAGCATTCAAATTTCAAAAAGGAGTGCACATCTGAGGATTCATTACCTTTCGTTGTACCAAATCAAGAGGTCCAATGACCAAAGACCACAATGATTATCCCAATCAATAGGTCCAAATTCCGGAAACCACAATGGTTATCCTTTATCAGTTGAGAAGTGAGACAGTCACAACCCTTTTCAAATCAATCAAGACAACCAGTGTCACGCGATTCGTTCAAAAAAAAGGAATAAAAAATGATGAGAAAGTCCGCTAAGTCGAAACTTGAAAACAAGCGACTTAGGAAAAAATTAGGGCATCCCGCTGGACTTTGCAATCAAAGATTCACATGAATCAGTTCAGGCAAAACTTAGGGATAAGAAAAATAATGCAAAAGCGAAAAACGAAGAGGATTTCACAAGAAAGATCCTTAAGCAAGAACAAAGTCGTGTGGCACAGACACTAAAGGCAGAGGGGCGACTGACTCCAAACAACAATCTGATTGGTGCTTAAACTGTTAGAGTAATTGGTTCCTTAATCATCATAAAACCCTTTTTGAGAGGTGAGCGCTTGTGAAAGCCAGCTGAACATAGGAATGGAGAACATCACGAAGAGGGGTGGGCATAAATAAACTTCGAGCCTATATCCTTTATTTCTATAACCGCAAACCAGACCACGATACAACCCTCAAAAGTCCTAACTGAAACAGGGTTATTTTGAGAGCGTGCTACCATGAGACCGCGTCCCTGACTCCTTTGAGTTGTGCTAAAAGATATGGGTTGGTGTTGTATATGCATGCTTTCTTCTATCAAAAATCAATGTCGTATCTTAACCAGTGATTCGCTCACAAAGGTTTGTGACATCTTTTTTCAGTAAAACTTCAAGATTAACATGTGTGTTGCATTAGAATTTTCATTCTCAAAATAAACATTTTTCTACTTGCATACATTTGTTTGGCATTATAAAAGTTCACGTGTGGAATCTCAGTCCAGAAGCTTAATCTTGCCAAGTTGAGAAGTCTGAAACTTCTGAAGGATGATCACGTCGAGATGTACTTTTCCAAGAAACTCCATTGAGTGGGGACTTTCCCAACGGTCGTGGTAAGAGCCAACCAATATGGGGCAATTACGTCGAGCAATCTTTTCAAAATTCAGCCAAACTGGGGCAATTGCTTTAAGATCCAAATCTCTCAAAGAGCCATTAGTCAGAGGCATTCATTCAAATTTCAGCCAAACTGGGGCAAGCATTTCGAGATTCAAATCTCTCAAAGAACAATTAATCTGGGTGTTTCCTTCAAACGCACAGTCAGCCAGAGGTGATCACTTCAAGGCTTGTACTGGGGCAGGCCACCCCAAGAGCATGAGAAGTCACTCTCTCCCTAAGACGGTCAATCCAAAGCACCTATCCAAAGTTCAAAATACTGGGGCTGAATATTTCACGGTGATATGAGGTTTTTCATGAATCCTCGCGAGGTAAATTTCTTTCATAGACCATGCAGTCTGGGGCAGTTATTTCGAGATCCGATGAATCTCTCCAAGAGTTTGAAGACACTGAGGCATCTCGTACGCCAATTTTCTGTAAAATCCTCTTGAGACATTATCTTTTGAAAGATCCTAGTAGGAGGCGAGTTGAAAATTGCAAAGAACCGTTGTTCACTCATGATTAGTTGGCAATCTATCAACCCAGAGTCTAGGGGAAAAGCTATTGTCAGCACAGTACTTCAATAGTTGTTTCATCTGCGGAAGGGTATCATCGTCTCTCATCCCCAGCATGAGATGCTTTACATCTCTCATTCCCAACATGAGAGGATTTATCTCTTATCCCTAACAAATGGTAACTTGAGCTCTTATCTTCAGCGGGAAGCTTTATCATTGACATCATCCATAATCCCTAGTAGAGTTGGAAGTTGAAATCTCCCCCAGTAATGCAACAGAAGATTGATGGTCTCCCCAAGCAGAGACTTCCCGCCAATACATGGGCAATCCCCAGCAGTATAAGGAATTTCTTTCCTCCTCAGCAGTATCATACAATTGCTTCCCCAGCCGATTCAGAAGGTTTTACTTCCCCAAAGGAGTTCAATGGGTAGCGTACCTAGCAAGAAGTCTTCGTCTCCAACAGGTTCTTGGCACTCCAGTCTCAAAGTCCAATTTATTTTTGGCAATAAAGGCAGTTCAGAGCCTGTGTATCACCAACAACATTCCCCATAGAGTTGTTTCCTCTCACGGAGATTAACCAGATCAATGCAGTGATCACCGGTGCTTCCCAGTCAAGCCATTTGGGATACTTGCAGTCTCTTTTCCGGGAGACCCTTTGCATTTGCATTCGCATAATCATCATTACATTTGCATCCTCCAAAGCGTAGCATTTCCTTCATCATGGAGCATTACGCCATAAATCCAAACATATGCATACCAGCATGGGCCAGTTTCGAGGTATATTACATACAACCTATAACATCTTCTCAACCTGATATACTCCCCACAGAATATACTTGTACCGTCTGCCCGTCATCTTTGTCTACCAAGTCTTGTTGCTATCCCCAGTTGAGTCTTGTTTCAGTACAACAGTCTCAGTTTTTTTTCGCGTCTCCGTTTAAGTAGAATGGTCGTGTCTCGTGCTCTCGTTTAAGTACAACGATCCCGTTCCTTTCGAGTCTCCATTTAAGTACAATGGTCTCGCCGTTGAGTTTTGCTTCAGTACAACAATATCATGTTTTCGCGTCTCCGTTTAAGTACAACGGTCGTGTCTCGGGTTATCATTTAAGTACAATGATCCTGTTCCTTTTGGTCTCGTCTCAGTGCGATGATAATGGAACGGTTGATACCATTTCCTGGTTAGATCGATTGATCTTATTTGAGTTATGAATCGGTTGATATTATTTCTCTTTGAGTTGTAAATCGGATGATGTTACATTCTCGCATTTCCTGATAATGGGTCGGTTGATACCATTTCCTAGTTAGATCGGTTGATCTTATTTGAGTTATGAATCGGTTGATATCATTTCTCTTCGAGTTGTAAATCAGATGATATTACATTCTCACATTTCCTGGTTATGGATCGGTTGATACCATCTCCATGTTAGATCGGTTGATCTCATTTGAGTTGTAAATCGGTTGATATTACCTCTCTTCGAGCCGTAAATCGGATGATATTACGTTCTCGTTTTCCAGGTTATGGATCGGTTGATACCATTTCCTGGTTGGATCGGTTGATCTTATTTGAGTTATGAATTGGTTGATATCATTTCTCTTCGAGCTGTAAATCGGATGATATTGCATTCTCACATTTCCTGGTTATGGATCGGTAGATACCATCTCCATGTTAGATCGGTTGATCTTATTTGAGTTATGAATCAGTTGATATCATTTCTCTTCGAGTTGTAAATCGGATGATATTACATTCTCACTTTCCAGGGTGGATCGGTTGATACCATCTCCATGATAGATTGGTTGATCTTATTTGAGTCGCAAATTGGTTGATATTGCGTAAAGTCCTGTTCCGCTAACAGGCATCCTCCGTGGCTTGGTCCTGCCCAGCAGTCGCGTGTTTTCTTTATGGCTTGGTCCTGCCCAGCAGTCATATTGATTTGAGTTCCATTCCGCTAATGGTCTCGTTAAGCCCTGTTTCGCCAACAGGCACCTTCCGTGGCTTGGTCCTGCCCAGCAGTCGCATGTTTTCTTTGTGGCTTGGTCGTGCCCAGCAGTCACATTGTCGAGTTCTGTTTCGCTAACGGTCTCGATAAGTCCTGTTTCGCCAACAGGCACCCTCGTTGTGGCTTGTTTCTCTCAGCAGTCACATTGCAGGTTATTGCAATGATTCTATTCCACCCAGTTCTATTCCCGCTACCTATTCAGAGGTCAAAAAAAAAACCAAAAACGAAAAAATAAATAAAGAGCAGATGGCATTCCTATTTTCCACAGATTTCAAATTTCCAGGTTTTATTCAAGTATTCAATCACTCCATACCTTGAACGTCTAAAAGCTTTCGCAATTATTTGTTCAGGCCTGCAGATGATTGAATAGGGGCAGCTGTAATACCTTAAAATTTGCCCTCTCATTTTCTCAACATTTTGCATAGCATTTTGCATACATGACTTCATAAAATAACCAAAAACATAACATAGCTGAGGCATGGGTATGTGATCAATGATTGGAGCAACCGAAAGCTATGAAGAGGCTACCGAAGGGCCACAAAGCTTCCCAACCTTGTGCAAGGGGCTCACAACATCCCACAAGTCTTCACTTGAAGCCACAAGCCATAAAAAGATGGGGTTTAATCAAAGGAGGCGAGCAGTGCAATATTTCCTGATGAAAAGGGCCGAATTAGGGTTTCACTTCTACTGGGCTTTCGCATGAAGTTTTGATTCAAAGAGGATTCCTTTGTATTATATATGATTTCAAAGGCCTAAGGTTCAAACTTCATTCATAAATTCATTTTGGAAGGGGTTCGACTGGCCAGACGACGGAAAATCGAGGAATCAGGGAAAAAGCAACCGAGCTAGGTGAAAAGGATCGACTCCTGACTTTTAAGATCGAGATCATGAAATTAGGGTTGCAATGATCCTATGTTTTAAATTTGGTCAAGAAACGATGGAGGAATCATAAAAAAAATCAAAAGAAAAATTATTTGAAAAGTAGTTGGTTTTGCATTTCTCTCCACTTTTCATTCCACTTTCTTTTCACACTTCCTTTCATTCTTTCCCTATTGTCTTTCCACTTCAATTCCACTCCATTTCCCTTGGAAACTTCTACCATGTTCTACCATCTTCTACAGTATTCCAAGGAATATTCCAAGGAATATTCCCTTTTCCAACCCTAATCCTAACTAACTACCAAACCTAATTTTGGATCCCAAGCCTAATTTTTGGGCCCCAAACCCAAACCTAGCTCCAAGCCTAGCCTCTATATATGCATTAATCACTTCATTGAGAGGGGTTCCCACCATTTTCCAATTTTTCACTCTTTCATAAGCACTTTTTCTCTCTCACTTTTCCTCCTTTTCCCTCCATTCACTAAAGCTTTTCAAATAAGCTCTTCAAGTTTCACATTGAAACTTGAAGATCTTAAAGCTTAAGCCTTCAACCTTCATTGATTGTGGATTATAGAAGAAGAAGATACTGAATTTTGTTGAGGATTTTCGACTTATCGGAAGCGCACGAAGGTTCAAACGTGAAGAACGCATTTATTTTGCGGTTTCTCGGTTTTCGGTTTTCTCTTCGATCAAGCTCCGATTTTTGCAACATTCACCGAAGCACTTCTCCGCTTCATAGGTTGGTAATATTAATCACTTCTTTTTTAAGTTATTCTCTTCATCTCGCCATTTCGGCATTCTTTAATTGTTTTTTCGTTGTGCTTGTAATCGATTAAGTTTCATTATGTGTGGCTTGCATTTTGTGATTTTGGTTGGATTTAGAATTTAAAGTGTTGGTAGCTATAGGTTATATCATGTGTAAATAAGCTCAAACTAAGTAGAAATTAGTGTTAGCGTGTCCCTAGGTATGTTAGGGATCATTAGAAGTGAGTTTGTGGCCAAAAGCACTTATTTCAAAGACTTTTTTTCAATTCTGTCCAGCGTTAACCGGTTAACGCATTTGGTTAACCGGTTAACGCATTTGGTTTTTTTGTTTAGTTGGTTGCTCAATCTTAAGTCCTAGTGCCTCTAATGTTCATACATGTTTAGGTAGTGATTTTAGGGAATTTTTGAGTCCATTTCCAGTAGCTCATTCCCCCATTTCGAGTCGTTTCGACGCGTTTCCGTTCATGTTGCGTGTTATGTTTTTTTGTGTTCTTTGTGCATGCCTTGATTTCTTACATTTTGTTGCTATGTTCATGCATCATTAGGTATGTAATAATCATGTTGCATTCTGTTTTTACATGTTTGCATTGCATTAAATCATTTTGCATTTCATTGTTGATGTATGTTGCATTTTGCATAATCATATGTATGTGGATTTGGTTGTATTTTGTTGCATATTTGATCATAGCATTTACATCAATTCAATTCTGAATTTTGCATTGAGTTTAGTATTTTTGTTGAGCTATCATATTGCATATTCATAATCAATAATCACCATGTTCATATGCCATGTTCATGTGTTACTTTGTGCATTACTTGTTGCATAATTCACCATATGATGTATTCTTGAATAATCCTAAAAAATGTTCATTGATCTTTCATTTGTGTATGTAATCCATGTTCAAAGGCATGTTCATGATCAAATTGGTATATGTTGCATTGAGTTTGTGCATAAAAAATGAAAATAATCAATTCTGGATTTTGCATTTCATAGCTGTTTTTGCATATAAGTGCTGTAAAATGTATGTTGTTTGTTACGTGTACATGCTGTATTTGATCTTTTACACCTACTTTTTCATGCTGCATGTTGGCTGTAAAAAAGCTGATTTGTGTTAGGCATAGTTTCTATAGTTGTTTGTGTGTTTGAGTGCTGTAAATAGTTGTTGTATTTTGTCCTAGCATTTTTTAGTTCCCTTAAACATTAAGATTGAGTCTAGTTTTGGTCCAAGTTTCCTTAGGATTTAATTGTTGTGTGTCTTCATTATTTTTTTAATAAAATGCACTAATATTTGTTTTCTAGTGGGGAAGATTGTGGTAAGTCTCCTTACCTTATCTCTTACTTTTTATGCATTTCTTTTATGCATTTTAATTCATTTTTCCTTCCATATTTGTGTTTGGTAGGATTCCCCTTTGTTAGGATCAACTTATCTTCATTAGGAAGTAAGTTGCATCCTTTTTCATTCTTTCTTTTCCTTTTCTTCCTTAGGATTAGAAAACCTCACAAACCATTAGGATTTCCCTTTTGTGAATAATAAATAACTTAGGGTGTGTCTTAGTCCCCCTTAGTTTTTGTCCTTTTTCCAACTTGAGTCTTTCTTTCTCATCTCATAAGGAAAAATAATAAAACACTTAATAAAAGCCGAATGTTCTTGTACGACACGAGACTTTGTTGCGGAGTGTTTATACGCGTCCTGTTTCGGGGCGAGGTGTAAGTACTTCCCGCTATGGACAGGTCTTAGTATGAGAATGTTCACAAACAAATTCAAAACATTTCTCATAAAAAGACAAAAACAAACAATAAGCGACTTTCCTGCGGGAACTTCTTTTCTCATCTCCTTCATTCACAACACGAACTTGCGACGACTTGTCTCATTTTCAAGACGGTAAACGCACTCGTATCAAACGAGCCTGCAACACCTGAGCATAGACATACGCAGTTCCAGCCATAAAAAACACAAGCAAATAGTTCCCGCCTTAGTTAGGTGAACTACGTCGACTCTGATCCTCATTATCCCGATGAGGTACGTAGGCAGTGGGGTAGGGCCCGTTCGAGCGCATTCTTTATTTTCCCTACATTTTCCCCATTCTTTCTTTTTGCTATCTTCTTATTCCTTCCTCATTTCCATTCTCATCCCAATCAGCAGTTTTATTCAGCAACATTTACTTCTCACCCTTTGAAACAAACAAGCAAGCGTGGATCCCGTCGGGTACGGCGAACGGTCTGGGGTGCTAATACCTTCCCAGGTCGTAACCGACTCCCGAACCCAGATCTTTGGTTCGCAGGACCTTGCCCTTTCCTTCTTCCTCAGGTTTGTGTAGCATTACCTTTCCCATTCCTTTGGGATAAAAATGCCTGGCTGGCGACTCTACCTTTTCCACGCCACTTTCGCGTTTGTACTAGGATGAAAATCCCGGGAGCGACAACAAGCGCTCAACTTTAGTAAGGGATCCAAGAATAGTTAAGGAACCATTGTTGCTAACAATTTAAGCACCAACCAAATTGTTGTTTGGAGTCAGTCCCCCTTCTTTGTCTTCGTGTCTGTGCCACACGACTTTGTTCTTGCGAGGATTTTTGTATTGTAATCCTTTTCCATTTTCTGTCTTTCATTTTTTTCTGTTTATCCCAAACTTTTTCCTGGACTGATTCTTTTGAATCTTTTGTAATTGTAGTCCAGCGAGATGTAACTTTTGCCTAAGTCGCTCGTTTTTCGAGTTCGGCCTAGCGGACGTTTTTTTTTTCTTCAATTCTTTTTCTTTTCTTTCTTTTTTTGAACAAATCGTGTAACACTGTTTGTCTTGATTGCTTTGTGAAAGTCGTGACTGCCTCATTCTTTTGTCAATGAAGGATAACCATTACAGCTTCTAGTCTTTGGACCTCTTGATTGGGATAACCATTGTGCTTTCTGGTCTTTGGACCTCTTGATTTGGTACAGTGAAATGTAATGGATCCTCAAATACACTCCTTTATGAAAGACTGAACGCTCGGTCCAACTAGCTAACACCTACCCCGCGCTCTGGGTTAAATGTAAGGTTTTTTCCATGCGAAAAGAAACTCCTACTTCAAGGCTCAAAGGGGTTAGCGAGGGTCTATCTCCCTTATATCTCCATTTATTGGGATTTGAAATAATGTATGTACATTGTCAACAAGGTCTTATTCAAAAGCACACAATCAGATATTTTTGTGTTTTCACTTCATCATCCTCCCTCAAGAGTTTAAACACGACAATTGGTATTACAATGCATATACACAAAATTATGAGTGAATACGAATAGATTACTTCAAGAAAAACATGTGTATTTTATTATGATTAACATTAAAAAACAAACAAATTTCATGTATGCAGACAAATGTTTAAATAAACAAATAAAAACTACCAATGAGAATGCAATAAAGAAGTTTAACATTTCCATCATTAAGGAGACCTGACTCTGTCTGGACTTATTGCTTCTAAAGATACCTTCACAATTTGGATATTCAATCTGGTGAGGAGACCTTAATTTACGGCCCTCATTTGGTGTAATGATCCTTGAGTCCGCCAAATTTTGAACCTTGTGATTGAACATATTACAATTCTCAATTGTATGCCTAAATGCCCCTGAATGGTGCCTGCATCTAGAATTCACATCGTGGTTGCCATTGTTGAGGAGGCTTGACTCCGTCTGTACTTATTGCTCTCGGCGACTTTCAACAGTCAGCAGTCTGGATGTTCATTCTATTACTGGTTTGGTCCCATATTACCACCTTTTCCTGGCATAAACACATGAGTCTTGGAGTTAATCAAATCTGGGACCTTGTCTTTACCTTTTCCTCTGAAAGACTTGCAATCTTCAATTGAATGACCAGGTGTCCATAATGTTACTCATAATTCTTCTCCAATTATTCTGACCTTAAGAATCTGGAGTTGAACAATGACACAAGGCATCTGAAGAAAAGAGTAAAGTTGAGAGATAAAGTTGACACATAAGGTTGCTCTCAAATACCTGACGATCTTATGCCTACATATCTCCATTGATCCATGTCCAATGAAGAATCAGAGCGACGTAATTCCCCTCACTATGAATGAAAATGCAGTGAAGAAATCAAATGATTGCCATTACTAAGAGTATTGGAATACTTATGGTTTTATAACTTTGGTTCTTTTTCTTACAAACTTTGATAAGAAGACTTCCAATTAAGACAATTCCCTCTTCCCTATCTGTTTGGATCAAAGCTGATAGCTTTTGAATCGATCAAATCCTGTACTTTTTTGTGAAAAGCTTTACACCCATCAATATAGTGTCCTCGTGCCCCATAATGGAAGTCACATTGGGCGTTGGCATCTCATCCATCTAGAAGTGTAGAAAAAGGTGGGGACAACTTGCGAAGCTCAATCAATCTCAACCGAAGCAAATGCCAAAGTAAATCGGCATGAGACATTAATAAGTGGTCAAAAACCCTTTCTCTCTTTTGTTGCTGCTGATGGCCCCGTTGAGGGTTCCTTTGTTGTGGATGATGTTTAGACTGATTATTCATGTTTGTGGTTATAGAGGCTTCCTAATGATGGCGTGGCTGATATCATTTATCTCTTCTACATTGATGAGATGTTGCCCCAACTTCCCTTTCATTCCTTTTCTGGACATTAGCAAAGTGTTTCTTAGTACCTGAAGATGATGCACCATAATCTTGAATCTTTCTAAGCTTTAACAAACTCTCAATTCACTCACCGACGATCCCAATATCAACAAAACTTTTGTATGGACCACAAAACATAGGCAATGTATCAATAACCCTCTCTTGCTTCCATCGGTAACGAGATATCTCCACTGGACGAGCCACAAATGAAGCTTACTGGAGTCTTTCTTCTGGAAAACAAGGCATATGAGTTGAGGAAGATCCTTAATAAGGAAAGAGAGTACGTGTTTCCTTTGCAACAATTAGCATGGGATTACTCAGTTCATTTGTATTAAGCGGGGAGAAGCTGATTTCTGCCTTAGGCTCTTCTTAGCTAACAAGCAGTGATTGCTGATGAGGAGGTTCAAACTGTGGTTGAAATCCATAAAACAACTCTTGATTCAGCGGAAATCCCAAATATATGGGAGAAACATGACCTTCTATTGGGGAAGCAGACACTTGACTGTCGATCCCGGGATTTTCATCCTAGTATAAACGCGAAAGTGGCGCGGAAAAGGTAGAGTCGCCAACCAGACATTTTTATCCCGAAAGAATGGGAAAGGTAATGTTGCAAATACCTGAGAGAGAAGGAAAGGACGAGGTCATGCGAACCAAAGATCTGGGTTCGGGAGTCGGTTACGACCTGGGAAGGTATTAGCACCTCAGATCGTCCGCCGTACCCGACGGATCCACGCTTGTTTGTTTGTTTCAAAGGGTGAGAAATAAAATGCTGCTGAACAAAACCGCTGACTTGAACTGGAAATGAAAAAGGGAACTGAAAAATGAGATCGAAAAGGGAAAATGTAGGGAAAATAAAGAGTGTGCTCTAACGGGCCCTACCTGCTGCCTACATACCTCATCGGGAAAATGAGGATCAGAATCGACATAGTTCGCCTAACTAAGGCGGAAACTATTTACGAGTTTTTTAGAGTTGAACTGCGTATGTCTATGCTCAGGTGTTGCAGGCTCGTCTGGTACGAGCGCGTTACCGTCTTGCAAATGAGACAAGTCGTTGCAAGTTCGCGTTGAGAGTGAATAAGGTGAGAAAAGAATTCCTGAAGGAAAAGACGATTCTTCTTTGTTGTTTTATCTTTTAGAGAAGTATTTTGATTTTGTTTTTGAACCTTCTCATACTAAGACTTGTTCATCGTGGTAGTTGACTTACACCTCTCCCCGAAATGGAACGCGTATAAGTAATCCACGATAAAGTCTCGTGTCATACGAGAAGATCGACCTTTATTAGGTGTTTTTCACTTTTCTTTTGAGATGAGAAAGAAAGCAAAAGCAAACAAAAGGCCAAAAGTCTAAAGGGAGACTAATTATCCTAGAGTTATCATGCATGGATGAACCTAGGTTAGTGCGGTTTTCTAATCCTAACGTGAAGCGGAAAAGAAAGAAGGAAAATAGAATACAACTTACTTCATAATGAAGATAAGTTGATTCTAAAGGGGATTAGCATGAAGTTGTGTAAAAGTTAAACACAAAAAATGCTAAAACAAATACAATTTGAAAGCATAAAGAAATGTAGAAGATATTAAGTTGTGTGAACTTACCTTTACCTCCCTACAAAACAAGGGTTAGCATGATGAACATGAATAAGAAATGAGGTAAACAAATACCAAACAATTTCTAAGGGATCTAAGACCTAAACTAGACTCAATCCTAGGTTTAAAGGACCTAAAAGATGCAAAGCAAAAAATCCAACAGCCTATTACAACTCCTAAATGCACAAACAACAATAAAATGCAAGGCACAATACAAACAGCTTTTTATAGCCAGCACACAACATGCAAAACAGGTGTAAAAAGTGTGAAAATGAAACAATCATCATACATTTTACAGCTACTGCATCAAGATACAACTATGGAATTCGAGACAGATTTGGATGTTCTTATTTTATGCAAAAATTGAATGGCAAATGGCAAATAATACACAAACATCATGTAACATGATTAAATGCAACATCAACATGAAAGATTAACATGGATTAATGATCATGATTATTTACAATGGCTTGCTTGTTAAAGAATGCTAAAAAACAAATATGCAACAAGTATACATTTTGAGCACATGAGCATAAGAGCATGAAATGTGAATATGCATCAACAAGAATCAACAAAATGAACATGCAACTTGATGCAAAAACAAAATTGGTTTCACAATGGAAGTGTAATTAAAAATGCAAACAAAATGCGAGAATGAATATGCATATATGATCATACATTTCAAGTGAATCATGGCATGACATTAAAACACTCAAACAATTTGGAAGCATACAATGTATCACAAAAATGATGCAAAATAGAATGTGAAACATTTATTTACATGCTAATTGATGCATTTGAACCTAGCAACAACATGTATAAAGCACTTGATGCATTAATGAACAAATAAGCACAAAATATGCAAAAGTAATAAAACGCATGTCGAAACGACTCGAAATGAAGGAATCATGCACCTAAAATGGTCTTGAAAATTCCCTAAAATTATAATCTAACAATGTGTGAAGATTAAAGGGTTGATGGAATAAACACCGTAACCGCGTCAGATCTTTGATAAACCACTAAATTGGTGAAGGAGATGGAGACTAAGTTTTCGATCGATCGAGTTTCGATATGGAACTTGATGGATCGTGATGAAGATGAAGCTTTGATGAATTTGGTAATGGAAGAAAATTGAGAGAAAAAAGTTGAGAGAAAATGAGAGAGATGAAGTGAAATGTATGAGAATGAAAGTGAACCCCTTTGCTTTAGAGTGAGTTGAGATTATATAGATGTTAGGTTTGGGGTTAGGTTTAGGTATGGACTTAGCATAGGGGTTTGGTTTGGGAAAATAAGGCTTGGAGTTAGGGTTGGAGTTAGTTGAAGTTATTTAGGGTTCTAGAATATTCCTTGGAATATGCTATAAGAGTCTAGAAGGTGGTGGAAAGTTCCAATGGAAAAATTGAGTGGGAGTGAAGTGTAAGGCAAAATGTGAAAAAGGTGAGAAAAATGAAGGGAAAAGTGGAGAGAAAAGTGAAATTAACTAATTTTTGAAGCTTTTTATTCAATTTTTGCATGCGTTAACCGGTTAACACTATAGGTTAACTGGTTAACGGACCAAAAACTTTATTTTTTTCCTTTTTTATGAGGGAAACTCCAGGAATGCATCCGTACCGTCCATTTTGAGTTGATTTTGATTTTAATCCCTTCTACGGATTTGTGGGTGGCACTGAGCTCCTTGCAGAATCAATTGGCTTTTATTGATTTTGCGGATCGAATTGTCGGATAACTGATCATATGCCTTATGCTAGCAACCATGGATGTCATGCCTCATTTTTCTATGCAAGGATGCTTGGTCATGTATGCAATATGCTATGCTATATGCTATGAAAATGAGAGAGCAAATTTTGGGGTGTTACAGTTGCCCCTATTCAAGCATCTTTTAATCTGAAAAGGACGAGAGCATCGGCTATCGACCGTTCTAGATGAACTATGGTTGAATACTAAAAAAACCTTGAAATTTGCACTCTGATAGAGAAAAAACAGGGAAATAAACCCAACCAAGGAAAACAATTGTCTAATGATGAAGGTAACCAAAGTAACCGCTAAAAACGAGAACATGTATTTTATGGAACCAGGAGACTACTTGCTTGGAAGTGAGAAAATGTCTTTTGTGGAACCAGGAGACTACTGGCTTGCCATAACGACGATGGACTTGGTACACTTCGGTCTGTGGGATAAACATGTACGATTTCAAGATCCATATTAACAAATATGTTGTCTTGATCTTGATTAGAATCCGAATAACCATATGCTGTCTTGATTCTCTTCGTATAACCTGCAGGCATACAGTAACAATTGTGAAATTACGAAAATCCGCGTAACAACGCGCTGTCTTGATCTTCCGTAGTGTTTCAACAAAATAACCCACTGTCAGGATCTGCAACCAGGCATGCACTGTCTTGACTATCTTTCAGAATCTGTGTAACTACATGTTGTCTTGACTCCAAGCCTCAAAATCCGTGTAACAACATGTTGTCTTGATTTTGGTGTATGAAATCATCATTCTAACAAGTAGATATGTATTTCCCAAAGATCCACTGGGCTGGATCGCTGCCAGAATCCGTATAACAATACACTGTCTCGATTCTGAACTTCAAAATCCGTGTAACTACACGCCGTCTTGATTTTGAATATGAAATAACTATCCTAACAAGGAGGTATTTATTTCAAATAATGGATCCACTGGGCTGGATCAAGATACACTCTTGATGGGGAGAATTCTTACTAGAACTCCGCTGGGGATGCAAATTCCCTGGGCGACATTGTGCTGAGGAAATGAGATGACCATATCCTATTAATAACCACCGCTGGCTGGGGAATAACGAACACTGAATCAATCTCGACACTCTGACAAGAGATAGCCATCTTCTAGGGATAACAACGTCTTGGGAGACATTGTGTTGAGGAAACAAGATAACCCTCCTGAATCCTGCTAGGGATAACAACGTCCTGGGAAACATTGTGCTGGGGAGATGAGACACCCACCGCTGGCTGGGGATTACAACGTCCTGGGCGACATTGTGTTGAGTATACTAGATAACCACCGCTGGTTGGGGATAACAATTTCCTATGTGACATTGTGCTGGGGAAATAAGATAACCATCTCAAAACTCCGGTTGGAGATAGAAATCTGCTGGAGAGGGATAAGAATAAAACTGCATCTGGACATGCGTTGCTTTGATCTGTCATGTCTACCAAAAATAAATTGACGACCTCTTGGGGAATATTTCATCATTGGGCTGAATCCCAATCACACAACTCTGTGTGGGGGGGGGGTGATAAACTTCCAACTTGGTTGGGCAAAAAATCTGCCAAGACCTAGTTGGGGAGAGAATTCTGACAATTCTAACTCTGTGGGGAGCAAGGAGCATTCGGCTGCTTTCTGGGAATGAAAATTCCGCTTGGGAAAAGAACTATTCAACTAATCTTGAAGTTCTGTTGGGAACACTGTCTGTTCTGACTCAGCTGGGGAAGATTTCGCTTGGGAAAAGAACTATTCAACTGATGTTGAAGTTTTGTTGGGAACACTGCCTGTTCTGAATCAACTGAGGAAGATTACGCTTTAACTCTGCTGAGGATGCTAAGTATCACCTTTCTGTTGGAGGAAGAGATCTGATGGGGACTCTTCAAATACCCCCTTCCGCTTGGGGAGGAACATTCTGCTTGGGGAACAGATGCCAATGAGGGTTGGGCTTTTACTTGGAAACTTTGCTGGGGAAAGCTGCGAACACTGCTGGGCAGGGAAGAGAACTCTCGGGCTCTTCTGTATCTTCACCGCAACTAGGGAATAATGAATCTTCCTGTACTGCTGGGATAGTGAAGACTCTGGTGAGAGATACTCTTTTGTTGAAGGAAACTCTCTGTTTGAGGAAGTCATCATCCTTCTATTATTCCACGAAGGAAGGTTCAATTTCCGACTCCACTGGGGATAATGGAGAACTCCGCTGAGGATATTTCCGGCTAGAAATAAGAGTTTTTATCACCTCTTGCTAGGAGATGGGAGGTAGGATGTGTCTCATGCTAGGGGATGAGAAACAGAAGGCCTCCTCTGTTGGGGATAAGAGATAATGATCTTCCTGCTTGGGCAATATCATTCTCTCTGTTGTTGCTCTACTGGAGAGGTTGATCTAACTTGCTGACAAGCCATGCTTCAATGAGACCTGCTGAGGAAGAGGTTTCTTTGAAACTCAGTGCTGAATAATGGCTTCACTAGAAACACCTGCACCTACGTGTACACAATTGATAGCGCCTACAAAATGGAGGGTTAGTTTGGCCTACATGCCCCGGGTTCATGGTCTAAATTACCATCCCAATCACTCAATATTCAAAGTGTTAGCAATTTTTTTCCCTTCACATGTTATTTGTAAAGCCACCCAGTTTAAATGCAATGTTCTTTTATCAGAAATTCAGGACATTTTTGCAAACAAAGTAAGTAAAAGAAAACAAGGATAAAGATTTTTGACTGAACATTCTTTTATTGATGAGCCTCTGAATAGGCGAAAATTTACATCAGGAAGCGATGTCACACCCCGAAAAATACGACCTCACGCGATCCGAAAAGACGAAGTCGCGCGCTAGACAGACTGAAGAGTCGCCACCTAATTCTATTTATTCCCGAAGAGGGAAAGGGAAGATATAGATAAAACCCGGGAAGAGAGAGATAAGGACAAAGGTCAACGGAACCATTGTCTGGGTTCGGGAGTCGGTTATGTAGGGGGAAGGTATTAGCACCCCCTACATCCATCGTACTTGATGGGAACTATCTAAGTTATCACGCATGAAAGGATGTCTATGCTTAAACGAATTACTTGCTAGAGGGAAATGAGTTTAAATTATAAGTTAGATTGATCCTAGGTGCTCGGCAAGGATCGAGATCCTTGTGCCTACGTACTCCCGGGTGCAATGGGAAAGTCAGAGCCTTGTAGTTCGGCCTACTACGGTTGATGGTTGTTGATTTTATTACCTTTCTTCGATGAAAGGGTTTAGGAGTCGAATTGTACTAAAGACTATGGATAGTTTATTCCGTCCAACAAGACGAGCGTCTTGCGTCGAAATAATCGGAGCGAGTAACGAGAGATCGTTATCCTCCTTTCTACCGCTCAAGGCTCGTGGCGTACAATTTCTTCTCGTATTATTAATGTGTTTTATTTCCTAAGACCGCTTGACGTTGGATCAAGGGTTTGGATCTAAAAGTAACATTTCGGTCTTTTGAGGTTTGAGGGTGAATGCAAGTGGAGGTTTATTTTGTGGTTTGTTAGCGAGGCACAAAGCGCTCGGCTCGCAAGATGAAATGGATCCTAATAAACGATAACTGAAAAATAAAGTGCGAGTGTGCGAGTGCAATCGCTTGGCGTTGGACCAAGGATTCACGAACTAAACTAAATCGATAAAATACGAACTATAAAATGCGTACATGAAATGGGGGAGGGATACAAAATAAAATACAGGGGATTGCGAGAAATAAATGGTCTCATTGTAGTTTTCCCAAGAGAAAACGTGTGTGCAGTGTTTTTGAACTGTTCGAAGGCGTTCGGCCTTTTTATTCGAATGCAACTGTTCGAAGGCGTTGGACCTTTTCGGACGCGTCGAGATGTGGTTCGTTAACTGCCTTAGAATCTATTCAAGGTTAGAATCATTCTATGAGGAGTTGAACTATATTTTTGAAATGCGGAAATAAATAAATGAATTGAATTTAAATCGGATGGTCTCATCATTAACCGAGATGTCGAGTCGGCTCGCGACGAATCTCAAGATTAATTTGATGTTCATCGACCATAAAAAAAAAGTAAATAAATAAATGATTAAATTAAATGAAACTAAATTAATTGAAATAAAATAAATAATTAAATAAATTGAATTAATGTAAATGGAATAATAAAAAATAAACGGAATCGATAAAAAAGAAATAAATTACATAGGCCTCATATTGACCGGATTTCCGATTTAACGAAATCAAAAAAATCCGGCCTTTGGTTATATCATTGGCCCTAAAAAATGGAATTAAAATACAAAAGGAATGAATAAAAAAAAAGAAACTATTGCATAAAAAAAATTAAGTTAAAAAACAATAAGATTTAAACTAATTTAAAAAAAAAAAAGAAATCAAGAAAAACAGAGGTTGCTTGAGCAAATCCAGTGGTGTAAACAGAAAGAAGCTGTATGGGCTGAGCCCATAAGTTTTAAAAGGATTAAATAATATCAAACAAAGAAAATAAATTACTGAAATGGAGGGTGCATGCGTTGGAATGCAGTGCGTTTAGTTATCCAATGCGGGTTCACAAGAGCCCAGCAACAACAACATGCTATTTGTTTTCTTGGGAATAAATGTAAAATTTGAATAAAAGGGAGGGGAGGAGTCGATGGACTAAAAAAAGTGTGTATAGAGGAATCTGGATGGTGAAGTGTGCATAGAAAATATAATGGGCTTAACCCATTTTGAACTAAGTCAAACAAAATAGAAATAACAAATAATTAGGTCAGAAAATAGAAATTAAAAAAATTAAAAAGTAACATATTGAAAGCAACAGATGCTTAACACAAAACCATCAACCTTTTATAAAAAACAAAAATCAGAGAAAAAGCTCAAAAAGACGATAAACAGAGAAAGACGAAGAAGACGATCTCACACCGTTGGCTATGGTCTTGCGCGATAACGGGTTTCATGGTTTCACTCTCCTCGGACTCGCCGATTTTCTCACTTGCAGACCCTCTTTTTCTCGTTCGCGATCTCTCTCCCCGTCCACGACTGGCTTCGTCGCACGAACAAGCCACAAAAGGGGCTCGCGGAGGTGTTTTGGTGGCTTTCGGTGTTAGGGAGTTTGTGTGCTGGTGGCGGTTGTCGGCGGTTTGGATGTTCGTCGGCTGCTCTCTCTGAATTTTGGCGTGGTTTCGATCTCCTGGATCTGGTCACAGTTTGTTTCTGAGTTAGTTTCGGTAGAGGGTTGTCGGAAAATAGCCTGCGGCGCGGAGGTTCGTTTGGTTTGTTATTTGGAAGGATTTTCGAATTCAGTTCTCACTCTCAGTATCAATGTTCTTGCTCACAAGTTTCAGTTTTGTTTGTAATTTTTTCATTCTGTTTTGCGAGAAAATGATGGAATGAAGGTTCTTTGTTAAGAGGTTAATGGTGAAAGGTGATGGTGGTGAATGGTTGCACAAAAGGTTGGGGGTATAAAGGTTAGTTAAAATGTTTCTGGTTTGCTTATTGCAAATCGTTTTTGTGAGTTTTTTCTGAAAAATTTTGAAGCTTGGGATCAATATTATTTGCAGGATTTTCTTTGTTTTTCTAGCCTCCTTAATTGGAATGAAGAGGAATTGGTATAAAGAAGAAATTTTGAGGGCATTTAGGGAAGAATTTGGGAAGAAATTGCGTTGCTGTGATTTTTGTGGGCTTGCGGAAAAACTTAAGGTAGTGGGGACCATGAAATTCGTTGGTGAATTCGTGAGAATTGTGTATCATGTGTACAGAAGAATCATTTATTTTTTTTTTGCAGAAAAAAGAATCATGTGATGAAGATTTTGTGTGGGGCAAGTGATTTTGCTGTGTATGGAAGGGTTACCACTTTTATAATTGTGCTTAAGCCTTAAAATATAATAATAAGAATACCAGTTATAATAATGATAACAAAAGTATCAAAAAGTAATTTTTAAAAAAAACATAACAATAGCAATAATAATAGTAATTACAATTATAATGAAAAATGAAAATTATGAAATAATATATATAAAAAATATAATAATAGAAATAATAATAGTAATTACAATTATAATAAAAATGAAAATTATGAAATAATACATATAAAAAATATAATAATAGAAATAACAATAGTAATTACAATTATAATAAAAATGAAAATTATGAAATAATACATATAAAAATATAATAATAGAAATAATAATAGTAATTACAATTATAATAAAAAATGAAAACTATATATTAATAATAATAATAATTTGAATTAAAACCAAGAAATGGATAATGATATAAAAAAAAATGGGCCTCCACCGATTTTACCCCACACATGACCTGGTAAACCTAAATAAAAATCCCAACTTGAACAAACTAAGACAAATATTTTTGGATTTTCTGACTATTGAAAACAAATACGCGGGTAGGACAAATTTGGGGTATGACAGTTGCCCCTATCGAATTGGCTTAGACCGAGTAAGATGAACTGGCTCACATTCAAACTTTCAAGGTATAAGATAATTAGACACTAACAAACTCCAAATTTGTCCGATAAAAAAAGAAATTGTGAAAATAACATATGAATAAAATTGGAAACGATGGGTGACACAGCAAGAAACAAATTGACAAAATAAATCATTTATCACCGACGAATGATAAAGTGAGTGACTGAAGATAAAATCACTTATCATCGAAGGATGATAAGGCGAGTGACTAAAAATAAAAAATCACTTATCACCGAAGAAATGATAAGGCGAATGACTGAAAATAAAATCACTTATCACTAGAGGATGATAAGGCAAATGACTGAAAATAAAATCACTTATCACCAGAGGATGATAAGGCAAATGACTGAAAATAAAATCACTTATCACCAGAGGATGATAAGGCAAATGACTGAAAATAAAATCACTTATCACCAGAGGATGATAAGGCAAATGACTGAAAATAAAATCACTTATCACCGCAGGATGATAAGGCGTATGACTAAAAATAAAATCACTTATCACCAAAGGATGATAAGGCAAATGACTGAAAATAAAATCACTTATCACCAGAGGATGATAAGGCAAATGACTGAAAATAAAATCACTTATCACCAGAGGATGATAAGGCAAATGACTGAAAATAAAATCACTTATCATCGCAGGATGATAAGGCGCATGACTAAAAATAAAATCACTTATCACCAGAGGATGATAAGGCAAATGACTGAAAATAAAATCACTTATCACCAGAGGATGATAAGTCAAATGACTGAAAATAAAATCACTTAACACCAGAGGATGATAAGGCAAATGACTGAAAATAAAATCACTTATCACCAGAGGATGATAAGGCAAATGACTGAAAATAAAATTACTTATCACCAGAGGATGATAAGGAAAATGACTGAAAATAAAATCACTTATCACCAGAGGATGATAAGGCAAGTGAAATTTAAATACGACTCCCGTTACTAAAGGGAAAACCGAGTGGCTGGAAATTAAAATAGTTGAAGAGAAAAAAAAATCAATGGGGGACGACCACTGAATCCGCTGAGGAGATGCCTGGGATCTTCGATTGATCCTGGATCCTGACTTATGCACGCATGCTTGATTGTTTTGAAATGGTATTCCATAAAGATGGAAATACGATTCAAATGTTTATGCACCGAGATGTAAGTTAAGAATGTTGGGGATATGGAAATCTGATTTATTTAGGTATGCATATGATGCACATGTTGCAAATGATTGATGTAAATGATGCGTATGATGTTGATGATGCATAATGATGCATATGAGCGATTGAAAGGTGCCAACTTGGTGGTCTTTTGGTCTGGTAGCTGCCAATGATGATTGGACTTTGGGTGGGTGGAGGGTTTGATTCCCCTACGCTCTATCTTCGACGACGTATGGTCAGAAGATGGATCTGAATGCTCCAAATTCAGTCACTTGCTGATGAGCGGAGCGACTTAATTGACACGTGAAAATTGTTTTGCTTTGAAAAGCTGACAACGTCTGGCAAGATCTGCTTGTTCAACTGGGGAAAAGAGATAGGATGATTTGATCCTTGTTTTCTTGCCCCTGTCTGTAAGGTATGGAGAGAATTCTGGTGGGGAAACTTTGAGAGTGACCATGACATGACCTGCCCCAGTGTCTGGATTTGGTAGGTGTCTGCCCCTGATTGAGCCTTTTGGAGGTGATCTTGCCCCTGACTGAGCTGTTGAGAATGATTTTTTTCCCGATTAATGGACTTTGAGATAAATTGCCTCTGATTGGGCTGTTGAAGATGATTTTTCCCCTGATTGAGCTGATTTCGAAGAAGTATTGAGTCAAATTCCTCTTTTGATTGCCCCTTGTTGGGATTGCACTGATGTCAAGCACTGATTTGCAATTAAATTGTTCATACACAAATGGTAGTGTTAATGCAACGTTCATGTAAGTTTTGAAAAACCGTTTTATTTTTGTGAAAGTGTAACGAATGGACCGTTGGTCCAAACGTGGTGCTGATTTAGAAAGTGCGTGAAAGATGCAGCAAGAATAATGTGCAATCGAGATTGAAGATTAGCAAATATATGAGAGTCAATTTACGCAACCATGTTGATAATATGCTTTCAGAATAAACCCTGCCTCAATTAGGACTTCTGAGGGTTGTAACGTGGTCTGGTTAATGGTTTGAGAAATAAAAGTTATAAGGCTCAAAGTTTGATTTGTACCCCCTCTCTTCGTGATATTCTCCAATCCTACGTTCAGTTAACTCCATATATGCATCTGTTTTTTGATGTTACAAGAGTGAAAATGAATCTTTAAAATTCACTTGAAAATGGCAGTCACCTTATTTTGCTGGTGACCATTTGATTCTTGATTTAGTGGTCACTGATATTTGCTTCACTTTTGCTGAGGATCTGAGCTCCTCTCTTGATTTGTTCTTTCTTTTGTTTCATTTTTCGACTAAGTATCCCTTTGGGCGCTCAACTTAGCGGTTTTCTCTTTTCTCTTTTTTTATTTTGTTGAATATTGTGACTGCCAAGTCATTTGTTGATGGTCCTCCAACGGGATGTCTCATCTTGCGATTTGGAAGTGTAGTCAGGTTAACTGAACAACTACCCTGCCCCGGGTTAGATTTAAGGGTTGTATCCGAAAGAAACTCCTACTTCTAGACTCGAAGTGGTTGACTAGGGATTAACTCCTTGTATCTCCAGTGTTTGGAGATTTGAACAAAGGCCTGTACATCATTGACGAGGTTTTATCTGAAAGCATACCGCAACAGTTATGGGTATTTTGTTTTCATCATCCTCCCTCAAATATTTGCTAAAGTGAAGTGAGGAAATATTTTTGTGATTTTGTGATAAATGATAAATAATGAGCAAATGCGAATAGATTGATTCAAAACATGCATAAACATAATATTAACAAAATCAAGTACAAACGATAATGTTCAAAGCAAATAATACTTAACAAACAGTACAAAATAACAAAAATGCGAAAATGATAAATGGCGACGACTGCCTTGATTTGAGGAATTGAACTTCTCTTGATTTGACTTGTTTCAAAGCTGGAGACTGCTCAACTCGATCTTCAACAACCCTTTCAAATGTCTTCACTTGTTGACACCGTGCGACGGCATTGGATTGTTCTTGACATTTGGATTTCTCGGAGTGAAGGTGAGATCCTTAGAGTTGACCATATCTTGAAATTTTTGCTTGAAGGCATGGCAGTTCTCGATTGTGTGACCTGGAGCGCCTTTGTGATACTCACAACGAGCATTGGCATCATAAGTCCGGGCGTTACCAGCCTGAGGTGGCATATCTTTCAAAGTAAGAGATCCTTTTGCCATCAGCCCATTAAAGATTTCGGAATATGACATAGGCAGGGGATCAATGTGTCTATCATATCCTCTTTGTTGATATGGTGGGCACTGTTGAGGAGCGTGTTGTTGTTGTTGACCAGGCCGTTATGGGTAAGACGGTTGCTGGTATGGATTGGGTGCAAATTGCTCAGCATCGACCATAGGATATGGACGTGGTTGATAAGCCATCTGAGGCGGAAATGGAGCTTGAATGGCCTGCTGATAAGGCATTGGAGGAATTAGATGATAAGGCATAGGAGCATATTGTGCAGCAGCAACATACGGGTACTGATAGTAGGGAATTGGAGTAGGTGCACTCTGTTGCGGATTCCCACTTGCAGCAGAAATGGCATTTGTTTCGCCCTTTTTATACCCGTTGAAAGGTTTCTTGACACTGACTTGGTTGCTAGAACCTCCTTGGATCTTTCCGATTTTCGGACCCTCTTCAATTCTTTCTCCTACCATCACCATGTCTGAAAATCCAGAAGATACGCTGCTGATCAGCTTCTTGTAGTATTGCCCCTGTAAGGTACCCATGAAGATGTCAATCAATTCACGGTCAACCAAAGGTGGATGAACTCTAGCAGCTAGCTCCCTCCAGCGTTGGGCGTACTCCTTAAAGGATTCATTCTCCTTTTGAGTCATACTCTGAAGTTGAGTACGATTCGGAGCTAAGTTAGTGTTGTACTTGTACTGCTTTTTGAATGCATCAGATAGATCAAGCCAAGTACGAACATTGTTGCGCTCAAGTTGTATGTACCATTCTAGAGACGCTCCAGACAGGCTGTCTTGGAAGCAATAGATCATGAGCTTGTCATCTTTGGCATGAGCGGCCATTTTTCTATAGTACATCCTCAAATGAAGCTCAGGACAGCTAAGGCCTTTGTATTTCTCGAATTTTGGCAGTTTGAATTTAGCAGGGATCACAACATCCGGAACTAGGCACATGTCTGAGGCACTCAGAGAGGTTGAATTGTGTCCTTCCATGATTTAGAGTTTTTCAGCTAACTCACGAAACATCTTCATAGCTTCAGATTCTTGAACAACATGGGGGTTTATAATTGGAACAACAGTATGCATCTCATACTCAACTTGATGATCCTCTTCAGCATGAGGAAACTGGACTTGAGTTGGAATAGGTTGAGCTTGAGGGATAACACCAACAGTAACACCAGAGGTAAGTATTGGTTGGGAAGTGACCTCTTCAATAGCAGGAGTGAAGCCTGGAGGCAAACCATAGACCAAAGGATTTGGAACTGGAACTGAAGGCATTGCGCGAGAGGTAGATCCTTGCACTTGAGCATTGTTCATTGCGGCAGCAACTTCGCGACGTTCTTCCATTCTAGCCAAAGCTTGTATGGTCTCGTAAATCTGGTCAATCTTGTTCTTGACCGAGTCAATCTCTTCCCTCATAGCAGATTGCTCTTCTTGAATCACGTCCATTAGTCTTTTAGTGTTGGCTCGAGTTAAGTACGGGCGTCTAGCACGATACGGGCGTCGGGAAACCAACTTGATTTACTGAAGATGGAGGAACATGAAATGAGTTCCCGGCTTTGGAATGAAATGCAATATGAATAAATAATGCAAATGATATGCAATGTCAGAATCCAGGATCACAAGATCAGGGTCTCATGAGTCCAAGGTACAGATGGAGGATACTCTGATCAGGAACTCACTGGGTGGAATCTAAGGTTTTAGGGACCCCAAAGTTATCAATTCATATGGCTGTTCATCACACACGCCATAAGCATGACGGTTGACTGACTTCCCCATATGAATCTATTTTGGGTGAGATCTTAGTATCGACGACCCACGAGAGAAAATTTTCTCGGGAGCCCATACTACGCGATCATCGACACAAGGTTTAAACAAAGGCCTCAGAGTTATGGACTTTGCTCAAATATTTGATGCACATGTCAGCTCTTGACACTCAATCAACTCCATTGAGAAAATCTATTCTGAGTGAGATCTTCGTATTGACAACCCACGAGAGCAAATTTCTCGGGAGCCAATACTACACGACCATCAATCGATGTTTTAACCAAAGGGTTCTAAATGTCCTCAGAGTCGGTGACCCTAATGAAAACAAATGAGCACACACGCCAAGAACTTGACGGTCATCAGTATTCTCATTAGAATCTACTCCAAGTGGGATTTTCGCATCGACAACCCACGAGAGTGGTTCCCTCGGGAGCCCATACTACGCAACCTCGCTAACTTATGTTTGTACTCGTAAGCCCAGGTATAGAGCCTTTCCCTCACGTTTCTTTTGCAAAGTATCAATCCAAATTACAGTACCAAGGAGCCATAAGATATATAAGATGGAATGCGATAAAGAAAGCGATAAAAATAAACAAGCAATGCATTAAAAGCGAACATCCAAACAAGCATGGAAACCTAAACTAGGCTTAACTGGCATATGGGTGAACCAGTCCCCAGCAGAGTCGCCAGCTGTCGCACCCCGAAAAATACGACCTCACGCGATCCGAAAAGACGGAGCCGCACGCTAGACAGACTGAACAGTCGCCACCTAATTCTATTTATTCCCGAAGAGGGAAAGGGAAGATATAGATAAAACCCGGGAAGAGAGAGATAAGGACAAAGGTCAACGGAACCATTGTCTGGATTCGGGAGTCGGTTATGCAGGGGGAAGGTATTAGCACCCCCTACATCCATCGTACTCGATGGGAACCATCTAAGTTATCACGCGCGAAAGGATGTATATGCTTAAACGAATTACTTGCTAGAGGGAAATGAGTTTAAATTATAAGTTAGATTGATCCTAGGTGCTCGGCAAGGATCGAGATCCTTGTGCCTACGTACTCCCGCGTGCAATGAGAAAGTCAGAGCCTCGTAGTTCGGCCTACAACGGTTGATGATTGTTGATTTTATTACCTTTCTTCGATGAAAGGGTTTAGGAGTCGAATTGTACTAAGGACTATGGATAGTTTATTCCGTCCAACAAGACGAGCGTCTTGTGTCGAAATAACCAGAGCGAGTAACGAGAGCTCGTTATCCTCCTTTCTACCGCTTAAGGCTCGTGGCGTACAATTTCTTCTCGTATTATTAATGTGTTTTATTTCCTAAGACCGCTTGACGTTGGATCTAAAAGTAACATTTCGGTTTTTTGAGGTTTGAGGGTGAATGCAAGTGGAGGTTTATTTTGTGGTTTGTTAGCGAGGCACAAAGCGCTCGGCTCGCAAGGTTAAGTGGATCCTAATAAATGATAACTGAAAAATAAAGTGCGAGTGTGCGAGTGCAATCGCTTGGCGTTGGACCAAGGATTTGCGAACTAAACTAAATCGATAAAATACGAAAAATAAAATGCGTACATGAAATGGGGGAGGGATACAAGATAAAATACAGGGGATTGCGAGAAATAAATGGTCTCATTGTAGTTTGCCCAAGAGAAAGCGTGTGTGCAGTGTTTTTGAACTGTTCGAAGGCGTTCGGCCTTTTTATTCGAATGCAACTGTTCGAAGGCGTTGGACCTTTTCGGACGCGTCGAGATGTGGTTCGTTAACTGCCTTAGAATCGATTCAAGGTTAGAATCATTCTATGAGGATTTGAACTATATTTTTGAAATACGGAAATAAATAAATGAATTGAATTTAAATCGGATGGTCTCATCATTAACCTAGATGTCGAGTCGGCTCGCGATGAATGTCAAGATTAATTTGATGTTCATCGACCATAAAAAAAATAGTAAATAAATAAATGATTAAATTAAATGAAACTAAATTAATTGAAATAAAATAAATAATTAATAAATTGAATTAATGTAAACGGAATAATAAAAAATAAACGAAATCGATGAAAAAGAAATAAATTACATAGGCCTCATATTGACCGGATTTCCGATTTAACGAAATCGAAAAAATCCGGCCTTTGGTTATATCATTGGCCCTAAAAAATGGAATTAAAATACAAAAGGAGTGAATAAAAAAGAAAGAAACTATTGCATAAAAAAATTAAGTTAAAAAACAATAAGATTTAAACTAATTAAAAAAAAAAAGAAATCAAGAAAAACAGAGGGTGCTTGAGCAAATCCAGTGGTGTAAACAGAAAGAAGCTGTATGGGCTGAGCCCATAAGTTTTAAAAGGATTAAATAATATCAAACAAAGAAAATAAATTACTGTAATGGAGGGTGCATGCGTTGGAATGCAGTGCATTTAGTTATCCAATGCGGGTTCACAAGAGCCCAGCAACAACAACATGCTCTTTGTTTTCTTGGAAATAAATGTAAAATTTGAATAAAAGGGAAGGGAGGAGTCGATGGACTAAAAAAAGTGTGTATAGAGGAATATGGATGGTGAAGTGTGCATAGAAAATATAATGGGCTTAACCCATTTTGAACTAAGTCAAACAAAATAGAAATAACAAATAATTAGGTCAGAAAATAGAAATTAAAAAAAATTAAAAAGTAACATATTGAAAGCAACGAATGCATAACACAAAACCATCAGCCTTTTATAAAAAACAAAAATAAGAGAAAAAGCTCAAAAAGAAGATAAACAGAGAAAGACGAAGAAGACGATCTCACACCGTTGGCTATGGTCTTGCGCGATAACGGGTTTCATGGTTTCACTCTCCTCGGACTCGCCGATTTTCTCACTCGCAGACCCTCTCTTTCTCGGTCGCGATCGCTCTCCCCGTCCACGACCGGCTTTATCGCACGAATAAGCCACAAAAGGGGATCGCGACGGTGTTTTGGTGGCTTTCGGTGTTAGGGAGTTTGTGTGCTGGTGGCGGTTGTCGGCGGTTTGGATGTTCGTCGGCTGCTCTCTCTGAATTTTGGCGTGGTTTCGATCTCCTGGATCTGGTCACAGTTTGTTTCTGAGTTAGTTTCGGTGGAGGGTTGTCGGAAAACGGCTTGCAACGCGGAGGTTCGTTTGGTTTGTTATTTGGAAGGTTTTTCGGATTCAGTTCTCACTCTCAGTATCAATGCTCTTGCTCACGAGTTTCAGTTTTTTTTTTTTTTTCGTTCTGTTTTGCGAGAAAATGATGGAATGAAGGTTCTTTGTTAAGAGGTTAATGGTGAAAGGTGATGGTGGTGAATGGTTGCACAAAAGGTTGGGGGTATAAAGGTTAGTTAAAATGCTTCTGGTTTGCTTATTATAGATCGTTTTTGTGAGTTTTTTCTGAAATTTTTTGAAGCTTGGGATCAATATTCTTTGCAGGATTTTATGTGTTTTTCCAGCCTCCTTAATTGGAATGAAGAGGAATTGTTATAAAGAAGAAATTTTGAGGGCATTTTGGGAAGAATTTGGGAAGAAATTGCGTTGCTGTGATTTTTGTGGGCTTGCGGAAAAACGGAAGGTAGTGGGGACCATGAAATTCGTTGGTGAATTCGTGAGAATTGTGTATCATGTGTACGGAAGAATCGTTTTTTTTTTTGCAGAAAAAAGAATCATGTGATGAAGATTTTGTGTGGGCCAAGTGATTTTGCTGTGTATGGAAGGGTTACCACTTTTACAATTGTGCTTAAGCCTTAAAATATAATAATACGAATACCAGTTATAATAATGATAACAATAGTATCAAAAAGTATTTTTTTTTAAAAACATAACAATAGCAATAATAATAGTAATTACAATTATAATGAAAAATAAAAATTATGAAATAATATATATAAAAAATATAATAATAGAAATAATAATAGTAATTACAATTATAATAAAAATGAAAATTATGAAATAATACATATAAAAAATATAACAATAGTAATTACAATTATAATAAAAATGAAAATTATGAAATACTACATATAAAAAATATAATAATAGAAATAATAATAGTAATTACAATTATAATAAAAAATGAAAACTATATATTAATAATAATAATAATTTGAATTAAAACCAAGAAATGGATAATGATATAAAAAAAAATGGGCCTCCACCGATTTTACCACACACATGACCTGGTAAACCTGAATAAAAATCCCAACTTGAATAAACTGAGACAAATATTTTTGGATTTTCTGACTATTGAAAGCAAATACGCGGGTAGGACAAATTTGGGGTATGACAAGCGATCACCTGGAAAGAGGTGATCACTGTAAATTGAGAAAAAATAAATTATCCTAATGGCAATGTGCGACATTCTGATGAGTTTCAATTCTGCTATGACCAGTACGTCTTAAGATCTCCCGTTCATGCCTTCGCTTTTCGAAGAAGAAGATTGGATTGATTCCTAACCTTCTTAGATTGCTAGGTTTACTGAAACGATGGTGTGGTACAGATTACCTAGATCGCAGTCACTCGCCTTTTCCCTCTCTTGCATGGATCGCCCTTTCGGGTTTTCAATCCACTGGGACACCCTTTTTTGCCTGAGCTGTCCAATACGGTTTTTTAGCTCAGCGGATGTATATTTCTTTTCAAGTATTTTCCTAATTTTTGCCTGAGCTCTTTATTTTGTTTTTAGCTCGTTGGGATGCCCTTTTTTTTCCTGGACTCTTATTCTGTTTTTGTCCAATGAGTACTTTTACGCGAAATATTTTTTGACTGCGTCTGAGTTGACGGGGGACTGGAAGTCTTCGCCATCCATGGTTATTAGCATCAAGGCTCCGTCCGAGAAGACCCTTTTGACCACGATTGAACCTTCATAGTTGGGTGTCCACTTGCCCTTGTAATCTGTTAGAGGAGGAAAGATCCTTTTCAGCACTAGATCACCGGGTATATAGCGCTGCAGTCGCACCTTCTGGTAAAAAGCTCGTTTCATTCGCCTTTGATACAACTGTCCATGGCATACAACTGCTAGGCGTTTCTCTTCAATGAGGCTCAACTGATTGTACCTGGATTGGAGCCACTCAGCTTCATCTAGCTTGACATCCATCATTAGTCTCAACGAGGGGATCTCGACTTCAACCGGCACGATTGCCTCCATACCGTACACAAGCGAGAATGGGGTTGCCCATGTAGAAGTGTGCATCGACGTTCGGTACCCATGCAGTGAAAATGGTAGCATTTCGTGCCAGTCTTTGTATGTCACTACCATCTTATAAACTATCTTCTTTATGTTCTTGTTAGCCGCCTCGACGACGCCATTCATCTTTGTGCAATAAGGAGAAGAGCTGTGATGCTCGATCTTGAAATCCCGAAACAAGTATGCCATCATTTTATTATTGAGATTAGAACCATTGCCAGTAATGATACTTTCGGGGATTCCATACCGGCATATGATATCCCTTTTGATGAATCGGGCTACCACTTGTCTTGTGACGTTGGCATAGGAAGCCGCTTCGACCCACTTCGTGAAGTAATCTATTGCAACTAGGATGAAGCGGTGACTGTTAGAGGCGGTTGACTCGATCTTGTCGATCATATCAATGCCCCCACATGGCGAAGGGCCAAGGTGAAGACATGACACTCAATGGACTAGGAGGCACATGAACCTTGTCAGCGTAGATTTGGCACTTGTGGCACTTGCGGGAGTATTTACAGCAATCAGATTCCATGGTGATCCAATAATACCCAAACCTCAGTAGTTTATTTACCATAGCATGTCCTCCAGCATGGGTACCCAAGGAGCCTTCGTGCACTTCTTGCATCAACATGTACGCTTCCTGTCTATCCACGCATATGAGTAGGACCATGTCGAAGTTCTATTTATAGAGCACATCATCTTGGTTTAAGAAGAATCCCTCTGTCAACCTCCTAAGGGTCTTCTTGTCTTTGCCGGATTCCCCTGCCGAGTATTCCTGAGAGTTCAGAAATTGCTTAATGTCGTGATACCAGGGTTTGTCATCATTAGCACTGTCAACTGCGAACACGTATGTCGGTCTTTCGAGACGAGACACGTCGATTCTAGGCATATAATTCTCTTGATGAACCTTGATCATGAAAGATAAGGTTGCCAAGGCATCAGCAAATTGATTCTCATCCCGAGGTATGTACTGCAGCTTGATCTTCGTAAAGAAAGTCAACAACCTTCTGGTATAGTCACTGTAAGGAATCAGACGAGGTTGATGAACCAGCCATTTGTCGTTAACTTGGTTGACAACCAAAGACGAATCACCGAAGATTTCGAGGTTCTTGAGTCTCAAACCAATTGCTCCCTCGATCCCCATTATGCAGGCTTCATACTCTGTTTCATTGTTAGTGCACTCGAATGTCAGTCGGGCAGTGAAAGGCATATGGATCCCTTCCGGCGAGATAATAATGGCACCAACTTCGCTTCCGTTCATGTTAACAGCCCCGTCAAACATCAGACTTCATTTGGATTAGGGGTCTGGCCCCTCCTCCGGGAGTGGTTCTTCGCAGTCTTTCGACTTGAGGAACATGATGTCCTCATCCGAAAACTCGAACCTCATTGGCTGGTAATCATCAATTAGCTGTTGGGCCAAATAATACGACAATACATTTCCTTTGATTTCTTTTTGTGAAGTGTACTATGTAATACCCTAAAATTTGACCTCTTAATTTATTGCCAACCTCAAGTGGCTTATGTTTCGTCATCTTCACATGTCCGTCCAAGTAGCGCATCGCATTCAAAAATAATAAAACGTAAAGCATAAATAATTTGCATATGCATGAGGCATGTGATGGGCAAGGTTGGACAATATTTGGAACTCAAGAGAAGAAAAGACACCACAAAAATAATATAAATCAGTTCCATGAGACATTCATTGAGAAAATGAAGAATTGGGTTTTAGCTCCGTTAATCGGTTAACGCATTCAACTAACTGGTTAACGGTGGCGAATTTTGGGAAAATCATTTGAAAAGTGGTTGTGTTCATCATTGCCCTCCACATTTCCTTCCATTCTTTTTCCTCTCATTTTTCCACTTCAATTTCACCTCATTTCCCTTGGATGTTTCTACCATATTCCACCACCTTCTAGATTATTCATAGGAATATTCCAAGGAATATTCTCTAGTCCTAACCACTTTTAACTAACTCCTACCCTAATCCTAAACCAAAACCAAACTCCATTCCCAAGCCTAGCTTCATGCATATGCTCTATATAAACCCTAACCATTCAAAAGCAAAAGGTTGGCAATTTTTTTCACCAGTTTTCATCTTCAATCTCATTTTTCTCTCAATTCTTCCATTTCCTCAAAACTCACCAAAGCTTCTTCAAAGAAAAGCTCTTCAAGTTTCACATTGAAACTTGAAGATCTTGAAGCTTAACCTTCATCCTCCATCGATTTGTGAATTGTGAAAGAAGTAGCTACTGGTTTTTGGATTGATTCGGAGCATTGGAAGTGATTAATCGAGAAGCATCAAGACCGAATCACATTTATTTTGCATTCGCGGATCTTCGATTTTCTTCTTTGCTCGCATTCCGAATCATCATAATACTCACCGAAGCAATCCTCTGCTTCGTAGGTTGGTGATCTAAAACCACTTATGCTTTAACTTATTCTCTTCATCTCGTCGAAACAACATTCTTTGCATGTTCATCGTTTCGATTGCGTTTTACCGTTCAATTCCATTTTGTTTGCAATGTGTGCATTTCAGTTGTTAGAAGCTAGATTCATAACATAATCTAGGTTCTAATAGGTTTTAGAATGCTCCCTCTAGGTAGAAAAATCATGTTGACATGTTCATGTGTGTGTTAGGGATTATTAGAAGTGAGTTTGTGGCCAAAAGCACTTATTTCAAAACATTTTTTTTCACATTCTGTTCAGTGTTAACCGGTTAACGCATTTGGTTAATCGGTTAACACGTGCGTTTTGCTACAAATCATTGTTGTTTTAGGTTCGTTAACCGGTTAACACATTTGGTTAACCGGTTAACGCTGTTTGATTTCAGAATTTCAGCTTAGTTGCTTGCTTGATATTGTTTTCTTGTGCCTTTAATGTTCATACATGTTTAGGTACTGATTTTAGGGAATTTTTGAGGTTAGTTTCAGTAGCTCATTCCGTCATTTCGAGTCGTTTCGACACGTTTTCGTTCACTTTTGCATTTTTGTGCTTATTTGTCATTTTGTGCATGAAGTGATTTAGTGCATATTGTTGCTATGTTCAATGCATCATTTGGCATGTAAATGTTCATGTTACATTCTGTTTTTGCATCCCTTGCATGTTTCGGTAACTCACACGCATCGTTGTATCACATGTCGTATGTTGCATTTCACATAATCATAACTATGTATGCGCATTTTGTTACATGTTTGATTACGTTTGCATATCATGTTAAGTTCTGTTTTTGCATCAAGGTACATGTTATTCTTGTTGATCCATGTTGATGCATGTTCATGTTCATCATGTTTATGTGCCATACTTTGCATACTTGTTGCATAATTAAATTTGGTGCACTCTTCCATGATCCCTCATTAAAAAAGCATGTTCATTCCATTATGTATGTTGATCCATGTTCATGTTGCATTTATTTTGTTATTTGTGCATTTTCCATTGATTTTGTGCATTAAAAAAGAAAAATAATCAAATCTGAATTTTGCAATTCATAACTGTTTTTTGATACAGTAGCTGTAAAATGTATGTTGATTGTTGCATTTCCACACTTTTTACCCCTGTTTTGTATGCTGATTATGAGCTGTAAAAAGCTGTGTGCATTGAATTTTATTGTTGTTTGTGCATTTAGTAGATGTAGTAGGTTGCTGGATTTTGCATTGTAGCATGTTTAGTACCCTTTAGGCTTAGGATTGAGTCTAGTTTAGATCCTAGGCACATTAGGATTTAATTGGTGCTTTGTTTCCCTTATTATTTTTAATAATATGCAATACTAACCTTTTTTTTGTAGGGAGGTTAAGGTAAGTTCTCTACAACTTATTCCTTTTAACTTCTTTATGCATTTAATTTGCATTTTGCTTTACCTTTCATACTTGTGTTTGGTAGGTTTTTCTCATAACTTAATGTTAATCCCTTTAGAATCAGCTTAACTTCATTAAGAAGTAAGTTGTATTCTATTTGCTTTGGTCCTCCTTTCCTTCTCATTAGGATAGAAACCACACTAACCTAGGTTCGTCCATGTATGATAACACTAGGATTTTTGTCTTCCCCTTAGACTTTTTGCCTTTTGTTCGTCTTGCTTTCTCTTTCTCATCTATAAAGAAAAGCTAAAAAACACGTAACAAAGGTCGATCTTTCTCGTACGACACGAGATTTTGTTGTGGGTTGCTTATGCACGTCCTGTCTCGGGGCGATGTGTAAGTCATTTACCACGATGAACAAGTCTTAGTATGTGAAGGTTCACAAACAATAAACAAAAAACTTCTCTAAAAGACAAAACAACAAAGAAGAATTGTCTTTTCCTTCGGGAATTTCTTTTATCACCTCACTCGCTCTTAACGCGAACTCGCGATGACTTGTCTCGTATGCAAGACGGTGAACACACTCCTTCAAGGTAAGCCTGCAGCACCTGAGCATAAACATACGCAGTTCCAGTGCATAAAAAATACAAACAAAGTTTTTGCCTTTAGTTAGACGAACTACGTCGACTCTGATCCTCATTTTCCCAATGAGGTACGTAGGCAGTGGGGTAGGGCCCGTTCGAGCACATTCTTTATTTTCCCTACATTTCCTCCTTTATTTTTTGATCTCTTTTTCCTTGTCCCCTTTCTCATTTCATTTTCCATTCCAACTAGCGGTTCCTTTGTTCAACATCATCTTATTTCTCACCCTTTGAAACAGACTAACAATTATGGATCCTGTCGGGTACGACAGACAATCTGGGGTGCTAATACCTTCCTAGATTGTAATCGACTCCCGAACCCAAATATTTGGTTCACAGGACCTTGTTCTATCCTTCTTCCTTAGGTTTGTGCAACATTACCTTTCTCATTCCTTCGGGATAAAAATGTCAGGCTGGCGACTCTACCATTTTCGCACCACTTTCACGTTTGTACTAGGATGAAAATCCCGGGAGTGACATACTGGATATCATATTATGTCAGAATCATTTTCCATCTGGCTACTCTTCCGGTTAGAGCTGGATTTTCGAATATGTACTTAACGGGGTCCATCTTGGAAATCAACGGTGTGGTGTGAGTCAGCATGTACTGTCTTAGTCGGCGAGCAGCCCATGCCAAAGCGCAGCAAGTTTTCTCGAGCAGTGAGTAGCGGGTCTCACAGTCGGTAAATTTTTTGCTAAGGTAATAGATTACGTGATCTTTTCGACCAGACTCATCCTACTGACCCAACACACAACCATCGATCCCTCGAGCACTGTGAGGTACATGATTAGAGGTTATAACACGGTGAGAGAACTGACTTAGGTGTTTTTGTTTGACAAAAACATGTGCGGATAGCAAGAATCGCCACCGACTTTTATTTTATCCAATAGGAAAGGGTATAAAAGAACAGGAAATACCTTAAAGATTTTGAGTTCGGGGGGTAGGTTATATAAAGGGAATGTGTTAGCACCCTTTATATCCATGGTTATCCATGAGCTCTTAGTTACTTAGCTCACTTTAACTTGTTTGAAAAATGTGTAGTGTGTGTTTAGAAATTTTCATAAGTCTTTGTAATGATCCTCGTATGGATGTATACAAAACTTTGAGTTTGAAAATATTTGAAAGTGGGGTGTGAAAAAGAGTTTTTGAAATTTGAGCAAGTAACTAAGAACTACCTATCCTAGACTGGTCTTTCGTATTCTTTTATTTCCTTTCAAGGGTAAGACTGTCCCTACTATTAAGGAGTAGGTAGTCATTACCTTGAATTTTGTTAAGGGACGAGCGTATGGTCATCGTATGGTCAATGAAGGAAACTTATAGGGGTGTCTTTAGCAATTCGTAGGGACTATCATCATTTTTACCGAAGGGACAAGATCATTATTTCGTAGGCAACCTCGAAGGGACTTATGATCTTTTAAATCTGTAAGGACTTGATGATTTATTATGTAGGGACTTTGCTTAAGACACCCCCACTTTCGAGGGACTTGACCATATTAAGGCAACCAAGAGAGGAACCCTAGGAAATACAGATGGCAATCATAGAATGATCGACTTACGAGTGTGAGTGTTGTTTTTCAAATATTTATCTTATTGTTTAGTGATCTATGTCCAGGTTTATTCAATTAGATTTTCACGCCCTATATTACTAACCCACGTAGTTATAATAAAATAAAATGGCAGGAATTTAAATGGCAGAAAATAAATATCCTAACTATTACAACGTCTTGGGGCAGTTACATAATTATAATGGCGGAAAAATAAATAATGGTAAACAATTCAGAGCAATAATAAGGCATGTTATATGAATAACATAAAAAATAAACGAGGGTAGAAATAAAGACGAGGTTTGAAAATTAGGTTTGATAAAAAACGGGGTTAAGGTTTTTAAAAAAAAAGGTTTTTTAAGGGTTCATAGAAAATAGGGTTTAAAAGTTTGAGAAAAATGTTAGGGTTTAGGTTTATAAAATATTAAGGTTTATATTTAAAAAAATTAGGGTTTATATTAAAAATTAGATTAAGATTAAATTTATTAAATCCTAATGATACTAATAAAATAAAATAATTAACCTAAAAAGAAATAAACTACTAATAAAAAAAATGGTTATGAAAAAAGGTTTTAGAAAAAGGTTAATTTTAAAAAGATATTAGAAATTTAATTTTCAAAAGAAAATATATAACTTGAAGAAATAAAAGGGAAAACAAACCAAAATGTTTGGGCCAAGGTTTGAACCCTTGCCCTTGCCTTTATCAGCTTCAGCCTTAGCCACTAGGTCACCTGCACGCAGGTGATAACATTAGGCAACCAATAATATATAAAAGAAAATGATAAAAGAAAATGAATTATAAAAAAAATGTTTGAGGCTGGGTTTGACCCCACTCCCTCAAGATTCAAAACCTGATCTCCATCCACTACACCATATGCGCGCCTCTGATATACGTATGAAACAAATAAAATAAAAAATGAGACCTGCGAAAACACTTGCGATTTTTGACTTCATCTTCTTCCTTTTACCTGCGAAAACACCTGCGATTTTTGTTGCAAAATTTCCTGCGAATTTAGTTTCGTTGGGAAATCTACATTTCTTCAAACATTATGAAACCTGCAATGTTTTGTCAAATTGATCACACCATTTTAATCCCCACATCATTTACAGTTTATTTATGTCTTTAGAATTCATTTAAGTTACTTAAATCACAAAACCCCAATTTGGAGCTTAGAACCCTAAAAATGGCGTTTAGCAATTGAGGTCACGATTCTTCAATCTAATGATCTAGAAACCTTCCTTGCATCATTACAAACATCAAACAATCATCAAATATAATTTAAAATAATGCTATATGAGAAATCGAAAAGCACAAAAGTAAAGCACAAGAATGGTTCGGTTAGCATGTTTGGAGATGTATACGATGATGCTGATGATTGGGATAACATCAAGAAGCCTTAATAAGCATGTTTAAACCCTTAAAACACCTTGGGATGACCTACAACCAAGAAACCAAATATGAGTTTTTTTTATGAAATTTGAAGTTTGATCAATGCCTCTCCCTCTGATTTTTTCGTCCCCTAGTGTTTGTGTTTTGTTGTGCTTATATCATAAATGAATTTTAGGTCAAAAGACGGGCCTTGATATCATGGATTTTTGTTGCTTGGAGTTGGCGAAATCCACTTGCCAATTTTGTCAAAAAATCAAATATCTTCATGCCATAATAGTTTTGCACGAATTTGAATGCTTCCAATCAACTTTTATTGTCATATATTTGATCCCAAAACAAATATTGGATCAAATATTTGATTTTCATATTTTATTTCAATTTAATTTGAATTTTAATAATTAAAATCCAAAATAATATAAAATAAATGATAAAAATCAGAATAATTGGTCATTGGAAAATGTTTCAGCTCATACCTTCCCCAAAATAATATAAAATCAGAATAAAAATCAGAATAATGTTTCAGCTCATACCTTCCAAATGAAGCATTTTTAGGCTTGGTTTGTGAGACACAAAGTTGTAGAGAATTAAATTTCCTTCAAAATGAGATTTGGATGGAAAATGTTTGATGAAGTATGTGAAAGTTATGGCTGGTCAAAGTTCAGTTGACTTTTACTATGAAAACCATAATTTAGAAACTTCTTTATTCTTGATGATCTGAGGTTTCCTTGATGAATCATGATCAACCCTTGATAAAATGATGAATTTCACCTCATAATCTTTATTTTGACCAAAAGTATTGAAGTTTGACTTTGAGTTGACCATAATTGACCTCAGTTGACTTTCCAACTTAATTGATTTTTAAGTATCTGAGCATCTGACTGACCAAACTTGTTGGGAAAGCTTTGAAACTTGACATAAGTATTCTTTAAGGCATATAGGATGTTATGAATTCCATTTGAGGCTTTGGAGGTCCACTTTCTTGGGGAAACACAAAACCCTAGTTCTAAGATTCATTGTCCAGGAGGAGGCTTTGTCTGGTGAAACCTTCAATTCCTTTTGACCAACTGAGGATCTTGTGAATATTAAGAGAACTCTTGAAGTATATGATCTTGAATGTGGGAGGGAAAATTTTAGGGTACAACAGGTGCCCCTGTTCAATTTTCTGAAACCCGAGGAGTTAGATTGGCATGTACAATTGCTTCCATACCATATACAAGAGAGAATGGGGGTTGCCCCCATTGAAGTACGTATTGTGGTACGATAACCATGAAGAGTAAATGGTAACATCTCATGCCAATCTTTATACGTAACTGTCATCTTCTGCAAGATCTTCTTAATATTCTTGTTGGCGGCTTCCACTGCGCCATTCATCTTTGGTCGATATGGAGAAGAATTGTGATGCTTAATCTTGAACTGCGTGCAGAGATCACTAATCATAGTATTATTCAGATTAGTACCATTATCTGTGATAATCCTTTCAGGGATGCCATACCTACATATAAGATTATGTTTGATGAATCGAGCCACAACATTCTTGGTCACAGAAGCAAACGAGGCTGCCTCTACCTACTTCGTAAAGTAATCAATAGCAACGAGAATGAAACGATGTCCATTGGAAGCGGTAGGTTTAATCTCACCAATCATATCAATGCCCCACATGGAAATAGGCCAAGGAGAAGTCAAAACATTCAATGGAACTGGAGGTATGTGTATTTTGTCAGCATAGATCTGGCACTTATGACAAGTGTTGGAGTGTTGATAACAATCAGCTTCCATGGTAGAACAATAGTAACCTGCTCTCAAAATCTACTTAGCCATTATATGCCCACTAGAACGAGTTCCAAAGATACCATCATGCATGTATTTCATAATCTCCATTGCTTCCTTCTTGTCCACACAACGAAGCAAAGTTGAATCGTGATTGCGTTTGTACAAAATTCCATTACTCAGGAAAACCTTGGCAGAAAATCTCCTCAGAAACTTCTTGTCATTGATAGATGCCCCTTCAGGATATTCCTGAGCTTCGAGATATCTTTTCACTTCATGGAACCAAGGTTTCTCTTCCACACCTTTAGTATCAACCTCATAACAGTATGCTATCTCATCTAACCGATCAATAGTAATTTTGGGAGCTTCATCATCCCAACTGATTTCAAATATATATGACATAGTGGCTAAAGCATCTACCAACTGATTCTCTTCTCGTGGAATATGTACAAAAGTAATCTCTTCAAAGTATGTGATTAAAGACAACACATGATCTCTGTAAGGAATGAGATTTGAATGTTTCGTGTCCCATTCACCTTTAACCTGACTAACTACCAAGGCTGAATCCCCATATACATTCAAGAACTAGATCCCCATCTCAATGGCAGCCTTGATACCCATAATACACGCTTCATATTCAGCCATATTGTTGGTACAATCAAAACAAAGTCTAGCAGTAAATGGTGTGAAACAGCCCTCTGGAGAGATAATCACAACACCAACACCATTACCAAGCGTATTAAAAGCTTCATCAAAAATCATAGTCCATCGGGATCCCTGTCTAGGTCCTTCATATTGTCTAGGTTCTTTAACAACAAGCATAATATCTTCATCTGGAAACTCGAAGTTCATAGATTGATAGTCATCCACTGCTTGATGGGCCAAATGATTAGCTACCACACTTCCTTTAATTACTTTCTGAGTAGTATACTGTATGTCATATTCCGCAAAATCATTTGCCATCTCGCTATTCGTCCGGAGAGAGCAGGTTTCTCAAATATGTACTTAATAGGATCCCTTTTTGAAATCAATAAGGTGGTATGAGTCAACATATACTGTCTTAGTCGGCGAGCAACCCAAGCCAAAACGCAACAAGTTTTCTCGAGTAGTGAGTATCTTGTTTCACAGTCGGTAAACTTTTTGCTAAGGTAGTATATTGCTTGCTCTTTTTGACCATACTCGTCATGTTGCCCTAACACACACCCCATTGAAGTGTGCGTGGTTACAATCTCTAGCTGGTGAAGGGAGACTCCATTTTGGTGTGCTATGCAATATGGAACGAGCAACAAGTGTTTTCTTCCCCTCTTTCTCTCGATGTCAACCCGTATTTACTTGATTTTTCTATTATTGCAACTGAATTTTCCATTTCCTTTTCTATTTAATCTTTATTCTTTATGTGTTGAACTATTCTTGTAACTGAAATTTCTTTGTCACAATTTCATGATATTTTCCTACTGATATCCATTTGTTATCATTCCCCGATTCTTGTGACTATCATGATTTTTTATATAATAATAATGATAATAATTTTGACGAATTATAATGAAACATGGGTCACATATAAAATAACCTTGGAAATTTGACCATTAAATGGATACTTTTGAAAAATGGACTATTCAAATGGTTTAAAAAAATGGGAAACAAAAGGAATTCAACCGAAGAAATTGGATGTGGACATGAAGGTGGAACCTTGAAATTGAATTAAGAAGGAGGAATAATAGAATTGACCCTTACTCCGCAAACTCGAATTAATTTGCAAATTGAAGCAAATCAATCCCAATTGGACCGCTAATGATAAAATTACCTCCCGCAAGAATCCACAACTTCACATCTTGTGAGCCTAATCCCTTGAGCTCTTGACATGAAGACTAATGATCTTGATATGAAACTTTAATCCGCTCTGCATGTATCATGGCCATCAATAAACTATGCCTCAAGTAATAATAGAATTCCATGAACAACAAGATCGCTAATGAACAAACTTCGCGAAGAAACTTTATCGAGTATCACATGATTAGGGAAATAAACCCTTCCCCATAATCCAAATGACAAAAATGGCCCCAAAATGTTGAGAATCACAATTCATAGAGAAACTCAATTCCATCTTTTTAAACCCTAGCACTTGAGACGTGCATTGACTATGATGAGCTTGTAGTGAAGAGTGATACTCAAAGTAGCCTTGAGACGAAACCTGACACAATGATCTTCAATCCCATAACCAAGCATACCACCGGAGAAACCTTAATCTTCCTGCTCTTGAGTATATACCAATGAATAAGTGTCATCTGAATAGAGAATCCAGATTATAAGAAAATGCTTCGATCACATGCCTTAGGAGCTCAATGAAATGCATGACTGTAAGAGTTATGATCTAATGAAATATGCAGATGAATGTGAAGTAAAAGTCAATTAAGGTAATAAATAAGAGGGTAAATTTTGGGGTGTTACACATGTGAAGAGAAAAATAAATATTCACAAAAACCTACAGTTACAAATACCGGGAAGACCAAGACGGAAAATGAAGACGACTCGACCATCTCAACCCTCGCATTACTAAGTAATAGTATTGCCAACGAGAAAAGGGAGAAAGGGTAGTTGTTCTAGGTCAATCGAAGATCCAATAGATGGGAGACCCAATTGCATGAGAGCCCATCCCAAAAGGCACCTCCACTGAGTAGCTAAGTATTAGGTTGAACCATGTTAAGAATCAAATACACCATCCCTTATATCCAAAGGATCATCCATCGTCATATTTGATTAGACAATTTCCCACATCTCATGCTAGGGGATATAAGATGGTTTTAACTCTCTCCTATATATAAGTTTCACCATGCGTTATTCACATTATAACTTAAATCACAATTTTTTCATATAAGATGATTTAAATATTGGAATATTAACTTTATATATTCGCCACTCTATAATACTGAAAAGCACTTGATGTCGCTCCGGTTGACTATCCATCATTTATTGTTCCTATAAGAAACAAGATTATTCCAAATTTAGTGGACTTGGTATATATATATAAAAGTGCATTGAACTCATAAAAAATAAAAAAATCGGACGATTTCAAATTTGCCAATATGATACATAGAGATAGAAACTTGAGCTTTTAAGCCAATATATGTTCACTAGCAAACACAAGCAACTAAAAGGCAGTCTTATCTTGGAAGATATGATTCATATGTGTGATCAAGCAGATACAGTTAGATTATGATGTGAATGTGAATTGTTTGTCATAACCAATTGTCATATTCCTTACCGTTACATTTCCCATCCTATTAATAAGTGAACAATATATGTTATTCTCATGTCGTTTCAAGTCAAATCAGTATTATTATCTTCAACCAAAAAACATCTATCATTATCATATACTAGTACTAAGGGAAATCACATGCCATATTACTAATAGAATTTACAATTTAATCTGATCAATACCTAAACGACATTATGACTTACAAAGCCTTGCATAAAAATATACAAGCAACTTAGGCAATGACAGAAAATAGACATGTGGTGTGATATGAAATGATCAAAACAAACTGAACTTAGAGATAAATTGAAATAATTTCTACCCTCAAAATAGATTGAAATAGACATTACATATAAAAAAGGACCACCACATCAAAAGGCATCAAATTCTATTGCTATTATGTGGCTATGAGTTGCTAGAGTAGCTGCATCATCTCATCTACTTTGTTGCTTTACTCATAACTCTTTGTAAATTTCAAAAGAAATGGAAAAGTGTTACCGTCTTTACATGATCTAAATAAAGTGTCTTTTGTTTTTAACCAGCCTTGTTAAATGATGAAATTGTATCTGTCATTGTATGGAACAGCTTTATAATTATGGCTGTGACAGAAAATATCTTGATGAATAGTAATTTGCTTTAATATTTAAGACAGTAACATGATTATTACTACCTAAAATAGAATATGGATCTTCTATTCTTTTTGAACTGCTATATTTTTAAGGTAAGATAAACTATAGGGTGCAGAATTTGCCTAACTAATCCTAAATATAAATTTTTATTTTTATATTAAACTAATTCAAAATCAACTTTTGTCATTACAACATTAAACATACATCCAACAAAAGGTAAAATTTTCTCATTTGAAAAACACTTTTATTTGAAGAGATAGATACAAAATATTGCTTGAATAAAATGTTCTTAAAAAAGATGAAAGATATAGAAAAAATTGCTTGAACAAATGTTCTTAAGAAAGATGAAAAATATAGAAAAAGAGAGGAAAAAAAAAAAACTGTAAATTGAATTGTGAAAATTAGGATTAGGTCAATTCTTCTGGTTATATCATACAAGATCATTTATAATGGCAACTAAAATTCATAATTAAACTATATAAACTAACCCAAATCCAAAATGTAAAATTGTAAAATATAAAATTACACATTACATTTCGACACAACTATATATTGTATTCGACTCTGTCAAATACAGTTAACTCCTGAACTTTGACTAACTACTTCAACCCAGTCGAGTGCTAGCTCTCAATCAGAACATTGAATTACGACTTCTAACACACCCACTAATTCATGTTCTCGAGACTTCTCATCCCGATGTTTCTCTTCAACTCGTCAAATCTGACTTTCTTAGGAGGTTTTGTGAGTATGTCAGCTAATTGCACTTTTGTCTTACAATGCTCAAGTTCAAGCTTTCCTTTATTGACTTGATTCCTAAAAAAATAATATCTCCTCTCTATATGCTTACTTCTACCATGACACACTGGATGGTTCGCCAGGTCAATAGCTGACTTGTTGTCAACAAACAACTTCATTTTCCTAGGTTCCATTATCTTGAGTTCTTTAAGCAACATCTCTATCCATGTTACTTGACATTCTGCATATGATGCAACCACGTACTCAACTTCACACAATGAACAATCCATACTGCTTTTCTTCCTCGATCTCCATGATATTGGAGCACCTTCGATCATGACTATGTAGCCTGCAATACTCTTCTTTTCGTCTTAATTTCCAATGAAATCTGAATTTCTATAGTCATATACTCATGCATTTGTGCTGGTCTTCGTCTGTCTCGGCATCATCACACCATGATCAATCATACCCTTTATGTATCTTAACACACTCTCTTAATTGTAGTGAGATGAAACTCTTGGGGTTTCTCCATGAATCTAATTAACAATCCAACACTTTGAAAAATGTCTGGCCTGATATTGCAAAGATACCTCAAGGATCCAATGATTTGTTTATACAATGTCACACTTACAAACTCATCATTTGTCTCCTTCCTCAACTTTTCTTCAATTTCTAATGACGTAGAACATGCATTACAGTTGCTCATGTTGAACCTCTACAAGATATCTTGGGCATACTTCTTTTGGTGTAGGAACACTCTTTCACTTGTGTCTTTGAATTGCATTCCTAAGAAATGTGACAAATTCCTTAGTTCAGACATTTCAAACTCTTGCATCAGCTTCGACTTGACTTTTCTTATCTCGATTTCATTTGCACCTATAATCAACAAATCATCTACATACATGCATATGATGATTCGATTGACCATGTCTATATCATTAACAAACACTCAATGTTTGGAAACATACTCACCTGCTTCGATCAGGAAGCCAACTATTCCCTTATTCCAAACTCTTGGAGCTTTCTTCAAACCATAAAGAGTCTTCCTCAATCTGTACATCTTCGACTCTTGCCCTTTGATTCTGAATCCAGGTAGTTGACTGAAATAGACTTCTTCTTTTGGAGGTTCATTGAGAAATGTTGATCTTACATCCAACTGATGTATCTTCTACCCTTTGTATGATGTTGTCGACATAATAATTCTTATTGTTTCTAGTCTCGCTATAGGTGAATACACTTTGTCAAAAGTAATACCAGATTTTTGCAGAAAACCTCTTGCCACTAATGTTGCCTTATTCTTGGAAAATTTCGCCATTAGGCCTTCGTTTCAGTTTGTATACCCATTTCACATCAATTGACTTCTTGACCGACTCTTCAACAAGCTCCTTGGTCTTGTTCTTCTCGATAGAGTTGGTCCTTCGTGGCTGCTAACCAATTCAAATCATTCATTGCTTGATCCAAGTTGATTGGTTCTACTTCAGCCAATCATTTCAACAATTATATATTTTCACAAGTTATAATTGAAAGACTATAATAATATTTGAATTTAAAAGATAAATTGAATCATTATTTTAAAATAATATAAAATTCTATTATTTAAAAAATAAATTGAGAAAAAAATAATCCTTATAATGATTCACCAAATAACCTTTCAAATAAAAAAAAATATAAACAAGTGACCAAATACTTAAAAGATATTAATATTTATTGAATTAGGTTAATCCATATTAATGTGAATTTCAACATTATTGACAATTTATATAATATTTCCATAAAATAATATTGTGAAAATTAAGAAAAATTAAGAAAATATTATCATATTTTCTCTTACTTTGGTCTTATTGCACACTTTATGAAAGAATCATATTAAATAATTATTTTTGACTTTAACTTAATTGAGCAAAGAGATATCAAATCTCAAATTTTGGAATAAATTAATCTATTATAAAAAATTACAACACCTTATCAAGAGTAACATATCATGCAAACTATTATGGTCGGTCAAAAGGAAGACATAGTTTGGTCAATAATTGCATATATGTGATGATAAATATGTAGTAATTATTAATTTTATTCATGTGGGTAATGGTTAATGTCAAAGACGTTCATTATCTGACGAACTTATTATTAATGTTTGATCATTACGTGAGAGTATTGTTTATAGTTAATTTTGCAACATATTGGTTCAATCGACTCAATCAAAATTAATTACTAGACATTTTTAATAAATTCAATGGAAAGAGTATTAAATTTACAAAGCACTCCCCACAAATGTATGTCATATTCATTTAGGATGTCGTTAATAATAATAATAATAATAATAATAATAATATTTCTTGAAAGTCATGTGTGTGAGAACAAATTCACAATAAAACATAAGTTTTATGAATTTATACAAATTGCATGAATAAAAAAAATTGTATAAGACTCGTATAAAACTTAATAACAATAAACTCAAATAACATAATCATGCTAAATGTATAGCTTCAAATAAGATAATTATTAAATATTTATATATCCAAAATAAATGTCAAATAAATTCATATATATACACCGAATAATTCTTTAAATAAATCATTTTAGAATCAACAAAATCAATTCTAAAATTCAAAGTATCCAAAATTTAAAGAATCAAATCTTTAGTTTTACCTTATAATTTTGAGAGACATTTAAAATATTCAACAAAATTTCATAAATAGTATATAATAACTAAATATATATTAAATGAATTTGTATTTGTCTTATCTCTCAAAATCTAAATTCATGTGCAGATTTTATGTGAATCAAATTGAAAGATAAAACAATAATCAAAAATAAAATAAAATGATTTGATAATAAAACTTTTTTTTTATAATTCAAAACAAGAATCAAATCACCAAAATAATATTTAAATTCAATATTTATCTATCTTTCCCAAATAATTGACATGAATATATATATATATATATATATATATATATATATATATATATATATATATATATATATATATATATATATATATATATATACCAGAAGAAAATTAATTATTATCATTACTCAGATATTGTTCAATACAAGGAGGTAACATATTAAGGATACTACGTCTAGACCAAGAATTGACCGCCTTGACTAACGAGTGGACAACCGAATTCGCTTGGTGCTTAATGAACTTGACCTCAATGTTCGGAAACAAATGTAAAAGGTTCTTGTTGTACCCCAAAATTTTCCCTCCCACAATTAAGGCAATTTATCTCAAGATCTCTCAAGGTTCACAAGGTTCACAATTGGTAAAAAGGATTGACGGTTTCATTAGACTAAGCCTCCTCCTGAACAATGGATCCAGAACTATGGTTTTGAATTTCTCCAAGCTAAATGGACTTCCAAGGCCTCAAGTGAGATTCATAATATCCCACATGTCTTCAATAATCCCCATGTCAAGTTTCAGAGCTTTCCCAATAAGTTTGACCATTCAAATGTTCAAGTATTCAAAAATCAGTCAACTTGGTAAAAAAAGTCAAACTGAGGTCAACTGTGGTAAACTCAAAGTCAAACTTCAATATTTTTTTTCAACATCAATATTATGAGGTAAAATTCATCATTTGATCAAAGGTTGATCATGATTCATCAAAGAAATTTCAGATCATCAAGAATCAAGAAGTTTCTAAATTAGGGTTTCATAGTAAAAGTCAACTAAACTTTGACTAGCCATAACTTCCACATACTTCATTAAAAATTTCCCATCCAAAGTTCATTTTGAAGGAAATTGAATTCTCTACAACTCTGTGTCTCACAAGCCAAGCCTAAAAATGTTTCATTTGGAAGGTATGAGCTAAAACATTATAGGTCCTTTTGAAAGTCAACCAAAAATCAACTTTTTCCAAAGCTCATAATTTGAAAATGGTAAATGATATGGACATGGTACCAAAACGGTTGGTTATAATACTCTCTAAGATTTCTAAAAAGTCCAATAACACATTCATAACCTTAAAATTGAGGGAGTTGTGCCTTGTCAAAGTTGGGAAAATTTCAAGGGGTGTATGAAGCAAAAAAGGTCTTAACTTCAAAAATTTCCAAATGGGCCCATGAAATCTCAACCCAATCTCAAAGATAAGGCCATGCACGATCCAATGATCAATCATTTTGATTTTTATTATTTATTTTACATTATTTTGGATTTTAATCATTAAAATTCATTTTTAATTAAAATAAAATATATGATCTAATGTTTATTTTTGGATCAAAGATTTGGTGTTTAAGATGATTGGAATCACACAAATTCGTGCAAGACCTTTGAGGAATGAGGAGATTTGATTTTTTTTACATTTATGATCATGGATTTCTTCAAACTCAAGTAATCCATAAAAACTCATCAAAAGCCCAAAGTCTTTACCCTAATTTACTATATGATATAAACATAACAAGACCATTGCATTAGGGGACGAATTTGAGAAATTGGAGGCACTTTTAAAAATTGATTTTTTTCTTCTAAAAAAAATGATTTTTCGGTTTGGCAATTCCAGATGGTTTCAAGAACTTCTAAAGGTCTCAATACATTCCCTAACATGCCCTGGACATAAACCAAGCATCATCATCATCAAAGCATCATGATATAGCATAACCCGAATGCGTTTTTTACTCTTTTTTTCCGATTCTGACTATTGGTACATGATAAATATGTTTTGATCATATATTTGTGTTTGTATGAAGGTATATAAGGTTTATGGATACTTAAATTGAAGGTTCATGACCTTAATAGAAAAACGCCATTGTTAAGTTTTGAGCTCTCAAATTAGGGCTTTGCGATTTAGCAACTATAAATAAATTCTAATGGTATAATTCAATTGTAAATGATGTGGTGATTATATTGGTGTGTTCAATTTAACAAAATCTTACAGGTTTCATAGCATATGGAATAACATAGGATTTCCTAGGCAAGGTTCAAACTCAGGAAAGTTCGCAGCAAGAAACACATAAAAATTCGCAGGAAATTTGGAGAAGAAGATGACCTGGTGGCGCCAAATTTAGAATTCAAATTTAAAATTCCCTTTTATTCTATTATTTCTATATTATTTCACCAAAGGCTGAATAACCTGGTGGTAAACGCGCACTTTGGTAGACGAGAGGGACTGGGTTCGATCCCAGGTCTCCTCAGTTTTTTTAAATGCCTTGTTTTATTTTCAGTCCTAATATTTAATTTGTTTTGCCTAGGTTATATACAAGCCAGACGCGTAGTCTAGTGGTCCTTGCTTCAACTTGGTAATGGGGAGGTCCTGGATTCAAATCCAGGCCTCCCCCATTTTATTTTTATGTTTTTTCTTTCTTTTTCTTTCTTTTTTAAAATTTATTATATTATATATTATATTATTATTTAGATTAACTCCTTTTAATTATTTTCTTAATAATCAAACAATTTCTAAATAACACATATTTATTTTTTAAAATTATCTTTTCATTAATTTTGTCATTGAAATTATAAAATAATTAAATAAATAAATTTAGGTTTTTTTTTTATTTCTTAAACCTAATTTTCTCTTAAAATTTTTATTTATTTTTCTAAACCCTAAATTTTTTCATAAACCCTAAAAATGTCTTTTTCAAAACCTTAAACATTTTCCTCTTTTTTATGTTATTCATAACCTGCCTTATTATTCTTGCTCTATTATGTTTCTTTTTCGCCATTATAATTGTGTAATTGTTTCTCGCCTGTAAATATCTTATATTTTATTTTTCGCCTCATAATTATGTAACTGCCCTGAAGCACTGTAATAGGTTAGGGACCCTTTATTATTCTGCCTTTTAATTTCTTTATATTATGACTGTGTGGTTAGTAATATAGGGTGTGTAAACGATTAATTGAATAATTGGACTTAGATAATTAATAACAAGATAAATATTTGAAAATAATCACTCACACACGTAAGTCGATCTATGACCGCTGTCTGCACCTCCTAGGGTTACCCTTCTTAAAGTTGCCTTAATATGGTCAAGTCCCTCGAAAGTAGGATGTCTTAAGCAAAGTCCCTCCATAAAATAAATCATCTAGTCCCTCCCAGATTCTAAAAAGATCAAGTCCCTACGAGGTTGCCTATGATAAATGATCTTGTCCCTCCGATTTAAAAGATGATAGTCCCTCCCAATTGCTAAAGATACCCTCTAGTTGCCTTCATTGACCATACGATGACCATACGCCCGTCCCTTAAATCCAAGGTAATGACTACTTATTCCATAATAATAGGGACAGTCTTACCCTTAAAAAAATATAAAAGAACATGAATGACTTAATCTAGGATAGGAACTCTAAGTTACTGGCTCACACCCTTTAAAAATTCTTTTCACACCTCACTATTTTCAAACATTTTCAAACAAAGGTTTTGTATACATCCATACGAGGATCATTACAAAGTACTTAGACAAATTTCTAAGTACACACTACACTTTCTTTTTTCAAAACAATTAAGTGAGCTAAGTAACTAAGAGTTCATGGATAACCATGGATATAAAGGGTGCTAACACCTTCCCTTTATATAACCTACCCCCGAACTCAAGTCTTTTAAAAAAATAGGTATTTCCTGTTCTTTTTATGTCCTTTCCACTTGGATAAAATAAAAGTCGATGGAGACTCTTGCTATCCGCAAAATTTATACGAGGATCTTTGAAACGATTTTAAATCTTGCTTTATGGATTTTATTTTGATGTTTACTCTCCTTTTTTGCAAATTGTTTACTCAATAGTATTGCATTTATGGATTTTATTTTTATGTTTACTCTCTTTTTATTTGCAAAATTTTTTATTCAACAGTCTTGCATTCGGTCTTGATTCATACTTTATAGCAGTTGCTTTGATCTGCTACAATGCTTTGATTATATACGTTCTGCATTTGATGGTCATTTTGCTACAGCGGCTAACTTTGTCAGTTTAGTCTAGAAGAAAATAAATAAATCAAACAATATATTTGTGTATTTTTTAGGTGGTATGTTTTGTTTTCGGGTGTTTGTAGTATCTTTGGTCGATTCAATATATCCACAAATCAAAATTTCTCGATAGCCTCTGCTATGAAATTTGGATGGGAGCATGGAGTAGCAACACAAATGAGGATTGAAAGAGCATTTGGCAGATCCAGGTTTCAGATAGAGTATGATTGTTAGTAGGGTACAACAATACCATGACAATATGAAAATGAGACACAGAGTTACAACTAATAGAAAAGACGCTAGAGAGACAACATGGCTTCCTAATGAGGAAAGTTGGGTATCAAATTTTTGTTAGAAATTTTGATAATGCCAACAATTTAACTTATAACATAATTCTTTGTTTTATGTTGCATAATATGGAATTTTTCAATACATCTAATAAATTAATCTCTTTCTTGATATCTAAAGCACACACTGGAAATACGATACTAACGTAATTGTGTTCAGGGAGCATGTCTCGTGTTTTCTCCATTCTAGTTCCCAAAATTTGGTAGCATTACCATCTTATATATTGGGCTAATCTCGATTTAGTTAAGTTGACAATGGTTGAAGCTGGAAAAAAAAATATATATTAAATTTGATTTTTTTATTAAAATAAATAAGTATGTATGTAACATCCAATTAAGCAAATTTATACATAAAAAATGCACTAATGTTCCTTTTATCTTTACCTTGTAGAATTGAGGATATGGTGTTGACTTGTTACTGGGCCAAAACCCATATATGATGATCTCGTATGGGACTTATGTGAATATTATACGTTTTCCAATATTACACAATGTTATCGCCATTGTTGAGTCAGAAAAAAATATTCATAAGATTCTCAAAGATTTACTTATGTGATAAAATTAGGGGATACTCATGTCACCCCGTTAGGTGCTTCCACACAATAGTAAAAAATTACAATTGTCCCTAGAATCCGTAATTGCATCTCTAGAGAAACCATTTTCACATATTTTATAACAAATTTCTTAGACATCACTACTAGGAAAAACACGTTTAACCTCACATGGATATGAGGTGTAACATCAATTCACAAGCGAGGTAACAGAGGGCATCATAAGAAGTGCACCATTTTACCTTTTGGTTTTAACTCCACCTATGAAAAAAGGTTGTACTAGTAGTGAGTTCGACCCCTAACAATTGTTAATTCATTTTATTTAAAGGTGCTACTTTTCCTCTAGGTTATTAGAATAACCGATGAGAAATATATCCAGAATCTGGGATACCTTTTTAGCCCAGCCAAGGGGAATTGATCGCCATCTTATCCAAGATAGACGACTTCAATCCAGGGACGTTGTTTACAAACTGACTAATCCATGGTCCGACCTCATTAGAACTACTGCATTTACCGGGTAGACTGTATTTGCACCGGGACGCCTTTGCTCCATTTTCGAAACCTTCTTTTTTCCATTTTGCAAAATTCGTGATGGAATAAAGATTTTAATCTGACGAATCGTGATAGAGGTGGCAACTAACTGAACTGACTGCACTATATCTTCGTGTTCACCTCTCAAAGTTCTTGATTTTAAGATCTCAGAAGGTTGCACAAGATGAAATTGGTAGGAGATTGCAGATACATGAAATGTTTGGAAATTAGAAGTCAAATTGTTATTGATTCAATGCCCTAACGAGAGGTTATGAATTGGGAAATCAGAGATTGGATCTAAAATCGTAAGAATCCATATCTAGAACTTCTATGATTGCATGATGGTGTTGTGAAGCGAACATGATTAGCATAGAAATCATAGGAATCAAAAGTTAATTCCCATAGACGGCATACCTATTTAGTTCGAGAACCGGAAATAGATGCAGTTGATGAAATGATGATCTTGAATTATGGCTCTGATCTCCTTTACGGCGGCACAAAGTGGACTTACATTGTTAGCCTTCCAACGCCCAAGTCAATTCAAGATGAATACAGTGATAATTGGAGATCATATATTATAACTTGTTCTTAGTGTGTGAATTGATTGTATATCTTGGTCTAAATGGAGTGGATTTGAGATGGATTAGGCTTTGGTCAATTGGATCTTTGACTGGTCCATAATAGGTTGAAAGTGGATTAAGGGAAGTTTGAGTTGTAATTGGTTTGGTTTGTAAACTACAAACCATAAACCAAACTGAATCGAACAATTTTGTTATAAATGATCCAAGCACATGTACATTAAATGGTTTTTTTTTTACAATTTTTAATTTGATTCAATTCGATTATCAATTTTCTATTGGATATGTGTTTGATTTTGAATAAAACTATTTTATAAAATTAGACAAAAAAAACATTTTATAATGTTTATTTATCTATCATATAAGAAAGGAAGGTGTTTATTAAAAGTCCTAATTACCATTTTGGTTAATTAAGTGTGCCACTTGGCAAATTAGACGTTGTAACCATTTTCCACTTGGCAAATTAATTTCGATTTAATTATTAAATACAATATTTATTTATTAAACACAAAAGTTAATAAAATACAAACAGTTGTTGTGCAGTTCAATTGGACGTGCAAAACCCACACTTCACACAAACCTCTCAAAACCATCCCTCGTCACCACCTCATTACAAATTCAGAAACTATTCTCTTCTGCCTCTTTCTTTTCCTCTTCTTCTTCCTCCTCTCAACCTCTTTTCTTTCTCATCATTAGATTCATCCATATCGGGTAACTCTTTTTCTTTCTTCTCATCAGATTCACATAAGATAATAATGTTGGGTTATCGAAACTCTCATCACATTCAACAAATCAGAAGAGCTTATGAAGAAATTTTTCAAGAGGATCTTATGGCATTGAGATTTAAGACCATTAAAGGTTGTTTATTTTTGTTTTTTCATCTGAATCGAGTACCTATTTTACCTTTTGTTCTGGACTGGACCTCCAAGACATAGTTGGGCTCAGACCCAAATCCCCTTAAGACAAAGGCCCAATCACATCGGGCATATGCATGCAATAGTCAGGCAGAAGCAAACGCCACGGGCATCCTACGAAGAAGTCGGGCAACCACCTTGACCTGTTACACAGGCGCTTGGGAGACCACTTCTTCCCCTCGCGTGCCACGTCACCCAATTGTCCCCCTTTTATCTCCTGAAAGATAGGGACAGTTGGACCAAGGATAAGACCACGTACTAGGTCTTACATGTCCTAACGCGTACCTTGACAGTTCTTCCTTAGGCCTAGATAATCCATCCCAAGAAAGGACCTTTGCCCAGCGCTAGGGCTCACTATAAATATTCTTTTTCACTAAAGGGTCAGGTATTCTGATTCATTCTCTCTTTACCTTTTTCTTATACCCAATCTCACTTAAGCTTCAGAGTGTGTTGCAGGTACACCCCTTCTTCTCACCCACCTCACTTTGTTCGTGCTCGACCCCTGGAAGGCCTTTCTGATCAGGTAAGATCAGTGGTGCCGTCTGTGGGAATCTAGCTATCCCCGTCTTCCACAACAGAAGATTAAAGCTCCAATCCGTCTTCCATCCTTCCAGCATGGTCGGAGAACACGGTGACAACCACGACATTCCCCTCAGCCTCAGTCTCAAATTCAGCCAACTGCCCCCTTTTAGCCTATCCCAATGCCCGTCGAAGGGGACGTCACCATAATAGCTATGGTGGATTCCCTCAATCAGGACAACCGCATGTTCTACCAGCAACATGAGAGGATCATGGCTCTAGAAACTGATCAGCGGGTAGATCATCCCTGACGGGAACGCGAGGCACTACAGGAGAGGAAACGTCCAATAGCTGCGAAGAAACGAGGGTGTTCTCCTCCTCGGCGAGGTCAGCGCTCCCCTGAACCAAAGAAGAACAGATCCAGGATACACCATGAGATCAATCGGTCAAGGCATTCACCCCGATGTGAGCAAAGTCCTGGAAACGGCACCTATTCCCCGTTGAGAAGTGACGAGGAATATCCATATTGCCCAATCTCTCGAGCCATTATGGAGGCACTCCTCCCTAAGGGCATGGAGAAACCCCTGCATTTGGCTGTATACAGCGGGACGACTGACCCCGATGATCACGTCGACAACATCAATGCTATGCTCGACTACCGCAACGAAATCATTGGACACCTCAAACGCAAGCTGTTTAAGACAACTTTGAGGAAAGGAGCCATGGCCTAGTACAAAATCCTGGCCCCCGAGTTACTCACGTCCTAGAGAGTCATAAAATCTTCATTCATGAGGCACTTCACGACCTCCCGATGTCATCCCAAGACCGAGGTAACCCTTGAAGCCATCGTGCAGAGAAAAAATGAAATGATGCGCTCGTACATCGAGCGATTCAACCAAGAAGCTGTCGAAGTAGATACAACGGACTACATGAAGAAATATCTCCTCGAGAGGAGGCTCCTCCCTGGAAGTGAACTCAGTAGGGCGGTCAGAATAGAACCTCCCGCACCCTAGACAAGCTCCTTCACAAAGCCCAGGCTTACATCAGATACAAAGAGAAGCAAGTTGCTCAAAATGCTCGAAGTAATCGCACTATCGACGACACCAGCCACCCTAAACGCGAGGACCCCAATGCTCCCCGCCGCAATAGGGATAAGCGAAAGGAGGAGAGACCCCGTGAAGTTCGTGAAGGAAAAGGGCCCACAGGATGTTTCAATGAATATAAGTTGTTGACAGCTTCCCGCAAACGCATCCTCTCCGAATGTATCAATTCTGAGTTTAAGCAGGGTAAGGTAAGGTTCCCCAAACCTTCTACACCCAAGCCCCATACGGACAAGTCCAAATACTGTTGTTTCCACAGAAGTCACAGACATGTGACCGAAGACTATGTCCATATGAAGGACGCGGTTGAGATCCTGATTCAAGAGGGCCATCTCAAACAGTACACTAAGAAAAACAATGTTCCTCAGCATGAAGATCAAGCAGCAAAGAGAGCTTGCGAGAACACACCACTCGACGACTCCCCGTACCAGGTGGCCATGTGTGTATCCCGCCCAGAAGACTTCCACCTCTCCGATGCCAACGTGGGAGAATGATTTGATGCCCTCATCCCTTGGGATAAATTCTTAGCGGCCTTGGTCATATCATGAGGAGGAGTAAACAATGAGAATGCCGCCATTTCAGTAAAAAGCAAATTCGACAAGCTCCTACTGACCGCACCAGAGCAGTTGACAACCTTGACAAAATATCGGGGGAAATCCAACCTAATATATTTCTTCCTCAAGGAGTTGCCAGAAGGATCACCTAACTTGAGCATCCCCTTATTGATAAGGGCCAAAATGGCGTATTTCGATGTCCGACGCATCCTACTCGACCAAGGCAGTTCAGTGGACATCATGTACGTCCACCCATTCAAGACTCTCAAGCTGGATAGAACCAACTTATTCCCGTACGTCGGGTCTGACCTTCAAGGATTTAATAGAGCCACTACAAAACCATGGGGATATGTCGAACTCCTCGTTACATTTGGGGAGCAAGAGACAGCTAGAGAGGTCAAAGTCCAATTCATGGTGATTGGGTGCCCATCCCTATACAACTGCATCCTTGGCCGCCCTACTCTAGCTGAACTGACAGCGGTCCCCTCCACCGTTCATCTGAAAAGGAAGTACTACACCAACCTGGGCCGCGTAGTCACAATCCACGGTGACATCGAGGCCGCTCGAAGATGCTATGATGCTATAGTCAAAAGATAGGCCATAATCAAGAACAAGAATAACAAGAATCCATGGGTCAAAGAGAAACCTCCCCCCAGGGGATCAACGCCATCGACCTCGACATCCGTATCGGCGAGGACAATACTAAAGTGTCGGACCCCATCCATGGACAAGTCCCAACTCACCCATTTCGACTGGTCCCCGATGGAGAGTTCAAGCTTATTCACCTGGGCGACGACCCCGACAGGGCCGTGAAGATATGCACCGACTACCATCAGAGACAAGGGAGGAAATTGCAATATGCCTCAAGGAGAACGCGGACATCTTCGCATGGAATGCCGCTGAGATGCCCGAGATTGACCCCGAGGTCGCCTACCATCAACTAGCTTTAGACCAGGCCATTAAGCTTGTAGCACAGCGTAGGCGCAAGCATTCTCCCGAGAAAGCGGAGGCTGCTGAGCAAGCTGTAAAAGACCTCTTAGAGGAAAATTTTATTTCTCAAGCCCAGTACACAACCTGGCTCTCTAATGTAGTCCTCGTTAAGAAAAATAATGGAAAATGGCATATGTGTGTTGACTATATTGATCTCAATAGGGCTTGTCCCAAAGACGCTTTCCTTTTTACCTAACATAGATAAACTGGCCGACAATTATGTAGGTTTCAAACTCTTGTCTTTTATGGACGCTTAAAGTGGATACAATCAAATCCCTACGTCAAACACAGATAAAAGGCACACGTCCTTCATGACCCCGACGAACAATTACCACTACAACGTAATTCCCTTCAGACTGAAGAACGTCGGGGCCACATACCAACGAATGATGAATAAGGTCTTTCGAGGAGAGATTGGAGACATGCTCGAAGTATACATGGACGACATGATCGTGAAATCGCACGAAGAGGTGGACCACGTACATCATCTCTGAAAGGTTTTCGAGCAAGCAAGACAATGTAAAATGAGGTTCAACCCTGAAAAATGCACCTTCGATGTTCGGGCAGGGAAATTCATTGGCTTCTACCTAACCGAACACGGAATTGAAACCAACCTCGACAAATGTCGGGCGTTTTCAGAGTTCCCAACTCCAAACTCGAAGAAATCCATCCAATCCCTCAATGGAATGCTCGCCTTATTGTCCCACTTCGTCGCCAAGTCTGCTCAACACGCCCTCCCTTTCTTCAAACTATTGCGGAAAGAAGCCACCTTCAAGTGGACCGAAGAATGCGAACAGGCACTGCTCCACCTAAAGAAGGCATTCTCCGAGCCTCCGGTCCTATCCCGACCATTAGAGAAAGAGACTCTATACCTATACCTATCCGTAGCAAAGGAGGCCGTCAGTGCCATCCTCATACGAGAAAACACCGATGAGCAAAAACCTATTTAATTCACGAGCAAAGCCTTCCAGGGCCCCGAGCTCAGGTATCAACAGATCGAGAAAGTCGTCTTAGCCTTAATAAACGTCGCGAGGAGACTACGGCACTACTTCCTTGCCCATACGATCAAAGTCCGAACAGACCAACCCGTCCGAATGCTGAAATGGTCGCTAGAACTATCAGAGTTCGACATCCAATATGAGAGTAGGAAAGCTCTAAAGGCCCATGTCCTGGCTGACTTTGTCATCGAAATGACGCATAGCCCGGTCCCAACTAGTGGCACACACAATTGGACAATATTTGTGGATGGTGCTTCCAGCTCGACAGGAAGCGACCCAGGTATAATCCTTGAGAACGAAGATGGTATTCTGATCGAGGTATCCCTGGAATTGGCCTTCTTGACCTCTAATAACCAGACCGAATATGAAGCATTCCTCGGGGGTCTAAGATTAGCCGAAGACTTGGGAGCGAGAGAAGTAAAGATATCAACTGACTCTCAACTCGTGGTGTCGCATGTATGAGGAGAATACCATGCTATGAATGAAAATCTCATTGAATACTTAGCTCTAGTGAAAGATAAACTCGAAAAATTCCATGCGTGGGAGGTCCAATACGTCCCCCGCGAACACAACATGTGAGCAGACGTCCTATCCAAGTTGGCAAGTATGCGAAAGAAGGGTGGGAACAAGTCCGTAATTCAGGAAATCCTTCCTCGACCTAGCATCGAGATGTCACCTCCTCCGCCCGAAGTAAACGCCATTGGCGACACTCATTGTTGGATGATGCCCATCCACAACTACCTCATGAGAGAGGAACTCCCTACAGACCCTAAAGAAGCGGCTGCAACCAAAAGAAGGGCATGCTCGTACATCCTCCTCGAAGGCAAACTCTACCGGTGTGGCTTCTCCATTCCATTACTCAAATGCGTCGAAGAGCAAAAAGTCCCCAGCATATTGGGAGAAATCCACAGGGGGGTCAACGTTCAACATCTTAGGGGGAGGTCACTCGCACGTAAAGCTTTGCGAGCAGACTATTACTGGCCGACAATGCAACATGATGCCAAAGAACATGTCAAGAAATGTGACAAGTGCCAAAGACATGCCGATATACACCTCGCTCCCCCAATGAGCTGAAAACGCTCTCCTCCCCGTGGCCATCTATATGGTGGGGAATGGATATCCTCGGACCTTTTGTGACCGGCTCTTTCCAGAACAAATACCTCATCGTAGGGGTAGACTATTTTACAAAGTGGATCGAAGCTAAGGCCCTGGCTAAAATCACATCACATAACATTCTTCGGTTCTTCAAAAGAAATATTCTCACCCGCTTTGGCATACCCCAAGTCCTCATCACCAACAACGGAACGCGGTTCACAAACGGAAGATTCCAGGACTTCGTCGCCAGTTAAGGCACAAAGCAACATTTCACGTCTATCGAGCACCCTCAAACTAACGGCTAAGCGGAAGCATCCAACAGGGTCATCCTACGAGGGCTTAAATGTAGACTGGGCGAGGCGAAAAGAGCTTGGGTCGAGGAGCTACACAACGTTCTTTGGGCATATCATATGACTCCACACTCCACGACCGGGAAGACTCCGTTTAGGCTGACCTACGAGACCGAGGCGGTCATCTCCGTAGAAATTCGAGAACCGACGCGGCATATGGAAGTATCCCTCGATAAGGAACTGAACGATGAGGCTTTGCGAGTCAAGCTGGATCTCGTTGAGGAAATCCATTTCGAGGCAGCCCTACGAGAAACTTCCCTCAAATAGAAAATAGCTTTACGCAATGACGTGAAAGTCATAAAAAGAGAATTCCAAGTGGGCAGCCTAGTCCTCAGACAGAACCTGAAAACCCCACAAGAAGGCAAGCTAGCCGCTAACTAGGAAGGCCCGTACCGTTTCCGAGATAAGACGGGTAACAGGGCCTATTACCTTGAAAACCTACAAGGTGAAGAATTTTCTCGACCATGGAATACAGAAAAACTTAAGTAGTACTATAGGTGAAACAGCTTACGAAGGCGTGGGAGGTACGACTACAAACCTTCATCACTAATCGAAAGTAAGGATAACACCCACATAAGGCAAACACAACCCTCCCCGATGTTGGACATCTTAAACGAGCTCCGACATCGCAGTACCATATCGGCAGGGCACCCATCTCGCAATGGAAAGGCCCAAGCCCCAGGATCAGGGTGTCCAATCGCGGCCCTAGTCCCAATTCACGGCGGACGTAAAACCCGCCACCTCGTCGGTTCCCTAAACCTACGAGCCTATACAGTCGAGCAAAAAGTTCAAACAAACACCAATTCAAACAAAGGTAACAAACACCATCAAAAATCCAAAAAAAATATTATATTTAACCCAACCAAAACCTGGCCGTTAAAGTACATACAAAAGTGGCACGCATACCGCTACAACAATCAAAACAGGCATGTAGGCCAGAAATTCAAAATAAACTAAAGGTCGTTGCCCAAACCTACTCTTCCTCGTTGTTGTCGTCGTCCTCCTCCTCCAGCTCCTCCTCAGGGATGAAGGGACAAACAATCTCCCCGTCATTCACGTTATAGTTATAAGCCGTCCCTCGGTCACGAGCCCCGGATTCACGAACTTGAGCTGGTCGGTAGCATTATCGAACCCCTATTTGAAGATGGCCACAAGATCTTTCTCGAGTTCCCTGATTCGGCGAACCAGGTCACCACGAGTAAGCAGGGCCAACTCCTCCTAAGTCTCATCTTCAAGAGGGTGGAAGACCCCTTCCAGCAGCTCGACCATAGTACGAAGACGTCCATATTCCTCGACGGTCTTGTTAAGCTCAACCACCTTCTCCTTCAAACCCTTATTTTCTTTAGTCAGGGTATCCCGCTCGCGCTTGACTTCCTATAGCTTAGAACTCAACCCTCTTGAAGCTTGTGCTCTTCCTTGTAGTTGGCCAAATCTTTATAGAGCTTGTCATGTTTAGCCCGCATAGTCCAAAGTGCTTCTTCCGCAGCCTCTAACTCAGCAATGTTGTTGGTGGGGTCGGACAGAACCAGAGTCGTCTCCATAACCCGGATGACACCAGCAATGTCCCGAGCCAGACCATCCGTCTGTCCTCCACCTCCTGGTCGAGCAACGCCTTTGCTTCAGTAGTCGACACCACTACGATGACTTCAGCATTGAAGAAATCCCGCTCCAGATGACAAGGGGGCAACTGATAGCTCCCCTAGTCGCCAGACGAACTACCGCCCACTGCATTTGACCGAGCAAGCGAACCATCGGTCTGTTGCCGCTTCGAGCAAGGAGAATTGACGAACGGTGGATGTGTTTCTGGTATTGATATTGGGGAGATCTGTTGGGGGATTGCTTGAGGGGAGTTAGAGGCCAGGCTGGAGGTACTGGATCCACCAACCCCATGCTCCGTCGCCACCTCCTAGACGCGACTTGTAACCTTATTCTTCTTTTTTGAAACCCTACCTGGGGCCCCGACCTGATTGGCCAGCTTCAATACGCGTTCCTTGACTGAAGGCATATGTCCTGCAAAATAAAAAAGAATCAGCAAAGCAGGAAGAGCAAGAAAAGGAGCAAAAAGATCAAGAAACACTACCTAACAACCGAACAACCTCCTCGTCTGTACTATACTCGAGAATGGCTTTGGTATTAATTAGCCAAAATTCTAGGATGGGCGACTCATCCTCGCCTAGGTAGGGGTTGCCCAATCTATCTATGCATATAGCCGGAAGGAAACTATGGACATAATCCACCAGTTTTTTATAAGACAATCTATCCTCGGTCCCCAAGCTCACATGCCTGACACAATAATGACCGGTCGGTAGATCGAAGTGATCGGGCTACCATCTGAGGGGGATCCTCGACACCAATTTCTACTCTCCATTGGCATCCCGCTTCAAGAAATATAAATTGTCGAGAGCCTCTTGGGTGATAGGTTTCACCACGTACCACTTATCCTTGAAGTTGCAGACATAATCAATATAAGTTTTGAACAACCTTGAAGGTTGCTTGAAGGATGCCCAGTTGTGCCTCCCATCTTCACCCGAGCGTTGTAGATGAAAGACGCAGAACAAGAGGGATAACATGCAGCCAATCTCGAGATATCGGTAGACTAGCTTGAACGCCTGGATAAATGAGATCACATTGGGATGAAGTTGCGAAGGTGCCAGCCTTAACCATTTGAAGACCCCCATCTGGAAGTCATTGAAGGAGAGTCTCATCCTCGCCTCCCGGAAGGCGAACTCATACATTGCGAAACGTTTCCCCGTAAAACGCGAGCATATCCAATCTTCCTCTTGGGGAGCGTAACACAACCAGTTGGGAGGACCCTCGGGGCCCAATTCCTTAACTAAAGTAAAATCGGGGATGCTTTCGTCCACGAAGCGCGACTCTGCTTCCAATGGCTCTTCGGCAAGCCACGAGAATTCACCTTGCTCAGTCGAGGAAGCGACCGAGTCCCCTTCCTCGGAATAACTCTAGTTAGCAGCACCTGAAAAGCATAAGGAACAAGTGAATCCGACATCGCATCAAATCCACCCTTCCAGCGAAGTTCAAGTGAAAGGGCGAAGGAGGTCGAACACCCGACCTACTCGTAATTAAAATGGCCCAACTAACGAAGGGACTTGTAAAAAGAAAAAATCTCTCGCCCGGGCATTGGGGGAACACCCTAAATTCACAATGAAATCAAGAAACTATCGCTCGGCGTATTCATAAGATGCCCGCAACATTCATCTAATTATGGTGGTTCTGACCGACCCATTCATAAAAACATGCTAATTATGCACGATGTAACACGGTGGGAGAACTGACTTGGTGTTTTTGTTTAACAAAAACACGTGCGGATAGCAAGAGTCGCCACCGACTTTTATTTTATCCAATAGGAAAAGGTATAAAGGAACTGGAAAGACCTTTTAAAAAATTTGAGTTTGGGGGGTAGGTTATATAAAGGGAAGGTGTTAGCACCCTTTATATCCATGGTTATCCATAGGCTCTTAGTTACTTAGCTCACTTGTTTGTTTGAAAAGAAATGTGAAGTGTGTGTTTAGAAATTTTCATAAGTCTTTGTAATGATCCTCGTATGGATGTATGCAAATCTTTGAGTTTTTGAAAATTGTTTGAAAGTGAGACTAGTCTTTCATGTTTCTTTATTTCCTTTCAAGGGTAAGATTGTCCTTACTATTAAGGAGTAAGTAGTCATTTACCTTGGATTTATTAAGGGACGGGCATAGGGTCATCGTATGTTAAACGAAGGCAACTTGTAGGGGTGTCTTTAGCAATTTGTAGGGACTATCATCATTTTTACCGTAGGGACAAGACCATGATTTCGTAGGCAACATCGAAGGGACTATGATATTTTTGAATCTGAAAGGACATGATGATTTTCTATTAAAGGGACTTTTCTTAAGACACCCCTACTTTCGAGAGACTTGACCATATTAATGGCAACCAAGAGAGGAACCCTAGGAAGTGCAGATGGAGATTGTAGAACGATCGACTTACGTGTGTGAAACCTGTTTTCAGATATTTATCTTGAAATTTATTTTCTAAGTCCATATTTGTTCAATTACATCTTTTCACGCCCTAGGTTACTAACCACGCAATTATCATAAAAATAAAGGCAGAAGATAAATATTCTTACGCTATGACAAGGCTTCGGGGCAGTTGCATACTGATTAGGCGGAAAGTAAACTAAAATATTACAAATGTGAAACAGTTACATAATAAGATAAACTGTAAATGAATAACATAAAAATGAGTTACAGGAAGAAACTAGGATTAAGGTTTTAAGAAAAATTAGGGTTTTAAGGTTTAGAAAATCAGGGTTAAGGTTTGAAAAATATATATTTAGGCTTAGAAAATGTTTTAGAGTTTATGAAAATTATTAGGTTTATGAAAATAATTAGGGTTTAATTATAAACCTAAATATAAAAATAATAATACTAATAAAAATATTAACCTAAATTTAATAAAAAAATTGTTAAGGTTATTAAAAAGGTTTTAGGTTAAGGATTAATTAAGATTTTAATTGAAAAGAAAATATATTTTTGGCAAAAATGCCAAAGGGGAGAGTTGAACCCTTGCCCTTGGGTTCTCATTCTCCAGCCATTGCCACTGGGCTATATGCGTTCTTTGGTTATAACCTGTCATAAATGAATTATATAATAAACCTAAAAAATAAATAAACAAATTAGAAAAAAAAACGTTGTAAGTTGGGATCGAACCTACACCCATGCCTTTCCTTCAGCCTTTTGCCAATGGGACAAGCGCATGCTTGTGATTGAAACTGAAAACAAATAATAATATATTAAAAATTCAAGAAAACCATAAGTTAAAAAGAAAACGCCATAGGCTGGGTTCGAACCTGTTGCTCCTACCAAATGACACAGGGCCAAAAGGGGTACAGACGCGAACGATCGGCGAAAGGGAGAACATGAAGATGAACTGAAAAGAGTCGCCAGCTAGGCATTTTTATCCCGAAGGAAAGGTAATGCTGCATAAACCTAGGAAAAGATGGATAAGACGGTCGCGAATCAGAGAAACTGAGAAAGGGGGCTGGTTACAACCTAGGAAGGTATTAGCACCCAGATTGTCCGTCGTACTCGACGGGATCCACGCTTGAAAGATTTGTGTTTAAAGGGGTAGTGTCAGTGCTATTTTGTGTGTAGAAGCTGGAAAAGAATGCAAGTGTCAGTGCAAAAGAAATGTGAAGTGAGAAAAAGTGTCAGTGTAGAGAAAGAATATGAAGCTCAAGACTATGAGGCTTAAAGAATAATGCTGGAAGAGGGGGGAATATACTGAGACTTTAGTTCGATAACTGTTAAGTTATGCCTACGTATCCTCTCGTGCAATGAGGAAGTCAGAACACCGTAGTTCGAATCAAAGAGACTGGAAGGATGAATTGACTGATGAACTGCTTGCTTGTCTATGCTCAACTATATGACTTGTCTGGCTCAGGTGCTAACTGTCTTGCATTAGACGGAAGAAGCAAGTTCTCGTTTATGAGTGAATGAGGTGAGAAAAGAATCCCAGAGGAGACGATTATTGTTTGTTTTTGGGTTTTCAGTCTTTTATTGCTTTTGGAGTTTGTCATAAGAAAATGAGCTTAAGCCTAAACCAAGGGTTAGTAAACTCATCACATCCTCCCTCTGATTAGGCGTAATGAGAATACCTTAAGCATGAAGTAAACACCTCACACTTAATCACCATGATGCAGGATAAAGATCATTAACCTACTTGTATTTATTTAGATGTTTTTGGAGTTTTTGTTTGGTGTTAAGTAATGAGTTTAAGCCATAATCAAAGATTTAATGGACCCATTACACAATCCTAATAGAAGGATGATAGATGAGAACATTTAAGCTGAGAAAGGCTCCTCAACTTAATCCATGATTAGGGATTAACCTCATGACAAAACAAACCTTTATTAAAGTGGATCTTAGTTAAAGGTAAGATTAAGAAATGGGTTTTGTGGTTTTTAAGACAACTTGAGGGGGACTTGTCCATTAACACTAGGGTTAGTCCTTCTTAACCAATTAAGGAAGAATTAGAACCCTAATGCAAGACCCAAGTTACAAGCTTAATGTCTTAGTGATTATTAAAGTGGATTGATTAAAGGATTTAAACACATTAAGGGTTTCACACTTAGGATTAAAGTTATACACTCCACCCTAATAGAAGGATGCAGGCATAACCCTAATCACAAAGCCTTAAAGCCTTTAAGGTTTAGTCATTGATTAAGAGATGAGAAGAGAAGACACAAAGATGACACAAAGGTAAGAACTAATGGGGGACTAATCAAACCCTAATTGTGATCATGCTTGGGTTTTCCTAGGGTTTATGAGGTTTGCAAGAAGATCTTCAAGGAAAAGCCACCAAGGAAGAAGAAAGATGGAAAGAAAAGAAGCAGGAAGGGAGCAAGACAACTTACTTCACTTAAGAAGATAAGTTGCTTGAAGAAAGAAAAAGAGGAGGGAACATGAATGAGCAAGCTCACTCTAATACACAAGTAAAATGCAGCAATGATGCATAAGAGGGATGAGAAGAGATTGTGAGAAGTGAAGGCAAATTCACTTCTCAAACACTTACCACCTGAAAAGTTAGCAAAAGGAAATGAAAAGAAATGAAAATGAAATGAAATGCAAGGATGCAAGCCAAAGTCAGAAGCATGTTCATGATGCTAATAATGCAAAGAGATGGCATAAATGTATATCATGAGATGGGGATGATCATACAAAGGATGGGAATGCAAATGAGACATGTAAGAAGCATGAAAGTTCATGAATGCATATGAAATGAAATGAAAGCAAAACATGGCAAATGGATGATGCAATGATCAAACATGATTTCAATATGTCCTAAGATGTCTTATATTTCATGTGGATGCACAAAATGTCATGGCAAGTTCATGTATGCAAGCTTATGTAAGATGGATGCAAATGAAGATGCAAATTAGGGTTATATGATCATGTAAGATGCAAAATTCAAAATCAGAAGCAATTGGTAAGATAAGAAATTGAAAATGGACTCAAAGGAACCCTAAACCTATACTAGTTCACCATCCAAAGTGGGAGTTCAGAAGCTCAACCTAGAAGGACTTATGATTTTTCTAAGTTTCTAGGGTTCTAAGGGTGATCCTAAGGGTAAAATGTCAAACAAATTGAAAATGAAAGATAAAAATGAAACAAAAATGTTTTTAGATGCTTGAAACCATGCATAACACAATGCAAAAAGAACCATTCACAAACTCAACTTGGATCAAAAGTTATGAATTTTTGAAGTTAGGGTTAAAAATATTCAAATTAAAGAACCCTAATTCAAATGAAAATTGTCAAAATGTGATCAAAACCAAAATGAAATTTGTGTTGTGAGTTTGTAAATGTTTCTAAATGTTTGAAAAGGCTCTCTGATTTTTTTTTGGGATTTTTAAATACCTAAATGTATTTTTAATTAATTAATTTCCATTAACTAATTAAGAATAATCATTTAAATGATTTAAAAATATTTTTTAATGCAAAAAATAAAAATAAAAATATTTTTGGGTTCTGAAAATTAATAAAATGTTTGATAAAAATCTTCAGAATTTTTTGATGTGTTTTACTATTTTTTAAAATTCGTACAAATTAAATGAGAAACAAATGAATTAAAAATTAAATAAATGAGAAAAAGGGGAAAGTCAACTAATCCCAAGGCTGAGATTCAAAGCTGGGTTGGAGGGAATTGACCCCGCGCGCATCTGGATGGCTGAAATTCAAACTACGCTAATTATGATTAAAGCCCTAATCTGAACCCTAATGACTTTCAGATGACCGGAACAGTGTTCCGGTCATCTTCTCCGGCGGCTCTCTCACTCAATCTCTCTCAAAACGCCATAAAAACTCACCAAACTCTCCAGAATCAATCCTTAACTCATTCTAAACAAGATTCAGCCAGCAAAAATCATTTATTTCACATGAACAACAAGATTCGAAGCAAAACGGAAAATTATTCAGAAATTTCAGAAGCTTCATACATGCTTAATATGCAATCATTTTCAAAACCAAAAGGTGCAGTGTGATCAGTGAAGCATGGAGAACAATCTAAGAACTTACAAAATCATTTCTGGAAAATTTGTTCTTGAAGTTACCTGAAATGGAGCTTTCGAAAATGGCACTATCTGGACCTTTCTTTGGTGCTTTCCTCCTCCTCTTGACTCCCTCTTGCTTCTGGAATGCTTGGCTGAAGCTTTTGTGAGCTCCTCTTGAAGATTGATGAAGTTCAGTTCAAAGGGGGCCAAAATCGTGTTTTGTGTGTGATGGCTTTTAGGGCAAAATGAAGGGTGGGAAATGATCAGGGGTTGATGGTGAGTTGTTCTATGAAGTTTGTTTGGATGTTTGTAGCTTGTGTGATGAGTTTCGAATGAAAATGAAAATAGGGAGGTTTTGGAGAATGCTGACTTGTGGGAGGATTCAGGTTGTGTTCTTGTTATGTTTGGCTTGCTTTTGCTTTGTATAAACAAATGGGATTGGTTCAGAAAGTGGTTGTGGCATAGTGTGATTGGTATGGGTGAAAATGCACAAAGTCAAGGTTAGATGTCCTTTAGGGTATGGGCAAGTTCAGGCCAAGGACAAAGGCATGTCCTGCGCAGCTTGATTCATGGGCAACCATGGAAATGAAATTGAGGCAAATCAGCAAGTGGAATGAAGTTTATGGGGGGTTTTGCAATTTTGGCAAAGTTTGGCCCTTTCTTGATTTCTTCATGTGCAAGCCATGAAACTTGAGAATCCTTGGGCCAATTCTGACTTTTAGGCATTGCACAAAGTTTGTATGATGATTAGAAGACAATTTGAAGTCACAAATTTGCTTGGCATGAAGTTTTGCAAAATTCCCTCTTTGGCATGAAACATGAAATTATGTGATTTTTGCCAACTTTGGAAAGCCATAACTTGAGTTCCAAAATGAATTAGATCTTGTTCTTGTACTTTTTGAAAAGGGAATGATCCAATCTACAACTTTCATGACCAAGAAGTTTTCATTTGAAGCATTTTTGGTTAAGAAAGAGGAGGTTGAAAAACTTTCCCAAAATGGAAAGTTTACATTACAAGTCATTTCCATATTTGGCAACTTTTGGTTTTACCCACTTTTCTTCATATTTGTGAACTTATAAGCACTTCAATGATCAAATAAAGACCATATAACTTCATTTTGATGAAAAATCCATTTTGGGTCCATTGATGGGGGCCTCAGGTGCCCTGATTTTGCTCTGACTTGCTCAAGAAGTTACCCAGTGATCAGATGGCTTCCACAATGAATATTTCCATCAAACTTGGTATGCATGATCCTTATATCATATTGAGACCAATAGAAACAAGAATGACCAAAAAAAATTGAGTTATGGCCTCTGAAACCAAAACCCTAATTTTAGGTCATCTGGACAGTTAAACCTGGCTCTGCTTCCATGCCTTGCCAGTTCTTGTGATTTTATGACTTTCTTGATCTTGGGAGGATATAATATGATGATTTAACATACATGGACCCTCTTGAGATGATTGATGACCTCTGGAGTGGCTCATATAGCTCATGGATTGCTCAGATCACAAACCCTAGGTGCAGATGACTTTGAACCAATGCAGTGAAGTAAAAATGCAATATGAGATGGTATGATTGAACTTATGCAAATGAAAAGATCACAATCCATGGTGTGAACTTAGTGAGGGAAAAATTGGGGTGTTTACAGCTCGAACCCACGCCCCATGACTTGTATACGCTTTCCTCTACCACTAGGCCAATGCGCTGTTTGTGATGAATAAACAACAAAGAAACAAAAAATATTAAACGAAAATTCAAAAATTCAGAAGGGCGCCAACTTCATCTTCTACCTCTGCCCTTGCGAAATTTCCTGCGAAATTTACTATGAGTTTTCCTGCGAATTTGTTTTTGTAGGTAAGCCTGTGTTTTCTCAAATATCACATAAATCGTAAAATTAATCCAAATTGATCATGCCATTCAATTACCCATGACCTACACAACATAACCATGTTCTTAAAAGGTCCATTAACGGCTTAAATCTCAAAACCCAAACTTGAGTTTGAAACCCTAATCACAGTGAAACGTGATACCTGTAGCAAGACTTCAAACAAATTGTCCAAAAACATTATATGCCACATATCAAACAATATTCAAGCATAAAAAATAATTTATCATGCATAAATTAACATAATCGAAAAAAATTTCAAGAGCTTAAAGTTTGATTCGGGTCATGCATATGAGGATGAATTGGATGATGTTGATGGTTGGGATACGTTCAATGAACATCAAGTAAAAACCTTTAAAACCTTTGAATAATCCTTAAGATGATGAAACCGAAAATCGCTTTTTTTTGGAAAAAATTAAATTTGGTGGTGAACTTCTTTCTCACAAATTCGTCCCCTCATCCTTGTGTTCTTCTTATGACTTTATAGTGATGTAAATTAGGGTAGAAAGAATGGGCCTTGGGTGAGTTTTGTGATTTACTTGTGAATGAAGAAACCAATTATCATAAATGTCCAAAAAATCAAATATTCTTGTGCTATAATGGTCTTGTGCGATTTTGGAGAGTTTCAATCACCTTGAATGCCATATATTTGATCCAAAAATAAATTTTAGATCAAATCTTTGATTTTTAATATTTTATTTTAATTTAAAATGTTTTTAAGTGATTAAAATCAAATATAATATAAAATAAATGATAAAAATCAGAAAATATTACCATTGGGTCGTGGATGGACTTAGATTCAAGTTTGGATTGAAACATTATAGGCCCATTTGGAAAGAATTGGAATTATGACCTTTTTACTTCATACACCTCCTGAAAATTATTCAACTTTGACAATGCATAACTTCCTCAATTTTAGTAACTCTTGATTCTTGATGATTATGAGGTTTCCTTGATGAATCATGATCAAAACTTGATCAAATGATGAATTTCACCTCATAATCTTGATGTTGACCAAAAATCTTGAAGTTTGACTTTATGTTGACCACAGTTGACTTGTTGACCAAGTTAACAGGTTTTTGGGTATCTGAGCATCTGACTTGCCAAACTTGTGAGGAAAGCTTTGAAACTTGTCATGGGGATTCTATAAGGTATGTGGGGTGTTATGAAGTCCACTTGAGGCTTTGGAAGTCCACTTTGATTTGGAAAACTCAAAACCCTAGTTCTAAATCCATTGTTCAGAAGGAGGCTTTGTCTAGTGAAACCTTCAATCCCTTTGACCAATTGAGAATCTTCTGACTATTAAGAGACCTCTTGAGACACATCATCTTGAAGATGAGAGGGAAAATTTTGGGGTACAACACCCCACCTATTCAAGTTGTGCCCGAGACATTCATACACAAACCCTAGAAACACGCCTAAAACGGAAATCTACCTACTTTAGGCGAGAAAACCGCCACTACAATTGCCTAAATAACATAGAAATTGCCAGAAAAAGGGAAATTAGAAGGTTACTTGACATGATGGTGGCGAGCAGAAAGCGGCGGCGAACGGAGGTGACGGCGGTGGTGTCGTACCTCGAAAAATACGATCCTCGCGTCGACCGCGGAACAAATGGAAATGACAGAGTCGCCACCTAATTCTATTTATTCTAATGAAAGAATAGGGAGATATAGATAAAACCTAATAAAGAGAGATGGATAGAACAAGGTCATCGAAACCAAATTTTAAGTTCGGGAGTCGGTTACGTAAGGGGAAGGTATTAGCACCCCTTACGTCTGTTGTACTCAACGGGAACCTCTTAGTTTCACTTGCGATTAAATGTTAACTTATGCTTTCTGTATTCTTCGAATAATAAATGCAAATGATCTTAAATTAGGGTTAATAAGAGAAATGGGTTATTTTATTCCTAGGGTGCTCGGCAGGGAACAAGATCTGTGTGCCTACGTATTCCCTTGTGCAATGGGAAAGTCAGAGCCTCGTAGTTCGCGGTACTAAGGTTCGTTGGTTATTATGTTTTAATGAACAGTTGTTTGAACCGCATTCTGATTGCTAAGCGTTGGCTTATCTGCTCACGATAGGAGGCGGAAGCGCTAGCTTATTTGCAAGGAAGAAAGAGTTTAAACAAAGTTCGCTTTAATGAAAAAATGTTTGATCAGGTTAGGGTTTTTAAGAATGAAAGGGTAAATAAATCGTGTCCTGAGGGGCGGGCCTCAGGAGAATTTATTCGAGAATTCGAGGAATGCTGGACTCCAGAATTCAATTCTTTCATTATTTAATATGTATATTAAAGGTTTTGATTACGGAAAGTCGAATGAACCACGTCCCGCGGGGCGAGCCTCGGGAGAGTTCATTCAAGAATTCGAGGAATGCGAGACTCCAGAATTCAATTATTCTGATACTTTAATTACAAAAATATTTGAATGTCGAGTTCGGAAAAAGTTTGATGGCGAGGCACGATGCGCTCGACTTACATTGATTCGTGATCCGATTAAAGTGATAACGGAAAGAATTAAATTAAAATTGCAACAGTTAAATTGGAATAAAAATAATAGATATAAATAATTAAATTTAATCGAATTTAATAAAGTATTTGAATAATGAAAATAAAGTAATAAAAATAAATTACTAAATTAAATTGTTTGTCTAAATGGAATAACTAAATAAAATGCCTCATATTGATTAAATTTCCCGATTTAATAATATCGAAAATAATTTAATCTTCTATTATATCATTGGCCATAAAAATAAAATAAAGTCGAAACAATAATAATAAAAAGAATTGGCCTCATATTTAATTTAAATAGTGTCGATTTAATCGAAATCGAATATTTAAATATTTATTCATTGGCCAATAAAATAATAATAAAATTAATAATAAAAGTGAATCTAATAACAAATTAGAAACTATAAAAATAGAAAACAGTCTCATATCGATTCGGACAACGTCGATAAATTGAATGTCGCGAATCGAATGGTAATATCATAGACCAAAATGTTAATAAATCAATGAATTGATAAAATAAATAAAGAAAAATCGGCCTCAAATCGGTTTAGATAACGTCGCTTAATGGAATATCGATAAACAGTATTTTTTATCATAGGCCTGAATGATGAAATAAAATAAGGTATAAAAAATAGTGAAATCGGTCTCAATTTTAAATGGATAACGTCGATTAAATAATCGAATATCGCATTTTATCATTAACCGAATAAATCGAATGATCGATAATTAATAGGAAAAAATAAAAGTTGGCCTCATACCGGTATCGATAACGTCAGATAAAAAATGATCGAATATCAATACCGTGGTTATATCATTGGCCGCTATAAAAATAATCGAACCGAACATAAGTTTAACAAAAATTAATGACGTAATAAGAATAGAATATATAAAAAACATTGCCGGGGAGGTGCACAGGCACACTGGTATGTGCTATTCTCAAAACAGGATTCGGGCTGAGCCCACTATCTACAAGTTCAAGGCCTCATTTATTTACCATTAGCTCTTAAAATAAAATAAAAAGAAAACCATGAAAAGAAAAGCAGACCTAATAATATTTATAAAAAAACAGTATTAACACTTTTCATTAGTACTTAAGTGAGATTTAAAAAACATAAACTTAAAAAACAAGGCCATAAAAAAATGAATAAACAAAAGGTTGTAAGAAAAATAACAAGCTCAAAAAGGATGTGGTACCAACAAGACACCTCATGAGCTAGGCCCAAAAACCAAAATCACTAGTAACACATAAACATTAAAAAAACAGTATGTTCACAAACATAAAAACAAGAAATCAGAAACAGGAAAACAGAGGAACGGAAAGAACCTCCGCGAACTCGCCCATGGTCCGTCCCGCCATTCGTGATTTTCGTGGAGGTGAAACAGAATCCCTCCTTTCTGCGTTTGGACTGGCTTGGATCGTTCCCCGGATGGCCTTCTCTTGACGCGGTTTCTCTCGTCTCGGCTCCGGTGGGTTTCGTCGCGGTTTTCCGGAAGGGTGAGGTTTGGAGCACCGTTTCGTCGCGGCGCGGTTCGAAACGCGGGTTCGTTACAGCGGTGGTCGGATGCGTTGTTTGGGGTTTTCGCGGTGGTGTGATTTGGCGGCTTACGTGGTGGTTTCGCGTTTTGATGGTGGTAATTTATTTTCACTCATATTCATTCTTTTCATTCTCAGATTCATTCTTTTCATTTTCTGGTTTGTTTGGTTTATGTTTGAGGTGAGTCAGGATGAGTGGTGGTGTATAGGTTTGCGAAAGTGACGATGGGTTTGAACAGTTATGACAAAGGTGAATTTTTAGAGATATATTTTTTAGTGCAGATCTTCTTTTTTTCTTTGCCGTGAACTGAAGATGGATTTTATAAATGAGATTTGATGAGGGTATTAGAGGAAATTAGAGAGGATATTGAATGAAGGTTGATTATGAGTTGTAACCTTTGGTGTGAATCTGTTAGAAGGGCATGTGCGTGCTAGTGTGGAAAAGTTGTAACCTTTAGTAATGGACTTAAAAAGATAATACACCAACGGGCTTTAAAGAATAGAACATAAAAATGTAAATCATTTACGAAAGTGATTTTAAAATAAACGAAAACAATGAAATGAATTACAAAATCGAATGGCAGATCCTCGTATAACACAACGACCTTTCTGAATTTGATTTCTCACACAGACCAAGAATCTAGAAATAAATGATATACATTTTTTGACCTTTTCCAAATATCAGACGAAAAATAAAGTAGTACCTATTCTGATTTTTCGCAATATATTGGTAGACAAAAAAAAAGGACATATGTTTTGAATTTCTGAAGAGTGATGAGACAGTAAAATAAAAAATGCAGGCAGGACAAATTTGGGGTATGACAGGTGGTTGCACTTAGAAGGGGGAATACTCACTGGAGGTCCGGTTAATCATAGGGGCGAAAAAGTGAAACGAAATGGTCCCTCCACTTTATATACAAGAGGAGCGCATAGAAGAACGCACCTAGGAAATCATTACCTAGGTTCCCTAGGTTGGCTGGAATTCAATGCGCTGTGGCACAAAAAACGAAGAGACACACATTGAATTCCCTAAACATGTTGCCTCGAAGAATTCTAAACGACGTCGAGCACCCGTAAGGATCCCCGAGATCTATAGATGTCATACTCCGAGGAATGATGCTCACACAATCCCATAAAAAAACTCTACAACGAGGAATGATGCTCACGCAATCTAACGCTCGCCACAACTCACCGAATCTGTTCCCCGAATGGTTCCCCAACTCGACAGGTCCAATCCTTCTGGGCAAACATTCGATCCCGACTACTTACATAACGCATGATTATCCCTGACATATCAGCGATACCCGACTTAAATTTTCCTCAACTCATCGCTCCGTCCCAGAGCCTCGACTTAGGGGGCTTCTTTTCTGGACCGAGCCTCCAAGACATAGTTGGGCTCAGGCCTAAATCCCCTTAAGACAAAGGCCCAATCACATCGGGCAGATGCATGCAATAGTCGGGCAGAAGCAAACGCCACGGGTGTAACACCCCAAATTTGATTATGAGTATTTGTTGCTTATTTGAGGATATATGAATGAATTGACAATTGGTGGTTATGTGACCCGATGCATGGTGGTGAAATTATTTTAATAATATTAATAATAAGAATAATCATGTAGTATTATTCGGATTGTTGGTTATTATTTAAAATAATAGAAGTGGAAGTATGAATTTTATGTTGGTTATTTTGGAGTATAAGATAATTTATATAATAAGGATAAATAGTGTTTTATTATACTATTTTATTATTATTATTGAAGTTATATTAAAGAAAAGGGTAAGGTGGTCTTTTTGTGAAAATTATGAGGGTAAAGTGGGAAAAGACATAACTAGGATAATATATCCAAAGAGGAGAATACGATTAGTTTTCTAACATTATCGTGTTTTTGGGAAAAATGGTGCTCTGAAGGAAAAAGGGGAGAAAGGAGAAGCTCAGAGTCAGGAGGCTGTGGAGAACCCCAAAGAAGAGAGTCAATCGGAGAAATTCTCTAAGGTATGGGGAGTTTTCATAATCTATTATAATTATATAGGAATTGGTTTATGAATAAATTAGGTTTTGTATGATTTTAGTGATTGTTAGGTTTGATGACATATATTGAGTTATAAGAGTATGAATTGGTGAATTAGGATTGATAAGATGTTTTAGAATGGTGTGTTTGATGTTTGAATTGATATATTGTTGTTGTATATGATTAATTGTGATTGGTAAGGAGTTTTGGGTTGCACTGGAATGAATTCGTATGAAAAATTGTGGTATTTTGGTGTAGAATTCGTGAAAATAGCAGAAAACTGCTTATGCACAGGTGTTAACCGGTTAATGCTTTGGTTAACCGGTTAACCAGTGAAAAATATGAGTTTTGGGCAAAAAAATGAGGCGTTAACCGGTTAACACTTTGGTTAACCGGTTAACACTGTATCAGTGGCACTTTTATTTTGAAAAATTCATAACTTTTGATCCGTAACTCCGATTTAGGTGCCGTTTGAAGCGTCAGAAAGCTAGCGAGATGAACTTTAATTTAATGAAATAAAATGAGTGAATTAATGCATTTTTAAATGATGAATATTTAGAAATAGTTGAGTTGGTTTTATGATTATAAATAGGATTCTAATGTAAGTTGACGATTTGTTGTTGTTGATGAAGGAAGTTGTTTGCTTTGTTGTTAAAAATTGGTTTTATGATTATAAACATGATGTTATTGTGAATTAACATTTTGTTGTTGTTGATGAGGGGAGTTGTTTGGTTGTCTCATTGAATCGAATAAGTTGTTTTGTTGTATGATTGATAAAGAAGTATTGTTGATATGTTGTCGGGATAAAAGACATGATTTTATGATGATTATTTGTTGAACATGAAATGATTGGTTATGTCTTGATGAGTTGAGGTAGCTAATGAAATGAGGTTTTGACGTGTTATTACGATGGAAATATATGATTAATTGATGTTTAGGTGTTGATATGAAATGAATGATGCGCAATTGATTTCTCGATGGATTTTACGGTGTAACGCATCATTTCATTTCATGACATTCACGATGGGGCTTCAGCCTATTTATTTGCTTCAATCTCATTGTGTGGATTGAAGTGTCTCGATGATTATGGTGTGCTCCCTTGTGGAGGGTTGATGGTCATGTATCCATCTCATGGTGAAAATGGTACCACATGCATAATTGCATATCATGATAGTTGGAATTGCATATGTCTGGATGAATTCACGATGGAGTTGTTGTTGCTGAATTTTTATAATATGTTCATGATTGTGTTGTTGTTGCTGAATTATATTGTTGAAGATGTTATGACATGCTTATGCTAATTTATTTATATTCCATATTCTAATATATTTATGATAAATTATGATTACTCACCCTGCTTACTTGGAAATGTTGCCTCTTTCGTGGGTAACTTGCAGATGTCGAAGAATAGCCCTGCAGTGCAATAGGAGTAATTCATGAGTCTCGGAGCATGTTTTAGTGTTCCTTAGGAGTGGTTATGGTTATGTGTCCTGCTCTGTGTCATGTAACACTAGGATGAGTTTCTTTTGTTAAACTGTTTTCACTATGTTGTTATCTGGATAATGTTTTCCATTTTATAATGTTAAATTCAGAATGGTGAAAATTGATTTTTATGAAGTTTTAAATTATGAAGTTAAACTCCGCTGTGAAATGATTTATTATGTTTTGATGTTGATTAACCCGTGTTACGGGACAGGACACTGTTGTGTTGATTTATGATGAAAATGTGATACCTTTTTGATGATTACTCTGATAGTATTTAAATATTTGTTTTGGGTAGAAGGGTGTTACAACGGGCATCCCGCGAAGAAGTCGGGAAACCACCTCGACTTGTTACACAGGCTTCTGAGAGACCACATCTTCCCCTCGCGTGCCACATCACCCAAATGTCCCCCTTTTATCTCCTGAAAGATAGGACAGTTGGACAAGGGATAAGACCACATGCTAGGTCTTACACGCTCCTAACGCGTACCTTGGAAGTTCTTCCTTGGGCCTAGCTAATACAACCCAAGAAAGGACCTTGGCCCAGCGCTGGGGGCTCACTATAAATACCCTTTTCACTAAAGGGTCAGGTATTCTGATTCATTCTCTCTTTACCATTTTCTTGTACCCAATCTCACTTAAGCTTCAGAGTGTGTTGCAGGTACACCCCCTCTTCTCTCCCACCTCACTTTGTTACTTCTAGACCCCTGGAAGGCCTTTTTGATCAGGTAAGATCACCTTCTTTCTTTTGTCAAAACAGAAGTTGTTAGATCGAATTTCTACAATAAGTTGTGACTATGTGAAAGACTATGAGTTTGTTAAAATATTTGATGCATACATTCAACCAAATCCTGGTTTTCATAAGTAAAATGTGCCACATTTCAAGATTAAGTGAAAATTATGATTTATTCTACCTTAAACCTTAATTTTAAGTTTTTTAAATGATTTTTTATAAGAATATATTATTTTATCTATTTTAGTTGATCTATTTAAGTTTTGAACTTTGGGATACTATGTATTTTTTTCGATAGTTTATATAGCAAATGAGCTTTTGAGTCGCATTATGTGGGCCATATCAAAGGTATTGTTTAATTAATTTCTTGATTTTCCTCTAATAAATCCTAATAGACAATATCATGATGAATTTGGTATTTTACTTCAGTTTAAACACGAGACTAATATTGAAGATATTTTAAACGTTGATGCCAAAATTACAAATAATTCTTCAGGTAAATGTTCTAATAATATTACTTATTACTTTTACACTGGTTATATGCTTATGAAATGAATGTATATAAAAATTCTAAAAATAATACGATTAAGTGTTGAATATTTTGCTTACCAACAGGTTCTTTCGATTATAGCAATGCTGCAATGGAAAATGCATATAACAAAGGTCCTTTAAAGCATTTAAATGTTGGTATTAAAGAAAAAAATTCTAAAGCCCTCTTCTCATATATTTGTGGTTTTATTGGAGTTCTAAAAATTTCCTGATTGTATTTCAGTTGTTGCACTTAATAACTTTCATGTTTTACTATCAAATAGTTGTTATCGTGATGCTATAACACTATAGTATAGCAGAACTTAAACTTTACAATTTTTCGTGATCTATAATTGGCAACGCTATTTTGAATCATACAACGTGCTCCATTAAGCGGAGAATACCATTTGTTGTGTTTGTATCTCAGAATAGATTATCACAAGCTTTCTTATTGTCTTATTTGTGACAATGTTTTGAATGGTGCAAATTTGGGAGGAGAACTGTGTAACACCCAAATGAATCCAGGAAGATAATAATAAAATCAAAGTAAAATTTTCATCAAACTATTTGAGCGTCACAATTCAACTTCAAAAACAACTTGACTCAATGATACGTTTTTAAAACAAATTATTCAACATGCAGCGGAAAATATTAATAAAACAACATTAGTCTTGATTCGATTACAAAAATGTTTTTCTAAAAGTAATAAACAAAAAAACATCGTCCTAACACGCAAAGCAACGGATCAGAGCCGACATCCTAACAACATGAAGTACTCTGAATTCACTGACCACCACTCGACTTATCCTGCTCACCTGCATGTTATCAACATAAAGGCAACATTCAACCAAAAAGGGTGAGATACTTAAATCACAAAAGATTAATATAATAATAATTAGCAAGTATCGGAAATAAAACACCACTTCTCCACCCACACTACACAACCACATCTCATTCACAACAAAATCATATTTTTCCATAACGTACATGTCAACAACAACATCATATACAATAACAACATCATATACAATAATAACATCATATACAACAACAATAACATATGCAAAAACAACATCATATACAACAACAACATCATATACAACAACAACAACAACAATTATGCAATGAGACCCTACTTGACTCTATGCATGCGGTACCATATCCGATCTCTATTTCAAGATCCAGTTATCGTTGGAACTCTCAACCCCTCTTTCATGGTCCAGTATGATCCCTATTTCATGATCACACCCATTGACCCATATTTCATGGTCCAGTATGATCCCTATTTCATGATCACACCCTCGTATGATCCTTATTTCATGACTGCACCACATCACCACAACTAACATACCCCACCTTGGTATATTATCCAACTATGTAACATGTCATGCAACACCAATAACACACATGCATACATGCAACAATTCCATTATACAACATCAACAATAACTCATACATGACTCATCACAAAACCGATCAACATACAACGATTCATTATCATCAACATCATGCATTTTAGCATATAACCACATAAATAAACTTCAACCACCACAAACCGTACAACCACACATACCACAACATATCACATATACATATATCAAGAACAACAATGATATGTAACTTATCACGACAACAACGACTCATAACAACAACAAAATCCAATAAAAATCCTATATTTTGTTTATTATTCGAGTTATACTAATTATCCATACAATTATATGTATAACTCCTCATTCACTATCTTCAGCTACACCACATCGATTCCTAAGCATTACTAACTCATCTAAGGAATTTTAAGGAATTTTTTGGAATTAAAAATCAACTTTTCATGCTCCAGGTCTTGCTCAGCGAAGGTCCTTGCTCGCTATGCGATCAACTCACTGACTTTTGACTTTTCCATAAATTAACCTGCTCGCTAAGCGAGTTCTGCGATTTCGCAGTTCTCCTCTTTGCGTTCTGCACTCAACCTGCACGGATTTTTATCCCCAAAACACCAATATTCATCCAGAATTCATAGCAATCACTAATTTAACCATCTAATTTATGCAAATATCAACTAATAACAACAACTACTAACAAATCAACAAAATTCTTCTTCAAATCACCAAAACATCAATCTCTAATCCTCAACTTACCCAATTCCCATTATAAAACCGTTAGAGATGGAAGAATCCCACCCTTACCTTGGTTTTATTGACGAGAATTTCTCTTCCTCGCGGATTCTTCTTCACGATCAAGTCATTTCCTCATCTTCTCCTCTTCATAACTTTCATGGCCGTTCTTCCATTTTTTTCAGAATACGATCCTTTTCCTCTTTTTACAACTTAATCCCTTAGACCAACTTAGGGACTTCCACAATTATCCTTACTAAATTCACCAAAAGACCACCTTGCCCTTCACCTCATATTTTATTCCATTTACTTAATTTATCCACTAATAATAATAATACTATCCACCATAATATAATTCTCAAATTAAAATTGTCGCTCCCGGGATTTTCATCCTAGAACAAACGCGAAAGTGGCTCGGAAAAGGTAGAGTCGCCAGCCAGACATTTTTATCCCGAATGAATGGGAAAGGTAATGTTGCACAAACCTGATGAAGAAGGAAAGGACAAGGTCCTACGAACCAAAGATCTGGGTTCTGGAGTCGGTGTAACACGGTGGGAGAACTGACTTTAGTTAAATGTTGCGGATAACAAGAGTCGCCACCGACTTTTATTTTATCCAAAGGAAAGGGCATAAAAGAACAGGAAAGACCTTAAAAGATTTTTGAGTTCGGGGGGTAGGTTATGTAAAGGGAAGGTGTTAGCACCCTTTACATCCATGGTTATCCATGGGCTCTTAGTTACTTAGCTCACTTTAAATTGTTTTGAGAAGTGTAGTGTGTGATTAAATATTTTCTTAAGTACTTTATAATGACCCTTGTACGGATATATATAAAGACTTTGTTTTGAAAATTGTTTAAAATGTAAAGTGTAATGAAGTAATTTGATGAAAAAAGTGAGCAAGTACTTAAGAGGAACCTACCCTAAGTTAAATCTTTACTGTTCTTAAATGTTCTTTCAATGGTAAGACTATCCCTATTATTAAGGAATAGGTAGTCATTACCTTGGATGTATTAAGGGACAAACGTAGGGTCATCGTATGGTCAATGAAGGCAACTTAAAGGATGTCTTTAGCAATTCGTAGGGACTATCATCATTTATTCGAAGGGACAAGATCATTATTCCGTAGGCAACCTCGAAGAGACTTGATCTTTTAAACCGTAGGGACTATGATGATTTATATTCGAAGGGACTTTGCTTAAGACACCCCTATATTCGAGGGACTTGACCATTTTATTTTAAAGCAACCAAGAGGAATACCCTAGGAAGTGCAAGATGGCGATCAAAGATCGACTTACGTGTGTGAGTGTTTTTTCAGATATTTGTCTGGAATTTAATTTTCTAAGTTCAATTATTTACAGTTAGTTTTTTTTGCACTCCCTAAATTACTAACCATATAGTTAAATATTTACAAAGAAAATAAAGACGGAAAAATAGATCTATAAGCTATTACAAGGCTTTGGCAGATACATAATAGTAGGATAAAAATAAATTATAAAGCAAGAATAATAGATATAATAAAATAGTAAATAAGCAATAATAATACTAATAAAGCAAAAATAATAAAGTTAAAATAAATTAAAACATTTAATTAAAAAAGAAAAAAAAAGTTTAGGTTAGACAAGTTAGATTTTTTTAGAAGTTATTAGAATGAGTGAAAAAAAGTAATTAAGTTTAGAGAAAAACAATTAAAGATTATTGAGAAAAACTTTTAATTATTTACACTATATGATTATTACTATTATAATAAAATACTATTAATATATAAAATATTATTGACAAAATGTTATTGAGAAATTTTTTAGAGAAAAAAAATTAATTTAATATGTACAAAATAATAAAAGAGTTAGTATTTACAAAATAAAGATTTATTGTTATAAATAAGTAGTAAAATAAGTTTATAAAAATAATTAACATTTATTTACAAAATTATAAAGATTATAAAAAAAATATTAAATAGGTAATTTAATAGGTTTTCACGCCCTACATTACTAAACCACGCAGTTAATATATGATCAATGGCAGGAATTTAAATGGCAGAAAAAATAAAATGGCAGAAAATAAATGGCAGAAAAATAAAATGGCAAAAAATAAATGGCAGAAAAATAAAATGACAGAAAATAAATGGCTAACTATTACATCGCTTTGGGGCAATTACATCATTGTAAGGCGAAAAATAAAAGTAAACCAAAAAATATTACAGATGAGAAATAATCACATAAAAATAAATCGCAGATGAATAACATAAAAAATTAGTGAAAATAAGAAATAATAACAGGTTTGTTAAGGTTTGAGAAAAGGTTTATGTTTTAGAGAAAATAACAAGGTTAAAGTTTATAAGAAATTTTTAAGGTTTAGATGAAAAATTAAGGTTTATGAAAATATATATAAAAAAAAAGTTTTGTTGTTAGAAAAAAAACTATATTGAATTATTAATTTAATAAAATAAATAATTAATTAACATTATGAATGGATTATGAAGATAAGTAATTAAAAAAAAATTTAAGAGTTTTTTTTAGAAAATAAACAAATGAAATTAATCTAAATATTTAAGGTTAGTTAATTTAAGAAATTAGAGAATTAAAAACAATAGAGGAAATTAGGAGAAATTAGGAAAGAGAAGATATATCCATGTTTCTTTGTCAAAATGCCCTCAAAATTACCAGCCTTGCCTTCTTGACACTAAGACACGCGCGCACATGTGAATGTACCTGGAAAATAGTTATTATATAATAAACTTGTTTCTTTGTCAAAATGCCCTCAAAATTACCAGCTTTGCCTTCTTGACACTTAGACACGCGCGCACATGCGCGCCCATGTGAATGTACCTGGAAAATATTTATTATATAATAAAACAAAACGTATATATAAAAAAAATGGTTGAGGCAAAATCGTCAAGGTTTAGGAAAAAATCAGGGTAGTTAGTCATGAAAAATGTGCAGATATAAATTTATCAAGAATAAAACAAAAGATTAAAAAATAATGTTGCTAACGCAAAATTGCGATCATCGCAACTAGACTGGATCAACACAAATGCCACGCCTCATGCACATAAATATGCGAACAGCGTATCGACACGATCCAATCCAAACAAAGTAATTAAAAAAATAAGAATCGACAATATCAAAGCAAAACTATAAAAATAAAACAATATATATATATATATATATATATATATATATATATAAGCGGAAGAAGAAAAAAACAAAACAAAAGAAGAATATATTTTGGCACATGTATGATCCGCCTTTTAGTGTTCTTATTTTTTCGGTTTTGTTTCTCCCTTAGGCAAGAATTTTTTCGTATTGTGGTTGAGAGAGGAGTGATAAAATGAGAAAATGAGAGAGCTCTTATGTATAAAACAACATGTATTTATAGATTAAGAAAATTAGGTTAAAAAGTTTAAAAGGAAATAAAATTAGTCTTAATCCCTATTGATTAAAAAATATTTGAACAAAATTATATGATTTTTACTTGGTCACCAAGTAGACCAGTTAGAAATTAAGTATGACACAAAAATGACATAAACTGACCAATAGAAAACGAGTATACAAGAAAAGAAATGTTTTTGGTATTTATTATGATTTTTTTTTGAATTTTTTTAATAAAATAATGATTTTAATGAAAAAATCATATTTTTAAAAATGCATTAAATGCAAATACGAAAATTAAAAATTAAATAATTAAAAAATGCTATTTTTGTGATTTTTTCATAAAAAATAAAAATAGGAAAAGTTATTAGTAAAGGAAAAAATTAAAAAAAATTAAAAAGAGCGGAAGGTGGGATTTGAACTCACAACCTCTCACAATTATATACCTTATACTCATCTTTCTACCAATTGTGTTATTTTATTTATTCGAAATAAAAAAGAACCAGAAAGCATATGAATCGGGTCAAAATTTGGGGTACGACAAGTGTAAGGAAACCTTGTGAATCAATTTGTCTCAAATATGTGAGGACAAATTTTGGGGTACAACAGCTGCCCCTGTTCAATTTTCTGAAACCTGAGGAGTTAGATTGGCATGTGTGCCATTCGTGGCTGGAAGGTTGAAGGGGATTGAACATAAAAACCCAAAAATTTGCACTCGCTGGTGCGTAAAGTAACACCGATGATTAATTATATATGCTTGAGTGGGCTTGAAGATGCCACTTGGAAGAACTGGAGATGGGCTTATAAATGCCATGGAAAAACTGGAGATGGGCTTAGAGATGCCATCTAAAATATCAGGATGTGATGATGTATTTATGTTGATATTGGATATCAGTACTAGGTCTTCGTATAGGCCGTCTCTGAATCGTTTATGCAACATGATTTGAATTGTTGAATAGACCAGTAGAAATAAATCTTCGTGACGATTATCTCTTCTGGGAATATCTTGGATTAGGGAATGGGTCTTTGTACAGACTGTTTGCCTACTCTCCAAGGACAAAAGAATACCAGGATTAATTCTTCTGCAAAATATCTTGAACTAAGGAATGGATCTTTGTACAGACCGTTTGCCTGTTATTCAACGGCCAAAAGAACGTCAGGATTAGTTCTTCTGAAAAATATCTTGAACCAGGGAATGAATCTTTGTATAGACTGTTTGCCTGCTATTCAAGGGCCAAAAGAACGTCAGGATTAGTTCTTCTGAAAAATATCTTGAACCAAGGAATGGATCTTTGTATAGACCGTTTGCCTGCTATTCAAGGGCCAAAAGAACGTCAGGATTAGTTCTTCTGAAAAATATCTTGAACCAGGGAATGGATCTTTGTATAGACCGTTTGCCTGCTATTCAAGGGCCAAAAGAACGTCAGGATTAGTTCTTCTGAAAAATATCTTGAACCAGGGAATGGATCTTTCTATAGACCGTTTGCCTGCTATTCAAGGGCCAAAAGAACGTCAGGAATAGTTCTTCTAAAAAATATTTTGAACCAGGGAATGGATCTTTGTATAGACCATTTGCCTGCTATTCAAGGGCCAAAAGAACGTCAAGATTAGTTCTTCTGAAAAATATCTTGAACCAGGGAATGGATCTTTGTATAGACCGTTTGCCTGCTATTCAAGGGCCAAAAGAACGTCAGGATTAGTTCTTCTGAAAAATATCTTGAACCAGGGAATGGATCTTTCTATAGACCGTTTGCCTACTATTCAAGGGCCAAAAGAACGTCAGGATTAGTTCTTCTGAAAAATATCTTGAACCAGGGAATGGATCTTTGTATAGACCGTTTTTCTACTTTCCAAGGTCAAAAGAACGTCAGGATTAGTTCTTCTGAAAAATATCTTGAGCCAGGGAATGGATCTTTGTATAGACCGTTTGCCTGCTATTCAAGACCAGATAGATGAAATCTTCTGGAAATATCCTGGATTAGGGAATGGATCTTCTTACAGACCGTTTGCCTACTCTCCGAGGACATCTTGAGTAATGTGTGGATCATTTCTGACCTGTTGTAAGTTGTTGATATTGATTTATCTGCATATAACCATCCTGCAAGGAAAAGGTTTAGTTTATACAATATGTATGCATGTATGGCATGGTGCATCTATGTAAATGTATTATGCATTTATGGATATGTATGTTATGATATGATGTAAGGGATGTATGTATGAATCATGTAGCTTGAAGCGTCTGGATATCTTTGTATAACAACTGCTGGCTAGGGAAAATAAATCCCGATTCGTTGCTGAAGAATATGAGAAACTCCTTCCCGTCTTGTTTGATAGTATTGTATTTATAACTTCCCGTCTTCGTTCGTCGTACTTCTATTGAAGGAATAAGTTCCTGAGTATCCCGACTGAGGATAAAAGAGATGGACATAAATTCAAGGGGAGATGTAGCTTGAAGCATGGATTTGCTGTACTGGGGATTTGTAGTTATCTTGTGGGGATGAACCGGAGAAGCTTCGTTGAATTCCTACCTTCGTTCGTCCTTAGTAAATATTATTACTGCATTTTATGCATTTATGGTAAACATCAATCATATTCAAAAGCATACATACATTCAAACACAACCAATGGACGTTTTCGCTTAGGTAAATAGGGTAAAAGTAAATCTAGATTCAGTGGGAAAAGTAAAGCTGAACTTGAAAACAGAATCGTTTCAACTTCGAGAGTGCATAACCAATTGGATTTAGAGCTCCTGAGATTCTTAACTTTCCTGAATATCTTCCCAGAAATGATACTGACACCATATGATACTACTGGCGTAGACAATTAATTTCGATAATGGCTTATGCTGAGAATCCAATATCAAGGTAATACAATGAGAGGAACGTGTCTTCAAATTGTGATGGACCATATACGCTCTGGATATTAGATTTGAAAAGAAAGCATTGCCCCTTGGTTGAGGATGAATTGTCCCATAATGGAAGTATCTGAATGTAGTTACCTCAAGAGAAATAAGCAGAATGCCCCACAATAATATGCCCTTGACATCATGAACTTTGTAATGTTACCCTTGGTAATTCAAATATATGAGGAGAGTTGCCCCTGGCTATTAAGCACTGTTGAATCTGGACCTGATTGCCCCGAATGAATTGAACAGTAACTTGGTATGCCCCTTTGATTTGGAAACAGTGACTATGCCCCTGGCATTATGAACTCTGTAATGTTACCCTTGGTAATTTAGATAGATGAGGAGATCTGCCCCTGGCTACTTAAACATAATTGAATTCTGTCCTGATTGCCCCAAATGAGTTAGGAAGTATCATGGTCTTCCCCTTGATTGGGAGATAATGACTATGCCCCTTTGTATACATGGACTTTGATCCAGGAAGCAACTTTGTTTATCGGAAGGACTTTGGTTTATTGAACATTCATCCTGTAAGTTTCTCTATTTATCAAACACTCAGGTATATGCAAACAAATATATTCAAAAATGCAATGCTTATGTCTGTCTTAAAGTTTTGAAAAAGAGTTATTTTAGAAAAACAGTTTTTGTGAAAACTGTGATATTAACTCAAGTTTTATAATAAGCCCTAAAGGAGTCAGGATACCTTTTTGTAGCAGTACGCTTTCGAACTAACCATGCTTCAGTTAGGACTTTTAAAGGGTTATAACGTGGTCTGGTTCACGGTTTAAGAAACAAAGGATAAAGGCTCAAATTTATTTGTACCCAACCCATTCTTCATGATGTTCTTCAGTCCTATGTTCGGTTAACTTATGCATTGAGGTTCCAAAGTAGTTTGGAATTGTAACACTGACATTTGTGATGATTCAGGAATCAAAAAATTTATTTGAAAATTCAGTCATCTTTCTTTATTTAGGATCTATAGTGACCTCCTTTTTTCTTTTGACTTTGTTATCCCTTCTTTTTGCCTGAACTGCTTATTTCAAGGTTACAGTCAGCGGGATGTCTTGATTTTTTACTAAGTCTCCTTCATAGATTTTTACTTAGTGAGATTTTCTTTTGCTAGATATTGACTTGCGGACTTTAGTGATTATAGGGAAACATCATTAGTTGTGTACAACACAAACAATTGGCATAGTTGAGTTAACCGAGTAACTACCCTACCCCAGGTTATGAATAAGGGTTTTAATTTGTGCGAGAATGAAAACTCCTACTTCATAGGCTCAAAAGGGTTGACTAGGGATTAACTTCCTTATATCTCCACTGTTTAGGAATTGAAACAATGCCTGTACATCGTCAACATAGTCTGTTCAAAAGCATACTGCCTAATATTATGGTATTGTTTTCGTCATCCTCCCTCTATAGGCTTATAGCTTTATCAGGAGTTAAATATCATAAAATAGAAATATGAAGCATAGTTTAAAATATAGTGAAACGAATGGATTAATTCAAGACAAACATATGCAATGCATTAATGAAAACAAAAGTTTAACATAATAGTAAGTGTTTAAACAAAACAAAAGAAATTACAAATGAAAGTTCAAATGTTGTCCCATCCAGTTGGCTGAATGTCTTCAATTGCAATCTGTAAACTTTCAGGAGCAGTATATTTCACCATGAAATCAAATTTTCCACTTGGATGTCCCAAGGTGCCCCATATCTCAACAGGAATAGGTAGGCTTTCTTTCTTGCTACTTTGGGTAATTTGTCTTGCAGCTTCGACGTTCGATGGACGATAGTAGAATTCAATTTGACCTTCTGGTGTAACCTCGAGGATTCCTTCGTCAGTTAGGTCTTGAATCTTATTCTTCAGTGCCCAACAGTTATTAGTGTCATGTCCGGGACAGTTGGAGTGATATCCACACCTTTCCTTGGGATTATAGCGAGGAGAGGAAGTATTAGGATTTTGAGGAGGACTTTTCAAAGAAATTAGCTTCATCTCCAACAAGCATTGCAGAACTTGTGACATTGGAGTGCTGAATTTGATAAACTGCCTTTTACATTCCTTGTGTTGAGATGGATTAACCTTATCAGGTCTTTTTTCTTCAACTAAAGAACAATCAGTGGCAACCTGTCTCTTACCTTCTTTTATCCTCCTCTTCCTTTCAACCAAGTCAGCTTGTTTTAACGGAGGTTGACTAACGATTAGATTCTTGGCTCCATTACTTTGAATTTTGTGGACTAAGGTTCTTAGCTCTTCTTGACCCTGAGCTAAACTTTGGATAAAAACCACCTGGACATTCATTTGGAACCTCATTTCTGCTATCTCAGCTTGTAGTTGTTTCAGCTGATCATCCTTGTTGTCCTCAGGATTCTTCTTCTTCATGTCCTTAGAGAGGAGTGCTTTCAACTCTTCTTGCCCCTTGGACAAATTCAGAATCACTTCTTGAAACTGAGCATTCTGAGCTTGAAGATCTTTGACCGATTGTTCGAGAGCCATTTCTGCTGAAATAAACAGCGAGAAGATAAGATACCTGTTCATAAGAAACCTGTGATGCAATGACATGGTATGTAAATGCATATGCAATGTTTTCAAGGACCGCAGGATTTAAATTTGTTTAAACAACCAAAAAGTAATCTTTTATTAGCAATCAATAAACTTGTTTGCCCCTTGGGATTACAATAGAAATAAAATGAATACAAAAAATGGGGTTTTAAGTCTCCCATGGACGTTTCCTCTTTGTGTTGAGGTATGAGTTGAGATTTCTCTCCTCGTGAAGTTGTTTTGTTAACTCCAGGATTCTTTCTTGACTTGCTTTGTAATGAGTCTCAAAAGTATCCCTTTGCTCCTTCAACTGGATCCAGGACCTCTGTAACTCCTCCATGTTAGTGGGCATGTCTGGATGAAGAATGACATAAGAAGTATCTCCTTCAGCAACAGGCTCCATAGTAACTGGCAGGATGGCATGATATGGCATCATAAGGGTCTGAGCACGAGCTCGTACCCATCCGAGATAAGCTTCCATAGGAATAGTGTACTTGGGCTTCAGAGTCTTGCTGTCAACCTTGTTCACTTTCCCCCATGCTCGCATAAACCTTTGACGATAACCTTGCAGATTGTTGTCGTAGTCAAACGCAATACCCTGAATCAACATGTCATAAGGACCATCACTCCGGGCATAACCAAACTGACGTAAAGCTAAGGAAGGGTTGTAGGTAATGCCCCCTCTTATGCCAAGGAGTGACACATTAGGAAACTCCCCACAACGGTCAATGATAGTAACATTCTCCATAGATCGAGAGCACCAATGAATATCTGAATGAGAGAGTGACATAATCCTCTTGGACCACCTGAACCCTTGTTCATTATTCATCACTGATCGAGGAAGGTGAGAAATAAACCACCTAGACAATAGAGGTATACAACACATCAGAGTTCCTCGTGCCTTTGTAGTACGGGTATGAAGAGAGTGTAAGATGTCTCCAAGTAATGTACACACTGGATTATGAGCCAGAAATATGTTAATGGCGTGTACGTCTAAGAACTGGTATGGATTAGGGAACAACACTAAGCCAAAGATTAATAAGGCTAAGATCTCCTCAAAAGCATCATAGCTCATAGCATCCAAGAATATCTGAGCTTTCTCCATCAATACCTTAGCAAGAATACCCTTAACTCCACTTCTTATTTCTAGGACAATGTCTGATTTCTTCAAATGTAGGGCTGCAGCAATGACTTCAGGTTTAGGCTCCTTTTCCAAGCTTGTGAAGGGTTTCTGATCAAGGATAGGTATACCCAGAAGCTTGGAGAACTCTTCCATTGTAGGAACCAACTGATAGTCGGGGAATGTGAAACAGTGATGTTTAGGATCAAAGAACTGAAATAGAACACTCATCATGTCTTCATTGAACCCTGAAGTGACTAAATCCAGTAGGTGACCATGCCTCTTGATGAATTGGGAGTTTTCAGAAACTTGAGAGACCAATTGCTTAAGCTTAGGAGGTATTCCTACAAAGTTGATTCAGATAGTATTCCTACGAGCAGAAGCCATGACCTGCAACAAAGAACAAAGATAAATCCTTTGGTCCTTGAAATGGTTAGTGAAAATGCTATGCTTATGATGCATGATGTCATGATGTTATGCTCAATCACAAACATGTGGCACACACAAACAAGTCACACAATAGCCCTAGGTTTAAAGGCTTGCATGAGGTTTAAAGGTAAGTACCCTCCCTTGAAGTTTAGTTGGTTCATCCTGTCCTACAAAAGTAACCAGGTTCTAAGGGATCTCAATATCACTGATCCTTCCCAATGGTGGTTGTTCAGTAGGCAACTTACTTGCCAACCAAAACCCTCCAAGTTTGGGATCTCAATGAGCGTAGTATCGAGTATCAACCAACTTCAGTCTTCACCAAAGCCGGTTATCTCACTACTTTTCTAAAGGCCAAGATGGGATGACTAGGGTTCTAAAAGTCAGTTAGTGTATTGACAACATATGGCAGCCCCATATTATCCTTAACTTACTTAAGGAACATAAGCACCAACCAAGAAGTCACACTAACTATGGCCACCAGATCAACCATATCGGTATACGCCGTACAGTTTCCTTGGTCTATTGCCATTTACCTAGGGTACACTAGATCCGGGTTATGATCTTTCACACATAAATCCCAAAAAGTAATATAAAGCAAACAAGGCAAACAATTTAAAGTGATCTAATTCCTAAGGGTACCCCTCTTTAATATTATCCCCAGCAGAGTCGCCAGTTCTGTAACACGGTGGGAGAACTGACTTTAGTTAAATGTTGCGGATAGTAAGAGTCGCCACCGACTTTTATTTTATCCAAAGGAAAGGGCATAAAAGAACAGGAAAGACCTTAAAAGATTTTTGAGTTCGGGGGGTAGGTTATGTAAAGGGAAGGTGTTAGCACCCTTTACATCCATGGTATCCATGGGCTCTTAGTTACTTAGCTCACTTTAAATTGTTTTGAGAAGTGTAGTGTGTGATTAAATATTTTCTTAAGTACTTTATAATGACCCTTGTACGGATATATATAAAGACTTTGTTTTGAAAATTGTTTAAAATGTAAAGTGTAATGAAGTAATTTGATGAAAAAAGTGAGCAAGTACTTAAGAGGAACCTACCCTAAGTTAAATCTTTACTGTTCTTAAATGTTCTTTCAATGGTAAGATTATCCCTATTATTAAGGAATAGGTAGTCATTACCTTGGATGTATTAAGGGACAAACGTAGGGTCATCGTATGGTCAATGAAGGCAACTTAAAGGATGTCTTTAGCAATTCGTAGGGACTATCATCATTTATTCGAAGGGACAAGATCATTATTCTGTAGGCAACCTCGAAGAGACTTGATCTTTTAAACCGTAGGGACTATGATGATTTATATTCGAAGGGACTTTGCTTAAGACACCCCTATATTCGAGGGACTTGACCATTTTATTTTAAAGCAACCAAGAGGAATACCCTAGGAAGTGCAAGATGGCGATCAAAGATCGACTTACGTGTGTGAGTGTTTTTTCAGATATTTGTCTGGAATTTAATTTTCTAAGTTCAATTATTTACAGTTAGTTTTTTTTTGCACTCCCTAAATTACTAACCATATAGTTAAATATTTACAAAGAAAATAAAGACGGAAAAATAGATCTATAAGCTATTACAAGGCTTTGGCAGATACATAATAGTAGGATAAAAATAAATTATAAAGCAAGAATAATAGATATAATAAAATAGTAAATAAGCAATAATAATACTAATAAAGCAAAAATAATAAAGTTAAAATAAATTAAAACATTTAATTAAAAAAGAAAAAAAAAGTTTAGGTTAGACAAGTTAGATTTTTTTAGAAGTTATTAGAATGAGTGAAAAAAAGTAATTAAGTTTAGAGAAAAACAATTAAAGATTATTGAGAAAAACTTTTAATTATTTACACTATATGATTATTACTATTATAATAAAATACTATTAATATATAAAATATTATTGACAAAATGTTATTGAGAAATTCTTTTAGAGAAAAAAAATTAATTTAATATGTACAAAATAATAAAAGAGTTAGTATTTACAAAATAAAGATTTATTGTTATAAATAAGTAGTAAAATAAGTTTATAAAAATAATTAACATTTATTTACAAAATTATAAAGATTATAAAAAAATATTAAATAGGTAATTTAGTAGGTTTTCACGCCCTACATTACTAAACCACGCAGTTAATATATGATCAATGGCAGGAATTTAAATGGCAGAAAAAATAAAATGGCAGAAAATAAATGGCAGAAAAATAAAATGGCAGAAAATAAATGGCAGAAAAATAAAATGACAGAAAATAAATGGCTAACTATTACATCGCTTTGGGGCAGTTACATCATTGTAAGGCGAAAAATAAAAGTAAATCAAAAAATATTACAGATGAGAAATAATCACATAAAAATAAATCGCAGATGAATAACATAAAAAATTAGTGAAAATAAGAAATAATAACAGGTTTGTTAAGGTTTGAGAAAAGGTTTATGTTTTAGAGAAAATAACAAGGTTAAAGTTTATAAGAAATTTTTAAGGTTTACATGAAAAATTAAGGTTTATGAAAATATATATAAAAAAAAAGTTTTGTTGTTAGAAAAAAAACTATATTGAATTATTAATTTAATAAAATAAATAATTAATTAACATTATGAATGGATTATGAAGATAAGTAATTAAAAAAAAAAGTTAAGAGTTTTTTTTAGAAAATAAACAAATGAAATTAATCTAAATATTTAAGGTTAGTTAATTTAAGAAATTAGAGAATTAAAAACAATAGAGGAAATTAGGAGAAATTAGGAAAGAGAAGATAAATCCATGTTTCTTTGTCAAAATGCCCTCAAAATTACCAGCCTTGCCTTCTTGACACTAAGACACGCGCGCACATGTGAATGTACCTGGAAAATAGTTATTATATAATAAACTTGTTTCTTTGTCAAAATGCCCTCAAAATTACCAGCTTTGCCTTCTTGACACTTAGACACGCGCGCACATGCGCGCACATGTGAATGTACCTGGAAAATAGTTATGATATAATAAAACAAAACGTATATATAAAAAAAATGGTTGAGGCAAAATCGTCAAGGAAAAAATCAGGGTAGTTAGTCATGAAAAATGTGCAGATATAAATTTATCAAGAATAAAACAAAAGATTAAAAAATAATGTTGCTAACGCAAAATTGCGATCATCGCAACTAGACTGGATCAACACAAATGCCACGCCTCATGCACATAAATATGCGAACAGCGTATCGACACGATCCAATCCAAACAAAGTAATTAAAAAAATAAGAATCGACAATATCAAAGCAAAACTATAAAAATAAAACAATATATATATATATATATATATATATATATATATATATATATATATATATATATATATATATATATATATATATAAGCGGAAGAAGAAAAAAACAAAACAAAAGAAGAATATATTTTGGCACATGTATGATCCGCCTTTTAGTGTTCTTATTTTTTCGGTTTTGTTTCTCCCTTAGGCAAGAATTTTTTCGTATTGTGGTTGAGAGAGGAGTGATAAAATGAGAAAATGAGAGAGCTCTTATGTATAAAACAACATGTATTTATAGATTAAGAAAATTAGGTTAAAAAGTTTAAAAGGAAATAAAATTAGTCTTAATCCCTATTGATTAAAAAATATTTGAACAAAATTATATGATTTTTACTTGGTCACCAAGTAGACCAGTTAGAAACTAAGTATGACACAAAAATGACATAAACTGACCAATAGAAAACGAGTATACAAGAAAAGAAATGTTTTTGGTATTTATTATGATTTTTTTTTGAATTTTTTTAATAAAATAATGATTTTAATGAAAAAATCATATTTTTAAAAATGCATTAAATGCAAATACGAAAATTAAAAATTAAATAATTAAAAAATGCTATTTTTGTGATTTTTTCATAAAAAATAAAAATAGGAAAAGTTATTAGTAAAGGAAAAAATTAAAAAAAATTAAAAAGAGCGGAAGGTGGGATTTTAACTCACAACCTCTCACAATTATATACCTTATACTCATCTTTCTACCAATTGTGCTATTTTATTTATTCGAAATAAAAAAGAACCAGAAAGCATATGAATCGGGTCAAAATTTGGGGTACGACAAGTGTAAGGAAACCTTGTGAATCAATTTGTCTCAAATATGTGAGGGCAAATTTTGGGGTACAACAGTCGGTTACGACCTGGGAAGGTATTAGCACCCCAGACCGTCCGCCGTACCTGACGGGATCCACGCTTGTTTGCTTGCTTCAAAGGGTGAGAAAAATATAACTGCTGAACAAAACTGCTAACTGGAACTGGAATGAAAATGAGAAAGGGAATGAAAAGAAATGGAAAGAAAGAGGGGAAAATGTAGGGAAAATAAAGAATGTGCTCGAACGGGCCCTACCCCGCTGCCTACGTACCTCATCGGGAAAATGAGGATCAGAGTCGACGTAGTTCGCCTAACTAAGGCGGGAACTTTGTTTGTGTTTTTTATAGCTGGAACTGCGTATGTCTATGCTCAGGTGTTGCAGACTCGTCTGGTACGAGTGCGTTTACCGTCTTGCATGCGAGACAAGTCGTCGCAAGTTCACGTTATGAGTGAATGAGATGAGAGGATAAGTTCCTGCAGGAAAGTCACTTATTGTTTGTTATTAGCTTTTTTTGAGAGTTTTGCATGAATTTGGCACAAGGAAGTGAATTCAAACTCTTTTTCCATGGAATGTGTACTTGCTACTACATTCCAAGATAGAATAATAGAACAAGCACACCAAGCAAGGAGAATTTATCCAAGACTTGTTTCCTAGGATTAGGGTTTAAGTTCACTAGCTTGTTGAACTTTATTAAGTGCTTTGGTTGCTTTTGTGAAGAAGTATCGTTTATGTTTTTTTTGTGAAACAACCCTTTGATGAGACTTGTACATCATGCTAGATAAGCTTACACTATTCCAAGATGGAATGAATGCAAGTGCCCCATGGAATAAGGCTATACACAAGGGATCCTTTCTTATATTTATTAAGTTTTTTTTGGATTTTGTTTGAAGATGAAAAAGAAGACTCAAATGGAGAAAGGGACAAACTATGGGAGACTAAGACACAACCCTAAGTTATTTATTAAAATGGTGGCATTAATGGTGAGTGAGGCTTTTCTAATCCTAAAGAGCAAAAGGAAAAGAGAAAGGAAAAAGGATGCAACTTACTTCCTAAGGAAGATAAGTTGGTCCTAACAATGGGAAATCCTACCAAACACAAGTATGGAAATAACAGGATGAGTTAAATGCATAAAGAAATGCATAAAAAATAAAAGGATAAGGTGTAAGGAAACATACCTTTCCCTCCCTACAAAATAAAGATTAGTGTGCATTTTATTAAAAATAAAAAAGCAAACACACAACAATTAAATCCTAATGACTCTAGGACTCTATCTTAATTCTATCTTAATTCTAGAAGACTAAAAAATGCTAAGACAAAAATACAACACCTACTACAGCCCCTAATACACAAACAACTATGAAAACAATGCATAACACAAAGCAATTTTTTACAGCCAGCATGCAACATGAAAAGGTAGGTGTAAAAGATCAAATACAACATGCAAGCATAACAAACAACATGTATTTTACAGCACCTATATGCAAAAACAACTATGAAATGCAAAATACAGATTTGGTTATTTTTATTTTTTAATGCACAAACTCAAAGAAAAATGTACCAATACCTCATGAACATGCATTTGAACATGGATCAACATACATAATTGAATGAACATGAGCATTTTTGAGGAATTATGCAAGAATGCATCACATGGTTGATTATGCAACAAGTATGCAAAATGTGTCACATGAATATGGCATATGAACATAATGAGTATTGACTATGAACATCCAATATGATAGCTCAACAATAATGCCAAACTTAATGCAAAATTCAGAATTGAATTGATGTGAATGCTATGATCAAGCATGCAACCAAATGCACATACATACATGATTATGTAAAATGCAACATATCTTGATATAATGAAATGCAAAATGACTTAATGCAATGTGAAAGAGGTAAAAACAGAATGCAACATGATTATTCACATGCCAAATGATGCATAAACATGGCAAAAAAATGCAAGAAACCAAGCTATACACAAAGGAACACATAAATGCATAATACACAACATGAACGGAAACGCGTCGAAACGACTCGAAATGGGGGAATGAGCTACTGGAAATGGACCCAAAAATTCCCTAAAATCAATACCTAAACATGTATGAACATTAAAGGCACTAGAAAGCAAGACTAAGCTATCAAATAAGCCAATAACCCAAAAATCAACAACGTTAACCGGTTAACCAAATGGTTAACCGGTTAACATACCTAAAACTGCACTGTTTTGTGGCTAAAACGCATGCGTTAACCGGTTAACCATTTGGTTAACCGGTTAACACTGATCCAGAATGTGAAAAAAGTTAAGAAATAAGTGCTTTTGGCCACAAACTCACTTCTAATGATCCCTTACCTACACATGGACATGCTAACACGAATTTCCACTCAATTAGAGCTTATTACACATGCTAGATCCTATAACTATCTACACCTTAACTTCTAATCCATTACAAATCATAAATCGCAAGCAACACATAACGGAAACGAAATCGATCAAAAGCAAAGCGAAAAAGCAATTAAAGAAAGCCGAAAGTGGCAAGATGAAGAGAATAACTTAAAGGAGAAATGATTTAGATCTCAACCTACGAAGCGGAGAAGTGCTTTGGTGAATGTTGCAAGAATCAGAGCTTGATCGAAGAGAAAACCATGAAAACTGCGAAACCGCAAAATAAATGCATTCTTGATGCTTGAACCTTCATGCACTTCCGATAAGCCGGAATCTTCACCAAAATCAGTAGCTTATTCTTCCACAATCCGCAAAATCAATGGAGGTTGGAGGCTAAGCTTCAAGATCTTCAAGTTTCAATGTGAAACTTGAAGAGCTTCTTCAAAAAGCTTTAGTGAAAAAGGAAAATGGAGGAAAAGTGAGAGACAAAAAGTGATTGTGAGAGAGTGAAAAATTTGGAAACTTGGGAACCTTTTAAATGGAAGTGATTAGTGATTATATAGGGGCTAGGCTAGGAGCTAGATATGTGAATGGAGTTAGGTTTAGGAATGGAGCTAGGTTAGTAGTTAGTTAGGGTTATGGTTGGAGAAGGAATATTCCTTGGAACACTCTAGAAGATGGTAGAACATGGTAGAAGCTTCCAAGGGAAATGGAGTGGAATTGAAATGGAAAAACAAGAGGGAAAGAATGAAAGGAAGTGTGGAAGGAAAGTGGAAGGAAAAATGGAGGGAAATATGAAATCAACCACTTTTCAAATGATTTTTCTTTTCTCTTGATTTTTTTGTATGATTCCTCCATCATTTCTTGACCAAGTTTGAACCATAGGATCATTGTAACCCTAATTTCATGATCTCGATCTTAAAATTCAGGAGTCGACCCTTTTTTTTTACCTAGCTCGGTCGCCTCTTCCCCGATTCCTTGATTTTCAGTCATCTAGCCATTCGAGCCTCTTCCAAAGTGAATTTGTGGACAAAATTTGAACCCTAGGCACTTGACATCATGTATAATACAAATGAATCCTCTTTGAATCATAACTTCATGCAGAAGCCCAGTAGAAGTGAAACCCTAATTCGGCCTTTTTCATCAGGAGATGTTGCACTGCTTGCCTCCTCTGATTAAACCACATATTTCCATGGCTTGTGGCTTCAAATGAAGACTTGTGGGATATTGTGGACCCTTCGCACAAGGTTGAGAAGCTTTGTGGCCCTTTGATTGCCTTTTTAATGCCTTCAATTGCTCCAATCATTGATCATATACCCCTGCCTCGGCTATGCTATACATGATGCAATGTTTTTGATTATTTTATGAATCTATGTATGCAAAATGCTATGCAAAAATGTTGGGGATATGAGAGGGCAAATTTTGAGGTATTACAAAAATTATATTCAATAATATATTATTATTCTTCATACACCAAACACAACATTTCCAAATTAAATAATTAAATAAAATTTGGGGTGTTACAACTCTCCCCCACTAAAAAGATTTTCGTCCTCGAAAACTTACCTCAAGCAAAAAGATTCAGATACAACTCTCGCATCCTGCTCTCCAATTCCCAAGTCATATGCCCACCGGCAGCTCCTCCCCAAACGACTTTCACAAGGACAATTTCCTTGCCCCTCAACTGCTTTACCTCCCGATCATCAATTTGTTCCGGTAATGCCTCAACCATAAGATTATCTCTTACCTCAACTTTATCCATCGGTATCACATGCGACGGATCCTAAATATACTTCTAAAGCTGCGAAACATGAAACACATCATGAAAATTGGACAATCTCGGTGACAACACCACCCTATAAGCAATAGGTCGAACTCTCGATGATATCTGATACGGTCCAATAAACTTAGGAGTAAGCTTCCTCGACTTCAAAGCTCGTCCAACACCGGTCACCGGAGTAACCCTCAAAAACACATGATCCCCTTCTTGAAACTCAAGATCCTTCCTTCTCTTGACATGATAACTCTTCTTCCTACTTTATGGAGTCATCATGTTATCTCGAATCAACTTCACCATCTCAGTAGTGTGTTGCACAGTCTCAGGTTCAAGTACAACACTCTCACTTGACTCATGCCAACACAAAGGTGTCCTAAATCTTCGACCATACAAAGCTTCAAACGGTTCTATACCGATACTGGAATGATAACTATTGTTATAAGTAAACTCAATCAACGACAAGTGACTATCCCAAGCACCTCCTTGTTCAAGCACACAAGCCCTCAACAAATCTTCTAAGGATTGTATCGTCCTTTCCGTCTATCCATCAGTCTGAGGATGATAAGCTGAACACAGCTTCAACTTAGAACCAGTGTTTTAAAAACCGGACCGGTCATCAAACCGGTGAGGGTACTGGGTCACTGGTTTATTGGTTGAACCACTGGGTCACTGGTCGAACCGCATGACCAAACTGGATTAAACCGGATAACTCGGTTAAATAGACCGGTCATTATAAGAAAACTATATAGGTATAAAACCAATCGAATCAGATAATTCAGCCTCTACAAAATATAAATAACACTTAATTTTTTTAAAATATCATATCATAAATTCACAAATTCATAATCTAAATTCAAATTTTAAATAAAGGTATCACACATAATAAAATAATATAAAAGTACAAAGTCGAATTGCAAACAAAGTCTAATTGCAATATAATTTAATTAAATAGTTTATAACAAAATAACTCAAATGTGTATCAAATTTAGTTTAAAGGAGAGAAAATTGTTTCAATATTGAGATCTTTTTCTTTAATATTAAAATGATTTGTAGTAAAATTAACCGCATCCACAATAATTTACTCGTCAATGATATCATTACTATGTTTTAAATTTTATTTTTTATTTTATTTTTATTTTTATTTTTTATTTCATTTTTTATTTTAATTTTTTAGTTAAAATAATTAAAAAAAATTTTTTTTAAAGAAATTGCAATTAAACCGCCGGTTTATGAAAACCGCCGATTTATGAAAACCGCCGGTTTTTCCGGTTTTTACCGGTTCGCACCGGTTCAATGACATAAGCGATCCAACAATTGAACCAGACCGGTTACCTGGCCGGTTCCCGGTCCGGTTTTTAAAACACTGCTTAGAACCCAATGCCTCTTGCAAACTCTCCCAAAACCTCGAAGTAAACCGCAGATCTCTATCCGACATAATATTCAGTGGTATTCCATGCAACTTCACAATCACACCAACATAAATCACTGTGAATCTCTGCAAAGAATAAGTAATACTAATCGGTATAAAATGCACCGACTTAGTCAACCTATCAACGATCACCCAAATGGCATCGTTCCCTCTTGGAGTAGTAGGTAACCCCGTAACAAAGTCCATCGATATGCTATCCCATTTCCACTCGGGAATATCCAACGGTTGCATCAAACCAGCAGGTTTCTGATGTTCCACTTTCGAATTCTGATAAGTCAAGCATGCATACACAAACTGAGCCACATCACGCTTCATACCAGGCCACCAAAATATATTCTTTAAATCCTGATACATTTTCGTCGCTCCTGGATGAATACTCAAACCACTTTTATGCCCTTCTTCAAGAATCATTCTTTTTAGTTCAAGATCTTCAGGAATAAAAATATGGTCCCGAAATCTAAGTACTTGTCGCTCCCCTGAAAAGACACCGGGGTCCCAAGGTGAAGACGTGAACGGTCGGCGAGAAGAGAAAGAATGAATGAGGTTGAATTGAATAGAGTCGCCAGCTAGGCATTTTCATCCCGAAGGAAAGGTAATGATGCATAAACCTAGAAAGAGATGGATAAGACGGTTGCGAACCAGAGAAACTGAGAAAGGGGGTTGGTTACGACCTGGGAAGGTATTAGCACCCAAATAGTCTGTCGTACTCGACGGGATCAACGCTTACAAGATTTTGTTTAAAAGGGGTAGGTGTATGTGCTGACTGTGTGAAAAGCTAAAGAGAAGGAAGTACAGGTGTCAGTGCAAAAGGTGAATTGCTAACTGAGGCTTAGAAAAGAATACTGGAGGAGGGGGATGACAAAGAGACTTTTGTTCAATAACAGTTAAGTTATGCCTACGTATCCTCTCGTGCAATGGGGAAGTCAGAACACCGTAGTTCGACTCAAAGAGACTGGAAATAAATTTTACTGTGAACTGCTTACTTGTCTATGCTCAAATGTATGGCTCGTCTGGCTCGAGTGCTAACTGTCTTACATTAGACGGAAGAAGCAAGTTCTCGTTTGTGAATGAGTGTGATGAGAAAAGAATCTCGGAGGAGACGATTATTGTTTGTTTTTGTGTTTTCAGTTTTTTATTGTTTTTGGCGTTTTGCATAGGACTATGGGCTTAAGCCTAAATCAAGGGTTGTAAACTCATTATATCCTCCCTGATTAGGGATAATGAGCCTACTTAAGTATGAGATAAGCATCTCAACTTAATTACCATGATGATGTAGGATTAAGATCATTAACCTACTTGTGATTATTTAGATGTTTTTGGGTTTTTGTTTAGTCTTAAGTAATGAGTTTAATCTCTAATCACAGATTAGTGAACTCATTACACCATCCTAATAGAAGGATGATAGATGAGAACACTTAAGCTGAGGAAGATACCTCAACTTAATCCATGGTTAGGGACTAAATTCATTATATAACAAACCTTTATTAAATGGATTTTAATTAAAGGATGAGATTAAGAAGTGGATTTTAAGTTTGTAAGACAACTTAAGGGGGACTTGTCCATTAAAGACTAGGGTTAGTCCCTCTTAACCATAAGGAAGAGATAGAACCCTAATGTAAGGCCCAAGTTACAAGATAAAGTCTTAGTGCTTATTAATGTGTTTTGATTAAGAGGTGAAAACAAATTAAAGGTTTAACACTAAGGATTATAGTTATACACTCCATCCTAAGATAAGGATGCAAGCATAACCTTAATTCAAAGTCCTAAAACTTTAAGAGTTTAGCCTCTGATTAAGAGATAAGAAGAGAGACTCAAGGAGACTCAAAGGTAAAAGACTAGGGGGACTATACAAAACCCTAAAAGTTATCATGCTTGGACATCCTATGGTTTATGAGGCTTAAGAGAAAGGATCTTCAAGGCCACCAATGGAAGAAGCAGATGAAAAAAGAAGGAGGAAGAAGAATAAGTTACTTACTTCCTGATGAAGATAAGTAACTTAAAAGGAAGAAAGTAAGAAGGATGGAACATAAGTGAAGAAAGTTCACTTCAAGAACAAATAAGTATGCATATTCAAAGGAAATAAGAGGTGGGAGGTGAAGGCAAATCCACCTCCCAGATAACTTACCCAAAAGCTCCTGAAATGTTAGTATGGATGCATAAGACATAAAGCAAAAGGAAATGAGATGCAAAGACCAAAGTCAGAAGTGAAAATGCAATTTAAATGGATATATGAGATGATGAAAAGTCATACAAGATGCATATGAATGATCATACAAGGATGAGATGCAATGGAAACATGTTTAGAAGTGTCATACCCCAAATTTGTCCTACCATTTTATTTTCTGTCTAATCTTTATTTAGAAATCCAAAAATATGAATCGTTTTATTTTGCTGTCTAATATTCGAAAAATACAAAAATAGGTCATTTATTTTCAAAGCGAGAAAATCTTTTTTATTTTGTTGTTCAAACCCGTTAGCTCATTTACCTGTCTTTTATATGTACAAAAGTTACAAAAAAAACCAATTACCAAAAATCAAAAAAATACGTTCATTATTTCAAAAAATTTAATTTCTATTATCATAGATTTTACTTTCTTTTTATTTATTTAATTATTATCCCAAAATATATAAAAAAAATCTCTATTTATTAAAATCTATTATTTCTATTTATTTTTTTAATTATTTCCATTATTGTTTTTTTTTTCATTATCATCATTTCATTTATCACTAACATCATGTCCTTTTTATTTTTTCCAATATTGTCATAAATGATTTCTATCAATAATTCTTTTTCTAATTCACTAAAAGTACATTATTTCTTTTTCATTATTTGCTTTTTTGCTATTATTTATTATTATCCATTTATTATTTCTATTATTATTTTCAGCTTTTATTATCTCTATTAACTTTCATTTGTTATTATTTCCATTTTTATCATTGTTATTATTTTTATTAATCTTCATTTTATTATTATTATTATTATTATTATTATCAATATTATTATATTTTTATTATTTTGTTATTATCAGTATTTTATTGATATTACTAGTTGTTATTATAATTTTGTTTTTATGCACAACCACCATAAGATTCCTTCCATTGTCTCGTTAACAAAACTTCAGCAAATGCATTTCCACCCACTAACAAATGCCACCAATTTCACAACCTGTCAACTTATTCCTATCCAATTTCCTCTACTCAAATTCCCAGCTTACCCTCATTTATTCTCAATGTATATAATAATAAGTTTCATGCTGTAAAGGGAAGAGGATTATTCTTGAATCTTCATCACTCATAACCATCAGACTCAGAAAAAAACAAAACTCCATCTTTCATCCTCATCACTTCAAGCCACCTTCATTCTTCATTCAAACAGAACGCATAAACCGAGCCATACCAAATCCGACCCACTCACCATTCCTTCCACCACAAAACTGTTTCATCATCACCAAAAACCTCCATATCGCCATTCCATAAACACTCTTCAAAAACACAAAAACACAGAACCACTCAACACACCTACACCAGCCCTCAACCGCAAACATAACCCAGAAAACCACTCTGCCGCAAAACTACCTAAACCATCTTCTAAACACCCTCTCAAAACAATCACCAAAAAACACAAATCTGTAAACAATAACATCACCATTATTACAAACAGCCAACATAAACCATCCCCAAACCGCGAGCAGATCCGCACAAAGCCACCGAAAAATCGCACAAAACTCAGAAAAAAAACTTCACCGCAAGAACACCATTCACTCACCAAATCGTGAAACTAGGCGAAGTCTGAACCAAAATCCAAACTGTTCGCCGACGAACGCCACTCAAGGCCGCCGCGCGAACCGCCATCGCAAAACCACCGTCACATTCGAAAACCACCGTCTCCACCGCAACAAAACTGTCAACTTCCGTTCACCGCAGCCACCGCGAGAGGGAGGCGAGTGCGAGCAAGATCGCCGTGATAAAAGCGAACCGGGGAGAGAGACGGAGACTCGCGAAGCCGCGCGGAGAGAGGGCGAGAGGCGAAGAAGGTGTCGCCGCCGTTCGCTTGGATTTGAGAGGGTAACCTCTGTTTGTTTCTGAACTATATACAAAGTACCTCTGTTTTTCTCTTTTATTATTTTACCTTTTTTCTCTTTTTTTATATATTAATATAGTATTACATATTATTTTATATTATTATTATTGCATTTTTATTTTATTTTATTGAATTGTTTATTTAATTTGGTTGTGGGCTAGGTATAAGATTTTAAGCCTGATGATGTTATTATTTGTTTACTAGCACCACCCAGTAGAACCAAACACAAATCCCCTTCTTTTTTTATTATGCTTATTTTTCCTATTTTCTTTTATAGTTTTGTAGGTTTAAATCTCATTCTAATTTTCTATTCACACTTAAAACTTGCATTAAACCCCTTCTCTTTTATATATGTTTTTTTTATTATTATTATTTAATTTTCATGATTTTTGCTATTATCAATTAATAATGTTAGAGTTTGTTTTTATTTTATATAGGCTACTTATTTTATTTTAATTTCATGGCCAATAATCTTCTTTTTATTAAAAAAATCTCTAAAGTACATATATGTTTTCTTGATTCTCTTTCGGACCAATGACATAACAAAAGGCCATTTTTCGCCCGATTTTAATCGGTGATATTCGGTCAATATGAGGCCCTCCGTGTAATTAGTTTTTTTATTTATTATTTTATTATTTTGACAGATAAATATTTAAATTAATTTAATTTATTCATTATTCTCAATATCTTTCTAATTTATTTAATTATTTTGTATTTTATCTTAATTCATTATTTTTGCGAATTCAATTTAATTTATTCATTTATTATCGCATTTCAAAATTACGTTTCGACTCCTTATAGAATGATTCCAATTCTGAATCGATTCTAAGGTAGTTCACGAACTAAATTTCGACGCGTCCCAAAAAGGTCCAACGCCTTCGAATAGTTGTTCTCGATTAAAAGGTCCAACGCCTTCGAATAGTTGCCTCCGATTAAAACAGGCCGAACGCCTTCGAATAGTTCAAAAAACACTGCACACACGCTTTCTCTTGGGCTAATTACAACGAGACCTTTTTATTTCTCGCAATCCCCTGTATTTATTTTGTATCCCTCTCCCCTTACTTTGTATGCACTTTATTTTCCGTATTTTATTTAATTCTGAATCCTTGGTCCAACGCCAAGCGATCTCACTTGCACACTTGCACTTTATTTTCCAGTTATCATTTCGTTTATTTGGATCCTCATATCTTTGCGAGCCGAGCGCTTCGTGTCTCGCTAACAAACCACAAAATAAGCCTCCACTTGCATTTACCCTTTAACCTCAAAAAAACCAAAACGTTTCGATTAGATCCAAACCCTTGATTCAACATCAAGCGGTCTTAAGAAATAAAACACTTTAATAATACGAGAAGATTTGTACGCCACGAGCCTTAAGCGGTAGAAAGGAGGATAACGAGCTCTCGTTACTCGCTCCGATTATTTCGACGCAGGACGCTCGTCTTGTTGGGCGAGATAAAATATCCATAGTATTTAGTGCATTTCAACTCCTAAACCCTTTCATCGACGAAAGGTAATAAAATCAACAAACCATTACCCTTAGTAGGCCGAACTACGAGGCTCTGACTTTCCCATTGCACACGGGAGTACGTAGGCACGAGGATCTCCATCCTTGCCGAGCACCTAGGTTCAATCTAACTTATAATTCAACTCATTTCCCTCTAGCAAACAATTCGTTTAAGCATAGACATCCTTTCGCGCGCGTTAACTTAGATGGTTCCCATCGAGTACGATGGATGTAGAGGGTGCTAATACCTTCCCCCTGCATAACCGACTCCCGAACCCAGGCAATGGTTCCGTTGACCTTTGTCCTCATCCTTCTCTCCCCGGGTTGTATCTATATCTCCCCTTTCCCCATTCGGGAATAAATAGAATTAGGTGGCGACTCTTCAGTCCGTCCGGCGCGCGGCTCCGTCCATTTCGGATCGCGTGAGGTCGTATTTTTCGGGGTACGACAGCTGGCGACTCTGCTGGGGAATGGTTCACCCCTATGCGAGTCAAGCCTAGTCTAGGTTCCCATGCTTGTTTGGATGTTTGCTTTTATGCCTTGCTTGTTTATTTTTATCGCTTTCTTTATCGCATTCCATCTTATATATCTTGTGGCTCCTTGGTACTATAATTTGGATCGATACTTTGCAAAAGAAACTTGAGGGAAAGGCTCTATACCCGGGCTTTCGAGTATAAACTTAAGTTAGCGAGGTTGTGTAGTATGGGCTCCCGAGAGAACCACTCTCGTGGGTTCTCGATACGAAAACCTCACTTGGAGTAGATTCTGATGAGAATATTGACAACCGTCAAGTCTTTGACGTGTGTGCTCAGTTACTTTCATTATGGTCATCAACTCTGAGGACCTTTAGAACCTTTTGGTTAAAACATCGGTTGATGGTTGCGTAGTATTGGGCACCAGGGTTCGCCCTCGCGTGGATCGATACGAAAACCTCACTTGGAATAGACTTACTCAATGGACTTGATTGACTGTCAAGAATGTATGAAATTGACACGTGCATCAAACAGCTGAGAAAGTTCCATAACTCCAGGACTTTGTTTTAGACCTCTTGTCGATGATCACGTAGTATGGACTCCCGAGAAAATTTTCTCTCGTGGGTTGTCGATACTAAGATCTCACCCAAAATAGATTCATATGACGGAGTCAATCAACCGTCATGCTTATGGCGCGTGTGATGAACAACCATATGAATTGATAACTTTGGGACCCCTAAAACTTTAGAGTCTACCCAGTGAGCTCCTGATTAGAATATCCTCCATCTGTACCTTGGACTCGCGAGACCTTGATCTTGTGATCCTGGATTCTGACATTGCATATCATTTCATTTGCATCATTTATTCATCTTGCATTTCATTCCAAATCCGAAAACTTATTTTCATATTCCTCCATCTTCAGTAAATCAAGTTGGTTTCCCGACGCCCGTATCGAGCTAGACGCCCATACCTAACTCGAGCCAACACTAGAAGACTGATGGACGTGATTCAAGAAGAGCAAGCTGCTATGAGGGAAGATATTGACTCGGTCAAGAGCAAGATTGACCAGATTTATGAGACTTTGCAAGCTTTGGCAAGAATGGAAGAATGTCGCGAATTTGCTGCCGCGGTGAACAATGCTCAAGTGCAAGGATCTACCTCACGAGCAATGCCTTCAGTTCCCGTTCCAAATCCTTTGGTCTATGGTTTGTCTCCAGGTTTCACTCCTGCTGTTGAAGAGGTCACTTCCCAACCAATACCTGCTTCTGGTGTCACTGTTGGTGCTATTCCTCAAGCTCAACCTATTCCAACTCAAGTCCAGTTTCCTCAAACTGAAGAGAATCATAAAGTTGAGTACGAGATGCATACTGCTGTTCCAATCACCAATCCTCATGTTGTTCAAGAATCCGAAGCTATGAAGATGTGTCGCGAGTTAGCTGAAAAACTCCGAATCATGGAAGGACACAATTCAACTTCTCTGAGTGCCTCAGACATGTGCTTAGTTCCAGATGTTGTGATCCCTGCTAAGTTCAAACTTCCAGAATTCGATAAATACAAAGGCCTCAGCTGCCCTAAGCTTCATTTGAGGATGTATTGCAGAAAAATGGCCGCTCATGCCAAAGATGATAAGCTTATGATCCATTGCTTCCAAGACAGCCTGTCTGGAGCATCTTTTGAATGGTACATGCAGCTTGAACGCAACAATGTTCGTACTTGGCTTGATCTATCTGATGCATTCAAAAAGCAGTACAAGTATAACACTGACCTTGCTCCTAACCGTACTCAACTTCAGAGTATGTCTCAAAAGGAAAGCGAATCCTTTAAGGAGTACGCCCAACGCTGGAGGGAGTTAGCTGCCAGAGTTCATCCGCCATTGGTTGACCGTGAACTGATCGATATCTTCATGGGTACCCTACAGGGGCAATACTACGAGAAACTGATCAGCAGCGTATCTTCTGGATTTTCGGGCATGGTAATGGTAGGAGAAAGAATCGAAGAAGGTTTGAAAAGCGGAAAGATCCAAGGAGGTTCTGTTAGCCAAAACAATGCCAAGAAACCTTTCAATGGGTACAAGAAGGGTGAAACAAATGTCGTTTCTGCTGCAAATGGGAATTTTCAACAGAGTGCACCTGCGCCAGTTCCCTACTACCAGTATCCCTATGTTGCTGCTGCACAATATGCTCCTATGCCATATCAGCCAGTTCCTCCAATGCCTTATCAGCAGGCCTTTCAAGCTCTATTTCCACCTCAAATGGCTCATCAACCACGTCCACATCCAATGGTTGCAACTGCGCAATATGCACCCAATCCATACCAGCAACCAGCTTATCCACCGCGGCCTGGTCAACAGCAACAACGCGCTCCTCAACAGCGTCCACCATATCAACAAAGAGGATATGATAGGCATATAGATCCCCTGCCTATGACGTATACCGAAATCTTTAAGGGGCTAATGGCAAAAGGAACTCTTGTGTTGAAAGATATGCCACCTCAGACTGCTAATGCCCGGAACTATGATGCCAATGCTCGCTGTGAGTATCACAAAGGCGCTTCAGGTCACACCATCGAGAACTGCCATGCCTTCAAACACTTGATTCAGGATATGATCAACTCTAAGGACCTCACTCTCACTCCGAGAAATCCAAATGTCCAGAACGATCCAATGCCGTCACACGGTGCCAACAAGTGAAGACATCTGAAGGGGTTGTTGAAGACTAAGCTGAGTAGTCTCCAACTTTGAAGCATTCAATCAAGAGAAGTTCAATTCCTCAAATCAAGGCAGCCAGCGCCATTTATTATTCCTGCATTCCTGTTTGTTTTGTAATGTTTGTTTAAGTACTATTTGCTCTGAACATTGTTATCGTTTGTACTTGGTTATGTTAATGTTATGTTTATGCATGTTTTGAATCAATTTATTCGCATTCGCTCATATTTATCATTTATCACAAAAAATCACAAAAATATTCTCTCACTTCACTTTAGCAAATATTTGAGGGAGGATGATGAAAACTAAATACCCATAACTGTTACGGTATGCTTTCAGATAAAACCTCGTCAATGATATACAGGCATTTATTCAAATCCCCAAACACTGGAGATATAAGGAGTTAATCCCTAGTCAACCACTTCGAGCCTAGAAGTAGGAGCTTTCTTTCGGATACAACCCTTACATTTAACCCGGGGCAGGGTAGTTGTTCAGTTAACATGACTACACCTTCGAATTGCAAGATGAGACATCCCGTCATAGGACCATCAACAAACGACTTGGCAGTCACGAAATACAAAAAAATAGAAAAAGAAAAAAACTAAGTTGAGCACCCGAAGGGAGACTTAGTCGACAAAAAAAACAAATCAAAAGAGGAATTCAAATCCTCAGCAAAAACAAAACAAATATCAGTGACCATCAAATCAAAAATCAAAAGGGTCACCAGCAAAAAAGATGACTGCCACTTCAAACGAACTTTGAAGTTTCATCTTCACTCTTACAACGTCAAAACAAATGCATATGTAGAGTTAACTGAACATAGGACTGGAGAACGTTACGAAGAAGGGATGGGTACAAATCAAACTTTGAGCCTAATATCCTTTGTTTCTCAATCCATTAACCAGACCACGTTACAACCCTCAAAAGACCTAATTGAGGCACGGTTTATTCTGAAAGCATGCTACCAACAAGGTTGCATAAATTGACTCCCATATATTTGCTAATCTTAAATCTCGATTGCACATTATTCTTGCTGCATCTTTTACGCACTTTCTAAATCAGCACCTCGTTTGGACTAACAATTCATTCGTCACACTGTCACAACATTCAAATAAAAATGACCTTTTTCAAAAATTACATGAACTTTACATTAACACTACCATTTGTGTATGAACAATTTAATTGCAATTCAGTGCTTGACATCGGTACAATCCCCAACAAGGGGCAATCAAAAGAGAAACTTGAACTTCATCGCCAACATGAATCAAGAATACTTCAACAGTCCAACCAGGGACAAAGCATCGTCAATAGCCCAATCAGGGGAAAATCATTCGTAATAGCTCAGTCAGGGGCAAGATCATCTTCAAAGGCTCAATCGGGGGCAGGTCATGTCGTGGCCAGTGCCAAAACTTCCCCGTCAAATTTATTTTTGGTACCCTACGAGCAGGGGCAAGCAAACAAGGAGCAAATCTTCCTATCTCTTCTCCCCAGCTGGACAAGCAGACCTTGCCTTACATTGGCAACCATTCAAAGCAAAATCAGTTCTGATGTGTCAATTAAGTCGCTTCGCTCACCAGCAGATAATCGAACTTGGAGCTTTCAGGTCCATCTTCTGACCGTACATCGAATGTCGGGAAATCAATCCCTCCACCCACCTAAAGTCCAATCATTATTGGCAACTACCAGACCAAAAGTCCACCAAGCTGGCACCTTTCAAATCTCTCATATGCATCATTATGCATCATTAACGTCATAAAGCATCATTACATCAATCATTTGCAATATATGCATCATTTGCATACCTAGACAAATCAACCTTTTATTTCCCCAACAGTTTCAACCTACATCTCAATGCATAAACATTTGCATCGTATCGCCATCGTTATGGAATACCATTTCAAAACAATCAAGCATAGTCGTATAATTCAGGATCCAGGATCAACACAAGCTTCTGGTCCTTTCCCCAGCGGAAGTCAGGATCATATCAATCGAAGATTCCAGGCATCCTCTTGGCGGATTCAATAGCCGTGTTTTAATTTCAGTCCATTTGCCTTATCATCCTCTGGTGATAAGTGATTTTAATTTCAGTTATTTGTCTTATCATCCTCTGTTGATAAGTGAGTTTATTTTTTTCTGTTTATTTGCCTTATCTTCCTCTGTTGATAAGTGAGTTTATTTTTCTGTCTATTGCCTTATCTTCCTCTGTTAATAAGTGAGTTTATTTTTCTGTCTATTGCCTTATCTTCCTCCGTTGATAAGTGAGTTTATTTTTCTGTATATTTGCCTTATCATCCTCTGTTGATAAGTGAGTTTATTTTTTCTGTTTATTTGCCTTATCTTCCTCTGTTGATAAGTGAGTTTATTTTTCTGTCTATTGCCTTATCTTCCTCTGTTGATAAGTGAGTTTATTTTTCTGTCTATTGTCTTATCTTCCTCCGTTGATAAGTGAGTTTATTTTTCTGTCTATTGCCTTATCTTCCTCTGTTGATAAGTGAGTTTATTTTTCTGTCTATTGCCTTATCTTCCTCTATTGATAAGTGAGTTTATTTTTCTGTCTATTGCCTTATCATTGACAAGTGATTTTATTTTCAGTTATTTGGCCTTATCATCCTCTGGTGATAAGTGATTTATTTTGTCAATTATTTTTTGCTGTGTCACCCATCCTTTCCAGTTTATTTCATTTGTTATTTTCGCAATTTCTTTTCGGACAAATTTGGAGTCTGTTAATATCTAATTATCTTATACTTTGAAAGATTGAACGTGAGCCAGTTCATCTTACTCAGTCTAAGCCAATTCGATAGGGGCATCTGTCATACCCCAAATTTGTCCTACCATTTTATTTTCTGTCTAATCTTTATTTAGAAATCCAAAAATATGAATCGTTTTATTTTGCTGTCTAATATTCGAAAAATACAAAAATAGATCATTTATTTTCAAAGCGAGAAAATCTTTTTTATTTTGTTGTTCAAACCCGTTAGCTCATTTACCTGTCTTTTATATGTACAAAAGTTACAAAAAAAAACCAATTACCAAAAATCAAAAAAATACGTTCATTATTTCAAAAAATTTAATTTCTATTATCATAGATTTTACTTTCTTTTTATTTATTTAATTATTATCCCAAAATATATAAAAAAATATCTATTTATTAAAATCTATTATTTCTATTTATTTTTTTAATTATTTCCATTATTGTGTTTTTTTTCATTATCATCATTTCATTTATCACTAACATCATGTCCTTTTTATTTTTTCCAATATTGTCATAAATGATTTCTATCAATAATTCTTTTTCTAATTCACTAAAAGTACATTATTTCTTTTTTCATTATTTGCTTTTTTGCTATTATTTATTATTATCCATTTATTATTTCTATTATTATTTTCAGCTTTTATTATCTCTATTAACTTTCATTTGTTATTATTTCCATTTTTATCATTGTTATTATTTTTATTAATCTTCATTTTATTATTATTATTATTATTATCAATATTATTATATTTTTATTATTTTGTTATTATCAGTATTTTATTGATATTACTAGTTGTTATTATAATTTTGTTTTTATGCACAACCACCATAAGATTCCTTCCATTATCTCGTTAACAAAACTTCAGCAAATGCATCTCCACCCACTAACAAATGCCACCAATTTCACAACCTGTCAACTTATTCCTATCCAATTTCCTCTACTCAAATTCCCAGCTTACCCTCATTTATTCTCAATGTATATAATAATAAGTTTCATGCTGTAAAGGGAAGAGGATTATTCTTGAATCTTCATCACTCATAACCATCAGACTCAGAAAAAAACAAAACTCCATCTTTCATCCTCATCACTTCAAGCCACCTTCATTCTTCATTCGAACAGAACGCATAAACCGAGCCATACCAAATCCGACCCACTCACCATTCCTTCCACCACAAAACTGTTTCATCATCACCAAAAACCTCCATATCGCCATTCCATAAACACTCTTCAAAAACACAAAAACACAGAACCACTCAACACACCTACACCAGCCCTCAACCGCAAACATAACCCAGAAAACCACTCCGCCGCAAAACTACCTAAACCATCTTCTAAACACCCTCTCAACACAATCACCAAAAAACACAAATCTGTAAACAAGAACATCACCATTATTACAAACAGCCAACATAAACCATCCCCAAACCGCGAGCAGATCCGCACAAAGCCACCGAAAAATCGCACAAAACTCAGAAAAAAAACTTCACCGCAAGAACACCATTCACTCACCAAATTGTGAAACTAGGCGAAGTCTGAACCAAAATCCAAACTGTTCGCCGACGAACGCCACTCACGGCCGCCGCGCGAAACGCCATTGCAAAACCACCGTCACATTCGAAAACCACCGTCTCCACCGCAACAAAACTGTCAACTTCCGTTCACCGCAGCCACCGCGAGAGGGAGGCGAGTGCGAGCAAGATCGCCGTGATAAAAGCGAACCGGAGAGAGAGACGGAGACTCGCGAAGCCGCGCGGAGAGAGGGCGAGAGGCGAAGAAGGTGCCGCCGCCGTTCGCTTGGATTTGAGAGGGTAACCTCTGTTTGTTTCTGAACTATATACAAAGTACCTCTGTTTTTCTCTTTTATTATTTTACCTTTTTTCTCTTTTTTTATATATTAATATAGTATTACATATTATTTTATATTATTATTATTGCATTTTATTTTATTTTATTGAATTGTTTATTTAATTTGGTTGTGGGCTAGGTATAAGATTTTAAGCCTGATGATGTTATTATTTGTTTACTAGCACCACCCAGTAGAACCAAACGCAAATCCCCTTCTTTTTTTATTATGCTTATTTTTCCTATTTTCTTTTATAGTTTTGTAGGTTTAAATCTCATTCTAATTTTCTATTCACACTTAAAACTTGCATTAAACTCCTTCTCTTTTATATATGTTTTTTTATTATTATTTAATTTTCATGATTTTTGCTATTATCAATTAATAATGTTAGAGTTTGTTTTTATTTTATATAGGCTACTTATTTTATTTTAATTTCATGGCCAATAATCTTCTTTTTATTAAAAAAATCTCTAAAGTACATATATGTTTTCTTGATTCTCTTTCGGGCCAATGACATAACAAAAGGCCGTTTTTCGCCCGATTTTAATCGGTGATATTCGGTCAATATGAGGCCCTCCGTGTAATTAGTTTTTTTATTTATTATTTTATTATTTTGACAGATAAATATTTAAATTAATTTAATTTATTCATTATTCTCAATATCTTTCTAATTTATTTAGTTATTTTGTATTTTATCTTAATTCATTATTTTTGCGAATTCAATTTAATTTATTCATTTATTATCGCATTTCAAAATTACGTTTCGACTCCTTATAGAATGATTCCAATTCTGAATCGATTCTAAGGTAGTTCACAAACTAAATTTCGACGCGTCCCAAAAAGGTCCAACGCCTTCGATTAGTTGTTCTCGATTAAAAGGTCCAACGCCTTCGAATAGTTGCCTCCGATTAAAACAGGCCGAACGCCTTCGAGTAGTTCAAAAAACACTGCACACACGCTTTCTCTTGGGCTAATTACAACGAGATCTTTTTATTTCTCGCAATCCCCTGTATTTATTTTGTATCCCTCTCCCCTTACTTTGTATGCACTTTATTTTCCGTATTTTATTTAATTCTGAATCCTTGGTCCAACGCCAAGTGATCTCACTTGCACACTTGCACTTTATTTTCCAGTTATCATTTCGTTTATTAGGATCCTCATATCTTTGCGAGATAAACTATCCATAGTCTTTAGTGCATTTCAACTCCTAAACCCTTTCATCGACGAAAGGTAATAAAATCAACAAACCATTACCCTTAGTAGGCCGAACTACGAGGCTCTGACTTTCCCATTGCACACGGGAGTACGTAGGCACGAGGATCTCCATCCTTGTCGAGCACCTAGGTTCAATCTCACTTATAATTCAACTCATTTCCCTCTAGCAAGCAATTCGTTTAAGCATAGACATCCTTTCGCGCGCGTTAACTTAGATGGTTCCCATCGAGTACGATGGATGTAGGGGGTGCTAATACCTTCCCCCTGCATAACCGACTCCCGAACCCAGGCAATGGTTCCGTTGACCTTTGTCCTCATCCTTCTCTCCCTGGGTTGTATCTATATCTCCCCTTTCCCCATTCGGGAATAAATAGAATTAGGTGGCGACTCTTCAGTCCGTCCGGTGCGCGGCTCCGTCCATTTCGGATCGCGTGAGGTCGTATTTTTCGGGGTACGACAGAAGCATGAAGACACATGGATATTCATGAAACGTAATGGATGAAAATCATAGAAAATGAATGAATAAATGATCAAGCAATGATAAAACATGTCTTAATATTTCTAATATGTCATACAAATGCTTTAAATGTCATGGCAAGTTCATATGATGATGAAATGCAAAGGAGAATGCAAATGAAGATGCAAAATTAGGGTTTTAAGACAACTTGAGATGCATATGACCAAAACAGAAGAAATCACCATGATAAAAAATTGAAATAAAGCTCAAATAAACCCTAAACCCATATAAGATCACACCCCAAAGGAGGAAGTCAGAAGCTTAACCTAGTGGAAGTTATGAAATTCCTAAGTTTGCTAGGGTTTTTGGGTGCTTCTAAAGGAAAAATGCAAATCAAATTGAAAATGCAAGATAAAATCATTATATAAATAACCTATAAACTATATGCAATATTTAAAACAATGCAAAAAGAATCAAGTTCAAACTCATCATGGTTAGGTAGAAATAAAATTTTCAAGTTAGGGTTAAAAAATGTGATTTTTAAGAACCCTAATTCAAAGAAAATTGTGAAATTATGATCAAACCTAAAAAGAAATTTGTATGATGAGTTTGAAAATATTTCTAAATGTATTGGAATGCTTCATGAATTTTTTGGTGATTTTTAGAAACCTAGATGCATTTTTAATTAATTAAAATCCATTAATTAATTAAAAATAACATTTAAATATTTTAAAAATACTTTTTTAATGAAAAAAATAAAATAAAAATTATTTTTAGGTTAATAAAAATATTTAAAATAAAAATGCAAAGTTTGATAATTTTTGAAAGTGTTTTGATATTTTTAATAAATTAAACAAAAGAAATGAAAAGAAAATGAAATAAAATGAATTAAAATGAAAGTCAACTGATCCAAGGGCTCAGATTTGAACTGGAGGGGGGAGGTTTGACTGCGCGTGTGTTTCAAGTGCTGGGATCTAACCTGGCTAATTAATTATGATTTATTTAATTAATCCAGAATTAAAACTAATGGTGCAACCTGGACCGCTCGCTCCTAAACTAATCATGATCCAATGGCTGTTGTGCAATCTGGGGAACCCTAACCCTAATTACTCCCAGATGACCGAAAAATTGCTCCGATCATCTTCTCTGGCCAACCAAAATGCCAACTTCCTATTTAAGCTTTTAAACCTCAATTTTTTTTGCCCATAAACAATCTCCTAACATCATACATCACTAATCAACAAACAAAAATCATTTATCATGCATCAAAAGAGAGAATCAAGCAAGAACATGTTTCACATGCAAAGTTTCAGAAAGCTATGAAATGCTCAAAACTTAATTATTTTCAAAAGTAAACATATCAGTGTGATCAGGGGAACCTATAGAATCATATTGTAACTTAAAAGAAGGTTTCTGGAAAAAATGTTCTGGATGATTACCTGACCTCTTCTCTTGTGCAAAACCACTCATATGAGCTCCCTTGTGCTTCTGAAAGGTTTAGAGCAAGTTTATTTTGGCTGGTTTGAGAGGTTTGGTTCTGATAACTCATAAATCGTGTTTGTGTTTGGGCTTGTTTCAGGCCATGGCAAGGGTGGGAAATGATATTTAGGTTATGTGGAGTTGAATGGTGAAAGAATTTGTGAGTTTTGATGGCTGGTTTGAGAGAATCGAAGAAGGGAAGGTTTTTACAATTTTTGGGAAATCTGACTTGTGTTGTGATTCCGGACTGTGTGTTGTATGAAATGAGTTCCATAATGCTTGTATGTGATATCTTGATTGGTCAGAAGGTTGGTGGTGGCATAGTGTGATTGGTATGGACCAAGTTGCAAAAATGTCAACTTTGTGTACTTGAGGTATGGGCATGGTGCAGAGCTGTTTCAAGGGGTGTCTTGGCCTCAGCAGAGTTTATGGATGGCCCTTGGATCAATAGAGTGCAGCTGGAAGGCTTGGATGAAGAGATATCATGTGTTTTGCAAATTTTCAAGTTTGATAATTTTGTGAAAATGAGGTATGGTTTCTTGTGATCCAAGGCACAATTCTGGTTCAAATGCATTGCACTATGTTTGTATGATGTTTAGAGATCAATTAGAGGTCATGAAATGGCTTGAAACTTGAATTTGCAAAAAATCCTCTTTGGTGCACACTTGAAAATTATAGGATTTTTTCTAACTTTGAAAGGCCATATCTTGAGTTCTAGGATGAATCAAGACATGTTCTTGTACTTTTTGAAAATGGGATGGCATAATCTACAACTTTCATGCCCAAGAATTTTTCATTTGAAGCATTTTTGGCCAAGAAAGAATAGGTTGAATATCTTTCCCAAAATGGAAAGTTTCCATTACAAGTCATTTCCAAAAATAGCAAGTTTGCATTTGGCCCAAAATTATTCATTCTTGTAAACTTGTAACCACTTCTAAGATCAAATAAAGATCATAGAGACTCAAAATGATGATGATGACCCTTTGGTGCCCTTGAGGGAGGCCTCAGATGCCCTGATTTTGACTTTACTTGCTCAAGAAGTTACTCAATGATCAGATGACTTCCACAGAGAATTTCTTAATAAAACTTGGTGCACATGATCCTTATAACATATTAAGACCATTAGAAACAAGAATGACCAAAAAATTTGGGATTAAGACCTCTGAAACCAAAACCCTAATTTTAGGTCATCTGCAGGAAATCTTTAGTCTGCCTCTATGCCTTTGCCATGCTTTGTGATCCCGTGACTTTTATGAACTTTGGGGAGAATATTATGATCATGGAACACACATGGAACCTCTTGGAAAGCTTCAAGACCTTTAGGATGGCTCAAATCACTTCTTGGATTGCTCAGATCACAAACCCTAGATACAGATGAAATGGAACTATGTAGTGAAACAAATATGCAATATGAGATGATATGCCTATGCTTATGCAAAAATGAAAGATCACAAGCCATGGTGTGAGAAAAAAGTGAGGGCAAATTTGGGGTGTTTATAGTACTCCCTGCTCATCAACCCGAAACTCATTATTTCCAACACGTTCATCATTAACCATCAAGTCCACCAATTTCACATCTGACTTTTGACTTTCCCGAACACGATCAAGAAAATCATTATTAACCTTCATCATTCCCAACATCACACTATGAGGTGTATGTTCACAAACCAAACTCATATCCCTGAATTGTTCAATCAACTCCAACTCTCTAGTCATCATAGCTTACATATGCAAATTCTTCCGACTCAAGGCATCAACTACAACATTAGGCTTACCTGGATGATAATTCAAACTAAAGTCATAATCCTTCAGAAACTCTAACCAATGTATCTGCCTTATATTCAGATCTTGCTGACCAAATAGGTTTTTCAAACTCTTATGATCACTATACACCTCGAACCTCGAACCATACAAATAATGTCTCCAAATTTTCAAGACAAAAACGACAGCTGCTAACTCCAAATTGTGAGTAGGATAATTCCTCTCATGAATCCTTAACTGACGCGAAGCATACGCCACAACCTAACCATCTGTATACACATAATTTCGACACCATGGGTTTTAATAAATGAGAGCCCTAGCAAGTGGTAGCTTCGTTAGTCATTCTTCCACAAGGCATCATTATTCGATATTGGCGTTTCTCAGTACCCCTCATTTTATTGTGCTTTGAGCAATGATGTATGTAGCTGTGAAGGTATTCGACAGAATAGGATCATTCTTTCTTCCAAAGATGTCCAGAATCTTGAGAAATTTTTTGGTGATTTGGTTCATGATATAACGAACAGTTGTCTGTCGAAAGAGAGGATGAGTTTCTAGCTAGAAAGTTCTTCACATCACTACGAAGAAGTCTTCTTGTGTTTTTGACAAGGGGTTTGAAGGCAAGGATTCGACGAAGGAGACGTTATGACTATATTTGAATGTCAGATGAATTCGACCTAACAAGAAGATACGTCGTTTCTCCAGTTAAAGGGCAGTTGTTAATATGAATAACAACCTCGCTTGGTAGAAGATATTGGAGGATTCCTAGAGATTAATAGCATGCAGAGCGCCAAGTGGCGAATTCTTAGGAATTGACCGTTATTCGACGGTTATTTTTATTTGTATATAAATATGATAGTTTGCTTTGTGTGAGGTGTGTGAAATTTTGTACAACATTTATGTGAAAATTACACTAATACTCGTGTGTAAGAGAAAAGAGAATTGTCTAGAAAATGTACGTGTAAACACCATTTATCTTTCAGTTATAAATTTTAGATTTTTCTTCATTCCTTGTTCAAGTTTATGCTTTTATTTACTTTTCAAGCAATTTACTTCCAAGCAAGTTTATATTCCAGAAATCCTTTAAATGCAAACTTTAAGTCCTTCTTTTAGTTCATTATACAAACACATCTATACTTCAATATAAATAAAAACAACTTTGTTAGAAATCGTTCGACAGAACATACAAGAAAACTAATAAGACTTATACATTAAGGAACTAACCCTAAGAATTTAGCACATGTGTCCTAGGACTTGTATGGTTGGTCCTGCAAGTAACTCATTTCCAAGGAATTGGTAAACCAGAGGTTGTTCGCCAAAAACACCAGCGAACAAATTGGCACGCCCAGTGAGACGAGTGCTAAAATACTAGAAAGAATTCTTAATCCAAAAGTGTTTTATTACGTTGTATGATTTTACAAAGTGGTAAATTAGCCGTGACTGACGCAGAAAGACCTAGGAGAACTAGAGAAAGAAAAATGGCTATCCCACCAGTAAATACTGACGAAATTCCAGTTTCCAATGCTATTCCTCGACAGGGGGAAATATGGAGACACTCCACGTTTCAGAAGGGGGAAATCCCTCATCATCTGGATCGATACCAGCGGTGTCTTTTTTCAAAGTGCACCCAGTTCCTCCAACATGGGACATTCGATGCCTATGGGAACCCCTCCCCCTGGAGGAAGTAACTTTAGGCCGTATCAAACAAATTTTTCCACACCTATGTTTGGAAGAGAACAACCTTATGAATGCCAACTTCAGTGATGCCTAGTTTGCATAACGCACCACCTTTGTATTCTGATGCCATGGTTCACATGTCTTCACCATTACAAGGGTCAGGTTATGGTGGGAACGTTAGTAGACCAAACCAACCCCCACCAGGATTCCAAATGCCAGCAATTACAACTAATTTTGCGCAGGCAATACGTCAACAAATGGACGAAATAAATCATGAAATGGTCCATAGGTTGACTCAACAAATGGGGGAAGTGTTTAAACCTTTAATACAAAGCACTACTCAAACAAATCAGATATTGGCAGCGCAAATGGTGTGTATTGTTGAGTTCTTTGGAGTCCCCCAAATTCGACTGAGAGAACTTGTGATTCAGAATCCAGTAATCAATGTCGAAGAAGAACCAACAATAAATCAATGACTTTTAGGCAATTCCCAGGCAGATCCAAGACTCTGAGAAGGGGTTGTCGAACAGCCTCGTATCGAAGTCCTTATCCAACGAGAGCCTAGGAGGTTGGTAGTTCAGAGGGGTCAGGACGCTGATGACATTTTACAACAGAGAATGCATTATAATAATCCACCTGCCAAAAACAATCTGACAGTCATGGTCGAAAGAATAATGGCGCAAAATGGGGCAAACGTGGGGTTTCATAGGCCCAGTTACGCTTCCCCACTTTCTGAATATGTTTTACAACAAGAATTACCCCCAAGGTGGAAAATCCCCAAATTCACAAAATTTTCAGGGGATACTAGTGAATCCACCATAGAGCATATAACGCGTTACTTGATCGAAGCGGGCGAAATAATACGTAATGAAAATCTAAGGATGAAATATTTCCCAAGCTCTTTAACAAAAAATGTGTTTACTTGGTTTACATCCCTACCAGCAAGTTCCATACATACATGGACTCAGTTGGAGAGATTATTCCATGAACAATTCTACATGGGACAAACTAAAATAAGCTTGAAAGAATTAGCAAGCGTTAAAAGAAAATTCTCAGAGCCTATAGATGACTACCTTAACAGATTCAGACTGTTAAAAGCAAGATGTTTCATGCAAGTGCCAGAACAAGAACTGGTCGAAATGGCTGCAGGATGTCTAGATTATTCCATGAGGAAGAAATTAGATACTCAATACTTAAGAGATATGGCACAGTTAGCAGATAGGGTGAGGCAGATCGAAAGGCTAAAAGCTGAGAAGTTTAGGGCTAATAAAGGTAAAAAGAAAGAGTGGCCTACATAGGAATATGCCAAGAAGATGACTGTGACGAAGACAAATCAATCATTTTCAACGATCAAGAAATTGACCTGGCAGAATTAAAACAAGGTACACCATATTCTTGCAAAATGTTAACTCCGTCGAATGGAAAGAATCCTGTCGAATCGGAGAAGAACAATAAATTCCCTAAAAGAACATATACGTTCGATGTCACCAAGTGTGACGAAATATTTGATTTGTTGGTAAAGGATGGTCAACTAATAAAACCACCAGGTGTTAAAGAACCCCCTATTGACCAACAGAAAAAGAGAGGTTTTTGTAAGTACCATAATTTTTTGGGCCATAAAACTTCCCAATGTTTTATTTTCAGGGATCTAGTTCAAAATGCAATCCAGGATGGAAGGCTGAGGTTTGGAGAGAAGCCTAAACAACAAATGAGGATTGACACCAATCTTATGCAGATCCTGGAAGCCAACTATGCTGAACCATTCGACATGAATATGGTCGAAATGGAGAAGATGTCTGATGATAGCTTCGAGATGATTGAAGCCACTGAAGGCTTCGACACCTACGTTAACATGGTGGGGATTAATGAAGATCTCCTTGTCCATCCCAACATGGAAGAAGTGTCCGAAGACGAATTAACCATGCCCGTATTGATCAAGGTTACTGATGATCTTGAGGTAAAGAACAATGTCAAGACCATTGAGGGTTTCGACGTTCCAAAACAGGTTGAGACTACTGAGGGTCTCAACGATGCCACCAACGTTGAGATTACTGAAGATTTCAACAACCAGAACAAGGTTGAGGCCACTGAGGGTTTCGACCATCAAGACAAAACCAGGGAAGCTACTGAAGGCTTCGACAAGAGAAACAACAACTTGGCTGAAGACGGAATAATATGGGACACCTTGGGAGAGCCTAGCGGAAAGTTTGACTACCTGGTGAAATACACCGCTCCTGCCAGTGCCGATGTTGACATCAACAAAATCCAGCCAACAGGTTGGGAACACTAAGGAAAAATCCGATGTTTCCCTCAGCGTTGAGAAGAAGGCTACTGAAGGCCTCAACAATGAAGACAAAACTGCTGAAGGTGTTGCTCCTGACCAAACAAAAGAAGATGATACCAGGAACCTCACTAACACTGTCGAAACTGCAAACAAGAGCATTGCAGAAGTCAGGGTGGAAACTGTCGAAGAAGCTCTCATCGAGAAGATGGATAAGCTGAGCATTGCTGGAGGAAAGAAAATAGATATCAATATGGTAGAAGACTCTCAAAAGAGTAAAGAGAATGGTGAAAAGGAACGTCGTCGAGAGGAATACCAAAGGACATCCTACCCAAAAGAAGATGAGAACTTGGCAGAATTCATTCAAAGATGTCAAAAGAAAAAGACTGAAGTGATGTTATGTCCAAGATGCAACGCCGTATTCAACAGGAAAGCAGCAGCAAACTTAGAGGCTGTGGAAAATACCAAAATAAAAGGAAGTTAGGGGCCAAGGCCAGCAGTCGAAACATGTAGCTGTGACCCAAGAGAAGGCAAGTATCACTTTTAGAACACTGGGGGCAGATACTACAACACCTACAAACCGTCTGGCAAGGTACCTGATGATAGATGGGTGCAACCCATTAGAGATGCACAAGGACCAAGAAAATGGAAGAATTTCGAAGTCCAGAGAGGATCTTCAATCGAAGTAAAGAAAGACACTGGGAAACATAAGCCAAGACCATACCCCTCAGAGAATTATAAAGGAAAAAAGCCCCATGTCAAAGTCTCAATGGAGGAGATTCCAGAGGCAGAAAAGGTCTGAGAGAGAAGCAGCAGAGGGACTCAACATCAAGAAGAAAAATGCTGACGAAGATAAAACAGAGTCTAGCAGAAACACTCAGGAAGCAGAGAAGGACAAACCTCCCAAAAGGAACAACACCAACAGCACGTTGCAGTTGTCAAAGCTCACCAACACAATATCAGAAGGTGACAAAGCAACTGACAACTTTGAGTCTGACGAAGAAGAGTCGTTCGACGTAATATGCAATGTAGTGTCAGTCCTCCCTAGAGACTATGACAGAGTGATGGAAATCGAAGACAAAGAAGAAAACATGATAGATAGTATTGTGGGACCAAAGCCTGTGTGTTATTACATCATGAATAATGGTTGTGTTGAAGAACAAAACACCTTCTTTGAGAATCCAGACGAATCAATGAGGGGGCATTTGAAACCTTTATTCATAAAAGGGAAGGTCGAAAATGTAGGCGTCAACAAAATATTAGTGGATTAGGGAGCTGCAGTGAACCTAATGCCCCATTACATGCTAAGAAAAATTGGAAAAGATGACTCTGATGCAAAACCACACAACATGGTCCTGTCGAACTATGAAGGAAAAGTGGGCTCAACTATGGGTGTTATTCAAATGGATTTGACAGTTGGCACTATCACCAGGCCAACAATGTTTATAGTTATAGCTTCCAGAGCCAACTACAATTTGTTGTTGGAAAGAGAGTGGATCCATGGAGTAGGAGTTGTCCCTTCATCCATGCATCAGTGCATAGTCATCTGGCGCTCTGATGGCATCGTCGAAAACATTGAAGCAGACCAAAGCTACTTCATGACTGAAGTGAACAACGTGACCAGTCGAAGCTTTGACAGAAATATGGCTCACATAGCTCCTTGCAATCCAGCTGATATTGATCTGAAGGCATCTAGATAATGCCTATTGTTCCATGTACCTACATCCAACACATGTGTTTCAATGGGACAAGGAGGTAATTGGTGAACCAAGCCATGTATGGGGAATCTCTAATATAGAGCCAACTGGCTGGGGTAGCGAGTTTGACGATGAAAATGAGTGAAACATCATCATTGAAGAGACTAACGGCCTATATGGCCGAAAATAAACTAATAGAGGCTCTAGAAGCCGAAGTAAAATATATGGTTGTCGAAGCCAATGAAGGAAATCTAGACCCACCATGCCCTCACCAAGGAACGGATGGAGACAACCAGATAGACAAATGGCAGGATCAAAAGCTTGATGCCATCTATGATGACGAACCTTTGGGGTTCGAAAAAATCAATCTGGGACTGGGAGCAGAAAAAAGACCAACCTATATAAGTGTTAATATGGACCCCCAGTTCATAATCGAATTAGTCCGGTTGCTGAAAGAGTTTAATGACTGCTTCGCATGTGACTATGACGATATGCCTGGCCTCGATAGAAGCTGAGTCTAACTAAAGCTTCCTATCATAGAAGGAAAGAAGCCTGTAAAGCAAACTCCAAGGCGGTTCGCACCAGAGGTCCTGTCGAAAATAAAAGAAGAGGTCGAAAGACTTCTCAGATGCAAATTCATTCGCCTAACTAGGTATGTCGAATGGATTGCAAATATTGTACCTATGATAAAGAAAAATGGCACGTTGAGGGTGTGCATTGATTTTCGAGACTTGAATTCAGCCATCCCTAAGGATGAATATCCTATGCCAGTAGCAGAAATGTTAGTAGACTCTGCAGCAGGCCATGAGTACCTGAGTATGCTAGATGGATACTCTGGCTACAATCAAATCTTCATTGCAGAGGAAGATGTTTCCAAAATAACCTTTCGTTGTCCTGGAGAAATAGGGACTTACGAATGGGTAGTTATGCCCTTTGGTTTAAAAAATGTTGGAGCTACATACCAAAGGTCCATGAATTCTATTTTTCATGATTTCATTGAAACATTCATGCAAGTATATATTGATGACATAGTAATAAAGTCTGTTTTAGGAAAATATCATTTAGACCATATTCGACAATCCTTTGAAAGGATGAGAAAATTTGGTTTAAAGATGAATCCCTCAAATGTGCGTTCGGTGTGCATGCTGGAGATTTCCTAGGTTTTGTGGTCCACAAAAAGGGAATCAAAATAAACGTCAACAAAGCTAAAGCAATAATGGAGGCGAAAGCGCCATCAACAAAGAAAGGATTGCAATCACTGCTAGGAAAAATTAATTTTCTAAGAAGATTCATTTCAAACCTCAGTGGGAAAACGCAAGCTTTTTCTCCTCTACTTCGACTCAAAAAAGAAGACTTCGCATGGGGGCAAGAGCAACAGGACACTTTCGACAAGATCAAGGGATATCTAGCCAGTCCCCCAATCTTGATGTCTCCTAGTAGAATAAGAAGCATGAGGTTGTACATCTCACCATCCGACAAGACCTTAGGAAGCATGTTGTGTCAAGAGGATGAAAATGGCGTCGAAAAAGCCATTTACTATCTCAGCAGAGTCTTAAATGATGTTGAAATTAGATATAGTGTAATAGAAAAATTATGTTTATGTGTGTATTTTTCTTGTACAAAATTAAAGCACTATATAAAACCAGTTGATGTATTTGTATCATCTCATTTCGACGTAATAAAATATATGTTGTCTAAATCCATTTTACATAGTTGAATTGGGAAGTGGGCTCTAACATTAACTGAGTACTCCTTGAAATATCTACCTTTGAAGGCTGTAAAAGGACAAGTGGTGGCTGACTTTATAGCTAACCACTCCATAGACGAAAATGAAATGAAATACGTCGAATTACAGCCATGGAGACTATATTTTGACGGTTCCAGCCACAAAAATGGTGTGGGTATTGGTATATTAATTATTTCTCCTGATAACATTCCAACAAAATTCAAGTACAGGGTCGAAAACCCATGTTCAAACAATGAAGCTGAATATGAAGCTTTAATTGCTGGACTTGAAATGTTGTTGGAATTGGGGGAAACAAGAGTCGAGATAATGGGCGACTCAGAACTAGTAATAAAACAATTGACCAAAGAATACAGATGTGTCAAAGAAAATATGATTATGTACTTCGTTATAGCCAATAGAATCCTCAAAGCATTTGACACTGTGGTTTTTAAACATATTCCTAGAATAAAAAATCAAGAGGCCAATGACTTGGCTCAAATTGCATCAGGTTACAAAGTGTGGAAAGAAAAACTAGAGAGTGCTATTGAAGTAAGGGGAAGGGTTATATCGACCAAACTATCCCCATCAGATTTGGAAACGATAAAACTTGGTTATGGGGATGACGAAAGCTTTGAAATCTTTAACATAGATAATTCAGAGAAAGAAGATTGGAGAAAACCCATCAAAAAGTATCTCCAAGACCCAAACCAAAAGGTGGAAAGAAAAATAAGATACAGAGCTCTAAGCTACGTACTCTTTGGAAATGAATTACTCAAGAAGACTACAGAGGGAGTCTTGCTAAGATGTTTAGGCGAAGAAGAAGCCTACATAGCATTGTCGAATGTACATAGTGGTACATGTGGTGCATACCAAGCAGGGCATAAGATGAAATGGCTGTTATTTAGACAAAGTTTATATTGGCCAACCATGCTAAAAGATTGTGTCGAATTCGCAAAGGGTTTCCAAGAATGTTAAGTCCATGCAGGTATACCACATGTCCCTGCGAGCGAATTGAATTCGATCATAAAGCCTTGGCCATTCAGAGGTTGGGCTTTGGATTTAATTGGAGAAATTCGACCAGCTTCGTCGAAAGGACAAAAATACATTTTAGTAGGCGTTGATTACTTTACTAAATGGATCGAAGCTATACCACTGGTGAATGTTGATCAAGAGGTGGTCATAGAGCTTATCCAAAAATATATAATTTATAGATTTGGAATACCAGAAACAATAACCACTGACCAAGGGTTTGTGTTTACTGGTAGAATCATGCAAGCTTTTGCAAAAGAAATGGGGTTTAAGTTATTAACCTCTACATCCTATTATGCCCAGGCAAATGGACAAGTCGAAGCAGCAAACAAGGTGGTAATAAATTTGATCAAAAAACATATAGGTAAAAAGCCTAGAAATTGGTATAAAACCTTAGTTCAGATTTTATGGGCTTGTCGAACGTCACCTAAGGAAGCCACCAACTCTACTCCATTTAAATTGACATATGGTCATGATGCAGTGCTTCCAATCGAAATCTATTTACAGTCCATACGTGTTCAAAGACATCATAAAATTCCTTCAGAAATATATTGGAGCATGATGATGGACGAATTAGTGGATCTAGACGAAGAAAGGCTATGCGCGTTAGACTTGATAAAGAGACAAAAAGAAAGAGTTGAAAAATCTTACAATAAAAGAGTAAAGTCAAAAATCCTTTGCGTGGGTGATTTAGGTTGGAAGGTAATACTTCCCATGGATCGAAAAGACATATTAATGGGAAAGTGGTCCCCCAAGTGGGAATGGCCTTTCAAAATTTTAAGTGTTTTTTCGAATGGTGCTTATGAGGTCGAAGAAATAGGAAAAGACGAAAGAATATTAAAAATAAATGACAAATACTTGAAAAAATATAAACCAAATCTCCAAGAAGTAAAAATAAAAGTAGAATAATTATATTAAGTATTTCTCCAAATAAGCATTGAAGTTATAACAAAAAATTCCTTCTAGAGTTGCTAAACAAAAGAGAATACATAACCTATTTTCTATTACAAGTTCTAGTGCTAAAGGTAAGACTCCTTAAGCTCTATGAATTTCCTCTTCTGGACTGAGATTCGACAATCGCACAGACTTTTGTTGTAAAACATTTCGTCAATCTCTTTGCCTAGTTGTTGAGCCCTATCTGCATGATGAAGCCTCACTTTGATCTCTTCTTCAATTTCGTCTTTCTTGGGTTGTTGAAGATCTGCCTTGCGCTTCTTTTCTTGAGCAATATTGAGTTGGAGCTAGGTTATTTGCTCTTCGAAGTCCTGAATGTTTTTGTAACATTCGGCCACTTCTTGGGAATAAATCTCAGAGAGTTTTGATAACTCTGAAACCTTCTCAGTCGAAGCTTTCACAGCGTCCCACTCAATAGCCCGGGTGTCAGCCTTTTTGGAGATCATTTGGACATAATCCTTTCGATGACTGAGATCCCCACTTGTCACATCAATTATCTGCGTAAGGTCTATTACCAGACGAGTTTCGTCAGCACTGGCTTCCAAGACATTTACTTGCTTGAGGAGTTTCTTCAGTTCAGATTGTTGGGTGGGATCCTCCTCCAAAATCCTGAACAAATCGACACCAAGCGCCTTTGCCTTAACTTCAGCCATGATGGAACTGAGGCTTTTAACCTCAGAAGTGGCCCCAGAGTTAGTCGAACTGCTGGAAGAATCTTGGAAGTTGTAGTGGTTGTTGAGCATGGCCTTCAAATACTCCAAAGACTCCCTTGTTTTCAGGTTCTCAAGCAACTCACGAGAAAAGAAAGTCGATCCAGAATATGGAGGATTGCTTTGTGTTGGATCAGGATTGATGTAAATGCTAGGCCTAACCTCTTTTGTCGACTGACCTTTGCCTTCTGCAGTCTTGGCATTAAGGTTCTCTTCACCAACATCTTTGGGTTTGTTTTGCTCTTCCCCTTCTTGGACGCTGGATCCAACATCAGCCATTTTGCCATTGTCATCTTTAGTTGGACTTTCTTTGTTGGCAGTGGACTTTGGTTGATCAGGGGAATTATCTGCAGAATATTCCTCCATGGTGATGTCGAATTCAGCCACGGTTTGGGGTTCCATCATATCACCCTTGGATGTATTTTCTTCTTGGACCTTTTTGGTTGCGTCAAGAGGGGAGTCTTGCAGCTGGTCTTTCTTTGTTTCTGATTCTTTAATCGAATCAGCTTGGAGTAGAGGGCCAAAATTGATGGGAGGATCATCAGTGTTGATTTGAACCTGAAACAAAATAAAGTTTATAAAACAAAGAGTATACAAAGATAAAAGTTAAATTTAGTCAAAAGAAAGTTACTTGAGGGATCCTAGTTTGGAAACTAGAATTCCCACTTTCCGCGTCTTGCGCATGCTTAATTATTGGGCTTGCAGGAGGGGTCTTTTTCGACGTCACCAGTGATCTTTGGGAGGCGACCGTTTTTATTTTTGTAGGTTTCTTCCTTTTCAAGGGTTATTGGTCTGAGGATTCATCACCAGAATCTTCAGAAGGCTCCTGCACTTCCTCCTTCTTTCTTTTTTGAGGAGTAGGTGGTTTTCGACTCACCTAAAGTATCAAGGTGAGTTCAATAAGCCTAAGACTAAAATAATTGCATACTTGAGATAGTCTCTTTGCAAAAGAAAAGAACCTTTTTTGAAGTAGAGGTGGATTTCTTGGTGGATTTGTCAGGCTTGTCTTCGACATAGCTCTTTTTTCCAGTGAGCTTGACAGCTAAAAAAAGAAAGAGAAGTTAGAAAAAGAAGAAGATAAAACATAAGGATATGAATACTAAAATAAAGTCAAAATCGTGGTTACACCTTTAAGAATGGTAGATTCCACGCAAACGTATTCTATTCCAATATGAAGGTATCCTGGGTAATTATCCATATGATATTTGGTCGGAACCACACGCTCAGCAATCTTTTTCCGTGACTCTTGAAGCAGTTTTAAGTCGGAGCCGCATACGAACCAATCTGGAAAAGGTGGGCTCAGAGCCACACCAAAATCAGCAAATGGTAGAGGTGGAAACTTTGGTGGATAACAAGTATATGCAAAGTTATAACGCGCCTCTAGGGGGACGTATGAGGGCAATGCCAATTCTCCATTTTTTTCTATAAATTTATGCTTCAGAGTCACAGTTGCTTCACCTATGGTTCGCCTAAGATCATATGGACTATAAATTGCTTCGAAATATTTTTGGAACTTTTGAATCTCTTTAACATGTTGTTGGGTACCTTTCTTGGTTCGGTCCTGCACAAAAGCAAAGGCATTTGTTAGAAGAGTGTCGAAGTCAGTTGCGTTGTAAAATCTGGTGAGATAATACTCTTTCCACCAAACGTCAAACTCCTGAGTGCAGAAGAAGTTCGGTCGAAAGACCACTGGCTGAATCTCCAGAGCAGCATCATTTAGTTTTTCGGAGATCTCTATATTCTTCGACTTAGTGGAGAACGAATTGTAAAAAAGAATAGAGCCTTTCTTGGGATAGATGGACCTTGGTTTCAGTTGTACCATCCCAAATTGTTGAGCCACTAAATTCGGCTTATAAACTATTAGGGCCACTTTGGAGTTAGACATAGTTGGGTAAGAGGATAAGAGCCTGGGTGTATGAAATAATTTTCATATGGCTAAGAAATTATCTTCTTCCTTTTTGTGTTCTACAGGAAGTTGCCTGGTGAACCACTTGGGTCCGACGGTCCTGTTGGCGAAAGGTGCCATGCCTGCCGTGAAGTTGTAGCTCTTGGCGAACATATTCACATAATTGGTGAAGGATCGTCGAAGACCCAATCCCTCTTCAGAAGGAGTTAACTGCGCCAGTCTCGCCCATTCGACATATCTGTCTTTGGCATATTTTTCATCCACTATACCTTTGTTAGGAAGACTGGATTCGAAAGTGGCGTTGAGCCATAGTTGAAGGAGCCAAAATGGGCCTGCCAAACTGAGGTTTCCCTTGTCTTTGATCTTCTTGATAGATTCGACACTCTCACTGATGGATTCGTAGAGATTGGCCAGAATCAATTCGCTTAGGCGCAAGTTCATACTAGCATGGAGCTGATTGGCTAGGGTTATGTACTTATTGGCCACTTGAAGAGACCTTGTGCAGAACACAAATTTCGACAGCCAAAGTGTGAGAAAGGCTATGTGTTCTATATCTGATACATCAACAGAGTCCTTGTCATGGTAATGGGCAATGAAAGGGGAGTATGAAGAAAAACTAGTTTCAAAAGCTATGGTATTTTTGTCCAGTACAGTTGGATCGAAAGCTGCCCCTAGTGGACTAAGACCTACTATGGCGCCTAGGTTGAAGATAGTGGGGGTTACTATTCTGCAAGGAAGGTGAAAAGTGTTGTAGGTGTTATCCCAAAGTAGAGGGAAGCAAGAATCATGTTGGTGCAGTAGCCATGGCCTTCCTTCGACAACTGGATCAAGTCATAAATGCTGATTTTCTTCCAGTTCTTACCCTTGACTTTTTCGATTTTGTCTACCCAATCTACATATTCAGAGGGGTCTTTCGACCAAGGACAACTTCTAAAAATCCTAGGCTGATTCATGTATGTCAAATTTAGGGCAGCCGGTTCAGCGTGTTTTGGTGATTTATCAGTAGATTTGGGTGTTTTTCCTGCGCCTATGGGTTTTGTACGCGAATAAGTGGGAAAAAAATCCTTAAGGCGAGTTTGATTAGCATTAGGGTTAGGAAGATGGTGTCATACCCTAAATTTGTCCTACCCTATTTGTTTTTCCCCTCTAAAAGGGTCATTTGATCCGTGGCCACGATTTCCCGATATTTGCTCATTGTGACTAATAAGCTTTGTAGATATTTTCGCGTTTATGATCTAAGCCAAGGTGTTAAAGGTTATTTTGTGGAGGATTAATCGTGTAGGCGTATTCGGTTGTGCGAAAGATAGGCTTAAAGTGTGAAAAGTATTCGAAATAGAAGATTTCAGAAGGAAAAGCTCAAATTTACGCCCAAACTCATTCTTCATGTCCTAAGGTTCAAAGAAAAGCCTTGATTTCCATTTGATCTTAAGGAATGATCCATTTGTAGTGCTTGGTTTCAAAGTGTTATCATGTAATTAATTTATATTGTTTCAAGAGTCATGTTATGTCAAGAGCTGCGGCAATTTGTTTCTAGCATAGTATGTTTGAATCCACAAAGGAAAGTGAAGCATAGTATGTTTGAATCTACAAAGGAAAGTGAAGCATAGTAAGGTTTCAATGGATTTGTAGTGTTCAAAAGCTACTCCTCGAGAGATTTGAGAATTAAACCCAAGGGCTTACATTCAATGCCACTTCAAGTTAGCATACAACAATGTCTCAACATTCAGTCATGCCTTCACCAAACACAGAATTATATTTTCTTAAATTACAAGGATTTAACACTAAACAAACACCAGCACTACCAGCTGCAATGATATTCAGTTACTTGTTTTTTGACAACTTGAATCACCATGCTGCCAGATTGATATTCGGCCAACCGTCAGGCGTTTCTTCCCGCAAAATTCCGCCAGAGACGAAGTCTGCACCTGCAAAACAAAGGAGACCAATTGCTCAGCACATGAAAATAATCAATTAAGAAGTGCAAAATAAATTGCATTATAGGATGCACTTGGCACAAACTCAAAAATAGCAAAACAAGTTTAAGCTGGATTCAGTTCAATCTTTAAGACAACATTCTTGATACAAATTGCAAAAGTTTCATTACAATGTCCCATTGGATTGGATTCAAAAGGTGACATACATCATGAGATCCAAGTTTCATTCCAATAATAAGAAGCTCAAATAATTTGGATTAGCATAATACCAGCTCATTCACTTATCAAAGAATCGATCCAAAATTGCCTTCATGTTCAAAATTCCTAACGTTTTATCTTCATGTTATTATTCATATGAGCTTCCTGCAACAAATGCACAACAGAAGTCTGTCAAACTAGTGCAGCAGATGAATGAAGTCAGAGAAAAAACAATATGGATACCATGTTACACATGTGATCTACGAGGAAGTATACGTTGTATCAAGTTAAACAACCTTTTGCATCAATAGGACTAATACACATAGTCAAATGGTTGAACACTCCTTATATGGACGTATTGATGTTGATCCTAGAGCTGGCAGTTCAGTTTAGCTTCATTAGATGCACCTAGCAGGAATGTCGCAAAATTTGTTAGCATTAATTCTTGTTGCTAGACTATACCATGTTGGAAAGTCCTTTGGCAAAAAGATCTCTGCTCACAGAAAAAGAGAGAAAAAGTTTATGACAGAATCATGATTACAGAAATCAGACTAATAGCGAAATCATTTGACAAGAGATGTCGAAAAAAACTCAGAACTTAATAGATTACCTTTGAACTATGATTCTGAGAGATGTCTTGGCAGGTTTCTTTCTTTTAGCATTTCACGAAATCCCTCGAAGTCTGCTGATAGAATTCAAATGGATGGTCCCTTGGAACTGCACAAACAGGAAAGCCATGTTAGTCCCTAGCATGAGCATAATTTAAGGGAGATATAAGGATGCTTCAATGCATTTACAATGTACCAAAATGCAGCTACAAGTTTTTCACTGCGACAACCCTGATCGAGTTTGTCTTCAATATCCAGCCACAGCTTTAAGGCTTGCCATAATCACCATTTAGGTGCTTTTCTCCATGATAAAGTGGACGTTTACCTGCGAAAAAACACAACAGTTGCACCATACATTTAGTAATAATAAGAAGGCTTTGTGTCAACTGAAGGATGAGATGTAAACCAGTCCCAGTTTTGAATCAACTCCTCACCAATGCAGCCTCATAACAGTCAAATAATGCCAAACGAATTTGGTCGTTCATCAGGGCACAGGTTGCAAAATCCGAATCTGCAGGGCAATACCAAATTTCAGCCAAAAGTCAATCCAAAAGTGCGGCAAATAAGTTAAGAATAAAGGACAGAAAACGTGAGATTTAATTCCACGACAGGCAATAAACATCATAGATACAGAGATTAGTCAACAACTTTCTTTGAGAAGCTTTCTGAGCAAGAAAGCAGTGAGAAGCGTGCCTATAAGGATTTTGTTCGGCTTCCTTGGCAAAACCAGTACAACCAAAGTTCACATTCAATGTCAGCTAGTGTCTCAGTTCAATTTGCTAATAGTGGTATTACTGGTACCAGTGCTCCTGCATCAGGACAGATGAACCCTGGCTACTCTCTAACTGCAGGATATGAGGGGCTATCTCGACCAATAGATGATATGCCAGAACTTAGTTTTACTCCACATCGTAGTGCTTCCTCAATTAACATTAGAGCAGCAGACAATGTTTCTCAACATAGTATGGAGAAAGATTTTGTTGCCTCGTTTCCTTCAACTGCTTCCACCCCCGAGTTGCACGCAGTAGATTCTTCAGACGCTGTGAAAGAATCTGGAGCGTCTTCCCAGCCACTGGTTTCATCAGGTGCCGTCAAAGCACATTGGAAGTAGCTCCTTGGAATCATCTCTCTCTACAAAGGGATGCTCTGGATAAATACCAGATTGCTGCACCAAAAGTTCATATTAGCTGAAAAATAATAATGAGGTTGTAAGTACTGAATGATACATAAAAAAGCTCCATTCATGCCATCACAAACCAGTCATGCTAACTTCAATGCAGCCACAACCGCAACACAATGCATCAAAGTTGTTGCCGTCTCAGTCGCAGAAGTCCCAGCACCAAGACCCCTTGCAAAATCAGATGGAGTTTGAACATGTTACTCTCACGGCTTCGAATGGGCAAAGCACAACATCAGCAATAACCTCAGCGGATACTGAACCAGCAAGGCACCTTGTGCACTGTAACCAAGCAAGGAAGATGAAGCTTATTAAGGATAGAATTGAAGCATAAATTGAGAAGACTTAAGAAAAAGAATGAGACCTCTTTACCACTTGATGCTTGACACTACAATTAACTGTTAGGAGCTCCACACTAGTTCTGCCAAGGCATTGTTCATACGACTATGTCAAGACCTGCAAAATGCCAAGAGAATCGATTCATCATCATGATCAGGGTTCTCATCACAACTAGGGATAAATCACTGAATTTGAAATGAGAAGAATTGAAAAGCAAGCACGAGAGAAACATCCAGAGGATTTCATCAACCAATGAAATACAGAGTACACAGTTCATTACGGAAATAAGTACGTTCGATTGCACATAGAAGCTTATGATCACAACAGACACATAAGGATGTACCTTATTTCAAGCTCAAGACAAAACCTCATGAACCAAAATCATCACTTCCAAATCTCCTTATCTGATTTGTTCTGTACATAAAAGGCCACCATCCAATTCTTCACCCACTTAAGCTCTGAACTTGGTGATAGACTCCTCCATTAAGGTATACATGAAAGAGATTAGAACACAGTCAATAAATCATTTAACATCCAAACCAAAACAAGTTGTAGAATATTCAAAAAAAAGCAAAATGGAAATCAAAATTCTCAACCAAGAGGCACAATATCATAATTTCAATACAAAGGTACTGCAGCAAGAACTTCACGCATTGAAGCAAGTTTGAGACAATACGAAATGTTCCGAAAAGCTTCACTCTCAAAGGGAAAATACAATGTCACTCACAAATACAGGTAAAGCACGAAAACAAAGAGATTGATCAGTATTTGCAAGCAGAAACAAAGCAGATGGTCAAAAATCAATTCGAAATCAAGGGACCCCACAAGGCTTCTAGAGGTTGGCTACAGACAAAAACAAATAACAATGAGTCACAATATTGGTCCCCACACAATATCAGTAGAAAATATCACTCAAGATTTGCTCCTAACGGCTTGTTTCTCACTCATCAGTCCTCACAACATTCGCAAAAAAAAACTCTCACGTACAAACCTGACCTCACACGATTCCCTCAGCCACACACGTGCCAAAAGTCCCTATAAAAGCCTAAATCATTGGCACTGAAAAGAGGACACCAATCATTGTGAAAACAGAAGCTACCAATACACAGACAGAAAACCCTAATTACTTATAGCTCACCAACAGTGGCCATTAGAGCTTCACATCGAAGCTCTAATTGGAGGTTCGAGCTCAACCCCTCAGCTACTTCATAACACTCAATAACCAGTAAGCAACGACATACAAATAAAGAAGCCGAAAGCCAGAAGAAGAAGATTGAGGCTGAAAGGAAGCGAGACCATACCTTGAAGCATACTTGAATCACGATTCTTCGATTGAGGTAGCTTTCACCTTCTTTTACTCCTTTCTGAACTTGCTTGGTGTGATGCAAATCTTTGAAGCCATATTTAAAAAGATTAGGGTTTGATTGGGGATCAGGGTTGTTTTTATGGCATGTGTGTGTCGATTTGATGATGCACGATGAGGTTGTTGTTCTATGAGGAAACAACAGTGGAGTGTGGGGATGAAACTAATCGGTGTCTAATGTTCGATTCCGCCTAGTGTTTGAGTTTTTGATTTACGAATGAAAATGTGTTGAATTTGATGAAACGGTGTGGTTGTTTCACAATCGGTTATCGAAGCAAGGGTTGTTTGAATCTGAGTGATCTGTGATGCACGATGAGGGTTTGTTGATGATTCTTCTTCTTGAAGAGGAAAATGAACCAAGTGTGAGATCCTTTCGGAAGAATGCGTTCCCATTCGTTCTGTCTTCTTAGAATAATTTTCATTTCTTATTTTATTTTAAAAGTAAATTTAATATTTTTAAGCTGGTCCCAAGGATGAACACGTGATTTGAGGGCTGAAATACTTCCCCAGGTCTGCAAAATGGGGTGACCGATGATGCTACTATGCTAGGTCTTGTTTTTTTTTTATTCATACGACTTGCTTTTTTTATTATGCTCATGAATCACCAGCCCATTTGTTTTTGTTATGTTTCATGTTGTTTTATAAAAATCTAAAAAATCTAAAAAATATTTTTATCAATTAATTATTTAATCAAATTAATTAATTTACTAATTGATTTAATTAAATAATTTAATTTAATTAATTAATTATTTTCTTTTTTAAAATTTCAAAATTCAAAAAAACATTTTCTTAACTTTATTTTCAAATTGTTAATTTCTCTATTTTTTTGTGTGATTAAGTTCTCCTTGTATAAAAAAATTCAAAAATATTTTTATTGACTAATTTAATTAAATAATTTTATTTAATTCGATTAATTAATTCGATAATTAATCTAATTAAATATTTCTATGTGATTAATTAGTTTTTTTTCACCTTTGCTCGATTATGTGTGTGATGAATGTTTGCGTATGCTCGATCCTCTTGGCTTGTGATATGATAATATGACTGCTTGTGCGATTACTTTTGTATTTTTGACGATAAATTGCTAAGTAAAAAACGAACGCACACCAAGACTAATCATTTCAAAGATAAACGAAATCTTTGGTCCAACGCCAAATAAACATCCATATGCACTTCACTTCATACACACACGTAAGTCGATCGTTCCTCGATCGCCATCTGCACGAACTTTGCACCTTACACTTTTAGCAACCTTTTCCAATTTAATAAATCAACGCATTGCGCTTGTTTTCCATAGCTAGTCTTTAGCCTATTTCCTCAACTTTACGAGTCGAGCACATTGTGCCTCGCTAACAAAACCAACAAATAAACTTCCATTTGCATTCACCTTAAACTTCAAAAAAACCGAAATGTTACTTCTTAGATCCAAACCCTTGATCCAACATCAAGCGGTCTTAGGAAACAAAACACTTCAATAAATACGAGGAAAATTGCACGCCACGAGCCTTAAGTGATAGAAAGGGGGATAACAAGCTTTCGTTACTCGCTCCGATTATTTCGACGCAGGACACTCGTCTTGTTGGGCGAGATAAACTATCCATAGTCTTTAGTGCAAATGGACTCTTAAATCCTTTCATCGAAGAAAGGTAATAAAATCAACCACCAATAACCATATCAGGCCGAACTACGAAGCTCTGACTTTCCCATTGCACAAGGGAATACGTAGGCACGAGGATCTCAATCCTTGCCGAGCCCCTAGGATCAATAAACCCTTTAGTTCAACAAGTAATCATAAGTATAGACATCCTTTCGCGCGTGACAACCTAGATGGTTCCCATCGAGTACGATGGATGTAGGAGGTGCTAATACCTTCCTCCTACATAACCGACTTCCGAACCCCGACAATGGTTTGCAATGACCTTGTTTTATCCCTTCTTGGTGGTTTTATCTATATTTTCCATTTCCCTCTTCGGGAATAAATAAAATTAGGTGGCGACTCTCAAGTCAGCCCAGCCGCGACCGCGTTCGCGAGGGATCGTATTTTTCGAGGTACGACAGCTGGCGACTCTGCTGGGGACTGGTTCAACCCTATGCAAGTCGAGCTTAGTCTAGGTTTCCACGCTTGGTTGGATGTTTGATTATGTGTTACCTGTTTATCGCTTTCTTTATTGCTTTACATTTTATATCCTTATTGTGGATCTTTGGTACTGGATCGATACTTTGATCAAAACAACTTGAGGGAAAGGCTCTATACCCGGGTCTATGAGTGTAAACATAAGTTAGCGAGGTTGTGTAGTATGGGCTCCCGAGGGAACCTCTCTCGTGGGTTGTCGATACGAAAACCTCACTCGGAGTAGATTTTAATGGAATTACTGACAACCGTCAAGCTTTTGGCGTGTGTGCTCAGTTGTTTTCATTAAAGTCGTTGACTCTGAGGACCTTTAGAACCTTTTGGTTAAAACATCGGTTGATGGTTGCGTAGTATTAGGGCACCAGGGTTCGCCCTCGCGTGGCTCGATACGAAAACCTCACTTGGAATAGACTTACTCAATGGAGTTGATTGACTGTCAAGAATATATGAAATTGACACGTGCATCAAACAATTGAGGAAGGTCCATAACTCCAGGACTTTGTTCTAAACCTCATGCCGACGATCACGTAGTATGGGGCACCAGGAGATTTCTCTCTTGCGTGGCTCGATACGAAGATCTCACCCAAACGAAATCCATATGGTGGAGTCAATCAACCGTCATGTTGATGGCGTGTGTGATGAACATCCATATGAATTGTTAACTTTGGTATCCTTAAACTGTAGAGGTCACCTGGTGAGTTCCTTATGAGGAGAATAATCAAAGTATCCTCCATCCCATACCTTTGGTCCTATGATCCTAGATCCTGCATTTCATTTATACATCATTTCATACGCATTGCATATCATTTTCCCAGAACCAAAGAGCTTACCCATCTTTTGTCCATATCAGAGTTGATTTCTCGACACTTGTATCAGACTTGAAGTAGCTTTAAGGACTGTGGATCCTTTGGAGCGAAGCCATGTTAATTTAAGAAGAGATGTAGACTCAATGAAGAAACAGGTGGAGCAACTTGTGGAGGCCATGATAGCCCTGGCAAAAAGAGAGGACAACATTCAACGAACAGCAGTTGGGGATTCTATTACACAAAAGTGTCACATTGTTAGGAATGAGAATTCTTCATCAGTTGACGCCATGGAGTATCATAGCTTTTCAATCTCCGCGCCTAATCCCAGAGGGTCAAACCTGGTATTGAATGCTGAACAACCTCAAAATCCTGAGTTTGCTGAAAGATGTCGTGTGTTGGAAGAGAAATTTGAGGCCTTAAAAGGACATGATGCTTTTGGTCTGAATGCTTCTGACTTATGTTTAGTTCCTGATGTGGTAATCCCTCCTAAGTTCAAAATGCCAAAATATGAGAAGTACGAAGGAGATAGTTGTCCAAAGAATCATTTGGTGATGTTCTGTAGAAAAATGACCACTCATACTAAGAACGATAAATTGATGATTCACTGTTTCCAAGACAGTTTGAGTGGAGCATCATTGAACTGGTATACACAGCTAAAAAGTAGCCATATCCAATCATGGTTGGACTTGTCCAGTGCTTTTATGAAGCAATATGACTACAATCTCGACATGGCTCTAGACTGCATGCAACTGCAATGGTTATCTCAAGAAAGCGATGAACCATTCAAAAAGTATGCTCAAAGATGGAGAGAGTTAGCTGCTTGTGTTCAACCACCAATCTTAGAGAAAGAGCTGGTTGGCTTATTTATGGATAGTTTGCAAAGTCCGTATATCGAAAGAATGATAGGCAGCTCTTTTCCCGGCTTTTCACAATTGGTGTCAGTTGGAGAACGAATTGAGATCTTACTCAAGAGTAGAAAAGTACAGGACATCTCAGACGTCCAGACTAGTGAAAGCGAATCAATTGTCAGTTCCCAAGAAACAGGGGAGGAAATTAATGCAGTTTGGGAAACTCTACAAACCCCACCTCCAGTGCCTTACCAACATCACCCATGCAGAGGATCTCCTCAGTATCGACAACAGGTTGCATATCAAGAGCCAATGCAACAACCACGTACTCCCCAACGGCGTCCTTACTACACTAAAAGAGCAAAAAGGCATTTTGACCAACTGTCGATGCTTCACAGTCACATACTTCAACGTTTGATTAAAAGTGGATTGGTAGAACCAAGGAAGATAGATCTAATGCCTCTTCCGCATCGACCAAACTTTGATCCTAATGCTTATTGTGGCTTCCATGCCAACTCACCGGGACATTCAACTGATGATTGCCAACAATTCAAAAATAAAGTCCAGGATCTGATTGATTCCAAGGTAATCTCATTCACACCTCAAGGAATTCAAATCCACAATCAGGCAGGCTCATCAATCCATGTCATGGAAGAAGTTGCTGAGAGTACATGCGAAGATGGTTCTCAAACTGATCTTGAAGAGCAATTCTGAATTAAGGAATCTCAACAGTAAATCAAAGCCCAGTTCCTCAACACTGGCAATCTTTAGCTCGTATCTTTACTTTGCATTTGTATTTCCTTTTCTGTTTGGTGCTACTTGCTTTTAAGAACTGTTGTCTTTAGTGGTAATATTAATGTAATGAACATGCATGTTTTGAACGAATCCATTCGTATTCACTCACATTTTCCCACTTATTTCAAAAAAATAATATAAAAATGCACTTTACCTCCTTTATCACATTGTTAGCAAATATTTGAGGGAGGATGACGAAAACGAAATACCCATAATTGCTGATAATATGCTTTCCGAAAGAATCTTGCTGATGATATACAGGCATTGTTTCAAACTCCCAAACACTGGAGATATAAGGAGTTAATCCCTAGACAACCACTTCGAGCCTAGAAGTAGGAGTTTATTTCGAATATTCAAAACCCTTATATTTAACCAGGGACAGGGTAGTGTTCAGTTAACTTGACTATGCATCCAAACTACAAGGCAAAACATTCCAATCCGGAGATCCATCCATGACCAATGACTTGGCAGTTACAATCCTTCAACAAAAAAAGAAAAAATAGAAGAGCCCGCTAAGTTGAACATCCTAATAGGAGACTTAGGCAAAAGTTAGGGCAATCCCGATGGAATAAAAACTTCAAGAAGATAGTCCATGCAAAATTAGGGATCACAAAAGAAAAACAGTAGAAAAAGGTTGTCAAAATCCTCAGCAAAAAACAAAATAAGTTGCAGTGACCATCTTATCCAAAACCAAAAGGGTCACTAACATCCCAGAAAAATGAATAAGGTGATTGTCATTTCAAGAAAGTCTAGAACAATCATCTTCAACCATTACACCTTCACGATCTCATAGGAGACAAATATGTGTGTCATTTAACTGAATGTAGGACTGGAGAACATCACGAAGTTGGGTGGGTACAAAAATATTTGAGCCTATATCCTTTGTTTCATAAACCGTGAACCAGACCACGATACAACCCTCAAAAGACCTAATTGAAGCAGGGTTTATTCTGAAAGCGTATTTCAGCAAGGTTGCGTAAGCTGACTCCTAAAAGATTTGCTGATCTTCTCCTTGTTTATTTCACAAATCACTTGCTAAATCAGCACTACGTTTGGACATCTGATCCATTCGTCACACACTATCACATCATTCAAATAAATGATTTTTTTCAAAACTCGCATGAATATTGCATTAAAATTACCATTTATGTACAAATAAATTTTAATTGCAAGTCAGTACTTAGCATCTAAGGAAATTTCAAACAAGGAAAAGTCAAAGATGAGCTTGAGAATTCATTGGCATTGACTCGAATCAAGATCACTCCTAATCAGGGGCAAGACTTTCAATGACTGTATGGACATGAGAATTGGTTGGTCGAAAATCAAATCTTCAAGCGTTAGAATTAGACTATCTCAATTAGCAACCTATCTGGGACAGATAATTCATGATCACCAAATTCAAGATGATTCCTTCCAAAGGCTCAGACAGGGGCAACTCCCCATGAGACCCATATACTGGGACAATTTGTAACATGTCAAATTAGGGTACAATCATTCTCGAGGCTTCCATTTAAAGAAGATTCTTTCAAAGTCCCTACAGACTGGGGCAAGGCAGTTATAAAATGAGGCCTTAGGGTTAAGCCAAAGCATAATCAACATGCATTGATTATGTCGCTACGCTCATTTGAAAGTCATCATGACATCAGTCAAATACGTTGAAGTTCTCACAGTAACTTACAACTTCAACAATGGCTCAAGACTTGGGGCACCAAATATGGTCGTATCTATCCTCCGACCAGATTATCGTCGGATACCAAGTGTCGAGAAGTCAATACCCTCCACCACCCCAAAAAGTCCAATTATATTGGCAACCACCAAAAATCTTAAAGTCCAGTTTCATTGGCACCCTTATAATTTTTAAAAGTCCACTATGGTGGTAACTACTAGAAAGCCAAAAGTCCAACTATGTTTGGCACATCTCAAAAGTCTAACAGTGTTTAGCACAACGCAAAGGTCCAAGTCCTCTTGGCATTTCTCACAATCCAATCTTAGTCAACCCTGTGTTGATGATACCTTTTCAACTCCGTGTTGATACCTTTTCAACCCCGTGTTGATACCTATACCTTTTCAACCCTGTGTTGATGATACCTTTTCAACCCCGTGTCGATACCTTTACCTTTTCAACCCCGTGTTGATACCTTGCCTTTTCAACCCCGTGTTGATATCTTTTCCTTTTCAACTTTGTGTTGATATCTTTACCTTTTCAACTCTGTGTTGATATCTTTATCCTTTTCAACCCCGTGTTGATACCTTTCCTCTCTCAACCCCGTGTTGATACCTTTAGCTTTTCAACCCCGTGTTGATACCTTTGCTTTCTCAACCCTGAGTTGATACCTAGTGAGTCTTTTCACCCTTGCTTTCAAAACCACTAAAAAAACCGAAAAGTCCACCCGTGGAGTGGCATCTTTCCAAAGTCCAATTTCGTTGGCAACTATCAAAAAACTTACCTCCAGCATATACAACCATTTGCATTGTCACAAGCATGGCATGCATAGCATTTTTGTCCAAAAAACAAGAATGTCATCAAACGCAGTCATATTAATCATTAGCATATAACAAAGCATTTGCATTAGAATCATTTGTAACTGCATTTTCATAAGAATCATCGTGCATCATGCAATGTACGAGGTCATATCAGGATAGCACAGTAGGATCCAGGACATGCATCCAGGATTTTCCTTTCTCAAAGTTGAGGGTATTCCTCTGAAAGGAGCTGATATCCCGCATACGCTTACGGATTTTATTCCCCAGCAAATCATTCTTCAACTATATAGTTGATGGTGATGTTGTCCACCATCTTCATTGCTCTCCAAGCAGAGAGTATTCTGAAAGACTGTTGAGATACTGCTTCGACATTCTTCGGAGAACCTTAATCGAAAAGGTACTGCTTCGCAAGACACGAAGAATCTTATGTTCAGTAAAGATTTTGTTCTAGCATCATTGAAGATCCTTGAATATAAGGAACTTCTTCACGTGACCTAGAAAGTCTTATGCCATGAGGGAGAGATACTGCTCTAAATATCCCCAAAGAGCCTTCATTAGTAAGGTACTGCTTTGCCTGGATTAGAGAATCTCATATTGTGATGGAGATACTGTTCTGGTATCATTGAAGATCCTTGTATATAAGGAACTGCTTCGCATGATCTAGAAAATCTTGCAACATTTGGTAAAGATACTGTTCTAGTATCACTGAAGATCCTTAAATATAAGGAACTGCTTCGCATGATCTGGAAAATCTTATACCATTTTCTTCGAGATACTGCCCTAAATATTTCCAAAGAGCCTTTATGGTAAGGTACTACTTTGATGAGCTAGGGAATCTCATTGTTCGAGATACTGCTTTGGCCTCCTCCGAAGAACCTTAATCGAAAAGGTACTGCTTCGCAAGATCCGAAGAATCTCATGTTGTGTTTAAGATACTGTTCTAGTATCACTGAAGATCCTTAAATATAGGGAACTGCTTCACATCTAGAAAGTTTTGCACTATTTATTCGAGATATTGTTCTAGCATCCACAAAAGAGCCTTCATTGGTAGGGTACTGCTTTGGTGAGCTAGAGAATCTCATTGTTCGAGATACTGCTTTGGCCTTCTCCGAAGAACCTTAATCGAAAAGGTGCTGCTTCACAAGACCCGAAGAATCTCATATCGTGATCGAGATACTGTTCTAGTATCATTGAAGATCCTTGTATATAAGGAACTGCTTCGCATAGTCTGAAGAAAATATTATACCGTTGTATTCGGGATACTGCCCTAAATATTCCCAAAGAGCCTTCATTGGTAAGGTACTGCTTTGATGAGCTAGGAAATCACATTGTTCGAGATACTGCTTTGGCCTTCTCTGAAGAACCTTAATCGAAAAGGTGCTGCTTCACAAGACCCGAAGAATCTCATATCGTGATCGAGATACTGTTCTAGTATCACTGAAGATCCTATGTTTAAGGAACTGCTTCACATGATATGAAAATCTTACCCCATTTATTCGAGACATTGTTCTAACGTCCACAAAGAGCCTTTATTGGTAAGGTACTGCTTTGATGGACTAAAAGAATCTCATGCTTGTTAAGATATTTGTTCTAGAGTCATTGAAGAGCCCTAGCCAAAGGAAACTGCTTCGTATGACTTAGAAAATATCATGCCATTGTTAAAGATGTTGCTCTAAGTAGCAATGGAGAGCTTTGAGTGTGAGGAACTTCTTTGTTGGATCAGAGAACATCATTGATTAAGATGTTGATTTGGACATTTTTCGAAGAGCCTTTATTGTTAAGGAACTGCTTCGCACGACCCAAAAAAAATCGCACGTTTTGTTAGATTTTTGTCCCCGAAGATCCTTAATTTATAAGGGGCTGCTTCATACGACTTAAGAATTATTCATCAAGTTGGGATACTGCTTTGTTAGTACGAAGAATCTCAGATACATTTTGTACAATTTCCCAATCTTATCCTCATTTCCATTTCAATGGTGTCGCATTTTCTCTCTTGCCGGACAAATTTCGGGATCTTCTTATATCTAATTGACTTTTACCCTAAAACCGAACGCCATGCAGCGGTTCACTTTCTCGGGTCCAAGGCAATTAGATAGGGGCATCTGTCATACCCTAAATTTGTCCTACCCTATTTGTTTTTCCCCTCTAAAAGGTCATTTGATCCGTGGCCACGATTTCCCGATATTTGCTCATTGTGACTAATAAGCTTTGTAGATATATTCGCGTTTATGATCTAAGCCAAGGTGTTAAAGGTTATTTTGTGGAGGATTAATCGTGTAGGCGTATTCGGTTGTGCGAAAGATAGGCTTAAAGTGTGAAAAGTATTCGAAATAGAAGATTTCAGAAGGAAAAGCTCAAATTTACGCCCAAACTCATTCTTCATGTCCTAAGGTTCAAAGAAAAGCCTTGATTTCCATTTGATCTTAAGGAATGATCCATTTGTAGTGCTTGGTTTCAAAGTGTTATCATGTAATTAATTTATATTGTTTCAAGAGTCATGTTATGTCAAGAGCTGCGGCAATTTGTTTCTAGCATAGTATGTTTGAATCCACAAAGGAAAGTGAAGCATAGTATGTTTGAATCTACAAAGGAAAGTGAAGCATAGTAAGGTTTCAATGGATTTGTAGTGTTCAAAAGCTACTCCTCGAGAAATTTGAGAATTAAACCCAAGGGCTTACATTCAATGCCACTTCAAGTTAGCATACAACAATGTCTCAACATTCAGTCATGCCTTCACCAAACACAAAATTATATTTTCTTAAATTACAAGGATTTAACACTAAACAAACACCAGCACTACCAGCTGCAATGATATTCAGTTACTTGTTTTTTGACAACTTGAATCACCATGCTGCCAGATTGATATTCGGCCAACCGTCAGGCGTTTCTTCCTACCTAGTTCATTCCTCATGATAATTGGTTTAGTGCTTGTTGATTCTTCTCTGAATGATCATGTATCCGCTGGTTATGATTTGCTAACGATTTAAACCATAAGAGGTTTGTTGTGGACTTGATTGTGGTTGTAGACTCTGGCCAGTGTGTTGAATTCAAGTGAATTTTAAAGAAATATGGATTCTCATTTTCAGGATCACAACTTGAACATCTGCTTTCAAGTAACTTTTAAAGCCTATTTCAACTTGATTACCAGCTTTGTTTTGGCAAATGTTGAATTATGTCCAAGGTTATGGTAGAGTGATGATTGGGGTGAATTTGGTTCAAGTTGAGGGCTTTGTCCAAGAAATATTGGATTTGTTGATCGAGAGTTTAAGAACAAGATTGAAGGTCAGGTTATATTGGATCTCCATTAGGATTGAGATACTGTCATTTGGCTTTATGGTAGAATGCAAAGGGCTTTACTCCTAAGTTCAAGGATGTTATCATGTGGGCTTAAATGCTTGTTTCTAAAAATGACCATTCAAGATTCGAGGAAAGGATGATTTTATCTTTAAGACATACTTGGTTCATGATCTAAATTCAAATCATTTGTTAGATTAATGAAGTCAAGAGGCTCATGGTAAAACTAATCTATGATTGAGGATCATGTTCCAATTATAATATGAGTGGAAGGTGTGGTAAATAATAAAGATGACACATGATAATATGTCTTGGTTATAATTCTAGTGTCATGACTTGATCTCTAAGCATGTCATAATTCTAGTTATTTTGATTACAAAGCGCAAGAATGTTTGCAAAGCCCCATGATACGATGTCCAATAGACAAATAATTTGAAAAAAGAAGTTCAGGTGACATAATTAATACCAAGTTCTCATGGCACAAAAATTCAACCAATGTTATCATTTGTACTCAAAGTTGCAGAATTATTTCTAAAACTCAAATGAGTCTCTAATCATGCCACAATTTCCTGCTTGGATAAAGTTCACAAGTTCAGCAGACTTTCATTTAAAGACACCAAAGCTACAAAAGATATGGTTTTAAGTTGAAATCAAAAGTGTCATTACACATGTTTAATTTTATCATAAGATTAAGTATCGAGACGTTGCAAGCTTCATTCATCATTAAGGCTTCCAAGATCCAAGACAATTTCCATGGCCAATGTCCTTCATTAAGCCAATCCTCATGCTTCACCAAGCTCATGGATATTGAAAGTGAATTGAGGTGCCCCCACCTAAGTCTTGTCTCATACAAGCTGCTGCCAAACTCCATATCAACCATCAAGTTCCCCTCCCTGTGTCAAGTCTTTCACTCATTGTTGTGATATTAGTCAGGCTGATCCTGCGAAATCTGTAGAAAGGAAGCATAAATATGCTACGAGTCAATGGTTTTGTTCAGTTCATGTACTAGCTAAGCGACGAGTATGAGCAACTGTGAAAGTAAGGTTCTTTGGCATTGATCAATGAGTACGCAGCTGTGAGAGTTAAATACTTACTGTTTGGCATTAAGTCTTCACTAAACCTCCATACTCCTAAGGCATTCAGCTATGCTACAGGTGACGGTAAAAAAGCAGCTCCATCCTCATGCTTCAAGATTCAGTGTTATGTCCTCAGAATTCTCGCTGCAATGAATAATCAAGTCATCAACACTATTGACAATATGATTTCGCAAACATGTCATAATCGATGATGAAGTACATATCATTCTAGAAACATATGCGACGGGGAAGACTGCCACTCCATAACGTACGGCTTATGCCAATTCATGCTTCGACTACAGCTTTTGCGAATACCTCCCTTTGAACGATCAATGACAAGATTCGGAAACATTCTAAGTCAACTGGTAAACAAGCAGGAACACGATTCAGCCACTAAGTGCTATCCATGTTACTATTCTGATCGAGAAAGACCTGCAAAAGCCATTACACGGAGAATGAGAATTGTACAAATCTCAAACACACTCTACTTAGGTCCAGGAAGATTGTTACCACAAGGAGTCTCGGACCTCATGCAATCAATGCCGCAAGATGCACATCCTATGTTTGTTCTTGTCAATGCTTTAAGTGCCTTATCTGCTTATCATCCTGATGCAAATCCTGCTCTCAGAAGTCTTGATATCTACAGCTCAAAATTGGCAGGAAGGCCGCCTGTGCTCTCATCCAGCAAACTGTCTTATGTTGAGAATTTCCTTTACATGCTTGATTCTCGTGGCAATCCTTCATTAATCCAACCACTCGTACTTCTCTAAGAAGATAGACGGAGCATAATAGATGCAACCTGCAAGTTCAGTCATCTTTACGTCCCACAAAATAGAAACAAATCCTAAGGAACTAAGGTTATGCTTCATAAACAATGAAAATACTCACTAAGCCCATCTACAGCAAGTACCCTAATTTTCAGGCTAGTGTATGTTTGTTTTCTGTCAGTTTGCAGCAAGCATGAACTCCATGGCTTCCTTTCCAAGAATCTGAATTTTACCTACAATGTAATAAGGAAAATCAGTTGAAGTAGTTTAGTTATGATAAATGCTAGGAAATGTGCAAGTTCTTCAACATGTCACGTATAAATCCTGCAGACACGAGTGGCACCACAACAGTAGATTTGACATTATCATAATGAGGTTAACAAGGTTCAGTTTGATGCAAAAGAAAAGAAATACAAAAGAAGTTAATGCATTGTTTAAAGATCATGACAAAAGGAGATATATGAATGAGAAGTCAGAAGTTCATTTGTAAATCAGTTCTACTACAAGCAAGAAAATCCAAAGTTTATGCAGCAAAAGTGTCAAAGCTAGGCAAATGTTGATACCAATGTTTGAATAACAGTCAAATACAGACAACGCTGTGTTTAAGTCGGAACAAGGATGCATTTAACACAAAAATTCATCAGCAAATAAGGGTACACCAAACAGAATGAAAGGGTATCAATGGTGACCAAGATCCAAGCTAAAACTAACATTCAAAAGTTCGATAATTCGAACAAGTTCAAGAAGTGATTTACCTCGATCATTATCCAAAGCTTCATCAATTTTCAAACTGATGCCTTAATCTGCAAGTCTCCTTTCCATGCGCATATATCAGGCTTGCAAGCAACAACATAAGATTAGTTACATCAGTATGGAAGCAAGTTTAAATGCAAAATGATGCTGACAGTAGAAAACTTCACATGAAAGTCTGGGATCACAGCAAGTTATACCTCATCAAGGTCAAACTTCAAAAAAAAAATCCAAATGCAAAACAAGTGAATTCCTGCACCAGGAAAGCAAATTCACTTAATAAAAAACAGACAAAAATATTCATAGCAGTAAAAATCACGAGTTGAAATTCAACAAAATTCAGTAGGGCCCACTCCCTTTCCAGAAGATCGCTACAGACAAAAAATTGAAAAGAATGACTCACCAAGCTAAGAGGTCCCCACAAGATTTTGCTGCGAATCTTCTCTAACGGATTGCGGTAGCCAACTTTTATCCCATCCATGATTTTCGCTCACTCGCACATGCCAAATCTTCTTCTTCACACGTATTAGCCTCAAATCTTCTCCCTATAAAGCCAATCATTTGCAATCATTGAGCGGACACCTGAAAAAAACCCTATCACAGAGAACAACTGAAAATTCCGCAAGAATCATCATCAAAAACCCTAATTACTAAAGCTCAACGGAGACCCTTTTCAACTCTGATTTTCACACTGAAAGTTAGAGTCGGAAGAGCTAAACCTCATTCCTTCAAATCAAGTATTCACAGATTCCGAAAACAAGAAGAAGTTTGTAATCGAGAGGGAACGAAGAAATACCTTGAAGAAAATTCGAAGCACGTTTATCCAATTGAGGTAGCTCTTCGTCTCCGTTTACTAATTTCGTGAAATAAACTGGTATGATGTGAACTGTCGGAACCATAGCGAAAAGGGGTTTGGGTTTGATTGGGATTAGGGTTGTTTGCTTGATGTTGTTTCTGAATGTCTAGCTTCCGATTTCGTGTTCATGGCTTGATCTATATGATGATGATGATGATGATACTGTGAGGTTGTTGTTTTTTTCTTTAAAAAGGAATAAACATAAACTGAGTTGAATTTATGCAAGAAAGGTAGAGATTCAGGGGAAAGGATGTTGGATTTGTCCGTCCTTATTTCTTATTACGTTATGTGTTTTTTCAAAAACTTTTGAGAATTTGTATTTAATTCCGTTTTGTCATTGCACACTGCCCGATGAGTCTTACACTGATATACGTGTCGGCAACTTTCTAGTTGCCTTGACCAACGAATCAGAGTAGATAGGTTTTGAAATGAATCATGTGAGGCTTGCGCTGCATTATGGACCTTGTTATTACCGCTGAGCAAAGTCATGCACCTTGTATTGCTTCTAATGGACTTGTTTATGTTACCGAATGCACTCCCTGTCTCTAGCCTACGGGTCCAACTGTTTCCTTTATTTTTATTTCATTCTATTCAAATTTTCCTTTTATAAGAAGTTTATAAAAATTTTATTAGCTATTTAATTAAATTATTTTACTTAATATAATTAATTAATTAATTATTTAATTAATTAATTTTGTTAAGATAATTTAGTTTAATTAATTAATCTTCCTTTAAGTCTTAAAAAAAACTCAAAAAAAATATTTTCATAGATTAATTTAGTTAAATGTTTTTATTTAATTAGATTAATTAATTTGATAATTAATTTAATTAAATGTTTTTATTGAATTAGATTAATTAATTTGATAATTAATTTAATTAAATATTTTTATTTAATTAGATTAATTAATTTGATAATTAATTTAATTAAATTTTTTTAATTTGATTAATTTCTTCATCTGTTACTCGATTATGTGGGCGTTGAATGTTTGCGTGTGCTCGATTACTCTTTGCTTGCGACATGATATAATGCTTACCCGTGTGATTACTTTTTGCATTTTTGACGATAAATTGCTAAGTAAAAAACGAACGCACATTAAGATTAGTCATTTCAAAGATAAACGAAATCCTTGGTCCAACGCCAAATAAACATCCATATGCACTTCACTTCATACACACACGTAAGTCGATCGTTCCTCGATCGCCATCTGCACGAACTTTGCACCTTACACTTTCAACAACTTTTTCCAACTTAATAAATCAACGCATTGCGCTTGTTTTCCATAGCTAGTCTTTAGCTTATTTCCTCAACTTTGCGAGTCGAGCACATTGTGCCTCGCTAACAAAACCAACAAATAAACCTCCACTTGCATTCACATTAAACTCAAAAAACCGAAATGTTACTTCTTAGATCCAAACCCTTGATCCAACATCAAGCGGTCTTAGGAAACAAAACACTTCAATAAATACGAGGAAAATTGCACGCCACGAGCCTTAAGCGATAGAAAGGGGGATAACGAGCTTTCGTTACTCGCTCCGATTATTTCGACGCAGGACACCCGTCTTGTTGGGCGAGATAAACTATCCATAGTCTTTAGTGCAAATGGACTCTTAAATCCTTTCATCGAAGAAAGGTAATAAAATCAACAACCGATACCCATATCAGGCCGAACTACGAAGCTCTGACTTTCCCACTGCACAAGGGAATACGTAGGCACGAGGATCTCAATCCTTGCCGAGCCCCTAGGATCAATAAACCCTTTAGTTCAACAAGTAATCATAAGTATAGACATCCCTTCGCGCGTGACAATCTAGATGGTTCCCATCGAGTACGATGGATGTAGGAGGTGCTAATACCTTCCTCCTACATAACCGACTTCTGAACCCCGACAATGGTTTGCGATGACCTTGTTTTATCCCTTCTTGGTGGTTTTATCTATATTTACCATTTCCCTCTTCGGGAATAAATAAAATTAGGTGGCGACTCTCAAGTCAGCCCAGCCGCGACCGCGTTCGCGAGGGATCGTATTTTTCGAGGTACGACAGATGGCGACTCTGCTGGGGACTGGTTCACCCCTATGCAAGTCGAGCCTAGTCTAGGTTTCCACGCTTGTTTGGATGTTTGATTATGTGTTACTTGTTTATCGCTTTCTTTATTGCTTTACATTTTATATCCTTATTGTGGATCTTTGGTACTGGATTGATACTCTGATCAAAACAACTTGAGGGAAAAGCTCTATACCCGGGTCTATGAGTGTAAACATAAGTTAGCGAGGTTGTGTAGTATGGGCTCCCGAGAGAACCTCTCTCGTGGGTTGTCGATACGAAAACCTCACTCGGAGTAGATTTTAATGGAAATACTGACAACCGTCAAGCTTTTGGCGTGTGTGCTCAGTTGTTTTCATTAAAGTCGTTGACTCTGAGGACCTTTAGAACCTTTTGGTTAAAACATCGGTTGATGGTTGCGTAGTATTGGGCACCAGGGTTCGCCCTCGCGTGGCTCAATACGAAAACCTCACTTGGAATAGACTTACTCAATGGAGTTGATTGACTGTCAAAATTGACACGTGCATCAAACATTTGAGAAAGTTCCATAACTCCAGGACTTTGTTTTAAACCTCGTGTCGACGATCACGTAGTATGGGGTACCAGGAGACTTCTCTCTTGTGTGACTCGATACGAAGATCTCACCCAAACGAAATTCATATGGTGGAGTCAATTAACCGTCATGTTGATGGCGCGTGTAATGAACATCCATATGAGTTATTAACTTTGGGATCCCTAAAACTGTAGAGGTCACCCAGTGAGATCCTTGTAAGGAGAGTGATCAAAGTATCTTCCATCCGTTCTAGTTGTTTCTGAAACATTGCATTTTGGGTTTACCCGTTCATTGTTGCATACATTCATTCATAAAAAATAATACATAGCTCTCAGTTACTTATATTTATTGCAGATTTGAAGTATTTGTCAAAGCAATCAAGATGAATCGAATTTCCAAGAAAAGCACTTACAATTTCAAGTTCTTGGAACCAAAGGTTGACTCGCTACTAGCCTTGAGAGCCAAGATCACTCCTATCAAACACAACAGCTTTCAGGCTCGCTTCGGAAGAATCTTGAGTATACTGGACGAGACGGCAAATATTGATGCTCTTCATGCTCTTGCTCAGTATTATGACATTCAGCTACGGTGCTTCACTTTCCCCGACTTCCAGATTGCTCCTACTTTGGAAGAATTCGAGTTGCTTGTGGGTCTTCGTATTAGAGACCGCAATCCATTCCCAAAGCTAGAAGAAGAAGTTACTATGACTAAGTTGGCTACTGTGTTGGGACTTCCTGCAAGTTTGTTAGTGGACAACAAGTCAGACAAAGAAGGATTCACGAGACTGTTCTTGGAGAAACAAGCTTGGCAATGTGCTGAGAAAGGAAACTGGTCCTCCTGCGGAGCCATCCTAGCTCTTCTTGTGTATGGGATCGTGTTGTTCCCAAAGTCAGATAAGTTTGTTGATCGTGCTGCTATAGAGATTTTCATGACAGGAAATCCAGTTCCGTTCTTATTGGCAGATTTTTATCATACTTTCCATACCCGGCATACAAAGAGAGGAGGTGTATTCCTTTGTTGCGCTCCGTTGTTACACATGTGGATGAAAATGCACATGCCTAAGGAGGGTTACTTTGTGTCTAGGAATTTGTCGTGGCCTTACAGATTTGTTTCGCTCAGGGCTAATGACCTCACATGGTACTCAAGAGATTGGAAGATTGGGGGTATTGTGCTTAGATGTGGAAGTTTCCTTAATGTCCCTCTGATAGGAAATCATGGTTGCATAAATTACAACCCGGTGCTGCTTAAGAGACAACTTGGGCTCCCTATGGAGACTCCTCCTGAAAAAAGGCATTTGGTACCTTTTGTTGTTGATAATCCATCTAAAGAAGAGTTGAAGAAATTCAAGGCGGCTTGGAAGAAGATCGTTACAAGTGATCCTAGTGTCCGCAAGAATATTGCTGTGAAGGAACCTTATGTCTTGTGGGTAAAAGAAAGAGCTCGCATCGTTAAGATTCCATTCTTTCTTGATCCAATAGCTTTCCCACCCCTTCCTGAGAAAATACCATTGCTACCTGAAGACATAGATGAGCTCAACGAAAGAATCAAAGGCTTAGAATTGGAGAACGAACGCATGCGGATTGAACTCCTTCAAACCAAAGGAAAGAAAGAAGTGTGGGAGGAGAAAAGTAAAAAGATGAAAGAAAGAGTGGAAAGCAGTAACAAAAGATGCAGAATAGAAGAAGATAAGAAAGAAAAATGCTTGGGTGCTCTTTATGGAGCCAGCATGGATCTGGATCATCGTAACGACCAATTAAGAAGGGCTGAAGTTCGAATTATCAATTTACAAAAGGACATAGAGGTGTGTCTTAAGAACAAGAAGGATGATAGAATCACTTTAGAAGCAGAGATCAAGAGCTTAGAGGATTCTCTCAAGAGAGAAGAGGACAAGCTAGCAGCAGAAAAGTTGGAAAAGGACAGTTATCAGCAAAAGTACGACCGTGAGAAATTTCAACATGAGCAAGCTGTGGAGCAAATTGATTACCTGAGATCTCAGAAAGCTTATCAAGACCTGGAGAATACTTGCATCCAATGGATGAACAAGTGTCGAGATGCTGAAGAAGCCATAGGCGGAAGAGATGTGGTAATTGCAAATCTCCAAGGTTTGTACGAAGAGTGGAAGCAGAAGTTTGTAAACCTGGCTAGCATGTTGAACCTGGCAAGTCAAGACCTTCCTGAGAAGCTTGAAGATGCAGATCGTGTCATGTGCCCAGAAAACACGCCTGAAGAAGTCTACCGGTGTGTGAAAGTTTGCAAGAGAACCATCAAGGAGCTCACCACCAATCTAGTGGCAGTCCGCAAAGCTCAAGGGGTTGTTTTCAGGGTTGCACCATAGTTTATGTTCAAGAAAGTTGTTGTTATCCTTTGCATTGTAATATGAAAACTCGTGGAATCTCTATTGTACTTGTTTGAGTTAGATGAATGAAAATTGTTGCTTTTGGATTTTAAATCTTGTCTTATTTGCAATGATAAATACGTTAAATATCTCTGGTAATAAATCGATAAGATGACTGAGGGCTTTGTAATCAAACATATGCATTTCATACTCTCATCTTTACAACCAAACAAAAACACAAACTCATACACTTTACCTTCCCTCTCCAGAAAAGCTGACTTTCCGGATTTTCCGACGAAGGTACTAGACCAGAAAAATCTACAAAATGACGTTGGAGCAAATTCATGAAGAACAGAATGCTATGAGAGCTGATATTGACTCACTCAAGGGAAAACTGGACCAGATCCTCGAGGTCATCACTATGGCTAAGAGGGAGGAAGAAGCTGAGAAACTCACTAGGCAGGCCGGCACTTCAGGGACGGCCAAAGATAATTTCGTTCTTGCTGGGGTAAATCCACCCAATGTACCATCTTTAGAGGTCCACCATGGGTCGTTTAAAGACATGGATGAACAGTCTGATGTCCTTTACGCAGATCCACCAGCTCACCGCACCGAAACTCTTCTGGATCCAGTAGCAGAAAGATTGCGCTCAATGGAGGAAAAGCTTAAGGCGATGGATATTAATACCATTCCAGGTATAGATGCTGAGGAAATGTGTCTGGTGCCAGGACTGGTAATCCCGCATAAGTTCAAAGCTCCGGACTTTCCCGATAAATATAAAGGGAACAGCTGTCCTCACACCCATCTCCGGGCCTACTGCAGAAAGATGGCTCTATATGCTAGAAACGACCAGCTCCTGGTTCATTGCTTCCAGGACAGTCTGTCCGGGGCATCTTTGGAGTGGTACGTCCAGCTGGAGAGAAGCCGAATTAAAACGTGGAATGACCTCTCACGCGCATTCCTTGAACATTATCAATACAATGTTGATCTTGCACCTAATCGTACTCAATTGCAAGACATGACACAACGTAGCAATGAATCGTTCAAAGAATATGCGCAACGGTGGAGAGGACTCGCTGCACGGGTTCAACCGCCATTGCTTCCTAAAGAGTTGACGGACATGTTCTTAAATACGCTGGAGGATAAGTATATGGACAAAATGATGGGAGCTAGTTTTCCTAGTTTCTCTGAAATCGTGTCCGTAGGGGAAAGAATCGAGAGCCAGCTGAAAAAAGGAAAAGGAGCAGCTACTTCTGCAAACACTGGCAAGAAACCTTTTTCTAATTTCCAAAAGAAAAAGGAAGGAGAGGCCAATGCTATCATGAGAGGAAGGGCTAACTTACCGTATAACATGCCTTATGGGCATGTGGCTAATGTTGCGCCAATTCCGTATCAACCGCAAGCTCCCCAACAACAACAATATCAACAGGCTCCTGCACAGCAGCCCAATCAACAATATAGACGGTCTGGTCCGGCGCAAAGGCAGTTTAGGCAAAGAAGGCACATCGATCCAGTCCCCATGCCTTATAGGGATATCTTTAATCAGTTGAACCAACGTGGGCAACTGGTTCTGAGGGATCTAAGGCCAGCCACTTTCCCGTATCCCCCAAATTACGATGCCAATGCCACTTGTGAATTTCACAAGGGCGCACCTGGACACACTATTGACAAATGCTATGCATTCCAAAATCACGTTCAGGACCTGGTAGAGTCGAAGGATTTGACATTTACTCCAAGAGGTCCAAATATCAAAAATGACCCATTGCCGCCTCATGGGGGAGCAAATGTTAATGCCGTGGAGGAAGAGGACGATTGTGAGTTAATCTTGAAGGCAGAAGACGTCCAGACCCCATTGGCTGTGATTGGCAAACAGTTGGAGAAAGCAGGATTGATGCTGGCAAGGGATGAGGGGGTTGATCATTCCGAAGAGAATACCAGGGAGTGCTTGCAAAAACTCCTCAATCAAGGTCTGATACAGATTGAAAGGCGTGGAATGGAGAAAAGAATGGTGGCTGCAACAGAGATGTTTTATGACGCACCTCAAACTCCAAACAATAGTACTCCTATGGTTATAGAGTATCCAGTTCACTACACTGGGGAAAATAACCAAGCTGTGCCATGGAGTTATGAACCAGCAAACGCTAGGCAAGGCCGGAGAAGGCAGCCTATTAATCTTGAATTTCCCATTGTCACAGCCATTGCCGGACCCGGTGGTATGACTCGCAGTGGAAGATTGTTCGCACCAAGACCAGTGGAGTCATCATCCCAGCAAAAGCAAAAGACGACCGCTGCACCGGTTGTTACTCCTATTCCTCAGGGGTCACCAGAAGAACCGTCATCGCCCAAAGCTGCATTCTCTCAGAAAGAAGCGGAAGAGTTCTTGAGGATCATCAAGAAAAGCGACTACAAGGTGGTCGACCAGCTAAACCAAACTCCCGCCAAAATATCTATGTTAGCTTTACTACTTAGTTCTGAAGCACATAGATCCTCTCTGCTGAAGGTACTAAGTGCGGCGCACATCACCAAAGATATCACTGTGGCCCAATTTGATGACGTCATAGCCAGCGTTACCACTGGTAACTTCCTTGGTTTCAATGATGAAGAGCTCACTGCTGATAAGAAGAATCACAATAAAGATTTACACATTTCCATAAGGTGTGAAGATACGTTGCTATCAAGGGTGTTGGTGGATACGGGCTCCTCCCTAAATGTGATGCCAAAAACGACATTGGAAAGAATGCATGTACAGGGGGTGGTGATGAAGCCAAGCGCATTGATAGTGAAAGCCTTCAATGGTTCCAGGCGTGCGGTCATAGGAGAGGTGGATCTCCCGATTAAGATAGGACCTGCTGTGTTCACCATTACCTTCCAAGTAATGGATATCCATCCAGGGTACAGTTGTCTCCTGGGAAGACCATGGATTCATAACGCAGGGGCCGTTACATCCACTCTCCATCAAAAATTAAAATTCCCTATGCAGACCCGAATTGTGGTGATTGGAGGTGAAGAGGATATCCTAGTGAGTCATTTGACTTCTTTTAGATATATTGATGTGGAAGGCGAAACTGTCGAGACACCGTTTCAATCTTTTGAAATAGTGAGCATGCTGGCAGTTCAACGAGAATCTGAGCGCCCACAGCCATCAATGTCAATGACATCACTGAAGGAAGCCTTGACTGTCTTGGAGACCGGGAACACGCAAGGCTGGGGCAAAGTTGTCGAGATGCAAGACAAGAGAGACATGCATGGCATTGGCTACCAGCCATCTTCCAGTACAACAACGGTCTCAGCATATGAAGAACATGGCCAATTCCCTCGAGTGAGTGATACATTTATAAGCGCTGGATACATCTTTGAGGATCATGCTGCAATGATCTCAGACGAAGACCACCATGAAGCGACTTGCAATTGGATTCGTCAAGCCGGTCCAGGGGAAGAATTAGAGAATTGGAGAACTGTCGAGATTCCTCAGTTTATTTACCCTAAAAAGTAATCCTACTTCTTTTTTCTAAAAAAACCATATGCTCTGCCCAAGGCATATTGGGATGTTGTCGGGCCACCATTGTCTTAAAACTTTGATTATCAATATAATAAATCAGTTTGCATTCAATATTTGTTCTCTTTCTTTCATTCTTCTTTTATAATAAAATGGCAATGTTTTAATGCACATCACTTTTCTAAAATAAATGCATAAATCATAAACATGCAGAGACACTACCGAAGTCCTTGATAACGACGCTGCTATGGTCCCGTATAACTTTGATTATCCGATCAACCAAGCAGAGGAAGAAGGCGAGGAAGACTGCGAACTTCCTGAAGAGTTAGCCCGACTACTCAAGCAAGAAGAGAAGGTCATCCAGCCTCACCAAGAGGACATTGAAGTCATCAACTTGGGATCAGAGGAGGATAAGCGTGAAGTGAAGATAGGTGCTTCTTTGCAACCCGAAGTGAAGGCAAAACTGATAGAGCTCCTCCACGAGTACGCTGATGTGTTCGCATGGTCATATCAGGATATGCCTGGGCTAAATACTGATATCGTCGTGCACAAGTTGCCACTCAAAGAAGAATGTCCGGCAATCAAGCAGAAGTTGAGAAGGACTCGCCCAGACATGGCCCTCAAGATTCGGGAGGAAGTAAGAAAGCAATTTGACGCCGGATTTCTAGCAGTAGCTAAATACCCACAGTGGATCGCCAACATTGTGCCCGTTCCAAAGAAAGATGGAAAGGTCCGCATGTGTGTCGACTACCGAGACTTGAACAGAGCTAGTCCCAAAGATGATTTCCCACTACCTCATATCGATGTATTGGTGGATAATACAGCTCAGTTTTCAGTGTTCTCTTTTATGGACGGCTTCTCTGGATATAACCAAATCAAAATGGATCCAGAAGACATGGAGAAGACCACGTTCATTACGCCGTGGGGAACTTTTTGCTACAAAGTAATGCCATTCGGACTCAAAAATGCCGGAGCAACATATCAACGTGCAATGGTAACTCTCTTTCATGATATGATTCATAAAGAGATTGAAGTATACGTCGACGATATGATTGCAAAATCCCAAACGGAAGAAGAACACATTGTTAATCTGCAAAAATTGTTTGTACGATTAAGAGATTTCAAGCTCAGACTTAACCCGAATAAGTGTACCTTTGGGGTTCGATCCGGAAAATTGCTAGGATTCATTGTGAGCCAGAAGGGGATCGAGGTTGATCCTGACAAAGTCAGAGCCATTCAAAGTATGCCTGCACCAAAGACTGAAAAGGAGGTCAGAGGTTTCCTTGGAAGGTTGAACTACATTGCCAGATTTATCTCGCATCTCACTGCTACTTGCAAACCAATCTTCAAGCTTTTAAGAAAAGATCAAGCAATTGAATGGGATGATGAATGTCAAACAGCTTTTGACAGAGTTAAGGAATATTTGCAAGAACCACCAATCTTGGTGCCTCCCGTTCCTGGAAGACCTCTCATTATGTATATGACAGTTCTCGACGAATCTATGGGCTGTGTGCTGGGGCAACAAGATGAGACTGGCAAGAAGGAGCATGCCATCTACTACTTGAGCAAGAAGTTCAATGATTGTGAAACAAGATATTCAGCACTTGAGAAGACTTGTTGCGCTCTTGCATGGGCTGCCAAGCGTCTCCGACAATACATGTTGACCCATACAACATATTTGATTTCCAAGATGGATCCTCTTAAATATATATTTGAGAAACCAGCTCTCACTGGTAGGATCGCCAGATGGCAAATGCTTTTGTCGGAGTATGATATTCAGTATGTCACTCAAAAGGCTATCAAAGGCAGCATACTAGCAGATCATCTTGCTCACCAGCCTGTGGAGGACTACCAACCTTTGAAGTTCGACTTTCCAGACGAGGACATCATGTTGATCAGAGACAATGAAGAGCCTGGACCTGACGAAGGGCCTGAACCAGGAGAGCGCTGGACCCTTATGTTCGATGGTGCGGCCAATGATCGAGGTTGTGGAATTGGGGCAGTGCTGACATCTCCTAAGGATTTCCATATACCTTTTACAGCTAAGCTTTGTTTTCCGTGTACGAATAATGTGGCTGAATATGAAGCATGCATTATGGGACTAGAGGAAGCCATTGATCTGAGGATTAAAACACTCGATGTATATGGTGACTCAGCTCTAGTGATATATCAAACTACAGGAGATTGGGAAGTAAGATGTGACCATCTGATTCCATATCGGGATTATGTGTTGAAGCTACTCCCCAGATTTGATGACATTACTTTCACTCACGTGCCTCGTGTCGCTCCCGAGGATTTCCATCCTGGTACAAACGCGAAAGTGGCGCGGAAGAAGAATAGAGTCGCCAGCCAGGCATTTTTATCCCGAAGAGAGGGAATGGTAATGCTGCACAAACCAGAAGAAAGAAAAGGAGGGACACGGGTCCTGCGAACCAAAGAGACTGGGATCGGGAGTCGGTTATGACCTGGGAAGGTATTAGCACCCCAGATCATCCGCCGTACCCGACGGGATCCACGCTTGCAAAGAATACGGTTTCAAAGGGTGAGGGTATGAAAACTGCAGCAAAAGAAAATGAACTGGAAAAGAAAAATGAGAAAGGAAATGAATAAGAAAAGAAAAGGAAAAATGTAGGGAAAATAAAGATTGTGCTCGAACGGGCCCTACCCCGCTGCCTACGTACCTCATCGGGATAATGAGGATCAGAGACGCCGTAGTTCCCCTAACTAGGGGTACTAAAAGGAAATTGTTTGTGAATTAAGGCTTGAACTGCCTATGCCATTGCTCAGGTGTTGCAGACTCGGACGACGAGTGCGTAACCGTCTTGCAAAATGACAAGTAGGAGCAAGTTCGCGTACAGAGCGAAGGAGATGAGAAAAGAATTCCCGAAGGAAAGACGCTTAATGTTTGTTTTGTGTTTTTTAGAAGCTTTTATGAGTGTGTCACAAGGAAGTGAACTCAAACTCTCACCAATGGAATGTGCACTTGTCACTACATTCCAAGATGGAATAATAGAACAAGCACACTCAAGTAAGGAGAAGATCCCCAAAACTTGAACCCAAAGATTAGGGCTTAGGCTCACTAACTTGCTTAATTATTAAGTGTTTTTGGTTATTTACATGAAGAAGTGTTTTTTAGGCTTTTCTTTTATGAAGAAGATACCTTGATCAGACTTGTGCATCACAAGGCAAACTTGTACTATCCCAAGATGGGAAGACTACAAGCATACCTCATGGAATAAGGCTATGGATCAATGCATCGCTTCACATTTATTAAAGGTGTTTTTTAGAGTTATGAGATGAGAAGAGAAAAGAACCAAAAGGATCATAAAGGTAAAATGCTAAAGGGGGACTAAAATAATCCTAAGTGTTAACATGCATGGATGATCCTAAGTTTGTGAGGTTTCTATCCTAATGAAGAAGGAAGAAAGAAGAAGATAGAAGAAGGGATGAGAAAGGCCTAAGCCCAACAACAAAAGGTTAGTTCAAATAACAAAAGAGGAAAGATGAAAAAAAAGTTGAAATGTGGATAAACATCCACACTTCTCTTACCATGAGCCCCTGAAAAGTTAGCAAAAATCCAGCAAATTGACCAAGAAACAATCATGGGATCAATCACGCTCAAAGGTACTTGAAAACAAAAATCAAACAATCATGCCAACATTGCAAATGCACGACTTACGCGTCGAAAACATGAGAACATACATCAACCAGCAAGCAAATCGCCCTAAACATCATGATTAATGATCATACAATGAGTCATGGCAATTAGCACAAACAAAGGGATCAAACAAACTCAAAACAGCCCTGAAAAACCATTCTGCATCAGTGTTAACCGGTTAACCATATGCGTTAACCGGTTAACCAGTCAAAACCTGCACAAAACACACAGAAAAACAGGGCGTTAACCGGTTAACCATATGCGTTAACCGGTTAACACTGTAAAAACAGCAGCAAAAACCTGCAGAAACAGCATCTCAAAAACAGCTTATTCAAATAAGCTGCACCAGACCAGCACTCAATTACACATGGAAAAGAATAGATCAATGCACATCAATCCATAACATTATGCTCATGAACAACAACAATCGGATCCGGATACCAAACAACCAATCAAATCATGCAACACAAACAATTACACAAACACATGGTGGATCTAAAGCACAAGCAATGTAAATAAGCTAAAAACAGAGTTGGATCTGAAATTAAACCAACCTACAAAGCGGAGGTATGCTTTGGTAATTGTTGATTAGGCTGAAAATGATAGATCTCGCGCAAAACCTTGAAGATCCGATGCTAATCTCCACCCTCCATGCAAAATAAATGCAAGATCAAGCTCTTGATGCAGAATTTTGGATCCAAAAGCACTTCTAGATCTCAAACCAGATCTGAATCTCCAATAAAACCAGCAAAGAGATGCAAAGAAGCTATGAAAGGAGGTTTAGTTCCAAGATCTACACACCTCAAGGCAAGGTTGTGTGATCTTCAAAGAGGAACTTTGAGTGATTTGGAAAATTGGGAGAGAAAAGTGAGAGAATTGTGAGTGAGAGCAATAAAAATTCAGAAATGAGAGTGAAAAAATGAGGGAGAGCTCCTTTGGTTTGGAGAGAAATGGAATATATATGGTTTAGGGTTGGGGCCCAAAATCTTGGTTTGGGATCCAAAAAATATGGCTTGGTAATGTGATTTGGATCTAGGGTTGGAATGAGGCTTGGATAAATGCTCTAGATCCTTCTCTCAAATTCAAATTTAATTCAAAAGAATAAAAATCAGAAAATTGGAAAATGGGGTCAAAACACACATGCTGAAAATGCTGCTGGAAATTCAAATTTCGCAGCTGTTAACCGGTTAACCATATGCGTTAACCGGTTAACGCATGCAAAATTTGAATTCCCCCCCTTTTGGTGGGAAACTTCAAAAATGATGCCGGCGCCCGCCGCTTCAAGCTGATTTTGATCCTTTCATTCTTTTTTAAGTTTTGAACATGGTACAGAGCTTGTGCAGAGTGATCCTGTGAAATTTTTGCCTGGTCACCATGCTCTCGATTTTTATCTGCGGTGCTTCAAACCTTCCCGATGGTTGGTCATATGCCTTATGCTAGAACATGTGAGTGTTATGCCTCATTTTTCTATGCAAAAATGCTAAGAATATGGTATGCTCATGATGATTATGATATGATATGATGCTTAAAATGAAGAGGGCAAATTTGGGGTGTTACAGCTGCCCCTATTCAATCAACTGTTAATCTGAAAAGGACGATGGTACGGACTATCGACCGTTCAAGATAAACTGTGATTGAATACCAAGAAGACCAGAAATTTGCACTCTGACGAAGAATGCAACCCCGGGAAATAAACCCAACCAGATGACGCTCTGGGGACTGCAGGGGAGAAAGAAGCGGACGAGCTTCTTCCAAGTTGGAAATGATATAAGAACAAATTGACAGACGAGTCTTCGAACAATCCCGTGACGCCAGGAGCTGGACAGACGAGTCCTTCAACACTTCAAGACAATAATCTGAGACAGACGAGTCTTCGAATGACCTGTGACGCCAGGTGCAGAGAGCGGACGAGCCCTTAAAGAACTTCAAAGTATCCTGAGATAGACGAAACTCCTTCACTAATCCTTACGCAGATAAGTGGAATAAGACGGACGGGTCTTCTTCGGGTAACCCTTACGCAGGCTCCGGAAATGCATATAAGTCTGTGGGATAGACATGCAATCAAGATAGACGAACCTTCTTCATATATTATCCGCGGATATATGGTACAAGACAGACGAGTCTTCTGAGCAAACCTGTTACGCCAGGTGCAGCTACCATAATTGGTGCTTGAGACAGACGAGCCTCCTTCGGATTTACCTGTTACGCCAGGACCGGTAACCATTTCGACATTTAATTCCCACTGTCAGGATTTTAAACCTCTTCAATACAGACGAGTATTGGATGATCATCAAGAGAACACAGACGAGTGCCAATAGTCAAAGATACAGACGAGTATCAGACGATGATCTGAGAAACACAGACGAGTGCTTCAGGCGATGATACAGACGAGTATCAGCCACTGGTATAGACGAATACCAGAAATTCAAACACAGACGAGCATTTGAAGTAGTCACAGAGATATCAGGGTAAACGACAAATCTTCACATGCAGGTGCAAGCTAGCACAGACGAGTGCTGAGGATGATACAGACGAGTATCCAGGCAAAGCAGACGAGCTTCAGAACACAAACGACTTCTGGGAGATAAAAGCAGACGAGCTTCAAACACACACAGACGAGTGCCGAAAATTGCAGACGAGCAACAACAGAGAATACATGTCAAGGCACAGACGAGTGCAGCGAAAGATCCAATACCAAACACAGACGAGTGTTGGAAGGTTGCAGACGAGCAACAACAAATATCATCTCAGAACACAGACGAGTGTTGAGGAGTTGCGGACGAGCAACAACGAAGGCATCACGACACAGACGAGTGTTGGAAATTGCAGACGAGCAATAGCGGAAAATACATATCAAGGCACAGACAAGTGCAGCGAAGGATCCCATACCGAACACAGACGAGTACTGGGAGGTTGCAGACGATGCTGGGGACATCTCTAAGCACAGACGAGTGCTGGGATTTGCAGACGAGCAAACAACAATGGATACAATCAAACACAAACGAGTGTTGAGGAGTTGCGGACGAGCAACAGATGAGCAACAGGCACGGACGGGCGCCGAGCAACCTTCAAAGGAGTAACAAGCACATATGAGTGCTAAAAGATGCGGTCGAGCATCAAATAAAGATGCGAGCACGGACGAGCACTGGGCACTTCTTTGGGGATACGCCTCAAATAAAGAGGAACGACATGCACGGGCGAGTGCTGCAGGGATGCGGACGAGCATCAAATGAAGATACGCGCATCAACGAGTACAGGCAACTTCGCTGGGGAGAGAAAACTTCAAAGAATAACAAACACGGACGAGTGCCGAGAGCTGCGAACAGTCATCACACAAAGATGCTAGCACAGAAGATTGCTGGAGAGTACCTCAAATAAAGGGGAAGCCGCTGGGGAAAAGGCACGGACGAGTGCCGGGGAATACCTCAAATAAAGAGGAATCTGCTGAGGAAAGGGCACGGACGAGTGCTGAAAGAGGATGGGCATCAAATAAAGATGCGAGCACAGACGAGTGCTGGTAGATATAGACTCTACTGGGGAAAGCAAACGAGCAATACCACCGGGCTAACACATACGAGTGTTGAAAGATGCAAACGCGCAGCAATAACACATGATACATTACTGCTGGGGATAATTCTGCTTAGAGATAACACATACAAGTGTTGAAGATTGCAAACGAGCAACAAACGGATGCCTAATCAGCAATAAGAGATACGACTCTGCAGGGGAAAACAAATCAAGAGGTCTGGATACACACTCTGACTGAGGTGATGAATACCTGGCTGCATCATCAAATACCCAAAGTACGGCAACTTTGCTGGGGACATATTTCACTGACGGAAGCGAAAATCAAATATGACCACTGTGGGAACAGGAACATCCTCAGACTTGGCTGGAGAAGCTTCTTGGGCAAACACTCTGACTGGGGAGAGCATCTGATAACTCAAGACTCTGAGGGGATATCAGGCTTTCAGGTACCTGATAGGCATACTCTGATGGGGATAGGGGAGTGCTAATTCCATCTCTGATGATGTCAGGCTTTCGGGCACCTGCTGGATATATTCCGCTGGGGAAGAATGAAATGCTACTTCACTGGGGAAGAAAAGCTTGCTTGGACTGCCACCAAGGCTTACTGGGAGGAAAATCTCTGCTTGGGATGCCAGGCTTCAGATACCTGCTGGGAAAGGAAATCTCTGCTTGGGGAGACACCCTACTGGTGAAGTACTCGGCTGGGGAAGTACTATGCCGGGGAATATCAAATCGCTCGAGAGAATGTGACGCCAACCTGCAACCTGCAACAACAGAAAACACACGTGTGTCCCGGGGATTTGCATGGAATGATCGGTTCATCCATCGTCACCCGACGCTCAAAGAGGGTTACAGTTTCCCTGCATGTCAGTTTTCTTTTCAAAATTATCACCATGTTTAGATGCAATGCTATTTTTGCCGAAAATTCAGGACATTTTGCAAACAAAAATAAACACACACAGCTTTTTGACTGAATATTACTCTTATTGAATGGCCTCTGAATAGGCAAAGATTTACATCAGGAAGCAACCACCTAGAAAGAGGTAGCCACTAAAAAATTGAGAAAAGAAATTATCCTAATGGCAACGTACGCGGCATTCCAAGGAGTTCCATTTCTGCTATGACCTGCATGTCTTCAAGACTCTCCATTCTGTTTTGGCTTTCTGAGAGGACAAGGGGACTGCTTCCTATCCTTCTGACATTGTCAAACTGTACAAAACGATGACGTGGTTCAGATAACTCGGATCACAGTTGTTCGCTTATTCCCTTATTTTGCGTAGATCGCCCTCTCGGGTTTTCAATCCACCGGGATACCCTTTTTTGCCTGAGCTGTCCAATGCGGCTTTTCAACTCAGCGGGTGTACATTTTTTGTTTATTTTCCCTAATTTTTGCCCGAGCTTTTTATTCTGTTTTTAGCTCGCCGGGATGCCCTTTTCTTGCCTGGACTTACATTCTGTTTTTGCGTCCAGCGGGTCTCTTTATGCGAAGTATTTTTTAACTGCGTCCGAGTTAACAGGAGATGGGAAGTCTTCTCCATCCATAGTGGTGAGCATCAGTGCCCCTCCTGAGAATACTTTCTTCACTATGAATGGTCCTTCGTAGTTTGGGGTCCACTTGCCCCTGTTATCTGAACTTGGAGGAACGATCCTCTTCAATACAAGCTCTCCCACTTGATACTCTCGAGTACGTACTCGTTGATCGAATGCCCGTTTCATTCTCCTCTGATAAAGCTGACCATGACAGATAGCCGCTAATCTCTTTTCCTCAATTAGACATAGCTGGTCGTAACGAGTACGCACCCATTCAGCCTCATCCAGTTTGACGTCCATCATCACACGCAGTGAAGGAATCTCTACTTCAACAGGCAGGACTGCTTCCATGCCATACACTAGAGAGAAAGGAGTTGCCCCTGTTGATGTCCTGACCGACGTTCGGTACCCATGCAAAGCAAACGGTAACATCTCATGCCAATCCCTGTAGGTGACAACCATTTTCTGCACAATCTTCTTGATATTCTTGTTAGCTGCCTCTACCGCACCATTCATCTTTGGTCGGTAAGGAGAAGAATTGTGATGCTGTATTTTGAAGTCCCGACATAAGTCTGCCATCATCTTGTTGTTGAGATTAGAACCATTATCAGTAATGATCCTTTCGGGCACTCCATATCTGCATATGATATCTCTTTTCAGAAATCTTGCCACCACTTGACGAGTGACATTGGCATAAGACGCTGCTTCTACCCACTTGGTAAAGTAATCAATCGCGACTAGAATGAAGCGATGACCGTTCGAAGCAGTTGGCTCGATCTTCCCGATCATGTCAATGCCCCACATAGAGAAAGGCCAAGGAGATGACATGACATTCAGCGGGTTAGGAGGAACATGCACTTTATCTGCATATATTTGGCACTTGTGGCACTTTCGGGCAAATGAACAACAGTCTGCATCCATTGTCATCCAGTAATACCCTGATCTCAGCAGTTTCTTTGCCATGGCATGCCCTCCTGCATGGGTACCGAAAGATCCTTCATGGACTTCCTGCATCAACAGGCTTGCTTCGTGTCTATCCACGCATCTGAGCAAGACCATGTCGAAGTTCCTCTTGTACAAAACCCCGTCTGTGTTCAAGAAGAAACTAGCAGCAAGTCGTCTCAAGGTCTTCTTGTCTTTGGAAGATGCCCCTGTTGGGTATTCTTGCTTCTCCAGGAATAACTTGATATCAAAATACCAAGGTTTCTCATCAGACACGGCGTCTACAGAGAAAGCATAAGCGGGAGAGTCAAGCCTGGAGATGTCAATTCTGGGCACAAAGTTCCAACACATGACTTTAATCGACGAAGAGAGAGTGGCCAAAGCATCGGCAAATTGATTTTCGTCACGTGGTATGTATTTGAGTTCAACTGTTGTGAAGAATGTCAACAGTTTTCTAGCATAATCCCTGTACGGAACTAGATGCTCTTGATGTGTATACCACTTGCCGGTAATCTGGTTAATGACGAGGGCTGAATCTCCGAATATATCGAGGTTCTTAATCCGAAGATCAATTGCCTCCTCTATTCCCATTATACACGCCTCGTATTCCGCTTCATTGTTGGTGCAGCCAAAAGTAATTTTGGCAGCAAAGGGTAAATGAACACCTTCAGGAGTAATGAGTACGGCACCAACTCCACGACCATTGATATTGACAGCCCCATCAAACATCAACTTCCATTTGGATTCAGGATCAGGCCCCTCCTCCGGAAGTGGTTCCTCATAATCGTTTGTTCTGAGGTACATGATGTCCTCATCAGGGAAATCAAATCTCATCGGCTGATAGTCATCCTCAAGAGGTTGCTGAGCAAGGTATTCCGACAATACACTTCCTTTGATGGCTTTCTGAGAAGTGTACTGGATGTCGTATTCAGTTAAAATCATCTGCCACCTAGCAACCCTTCCGGTCAATGCTGGTTTCTCAAAGATGTACTTGACGGGGTCCATCTTGGAAATGAGAAGTGTGGTATGGGTCAACATATACTGCCTCAGTCGGCGAGCAGCCCATACCAAAGCGCAGCAAGTTTTCTCGAGCAGTGAGTATCGGGATTCACAGTCGGTAAACTTTTTGCTAAGGTAATAAATGGCGTACTCTTTTCGACCAGACTCGTCATGTTGGCCGAGCACACACCCCATCGACCCTTCTAGCACGGTCAAGTACATGATTAATGGTCTCCCCTCCACTGGAGGCATCAGAATTGGAGGTTCCTGCAAGTATTCTTTTATTTTGTCGAAAGCTCTTTGGCAATCATCATTCCACCTGACCGTCTGCTCTTTTCTTAGCAGTTTGAATATCGGTTCGCACGTGGCAGTTAGGTGAGATATGAACCGAGAAATGTAGTTCAATCTACCTAAGAACCCGCGCACTTCTTTTTCTGTCTTTGGTGCAGGCATATCTTGAATAGCTTTCACTTTAGCAGGATCTACCTCAATTCCTCTTTGACTTACAATGAAACCCAGCAATTTTCCGGAACGCACCCCGAAAGTGCACTTGTTCGGATTCAACCTCAGCTTGTACTTGATCAATCTGTCAAACAACTTCTTCAAATTAACTAAATGCTCCTCTTCGTCTTTGGACTTTGCAATCATATCATCCACATAACATTCGATCTCCTTGTGGATCATGTCATGGAACAATGTGACCATCGCCCGTTGATAAGTTGCTCCAGCGTTCTTCAAACCGAAGGGCATGACCTTATAGCAGAATGTTCCCCACGGGGTAATGAACGTTGTCTTCTCCATGTCTTCCGGCGCCATTTTTATCTGATTATAACCGGAGAATCCATCCATGAAGGAGAACACTGAGAATTGAGCAGTACTGTCGACCAACACGTCAATGTGTGGCAACGGAAAATCATCCTTCGGGCTTGCTCTGTTCAAATCTCTATAGTCAACGCACATTCGGACCTTGCCGTCCCTCTTAGGTACTGGTACTATGTTAGCTACCCAAGGCGGGTAACTAGACACGGCAAGGAATCCGGCATCCCACTGCTTTTGCACCTCCTCTTTGATCTTCATCGCCATATCCGGGCGAGTTCTTCTCAATTTTTGCTTCACAGGAGGACAGTCTTCTCTCAGAGGTAGCTTATGCATCACGATGTCGGTATCCAACCCTGGCATATCTTGATATGACCAAGCAAAGATATCCACATACTCTCTCAGCATACTGATCAGCTCTTGTTTGACGTCGGCCTGCAGATTGGCCCCTATCTTGATTTCTTTCTTTGCATCTTCACTGCCAATATTGATGGTTTCAATCTCTTCTTGATGAGGCTGAATAACTCGTTCCTCTTGTTTTAACAATCTGACCAACTCTTCAGGTAGGTCACAATCTTCCTCAACCCCTTCATCAGCTTGGTAGACTGGATTATCAAAGTCATGCATAGTCATAGCAGGAACGTTATCCGTGGAATCCGGATGATCAACACTGCACAAATGATGTGCTCATTCAGAATCTGCTTATTTTGAAAAGAGACGCTAACACAAAGCAAAAAAAGAAAACACATTGCCATTTTTATATTGTTTTTTGTGAAAAAGTTTAAAAACAAAGAAAGGGAACACAGTTTGTCTGAAAATGTCCTTTTATTTCATAGCAAAAATAACAATGCGAAACAAAACATGGTGGCCCAGTACAATGGATCCAAACATCTTGGGCAGAATGCTGGATTTGACAATGCAATATGCTAATAAAAGGAAACAAAACAATTACTTTGAGAGCCAGGTGACTTGAACAATGTCCTCAGCAGACCAATTTCCTAGCTCCTCGCCGGGTGCACACGGGCGGATCCAATTGTTGTCCCAGTCTCTGTCACTATCCCCGTCTTGACTTGCCGTACAGATTTGATCACGGTTGAGCAACCCAGCACTTGTGAATGAGATAGCTTTACCACTCTGAGTAGACCTTCCAGGTTGATACCCTAAGCCAAATTTGTCGTCCTTCTTTTCCACCTCCAATAGCTTGCCCCAGCCCTGGGCATTGCCTGATTGGACGACCTCCTTTGCTTTCTGGTAAGAATGAATTGACGTGCCTTCGTTGTTTTTCTTCACCGGAGTCAAGATACTGACATCTGCCTCAAAAGCTTGGCACAAAGTCTCGTGAATTTCTCCGTCCATTTCCACATATTTAAACGTCGACAGGTGGCTGACGAAAATATCTTCTTCCCCGCAAACTGTGATGACCTGGCCGTCCACCACATACTTAAGCTTCTGGTGTAAAGTTGAGGTGACCGCTCCAGCTGCGTGTATCCACGGTCTGCCCAACAAGCAACTATACGCAGGCTGGATGTCCATGACATAGAAGACACTCTTGAAGACTTGAGAGCCTATCTTGACAGGCAACTCAACCTCTCCGAAAACTGATCTTCTCGACCCATCGAAAGCTTTAACCACCAAATCACTCGGCGTCAGGATAACCCCATCAATGTTAAGCTTCATTAACGCCTTTTTCGGGAGCACGTTCAACGAAGAGCCTGTGTCCACCAGAACATGGGATAACACAGCGCCCCTGCATTCCATCGTGATATGCAGTGCTTTATTGTGATTTCTTCCTTCCAAAGTAAGATCTCTGTCAGTGAAGCCCAAGCCATGGCTAGCATTGACACTTCCGACAACAGCTTCAAGTTGATTGACCGTAATCTCTTGAGGAACGTAAGCCATTTGAAGTACTTTCAGCAAGGCTTCTCGGTGCGCGGGAGAGCACATCAACAGTGACAAGATAGAAATCTTCGAAGGCGTCTGATTCAGTTGGTCAACCACCTTGTAGTCACTCCTTTTGATGATCTTCATGAACTCCTCTACCTCCTTCTCAAAAGTCCTCTGTCCAGCTACAGGAGTATCTAACCCATCATTCGCAGTCTGCTTTCCTTTGTCTTTGGACGAAGCTTCGGCCTCAAGATCCTTTCTCAGTGCAGGGGGAGCAAACAAACGACCACTTCGAGTAAAACCCCCAACACCTCCCACATTTTCAATGGTCAAGTCAGCAACAGGTCTACTTTCCATCTTCTGTCCCGCCACATAGACATCGGAACCATAATGCCACGGAATGGCTCTATCATCATTATACGGCATTGGCCCAGGTACAGTTATAGTCACAGGACTAATCTGAGGAGCGTAAACGGTAACAGGCTCTTGTCGAACGGGCATGTCAGCTTCATCGTAGAAGATAGTAACGGTTGACACATCATCAGCCTCTTCATTACTAATCTTGCTAAATTGTAGAGATCCATCATCAATCAACTCTTGCAAACCTGTCTTCAATTTCTCGCAACCATTTACAGCACTCGCACAGTCTTCGCAATCGAGAGAACAACCAGGAAATACTTGACCCTTCAACAGTCTCTCTTTCACCACCTTCAACGGCGTCTTGACTTCATCAATACTCATTACCAAACTCAACTTGTCATCACGCTCAACAGCATTAACTCTTGCCCCGCCATGATGAGGTATAGGGTTCGAGTGGACATTCGGTGGTGGCGCAAAGTTGATTGCCTTTGAATCTACGAGATCTTGAACTTTGTGATGTAGCGCCCTGCACTTCTCGGTTGAGTGCCCGGGTGCCCCTGAATGGAAAGCGCATCGCGCGTTGACGTCGTAACCAACTGGAAGCTCTCCAGGAGGTGGTGGTGCCAAAGTCCTTAATTGAATAAGGTTCAAGTCTAGTAGTCTCGGCAACAAGGCAGCATATGTCATCGGAATAGCTTCAATCACCCTATTAGCAGGACGAGTCAGCCTCGGCTGATAAGGTCTTTGCTGGTAGTTGGCTCTAGGTTGTTGCTGTTGCTGCTGTTGTTGTGGTGGAGGTAGCATTTGTTGTACAGGAGCTGCAGGAATGGTGACGGCAGCTACATGCCCATAAGGTCTTCTGTAACCACGGCCCTGGCTTCGGCCGAATACAGCATTGGTCTCTCCTTCTCGTCTTCTTGGAGGTCCGCTAAAAGCTTTCCTCGCTCCACTTGAACTACTAGCACTGGGGTCTTGTATCTTCCCCATTTTCAACAGCGTTTCAACCCTTTCTCCCGCAATGACAATATCGTTGAACTTTGTAGCAGAACTTGACGCCAATCTTTCAAGAAATACCCCCTGGAGGGTCCCCATAAACATATCGGCCATCTCATTCTCTAACAAAGGCGGTTGCACCCTGGCAGCTAACTGACGCCATCTCTGAGCGTACTCTTTGAAGCCTTCTTTTGCTGTCTGAGCCATATGTTGCAACTGGGTGCGATTCGGCGCCATGTCCATGTTGTATTGGTATTGCTTCACGAAGGCCTCAGCGAGATCCTTCCAGCTCTTGACATTGACCCTGCTGAGTTTCATGTACCACTCAAGGGAAGCTCCCACTAAACTGTCCTGAAAGTAATACATCCACAGTTTTTCATCGTCTGTATGCGCAGCAATTCTCCCCACATACGATTGCAGATGGGTCTTTGGGCAAGCAGTGCCGTTGTACTTCTCGAAAGTAGGAACTTTGAACTTATACGGAATTCTGACTCCCGGAACCAAGCCCAAGTCTGTTATATCGAATCCCAAAGAACTCTGGGACTGAATAGCCTTGATTTGCTCAGCCATCTCTTCAAACCTCTTGTTCATTTCGACCCCTTGACCTTCGGTCTCATCAAGTAAAGTGAACTGGTCCTCCTGGTGATCCACATGAATGTTATGCATCCCGTCATTGACTACGGTCGCCCCTGGTTGTATAACTTGAGGTCCAGCCTGTCGTGCGCCCGCACCGGCATGATTATCAGCATTAGCAGCAGCAGCAGCGTTCCGATTCTGATTCTCCACCATCTCTCGCAAACGTTCTTGATTCTGCCCCATTCCGGCCATTAACGTCATGAAGTTGTCCATCCTCTGCCTTAAATCTGCCAAATCTGCCTGCATTTGATCCATGGCTCTCTCTCTGTTAACCTTGGTTGGGTATCTGTGCACTGCTGGTCGTTCTCGAACCTTACGAGGAGCTATTGCGCCTGAAACACAAAACCCGTTAGTAATTGATGCAACACCTGCAAAACAGACAAACAGGTTATATGCAATGCAATGTAACTGTTCATGTTCCCAATTTTAAGCATTTGGCATGCCCCAGTTCTGGTATCTTTCTCGGCAATCACTTTCAGTGTTTAGCTTTCAAACTTTCTCTTTGATAAGTGTTCAGACGTTAGCGGTATCCAGACAAACGAGTCTTGCACATTCAAAACGATAACTTGCACATTAATACTGAGTATGGACAACCACTATAGTCTAAAAGTCAGAGTACATCCGAGAATATTCCCCGAAGGGTTGCAAATCAGTACATAAAGATAAAAGAAATAAAAGCAAGACTCCTACAACAAGCCTGTAGGTAGTCTGAAAAAATAAACTAAACTAAAGACTCCGGCTCTGCCACCTCTGCCCTGCTCTTCTTGACGCCTGCTCTCAGCTTGAGCTCCTCAATCTCTCTCCTGGCTTCCTCCAGAGCTAATTGACTTTGGGCCAACTGTTGGGTCTTCTCCCTCCGGATGGCGTGGGCTTGTTCCACTTCCTCCTTCTTAAAAGCCATCTGAACTTCAAAGAACTCTTCCTTCTCTTTGAATTTCTTTTGGTCTTCATCCCTTTGGCCTTTCAGCCAAACAATGGACTGTCGAGCGCTCTTGAGAGTCTTTAAAGTCTCCTTGTGCTTGGCTTCTCTTTGCGCTTCCATCATACCCAATCGATGGAAATGGGCTTCTCTTCCGGCAAAATCTTTCTCTTTGTTTTCCAAGGAGGACTGGAGCTTCTGCAGCTTGTCTTCGACTTCCTTCTTAGCTCTATTAGCCTGGTGGTATAAGCTTACCATCTCAACTTTCTCTACTCTGACCGCTTGCAGCTGAGCTTCTAGCTTCTTGTACTCCTCCAAGGAAACCGTACTGCTCGGACCTGGTACCTCTCGAGGATAAAGTGGAGCTTCGACTGAAAAAGGCATGAGAACTGACTCGATATGCCTTTGCAACCATTCAGCATATGGTGGATATGCCTTGGGATCAACTCGGCCGAAGTCTTTCTTCCCTTTCCTTTTCCTGTGATCCCAGGATTGAACGGCTTGTTGGACTAGCTCTCCGTTTCCATCAACAGGAAAATACAAAGATTCAGCAAACATTTCCATCTGAGGAGGATCCTTCAAAGGGTAGCCAAACTGCCTTCTGGCTAATGTCGGGTAGTAACTGATGACACCTTTCCTTCCCAGCAAAGGTACTCCGGCAAACCTTCCGCAGCTAACCATCACCTCTTTTCCTAGCAAACCCCTGTCATAACCCCAAGCAATGTCTTCTTCAGTCAATCCCATCAGTCTTCTGGACCATCTCCATTCGTCTCGTATATCTTTGAAGGCACCTGATTTAGGCAACTGTCTAGCGAACCATTCAGCAAACAAAGGAGTACAGCAGACCACCGGACCACCTCTACCCTTCTCGTTTCTGTAATGGACACTAAAATAAAAGTCACCCAATAAAGTAGGCACTGGATTGCCTTTTGCGAAGATTGAGATCACTTCTAAGCTGACAAACTCTTTTTCTCCGGGGAACAAGCTAGACCCATATACCATCAATGCCAGCAAAGCCCCAAAGTCATTCCACTTAGCTTCTGTAGCATATTTCTCAGCCTCTGGGATAAGCACGCTCCAGGGTAGACCTCTGCCTTTACTCTCTTGCAAAGCCTTTCTGACTGAAACAATTGGCAACCTACAAACCTTGGCTATGTCTTCATCTTTGAGCACAACCTCTGACCCGTAGAACGGCAATGTCTCTCTGATCGGAATACTCAGCATGCTGGAGATCTCTTCCAATGTCGGAGCTAAGATGTAACCTGAAAGAACAAAGCAACGCAGCAAGGGATCATAAAATTGCAACAAGGTATGCAAGCTGTCCTTTTGGTCTGTAGTAGGCTTGTCCACAAACTTCAGTATCTGGCCATATCTTTTCTTGAAGTTTCCTAAGACTTGATCGTTCATCAAACCTGCTAACCTCTGAACACTTTTAACTTCCGGCTGAAGAAAGGTATAATGCACATTCTTTTTTCTTGGATCTCTTTTGATTTCTGCCATGGAGATAAAAATACCAGAACTGGGAACAAATGCGAGCAATGCCCTGAAAAATGGGAAACATAAACAGTTAATGCAAAGAATGATGCAGATGCAATGCAATGCAAACATATGACCAACGGGGACCATCTGAACTGGCACACTGACAAAGCCCTCCGAATAACTGGCAATCTCAACAGTTCACTGAGTCACACCCTCTGATAATCACAACCCTCTGATCAGAATCACAGTATCAAGAAATCTAGAATTCCAGGACCATAACTTCGGAACCACAAATCTTATTCACCGGACCAAAGATCATAACTGAACAAATGAGTGTATGTTGAGGTCATGGGTTCCTGCACACCTGTAAACACCCCCCAATCTCACAGGTAAAAGGCTCCGGGTCAGACATCACGGACTCTCAAAGCCACATAGCAATAATACTGTCACCATCTCCGAGAAATGGCTCATGACCAAATCAGGGAATCGGTTAGGCATTATGTACTATGCAGGGAGGCCTCAGCTGAGTCCGGGAAAAACAAGCATCCCTTATAAGTCCCCAGCTTCAAGTGCTGAAATCGAGAAACAATAGTACATTCAGCCCGTAGGATACAGTACTAATGTCATACGACCAGATGCTTTAACTGAGTTCTTATAAGAGAACCAGGCCATCCTATGCGAGTTCCCAGTGGACCCTCGGGTGCGAATGGGTTTGCCACCAAAATGTGGTCTGCCACTGTCACCACTGGAGAGGGTTGTTTCCACAAAGGTTCTCAATGATCGGTCCCCAGCTGCACATAACTGTCAGGGTTATGTAATGAGAGAGGAAGATCCCCAAATCAAGACATTTCCAAGACAATCACAACCTGGGTGTGGAACTCACTACTACCCCCATGACAAGATCTCATGAGGCCAAAGTGGAACCACTCTAAGTCCTATGGTGCACTCGAGCCGGGTACTTGGCTCACATCTCTCAAGAATCAGTAACTCCCATCCCACCAAAGAAAACCAGTCCAGACAGTCCAGTATGATATATATGATGCGGAAAATAAATACTGAAAACTGTAAATAAAGCTGTAAATAAAGCTGTAAATAAAGCAATAAACAAACAGCAATATAATACAACAAGCCACATCAAACAAACATCACCCAACGAAACAACAACACACAAGCGCTAGGAGAGACTCACAGGGGAACCAGAGATTCTTTAATACATCCCCAGCAGAGTCGCCAAGCTGTCGCTCCCGAGGATTTCCATCCTGGTACAAACGCGAAAGTGGCGCGGAAGAAGAATAGAGTCGCCAGCCAGGCATTTTTATCCCGAAGAGAGGGAATGGTAATGCTGCACAAACCAGAAGAAAGAAAAGGAGGGACACGGGTCCTGCGAACCAAAGAGACTGGGATCGGGAGTCGGTTATGACCTGGGAAGGTATTAGCACCCCAGATCATCCGCCGTACCCGACGGGATCCACGCTTGCAAAGAATACGGTTTCAAAGGGTGAGGGTATGAAAACTGCAGCAAAAGAAAATGAACTGGAAAAGAAAAATGAGAAAGGAAATGAATAAGAAAAGAAAAGGAAAAATGTAGGGAAAATAAAGATTGTGCTCGAACGGGCCCTACCCCGCTGCCTACGTACCTCATCGGGATAATGAGGATCAGAGACGCCGTAGTTCCCCTAACTAGGGGTACTAAAAGGAAATTGTTTGTGAATTAAGGCTTGAACTGCCTATGCCATTGCTCAGGTGTTGCAGACTCGGACGACGAGTGCGTAACCGTCTTGCAAAATGACAAGTAGGAGCAAGTTCGCGTACAGAGCGAAGGAGATGAGAAAAGAATTCCCGAAGGAAAGACGCTTAATGTTTGTTTTGTGTTTTTTAGAAGCTTTTATGAGTGTGTCACAAGGAAGTGAACTCAAACTCTCACCAATGGAATGTGCACTTGTCACTACATTCCAAGATGGAATAATAGAACAAGCACACTCAAGTAAGGAGAAGATCCCCAAAACTTGAACCCAAAGATTAGGGCTTAGGCTCACTAACTTGCTTAATTATTAAGTGTTTTTGGTTATTTACATGAAGAAGTGTTTTTTAGGCTTTTCTTTTATGAAGAAGATACCTTGATCAGACTTGTGCATCACAAGGCAAACTTGTACTATCCCAAGATGGGAAGACTACAAGCATACCTCATGGAATAAGGCTATGGATCAATGCATCGCTTCACATTTATTAAAGGTGTTTTTTAGAGTTATGAGATGAGAAGAGAAAAGAACCAAAAGGATCATAAAGGTAAAATGCTAAAGGGGGACTAAAATAATCCTAAGTGTTAACATGCATGGATGATCCTAAGTTTGTGAGGTTTCTATCCTAATGAAGAAGGAAGAAAGAAGAAGATAGAAGAAGGGATGAGAAAGGCCTAAGCCCAACAACAAAAGGTTAGTTCAAATAACAAAAGAGGAAAGATGAAAAAAAAGTTGAAATGTGGATAAACATCCACACTTCTCTTACCATGAGCCCCTGAAAAGTTAGCAAAAATCCAGCAAATTGACCAAGAAACAATCATGGGATCAATCACGCTCAAAGGTACTTGAAAACAAAAATCAAACAATCATGCCAACATTGCAAATGCACGACTTACGCGTCGAAAACATGAGAACATACATCAACCAGCAAGCAAATCGCCCTAAACATCATGATTAATGATCATACAATGAGTCATGGCAATTAGCACAAACAAAGGGATCAAACAAACTCAAAACAGCCCTGAAAAACCATTCTGCATCAGTGTTAACCGGTTAACCATATGCGTTAACCGGTTAACCAGTCAAAACCTGCACAAAACACACAGAAAAACAGGGCGTTAACCGGTTAACCATATGCGTTAACCGGTTAACACTGTAAAAACAGCAGCAAAAACCTGCAGAAACAGCATCTCAAAAACAGCTTATTCAAATAAGCTGCACCAGACCAGCACTCAATTACACATGGAAAAGAATAGATCAATGCACATCAATCCATAACATTATGCTCATGAACAACAACAATCGGATCCGGATACCAAACAACCAATCAAATCATGCAACACAAACAATTACACAAACACATGGTGGATCTAAAGCACAAGCAATGTAAATAAGCTAAAAACAGAGTTGGATCTGAAATTAAACCAACCTACAAAGCGGAGGTATGCTTTGGTAATTGTTGATTAGGCTGAAAATGATAGATCTCGCGCAAAACCTTGAAGATCCGATGCTAATCTCCACCCTCCATGCAAAATAAATGCAAGATCAAGCTCTTGATGCAGAATTTTGGATCCAAAAGCACTTCTAGATCTCAAACCAGATCTGAATCTCCAATAAAACCAGCAAAGAGATGCAAAGAAGCTATGAAAGGAGGTTTAGTTCCAAGATCTACACACCTCAAGGCAAGGTTGTGTGATCTTCAAAGAGGAACTTTGAGTGATTTGGAAAATTGGGAGAGAAAAGTGAGAGAATTGTGAGTGAGAGCAATAAAAATTCAGAAATGAGAGTGAAAAAATGAGGGAGAGCTCCTTTGGTTTGGAGAGAAATGGAATATATATGGTTTAGGGTTGGGGCCCAAAATCTTGGTTTGGGATCCAAAAAATATGGCTTGGTAATGTGATTTGGATCTAGGGTTGGAATGAGGCTTGGATAAATGCTCTAGATCCTTCTCTCAAATTCAAATTTAATTCAAAAGAATAAAAATCAGAAAATTGGAAAATGGGGTCAAAACACACATGCTGAAAATGCTGCTGGAAATTCAAATTTCGCAGCTGTTAACCGGTTAACCATATGCGTTAACCGGTTAACGCATGCAAAATTTGAATTCCCCCCCTTTTGGTGGGAAACTTCAAAAATGATGCCGGCGCCCGCCGCTTCAAGCTGATTTTGATCCTTTCATTCTTTTTTAAGTTTTGAACATGGTACAGAGCTTGTGCAGAGTGATCCTGTGAAATTTTTGCCTGGTCACCATGCTCTCGATTTTTATCTGCGGTGCTTCAAACCTTCCCGATGGTTGGTCATATGCCTTATGCTAGAACATGTGAGTGTTATGCCTCATTTTTCTATGCAAAAATGCTAAGAATATGGTATGCTCATGATGATTATGATATGATATGATGCTTAAAATGAAGAGGGCAAATTTGGGGTGTTACACCTCGTAGTGAAAATCAAATGGCTGACGCTCTGGCAACTCTGGCGTCCATGTACCAGCTGATTTGGCCCAATCATCGGCCCTCCTTTGATCTCAAGCGCTTTGAAGAACCTGCTCATTGTCTAACTGCCGAAGAAGAATCAAGTGTCAAGCCTTGGTTCTATGATATCAAGCGCTACTTAGAGAAGAAAGAATACCCAGAAGGTGCTTTGAGTATGGATAAAAGAACACTAAGGAGATTGGCCTCAAATTTCTTTCTGAATGGGGAGGTGTTGTACAAAACAAATCATGACATGATCCTGCTCCGATGTGTAGATGAACAGGAGGCCGAGCAAATTATAAAAGAGATACATGAAGGACTGTTTGGTACTCATATGAGTGGGCATACAATGGCAAAGAAAATCCTTAGAGCAGGATACTACTGGCTAACAATGGAGACTGATTGTCATTCTCATGTTCGAACATGCCACAAATGCCAAATTTATGCTGACAGGGTACACGTACCTCCTACTCCGTTGAACGTCTTGACTTCACCATGGCCTTTTTCCATGTGGGGAATAGACATGATCGGGATGATTGAACCAAAGGCTTCAAATGGGCATAGGTTTATACTTGTTGCCATAGATTACTTCACGAAATGGGTCGAGGCTGCCTCTTACGCTAATGTTACCAAGCAAGTGGTTGCTCGCTTCCTGAAGAATAACATCATATGTAGATACGGAGTTCCTCACCGGATCATTACCGACAACGGGTCAAATCTCAATAACAAGACGATTGAAGAGTTATGTACCAGTTTCAAAATTGAGCATCATAATTCAACACCATATAGACCCAAGATGAATGGAGCTGTCGAAGCTGCAAATAAGAATATCAAGAAGATCATTCAGAAAATGGTGATCACGTATAAAGATTGGCATGAGATGTTGCCTTTCGCATTGCACGGTTACCGTACTTCAGTACGTACTTCGACAGGGGCAACCCCTTTTTCTTTGGTATATGGCATGGAGGCTGTCCTCCCGATAGAAGTTGAAATTCCCTCAATGAGAGTTCTGATGGAAGCCAAATTAGATGAAGCTGAGTGGGTCCGAACGAGGTTTGATGAGCTTAATCTTATTGAAGAAAAGCGTATGACGGCGCTATGTCATGGGCAACTTTACCAGAGACGTATGAAGAAAGCTTTTGACAAGAAAGTACGTCCTCAGACTTACCAGGAAGGTGATTTGGTGCTCAAACGAATCACTACCATGCACAGAGAGCCCAGGGGCAAGTGGGCGCCTAATTATGAAGGACCATTTGTGGTGGTGAGAGCTTTCTCCGGAGGTACCTTGATTCTTGCAAGAATGGACGGTGAAGAACTTCCTACCCCCGTGAATGCAGATGCCGTTAAAAGATATTATGCCTAAAAGATTGGAATAAAAGCCGCTAAGTCGAAAACCTGAAAAGGCGACTTAGGCAAAAATAGGCTATCCCGGTGGACTGAAAACCCGAAAGGGCGGTCCAGGCAAAAATTAGGGATACAAATAAAAATTAGCCCGCTGAGTTGAAAACCCGAAAGGGCGGCTCAGGCAAAAAAGGGCGTCCCGGTGGATTGAAAACCCGAAAGGGCGATCCAGGCAAAAGTTAGGGACTAATTCCAAGGCAAATATTATGATCTGCACATTCAGGTGATTATGGGGAACTACGAAAGAAAAGGATCCATCCAATCGTCTTCTTACAAAGTTTAACTGATGAGATTTTCAGAGATATAGGGACCATAGCAATGTCGAGATTCAATGGAACTTCATTTATTGTCATTGTCATTGTACTTTTCTTGCACAGCAATTACCTCATTAAGGAATTGCATCTGTATGTACATTTATACCCTTTTGCGGGTTTTGGCAATAAAAAGAGAAATTTCTCATCAAATTGTGCTCAATCGTTTTTACTTTATCTGTTTGTTTGCAAAATGTTTTATTAATGATAAACTTTGTTTTGAAATTTTGGTAAAATGATAAACCAATATTTGAAAAGTAGTACGATTATCTTTTGGGATGATAGAAGGAATGTGATAGTTCTCCCGTTAACTAATATCATTGCCAGTCATGGTGATTGTTGCCGCACAGACAATATATCCTATTGATGATGTTAAACGTCAGTCGAAACTTTACCAGGGACACTCATGTCTCTCTCTTTGTTGCTCACAACTTTATCAAGGTCTCATGTACCAAGTGTTGGAAAATCTAAAATCCTCCAAAACCCTTTGAAAGTCCAATATTCATTGGCAACCACCAAAAAGCTTAAAGTCCACCATGCTGGCATCCTTCATAAAACCTAAAAGTCCAATTTCCTTGGCAACTACTAAAAGCTAAAGCCCAATTCTATTGGCACCCGCATGATTCACAGAAGTCCACTATGGTGGCAACTACCAGAAAGCTAAAAGTCCAACCTTGTTTGGCACACCTCCCAAAGCCCAATACTCTTGGCAATTATCAGAACTTATTTCCAACATATACAGCCGTTTGCATTGTCACAAGCATGGCATGCATAGCATTTTTGTCCAAAAACAAGAATTGTCATCAAACACAATCATATTAATCATTAGCATATAACAAAGCATTTGCATTAGAATCATTTGTAATTGCATTTTCATAAGAATCATCGTGCATCATGCAATGTACGAGGGCATAGCTGAATAGCATAACAGGATCCAGGACATGCATCCAGGATTTTCATTTCTCAAAGTTGATGGTTTTCCTCTGAAAGGAGGTGATATCTCGCATACGCTTACGGATTTTTATTCCCCAGCAAATCATTCTTCAAGCTTTATAGTTGATGATGATTTTGTCCACCATCTTTGTTGCTCTCCAAGCAGAGAGCATCCTGGAAGATTTAATTGAGATACTGCTTTAGAGCCCTTCGAAGAACCTTAATCGAAAAGGTACTGCTTCGCAAGATCTGAAGAATCTCATGTTATGGTTAAGATACTGTTCTAAGTATCACTGAAGATCCTTGAATATAGGGAACTGCTTCACATGACCTAGAAAGTCCTATACCATGAGAGAGAGATACTGCCCTAAATATTTCCAAAGAGCCTTTATGGTAGGGTACTGCTTTGATGAGCTAGGGAATCTCATTGTTCGAGATACTGCTTTGGCCTTCTCCGAAGAACCTTAATCGAAAAGGTACTGCTTCACAAGATCCGAAGAATCTCGTGTTGTGTTTAAGATACTGTTCTAGTATCACTGAAGATCCTTAAATATAGGGAACTGCTTCACATCTAGAAAGTCTTGCACTATTTATTCGAGATACTGCCCTAAATATTTCCAAAGAGCCTTTATGGTAAGGTACTGCTTTGATGAGCTAGGGAATCTCATTGTTCGAAATACTGCTTTGGAATCCTCCGAAGAACCTTAATCGAAAAGGTACTGCTTCACCAGACCCGAAGAATCTCATGTTGTGTTTAAGATACTGTTCTAGTATCACTGAAGATCCTTGAATATAAGGAACTGCTTCGCATAGTCTGAAAAAAATCGTATATCATTTTATTCGAGATACTGCCCCAAGTATCCCTAAAGAGCCTTCATTAGTAAGGTACTGCTTTGGTGAGCTAGAAAATCTCATTTGTTTGAGATACTGCTTTGGTATTCTACGAAGAACCTTAATCAACAAGGTATCGCTTCGCGAGACCCGGAGAATCTCATGTTCGGTAAAGACACTGTTCAAGTATCACTGAAGATCTTATGTTTAAGGAACTGCTTCGCATGATATGAAAATCTTACCCCATTTATTCGAGACATTGTTCTAACGTCCACAAAGAGCCTTCATGGGTAAGGTACTGCTTTGATGGACTAAAGAATCTCATGTTTTGTTAAGACACTTGTTCTAGAGTCACTGAAGAGCCTTTATTGTTAAGGAACTGCTTCACATGACCCAAGGAATCACGTTTTGTTAGGATCTTGTCCCCGAAGAAGCCCTAATACATAAGGGACTGCCTTGTACGACTTGGAGAAATTTATTCATCGAATTGGGATACTGCTTTGTTAGTACAAAGAATCTCAGACATGTTGTACAATCTACCACTTCGTCCTCTTATTTCATTATTGCATTGCATTTCATACCTTCTCAGACAAATTTTGGAGTCTGTTTGTATCTAATTAACTTTCAACCTAAAGATTTGAACGCCATGCAGCATTTCAACTTCTTCGGTCTCAAGATAATTAGATAGGGGCATCTGTCATACCCCAAATTTGTCATACCTAGTTCATTCCTCATGATAATTGGTTTAGTGCTTGTTGATTCTTCTCTGAATGATCATGTATCCGCTGGTTATGATTTGCTAACGATTTAAACCATAAGAGGTTTGTTGTGGACTTGATTGTGGTTGTAGACTCTGGCCAGTGTGTTGAATTCAAGTGAATTTTAAAGAAATATGGATTCTCATTTTCAGGATCACAACTTGAACATCTGCTTTCAAGTAACTTTTAAAGCCTATTTCAACTTGATTACCAGCTTTGTTTTGGCAAATGTTGAATTATGTCCAAGGTTATGGTAGAGTGATGATTGGGGTGAATTTGGTTCAAGTTGAGGGCTTTGTCCAAGAAATATTGGATTTGTTGATCGAGAGTTTAAGAACAAGATTGAAGGTCAGGTTATATTGGATCTCCATTAGGATTGAGATACTGTCATTTGGCTTTATGGTAGAATGCAAAGGGCTTTACTCCTAAGTTCAAGGATGTTATCATGTGGGCTTAAATGCTTGTTTCTAAAAATGACCATTCAAGATTCGAGGAAAGGATGATTTTATCTTTAAGACATACTTGGTTCATGATCTAAATTCAAATCATTTGTTAGATTAATGAAGTCAAGAGGCTCATGGTAAAACTAATCTATGATTGAGGATCATGTTCCAATTATAATATGAGTGGAAGGTGTGGTAAATAATAAAGATGACACATGATAATATGTCTTGGTTATAATTCTAGTGTCATGACTTGATCTCTAAGCATGTCATAATTCTAGTTATTTTGATTACAAAGCGCAAGAATGTTTGCAAAGCCCCATGATACGATGTCCAATAGACAAATAATTTGAAAAAAGAAGTTCAGGTGACATAATTAATACCAAGTTCTCATGGCACAAAAATTCAACCAATGTTATCATTTGTACTCAAAGTTGCAGAATTATTTCTAAAACTCAAATGAGTCTCTAATCATGCCACAATTTCCTGCTTGGATAAAGTTCACAAGTTCAGCAGACTTTCATTTAAAGACACCAAAGCTACAAAAGATATGGTTTTAAGTTGAAATCAAAAGTGTCATTACACATGTTTAATTTTATCATAAGATTAAGTATCGATACGTTGCAAGCTTCATTCATCATTAAGGCTTCCAAGATCCAAGACAATTTCCATGGCCAATGTCCTTCATTAAGCCAATCCTCATGCTTCACCAAGCTCATGGATATTGAAAGTGAATTGAGGTGCCCCCACCTAAGTCTTGTCTCATACAAGCTGCTGCCAAACTCCATATCAACCATCAAGTTCCCCTCCCTGTGTCAAGTCTTTCACTCATTGTTGTGATATTAGTCAGGCTGATCCTGCGAAATCTGTAGAAAGGAAGCATAAATATGCTACGAGTCAATGGTTTTGTTCAGTTCATGTACTAGCTAAGCGACGAGTATGAGCAACTGTGAAAGTAAGGTTCTTTGGCATTGATCAATGAGTACGCAGCTGTGAGAGTTAAATACTTACTGTTTGGCATTAAGTCTTCACTAAACCTCCATACTCCTAAGGCATTCAGCTATGCTACAGGTGACGGTAAAAAAGCAGCTCCATCCTCATGCTTCAAGATTCAGTGTTATGTCCTCAGAATTCTCGCTGCAATGAATAATCAAGTCATCAACACTATTGACAATATGATTTCGCAAACATGTCATAATCGATGATGAAGTACATATCATTCTAGAAACATATGCGACGGGGAAGACTGCCACTCCATAACGTACGGCTTATGCCAATTCATGCTTCGACTACAGCTTTTGCGAATACCTCCCTTTGAACGATCAATGACAAGATTTGGAAACATTCTAAGTCAACTGGTAAACAAGCAGGAACACGATTCAGCCACTAAGTGCTATCCATGTTACTATTCTGATCGAGAAAGACCTGCAAAAGCCATTACACGGAGAATGAGAATTGTACAAATCTCAAACACACTCTACTTAGGTCCAGGAAGATTGTTACCACAAGGAGTCTCGGACCTCATGCAATCAATGCCGCAAGATGCACATCCTATGTTTGTTCTTGTCAATGCTTTAAGTGCCTTATCTGCTTATCATCCTGATGCAAATCCTGCTCTCAGAAGTCTTGATATCTACAGCTCAAAATTGGCAGGAAGGCCGCCTGTGCTCTCATCCAGCAAACTGTCTTATGTTGAGAATTTCCTTTACATGCTTGATTCTCGTGGCAATCCTTCATTAATCCAACCACTCGTACTTCTCTAAGAAGATAGACGGAGCATAATAGATGCAACCTGCAAGTTCAGTCATCTTTACATCCCACAAAATAGAAACAAATCCTAAGGAACTAAGGTTATGCTTCATAAACAATGAAAATACTCACTAAGCCCATCTACAGCAAGTACCCTAATTTTCAGGCTAGTGTATGTTTGTTTTCTGTCAGTTTGCAGCAAGCATGAACTCCATGGCTTCCTTTCCAAGAATCTGAATTTTACCTACAATGTAATAAGGAAAATCAGTTGAAGTAGTTTAGTTATGATAAATGCTAGGAAATGTGCAAGTTCTTCAACATGTCACGTATAAATCCTGCAGACACGAGTGGCACCACAACAGTAGATTTGACATTATCATAATGAGGTTAACAAGGTTCAGTTTGATGCAAAAGAAAAGAAATACAAAAGAAGTTAATGCATTGTTTAAAGATCATGACAAAAGGAGATATATGAATGAGAAGTCAGAAGTTCATTTGTAAATCAGTTCTACTACAAGCAAGAAAATCCAAAGTTTATGCAGCAAAAGTGTCAAAGCTAGGCAAATGTTGATACCAATGTTTGAATAACAGTCAAATACAGACAACGCTGTGTTTAAGTCGGAACAAGGATGCATTTAACACAAAAATTCATCAGCAAATAAGGGTACACCAAACAGAATGAAAGGGTATCAATGGTGACCAAGATCCAAGCTAAAACTAACATTCAAAAGTTCGATAATTCGAACAAGTTCAAGAAGTGATTTACCTCGATCATTATCCAAAGCTTCATCAATTTTCAAACTGATGCCTTAATCTGCAAGTCTCCTTTCCATGCGCATATATCAGGCTTGCAAGCAACAACATAAGATTAGTTACATCAGTATGGAAGCAAGTTTAAATGCAAAATGATGCTGACAGTAGAAAACTTCACATGAAAGTCTGGGATCACAGCAAGTTATACCTCATCAAGGTCAAACTTCAAAAAAAAAAATCCAAATGCAAAACGAATTCCTGCACCAGGAAAGCAAATTCACTTAATAAAAAACAGACAAAAATATTCATAGCAGTAAAAATCACGAGTTGAAATTCAACAAAATTCAGTAGGGCCCACTCCCTTTCCAGAAGATCGCTACAGACAAAAAATTGAAAAGAATGACTCACCAAGCTAAGAGGTCCCCACAAGATTTTGCTGCGAATCTTCTCTAACGGATTGCGGTAGCCAACTTTTATCCCATCCATGATTTTCGCTCACTCGCACATGCCAAATCTTCTTCTTCACACGTATTAGCCTCAAATCTTCTCCCTATAAAGCCAATCATTTGCAATCATTGAGCGGACACCTGAAAAAAACCCTATCACAGAGAACAACTGAAAATTCCGCAAGAATCATCATCAAAAACCCTAATTACTAAAGCTCAACGGAGACCCTTTTCAACTCTGATTTTCACACTGAAAGTTAGAGTCGGAAGAGCTAAACCTCATTCCTTCAAATCAAGTATTCACAGATTCCGAAAACAAGAAGAAGTTTGTAATCGAGAGGGAACGAAGAAATACCTTGAAGAAAATTCGAAGCACGTTTATCCAATTGAGGTAGCTTTTCGTCTCCGTTTACTAATTTCGTGAAATAAACTGGTATGATGTGAACTGTCGGAACCATAGCGAAAAGGGGTTTGGGTTTGATTGGGATTAGGGTTGTTTGCTTGATGTTGTTTCTGAATGTCTAGCTTCCGATTTTGTGTTCATGGCTTGATCTATATGATGATGATGATGATACTGTGAGGTTGTTGTTTTTTTCTTTAAAAAGGAATAAACATAAACTGAGTTGAATTTATGCAAGAAAGGTAGAGATTCAGGGGAAAGGATGTTGGATTTGTCCGTCCTTATTTCTTATTACGTTATGTGTTTTTTCAAAAACTTTTGAGAATTTGTATTTAATTCCGTTTTGTCATTGCACACTGCCCGATGAGTCTTACACTGATATACGTGTCGGCAACTTTCTAGTTGCCTTGACCAACGAATCAGAGTAGATAGGTTTTGAAATGAATCATGTGAGGCTTGCGCTGCATTATGGACCTTGTTATTACCGCTGAGCAAAGTCATGCACCTTGTATTGCTTCTAATGGACTTGTTTATGTTACCGAATGCACTCCCTGTCTCTAGCCTACGGGTCCAACTGTTTCCTTTATTTTTATTTCATTCTATTCAAATTTTCCTTTTATAAGAAGTTTATAAAAATTTTATTAGCTATTTAATTAAATTATTTTACTTAATATAATTAATTAATTAATTATTTAATTAATTAATTTTGTTAAGATAATTTAGTTTAATTAATTAATCTTCCTTTAAGTCTTAAAAAAAACTCAAAAAAAATATTTTCATAGATTAATTTAGTTAAATGTTTTTATTTAATTAGATTAATTAATTTGATAATTAATTTAATTAAATGTTTTTATTGAATTAGATTAATTAATTTGATATTAATTTAATTAAATGTTTTTATTTAATTAGATTAATTAATTTGATAATTAATTTAATTAAATTTTTTTAATTTGATTAATTTCTTCATCTGTTACTCGATTATGTGGGCGTTGAATGTTTGCGTGTGCTCGATTACTCTTTGCTTGCGACATGATATAATGCTTACCCGTGTGATTACTTTTTGCATTTTTGACGATAAATTGCTAAGTAAAAAACGAACGCACATTAAGATTAGTCATTTCAAAGATAAACGAAATCCTTGGTCCAACGCCAAATAAACATCCATATGCACTTCACTTCATACACACACGTAAGTCGATCGTTCCTCGATCGCCATCTGCACGAACTTTGCACCTTACACTTTCAACAACTTTTTCCAACTTAATAAATCAACGCATTGCGCTTGTTTTCCATAGCTAGTCTTTAGCTTATTTCCTCAACTTTGCGAGTCGAGCACATTGTGCCTCGCTAACAAAACCAACAAATAAACCTCCACTTGCATTCACATTAAACTCAAAAAACCGAAATGTTACTTCTTAGATCCAAACCCTTGATCCAACATCAAGCGGTCTTAGGAAACAAAACACTTCAATAAATACGAGGAAAATTGCACGCCACGAGCCTTAAGCGATAGAAAGGGGGATAACGAGCTTTCGTTACTCGCTCCGATTATTTCGACGCAGGACACCCGTCTTGTTGGGCGAGATAAACTATCCATAGTCTTTAGTGCAAATGGACTCTTAAATCCTTTCATCGAAGAAAGGTAATAAAATCAACAACCGATACCCATATCAGGCCGAACTACGAAGCTCTGACTTTCCCATTGCACAAGGGAATACGTAGGCACGAGGATCTCAATCCTTGCCGAGCCCCTAGGATCAATAAACCCTTTAGTTCAACAAGTAATCATAAGTATAGACATCCCTTCGCGCGTGACAATCTAGATGGTTCCCATCGAGTACGATGGATGTAGGAGGTGCTAATACCTTCCTCCTACATAACCGACTTCCGAACCCCGACAATGGTTTGCGATGACCTTGTTTTATCCCTTCTTGGTGGTTTTATCTATATTTACCATTTCCCTCTTCGGGAATAAATAAAATTAGGTGGCGACTCTCAAGTCAGCCCAGCCGCGACCGCGTTCGCGAGGGATCGTATTTTTCGAGGTACGACAAGATGCACCTAGCAGGAATGTCGCAAAATTTGTTAGCATTAATTCTTGTTGCTAGACTATACCATGTTGGAAAGTCCTTTGGCAAAAAGATCTCTGCTCACAGAAAAAGAGAGAAAAAGTTTATGACAGAATCATGATTACAGAAATCAGACTAATAGCGAAATCATTTGACAAGAGATGTCGAAAAAAACTCAGAACTTAATAGATTACCTTTGAACTATGATTCTGAGAGATGTCTTGGCAGGTTTCTTTCTTTTAGCATTTCACGAAATCCCTCGAAGTCTGCTGATAGAATTCAAATGGATGGTCCCTTGGAACTGCACAAACAGGAAAGCCATGTTAGTCCCTAACATGAGCATAATTTAAGGGAGATATAAGGATGCTTCAATGCATTTACAATGTACCAAAATGCAGCTACAAGTTTTTCACTGCGACAACCCTGATCGAGTTTGTCTTCAATATCCAGCCACAGCTTTAAGGCTTGCCATAATCACCATTTAAGTGCTTTTCTCCATGATAAAGTGGACGTTTACCTGCGAAAAAACACAACAGTTGCACCATACATTTAGTAATAATAAGAAGGCTTTGTGTCAACTGAAGGATGAGATGTAAACCAGTCCCAGTTTTGAATCAACTCCTCACCAATGCAGCCTCATAACAGTCAAATAATGCCAAACGAATTTGGTCGTTCATCAGGGCACAGGTTGCAAAATCCGAATCTGCAGGGCAATACCAAATTTCAGCCAAAAGTCAATCCAAAAGTGCGGCAAATAAGTTAAGAATAAAGGACAGAAAACGTGAGATTTAATTCCACGACAGGCAATAAACATCATAGATACAGAGATTAGTCAACAACTTTCTTTGAGAAGCTTTCTGAGCAAGAAAGCAGTGAGAAGCGTGCCTATAAGGATTTTGTTCGGCTTCCTTGGCAAAACCAGTACAGCCAAAGTTCACATTCAATGTCAGCTAGTGTCTCAGTTCAATTTGCTAATAGTGGTATTACTGGTACCAGTGCTCCTGCATCAGGACAGATGAACCCTGGCTACTCTCTAACTGCAGGATATGAGGGGCTATCTCGACCAATAGATGATATGCCAGAACTTAGTTTTACTCCACATCGTAGTGCTTCCTCAATTAACATTAGAGCAGCAGACAATGTTTCTCAACATAGTATGGAGAAAGATTTTGTTGCCTCGTTTCCTTCAACTGCTTCCACCCCCGAGTTGCACGCAGTAGATTCTTCAGACGCTGTGAAAGAATCTGGAGCGTCTTCCCAGCCACTGGTTTCATCAGGTGCCGTCAAAGCACATTGGAAGTAGCTCCTTGGAATCATCTCTCTCTACAAAGGGATGCTCTGGATAAATACCAGATTGCTGCACCAAAAGTTCATATTAGCTGAAAAATAATAATGAGGTTGTAAGTACTGAATGATACATAAAAAAGCTCCATTCATGCCATCACAAACCAGTCATGCTAACTTCAATGCAGCCACAACCGCAACACAATGCATCAAAGTTGTTGCCGTCTCAGTCGCAGAAGTCCCAGCACCAAGACCCCTTGCAAAATCAGATGGAGTTTGAACATGTTACTCTCACGGCTTCGAATGGGCAAAGCACAACATCAGCAATAACCTCAGCGGATACTGAACCAGCAAGGCACCTTGTGCACTGTAACCAAGCAAGGAAGATGAAGCTTATTAAGGATAGAATTGAAGCATAAATTGAGAAGACTTAAGAAAAAGAATGAGACCTCTTTACCACTTGATGCTTGACACTACAATTAACTGTTAGGAGCTCCACACTAGTTCTGCCAAGGCATTGTTCATACGACTATGTCAAGACCTGCAAAATGCCAAGAGAATCGATTCATCATCATGATCAGGGTTCTCATCACAACTAGGGATAAATCACTGAATTTGAAATGAGAAGAATTGAAAAGCAAGCACGAGAGAAACATCCAGAGGATTTCATCAACCAATGAAATACAGAGTACACAGTTCATTACGGAAATAAGTACGTTCGATTGCACATAGAAGCTTATGATCACAACAGACACATAAGGATGTACCTTATTTCAAGCTCAAGACAAAACCTCATGAACCAAAATCATCACTTCCAAATCTCCTTATCTGATTTGTTCTGTACATAAAAGGCCACCATCCAATTCTTCACCCACTTAAGCTCTGAACTTGGTGATAGACTCCTCCATTAAGGTATACATGAAAGAGATTAGAACACAGTCAATAAATCATTTAACATCCAAACCAAAACAAGTTGTAGAATATTCAAAAAAAAGCAAAATGGAAATCAAAATTCTCAACCAAGAGGCACAATATCATAATTTCAATACAAAGGTACTGCAGCAAGAACTTCACGCATTGAAGCAAGTTTGAGACAATACGAAATGTTCCGAAAAGCTTCACTCTCAAAGGGAAAATACAATGTCACTCACAAATACAGGTAAAGCACGAAAACAAAGAGATTGATCAGTATTTGCAAGCAGAAACAAAGCAGATGGTCAAAAATCAATTCGAAATCAAGGGACCCCACAAGGCTTCTAGAGGTTGGCTACAGACAAAAACAAATAACAATGAGTCACAATATTGGTCCCCACACAATATCAGTAGAAAATATCACTCAAGATTTGCTCCTAACGGCTTGTTTCTCACTCATCAGTCCTCACAACATTCGCAAAAAAAAACTCTCACGTACAAACCTGACCTCACACGATTCCCTCAGCCACACACGTGCCAAAAGTCCCTATAAAAGCCTAAATCATTGGCACTGAAAAGAGGACACCAATCATTGTGAAAACAGAAGCTACCAACACACAGACAGAAAACCCTAATTACTTATAGCTCACCAACAGTGGCCATTAGAGCTTCACATCGAAGCTCTAATTGGAGGTTCGAGCTCAACCCCTCAGCTACTTCATAACACTCAATAACCAGTAAGCAACGACATACAAATAAAGAAGCCGAAAGCCAGAAGAAGAAGATTGAGGCTGAAAGGAAGCGAGACCATACCTTGAATCATACTTGAATCACGATTCTTCGATTGAGGTAGCTTTCACCTTCTTTTACTCCTTTCTGAACTTGCTTGGTGTGATGCAAATCTTTGAAGCCATATTTAAAAAGATTAGGGTTTGATTGGGGATCAGGGTTGTTTTTATGGCATGTGTGTGTCGATTTGATGATGCACGATGAGGTTGTTGTTCTATGAGGAAACAACAGTGGAGTGTGGGGATGAAACTAATCGGTGTCTAATGTTCGATTCCGCCTAGTGTTTGAGTTTTTGATTTACGAATGAAAATGTGTTGAATTTGATGAAACGGTGTGGTTGTTTCACAATCGGTTATCGAAGCAAGGGTTGTTTGAATCTGAGTGATCTGTGATGCACAATGAGGGTTTGTTGATGATTCTTCTTCTTGAAGAGGAAAATGAACCAAGTGTGAGATCCTTTCGGAAGAATGCGTTCCCATTCGTTCTGTCTTCTTAGAATAATTTTCATTTCTTATTTTATTTTAAAAGTAAATTTAATATTTTTAAGCTGGTCCCAAGGATGAACACGTGATTTGAGGGCTGAAATACTTCCCCAGGTCTGCAAAATGGGGTGACCGATGATGCTACTATGCTAGGTCTTGTTTTTTTTTATTCATACGACTTGCTTTTTTTATTATGCTCATGAATCACCAGCCCATTTGTTTTTGTTATGTTTCATGTTGTTTTATAAAAATCTAAAAAATCTAAAAAATATTTTTATCAATTAATTATTTAATCAAATTAATTAATTTATTAATTGATTTTATTAAATAATTTAATTTAATTAATTAATTATTTTCTTTTTTAAAATTTCAAAATTCAAAAAAACATTTTCTTAACTTTATTTTCAAATTGTTAATTTCTCTATTTTTTTGTGTGATTAAGTTCTCCTTGTATAAAAAAATTCAAAAATATTTTTATTGACTAATTTAATTAAATAATTTTATTTAATTCGATTAATTAATTCGATAATTAATCTAATTAAATATTTCTATGTGATTAATTAGTTTTTTTTCACCTTTGCTCGATTATGTGTGTGATGAATGTTTGCGTATGCTCGATCCTCTTGGCTTGTGATATGATAATATGACTGCTTGTGCGATTACTTTTGCATTTTTGACGATAAATTGCTAAGTAAAAAACGAACGCACACCAAGACTAATCATTTCAAAGATAAACGAAATCTTTGGTCCAACGCCAAATAAACATCCATATGCACTTCACTTCATACACACACGTAAGTCGATCGTTCCTCGATCGCCATCTGCACGAACTTTGCACCTTACACTTTTAGCAACCTTTTCCAATTTAATAAATCAACGCATTGCGCTTGTTTTCCATAGCTAGTCTTTAGCCTATTTCCTCAACTTTGCGAGTCGAGCACATTGTGCCTCGCTAACAAAACCAACAAATAAACTTCCATTTGCATTCACCTTAAACTTCAAAAAAACCGAAATGTTACTTCTTAGATCCAAACCCTTGATCCAACATCAAGCGGTCTTAGGAAACAAAACACTTCAATAAATACGAGGAAAATTGCACGCCACGAGCCTTAAGTGATAGAAAGGGGGATAACGAGCTTTCGTTACTCGCTCCGATTATTTCGACGCAGGACACTCGTCTTGTTGGGCGAGATAAACTATCCATAGTCTTTAGTGCAAATGGACTCTTAAATCCTTTCATCGAAGAAAGGTAATAAAATCAACCACCAATAACCATATCAGGCCGAACTACGAAGCTCTGACTTTCCCATTGCACAAGGGAATACGTAGGCACGAGGATCTCAATCCTTGCCGAGCCCCTAGGATCAATAAACCCTTTAGTTCAACAAGTAATCATAAGTATAGATATCCTTTCGCGCGTGACAACCTAGATGGTTCCCATCGAGTACGATGGATGTAGGAGGTGCTAATACCTTCCTCCTACATAACCGACTTCTGAACCCCGACAATGGTTTGCAATGACCTTGTTTTATCCCTTCTTGGTGGTTTTATCTATATTTTCCATTTCCCTCTTCGGGAATAAATAAAATTAGGTGGCGACTCTCAAGTCAGCCCAGCCGCGACCGCGTTCGCGAGGGATCGTATTTTTCGAGGTACGACAGATGGCCTAACATAGCATGGCACTTTCCAGATATTAAAAGAGGTATGAGTACCTGGGAATAGTAGATGCTTGCTTTCTCCCTCTCGTTTGGAGGTTCTGGGACGTATTGTTGGTTACCCACAAGCTTCGGCCCAAGAATCTTGTGTGCGCAGGGGAGAGCAGATGTGTTCATGTCTTTCTGTTTGCTTGAAGTTGCCATTGTTGATAGTGAAGAAACTTGAGCAAGAAGGAGTAGAGACTGGGTATGTGAGAAGAAAGAAAGTTGAAATGTATAAGTTTTGGGGAGCGAAAGTTCTTCAGAAGGAAGAAGAGGGGTATTTATATTAGAGATTGGGGAGAGAAACAATTGAGTTTTCAAAAGGTTATGGCACGTGTTGACGCGTTAGTGGATGTGGAAAAGTGGTGGAAGTTGAAAAGAGTATGGATGACCTAGTTTCATAGAGTCATGGGGATCATGCCCAAAAACGTGGGTTAGACGTGATAGGTTAGGAGAATCTGATGATTACTTTTTATGATTTGACAAAAGTGAGATTTTGGGAATCAACGCATTTAATGCAAGATAAAAGTAAGATTTCAGGGATCAACGCATTTAATGCAAGACATGAAGTCGAAATAAAAGTTTCGGCCGCAAAGATGTTTTCTCCAGAAGTCAGTCGAAATACCTTTGCTGGGGGGCAATTTGTATACACATAATTTCGACACCATGGGTTTTAATAAATGTGAGCCCTAGAAAGTGGTAGCTTTGTTAGCCATTCTTCCACAAGGCACCATTATTCGATATTGGCGTTTCTCAGTACCCCTCATTTTATTGTGCTTTGAGCAATGATGTACGTAGTTGTGAAGGTATTCGACAGAATATGATCACTCTTTCTTCCAAACATGTCCATAATATTGAGAAGGTTTATGGTGATTTGGTTCATGATATAACGAACAGTTGTCTGTCGAAAGAGCGAATGAGTTTCCAGCCCGAAAGTTCTTCACATCATTACAAAGAAGTCTTCTTGTGTTTTCGACAATGGATTTGAAGGCAAGAATTCGACGAAGGAGACGTTATGACTATATTTGAATTTCAGATGAATTCGACCTGACAAGAAGATATATCGTTTCTCCAGTTAAAGGAGAGTTGTTAATATGAATAACGGCCTCGCTTGGTAGAAGATACGTGGAGGATTCCTAGAGATTAATAGCATGCAGAGTGCCAAGTGGCGAATTCTTAGGAATTGACCGTTACTCAACGGTTATTTTATTTGTATATAAATAGGATAGTTTGCTTTGTGTGAGGTGTGTGAAATTCTGTACAACATTTCTGTGAAAATTACTCTAATACTCGTGTGTAAGAGAAAAGAGAATTGTCTGGAAAATGTACGTGTAAACACCATTTATCTTTCAGTTATAAAATTTATATTTTTCTTCATTCCTTGTTCAAGTTTATGCTTTTATTTAGTTTTCAAGCAATTTACTTTCAAGCAAGTTTATATTCTAGAAATCCTTTAAATGCAAACTTTAAGTCGTTCTTTTAGTTCGTTATACAAACACATCTATACTTTAATATAAATAAAAATAACTTCGTTAGAAATCGTTCGACAGAACATACAAGAAAACTAATAAGACTTATACATTAAGGAACTAACCCAAAGAATTTAGCACATGTGTCCTAGGACTTGTGTGGTTGGTCCTGCAAGTAACCCATTTCCAAGGAATTGGTAAACCAGAGGTTGTTCACCAAAAATACCAGCGAACACCATCTTGCATCAATACTTCACCTAAACCCATATAAGAAGCATCACAATACAGCACAAACGGTTCACCTGCCTTTGGCAAAATCAAAATTGGTGCAGTAGTCAACTTCTTCTTCAGTTTAATAAAACTCTTCTCACACTAAGAATCCCACACAAACGCTTTATTCTTACAAGTTAATTGGGTCAACGGAAGTGCCAACTTCGAGAACCCTTCAATAAACCTTCGATAATAACCGACCAATCCCAAGAAACTTCTAATCTCTGTCATTAACTTCAGAGTCTTCCATTATAGCACTGCATCTACATTGGATGGATCCACATCAATCCTTCTTTCCGAAATCACATGACTAAGAAAACCCACCTCTTTCAACCAGAAATTGCACTTCGACAATTTCACATACAACTTCTTCTCTTTCAACACTTGCAACACAATTCTCAAATGTTCAGCATGCTCTTCATTCTCAAATGTTCAGCATGCTCTTCTTCTGACTTAGAATAAATCAGAATGTCATCTATGAAAACAACAAAAAATTGATCCACGTACTCATGGAAAATTCAATTCATATATTCCATGAATACACCAAGTGCATTAGTAACTCCAAATGGCATCACAACATATTCATAGTGTCCATACCGAGTTCTAAACACAGTCTTCTGAATATCTTCATCATTCACTCTTATCTGATGATAACCCGATCGTAAATCGATCTTACTAAACACCCGAGCACCAACCAACTGATCCATCAGATCATCTATCCTTGGAAGCGGATACTTATTCTTAATCATCACCTTATTCAGTGTCTATAGTCGATACACAACCTCATACTACCATCTTTCTTCTTTACCAACAATACCAGTGCTCCCCACGACGATACACTCGGTCTTACAAATTTCTTTTCTAATAGTTTCTCTAACTATTTCTTCAACTCAGATAACTCAGAAGCCGACATACGATACGGTGCCATCAAAATAGGTCTCGTTCCTAGTACAAGATCAATACTAAACTCCACCTCTCTCTCTCTCTGGCGGCACATCCATAACATCATCTGGAAACACTTTCGGGAAATCTCTTACCACTTGCAATTCACTAATTGCCATATCACTCTCCACCGACAACAATGCAAACAACGCCAAAACTTGCGCTTTTTCATTCATAAGCTCTTTCAACTCTCGAGCAGACAAATACCCAGCTTCTTCTTCCTCTTCACCAGGAGTAAGAAACCGAATCGGCTTACTAAAGAAATTAATATGAACATGGTTGTACTCCAACCAATTCATACCTAGAATTACATTCATACCTCTCAACGGAAAACAAATCAAATCCACACCAAAGTCCTTACCATAAATCGATAACATATAATTCAGACATACGAGAGAATTAGTTAACGACCCATCAACAAGAGTCTCGATAACCATCTCTCCTTGCATCAGAGACATGACAAGTCCTAATTTCCTGACACAATCAAGAGAAATAAAATAGTGCGTCGCACCAATGTCAATCATAGCAATCAACAGAATACTATTAATATGACAAATACCTCTAATCAAACGATCCTCGCTGGAAGTCAGTATCCCTGTCAAAGCGAACACTTTTCCTCTAGTTGCAGCTTTCTTAGGCTTCTGACAACGCGTACTGATATGAACTTTCTCCCTACAATTGTAGCAAGTAACCAGATTAGCTTTGCACTCAACAATCAAGTGTCCAGGATGACCACACTTGAAACATTTATTCACATCACTCGTGCACTCACTGACACGATGACCCATATCACCACATCTGTAGCACTTCAACAAAGTAGGAACACCTCCCCCACTTGGCCTTTTCCTTCACTCAGTTTCTGCTTACCCTTATCAGCAGGAGCTGCATAAGGTTTTCCACGATTCACTTATTGTTTACCTTTTCTCTCAGCTAGACCTTTGAAATGCTCAAATCGAGCTTTATTGTCCTCTTCAAAGATCCTGCAACAATCCACCAAATCCAGAAACCTTAGGATTCTCTGATAATCAATCGCCTGCTTAAACTCAGGCCTCAAACCATTCTCGAATTTGACACACTTTGAGAACTCAGTAGTTGCCTCACTATAATGAGGATAGAACTTTGCCAACTCAGTGAACTTTGCAGCATACTCAGTCACATACATGTTACCTTGTTCCAACTCTAGAAATTCAATTTCCTTCTTTCCCCGAACATCTTCAGGAAAATACTTCCTAAAAAATTCTCTCTTGAACACAACCCATGTGACTGCTTCACCAGATGCATCCAACCGTTGGCGACTACCAACCCACCATTAGCTTCAGCTACCAGTATATGCGCACCTAACCACACCTTGCTTCCTTCCGAGCACTCCATCACTCTGAAGATCCTTTAAATCTCCTTAAGTCAATCATGTGCTCCATCAGGGTCATACTTTCCCTTGAACATAGGCGGATCATTCTTCCTAAAATCATCGCTCTCGCGGTCCCCAATGTTCATCGGATTTTGCACGGCCTGTGCCATCGCTTGCATAGCAGCGGCAAGTGCAACATCATTCCTCCCAACCATTCTAAATCTGTCACACAACACAATCCACAACAATTTAGAATCAACAACAACAACACAACAACAATGCAACAACAACGCTCAACACTCAACAACAACAAAATGACACAATAACTCAACAACTCGCGACTCAACGACTCGCGACTCAACTACTTAGTCGGACAGGCCGACCTGCTCTGATACAACTTTGTAACACCCAAATTACCCCACGGAGATAATAATAAAATCAGAGTAAAATTTTCATCAAACTATTTGAGTGTTACAATTCAACTTCAAAAACAACTTGGCTCAATGATACGTTTTCAAAACAAATTATTCAACATGTAGCGGAAAATATTAATAAAACAACATCAGTCATGATTCGATTACAAAAATGTTTTTCTAAAAGGAATAAACAAAAACAACATCGTCCCGAAACCCAAAGCGATGTATCAGAGTCGACATCCTAACGACGTGAAGTACTCCGACTTCACTGACCACCACTCGACTTATCTTGCTCACCTGCACATTAACATAGGGGCAACATTCAAACAAAAGAGGTGAGATACTTACATCACAAAAGAGTAATATAATCAGAATTAGCAATTATCAGAAATAAAACACCACTTCTCCACCCACACTACACAACCACATCACATTCACAACAACATCATATTCTTCCACAACGTACACATCAACAACATCATATACAACAATAACAACATATACAACAATAACAATAACATATGCAACAACAAGATCATATACAACAACAACAATCATGCAATGAGACCCTACTTGACTCTATACATGTGGTATCATATCCGATCTCTATTTCAAGATCCAGTTCCCGTTAGAACTCTCGACCCCTTTTTCATGGTCCAATATGATCCATATTTCAAAATCACACCCATCGACCCCTATTTCATTGTCCAGTATGATCTCTATTTCATGATCACACCCTCGTATGATCCCTATTTCATGACCGCACCACATCACCAAAACAAACATACCCCATCATGGTTTATTATCCAACTATGCAACATGTCATGCAACACCAATGACATACATGCATTCATGCAACAATTCCACTATACAACATCAACAACAAAAACTCATACATGACTACTCATCACAACACCGATCAACATACAACGATTCATTATTGCCACAATTATCATCAATATCATGCATTTTAGCATATAACCACATAAATAAACTTCAACCACCACAAACCGGACAACCACACATACCACAACATATCACATAACATATATCAACAACAACAATGATACATAACTCACCACGACAACAACGACTCATAACAACAACAAATAAACTTCTCCTTGCTTGATGCGTTTATTTCAATTTAGTAATGTATATATAACTTTTGTCAGCATCATTTTCACTTCCTGTGTATTTTGGAGGTAGTGATCTGAGTAACAACATAGGAAACAGTATTCCACTAATTTTCTTTCAGACAACCTGTTTACCGGAAGCATTCCAACCTCTTTAGTAAAAGTGTAACTTTACATGTATCCTAGGAGATCGACACTTTGGTGAAGCTCCTCATTCAATCCTTATGTGATCATGTTAACATGTGAAGCTCTGTAATCTGTACACCTTGCTTATTCAGTCAAATTTTCCCTCCAAGACCATTTGGCAAATGACAATAGTTTTGGTACAATAGTTTTGGTAGAAGGTAAAGGGACAAGATCCTAGAGCACATATTGAAATGTCTTGCCGACAATAAGCATTGAGTTCCGGATATTGTATACATAATTGCATGTTAAACTTTGCAGTACTACTGCGCTCTTTCTAATTGTAGAATTCAAATAGACTTTCAGACCATTTATACTCTTAGAACTATCAAGCATTAAATATAATTTATTTTATAATCATATGTGACAAAAATTAAAATGAAATAATTTTAAATGAGTTGTTGCATTTTGAATGATATTATTTTATTGATAATAATTAGAACTTAATTATTTGACAATGAGGAATTAAATACAATAAAAATTTTAAATTTTTTAATATAAAAACTATATGAAATAGAGGAAATGAAATTGCAGATATAAAATTTTAATTTTTCTTAATATTTAAAAGATTTAAATAGTGTTTTGATCATGTAAGTTAGCAAGTTTTTGTCTCGACTTATTTTATTTTATAAATTAAATGTGTTAAAAAGAGAAGTATGTTATATATTGTTTTATATTTTTTTATGCAAGTTATATATATTCAAAATCGAGAAAAATAGATGGTGATATTTAAAATATTTTTTGTTCATTCTCAACTCATAAAAAGTGCATATTTTGTTTTATGATTCAAATATAAAAAGAAAAAGTGAAACTTATAAATTTATTAAATATATTATATAATTTTTTTATTGAATCTATCTACAAATGCATATACAAAATCATACGCTTACAAGAAGGAGGACAATCTTAAAACTCGTGATATATTAAGCTTCATAGGTGAAATTTTTTATTCTCATATTCATGTTATTATTGAACCGAAGTAAACATTATATCTTAATGAAATGTTTGAATTTTATCTTCATTTGTTGGAATAAATTAATTTTAGATTAATTATTTTTTATTTATGTTACGATAATTATTATTATTATTATTATTATTATTATTATTATTATTATTATCAGGTTTTGTCTTTATTTAAAATAGGAAAAATAAAATTACTGACTAAATTATTGTTATAAACAGAAACAACTTTATTATTGATTCAAATATTTTGATACACGGAACAACTTTACTATTGATTCAAATATTTTTACGAATATTCTCAAAACAAAAATAATATTTTGATTCAAAATTTTTTATACACGAGACCAACTTTACTATTGAATCAAATATTTTATAAGTAGTGTCAAAACAAAATTAATATTTATATACGAGAAAAAAAATATATTATTGATTAAATTTTATTTATATATAGGAGAGAAAATATCATTGTTATAAACAGAAGAACTTTACTATTGATTCAAATATTTTTATAAATATTGTCAAAACAAAAAAAAAATTGATTCAAAACAATATATATATATATATATATATATATATATATATATATATATATATATATATATATATATATATATATATATATATATATATATATATATATATATATATATATATATATATATATATATATATATATATATATTTATAAATAATCTTAAAACAAAAATAATATTCGAATTTAAATATTTTTATAAAAGGGAACAACTTTACTATTGATTCAAATATATTTATAAATAATTTTAAAACAAAAATAAAATTTATATACTAGAAAAAATATATTGTTGATTAAAATATTTTTATGTATAGAAACAAATATTATTATTATAAACGATATCAATTTTACTACTGATTCAAATATTAAATAATAGAAATTTATCGACCATTGTATTCTCTCTTATAAAATAATTGTCTTATTTATTAAAAAAATTAAACGATTAATTTATGTAATACAAATTTCAATAGTTTTTTTTTAATCAAAAGAGAAATATTCTATTAATTCAAAAAAACACAATATAAACATGGTGATCTCAAGGATCCAACCCACGAAACAAACCTACACTTACATCATCAGTTTAGCAAGGTGGCTCATATTTCTATATTTGAGCCAACCTCTATTATTTACCACTTTTTCAATGATATCATTAACAATACTCTTAGTATTCAACCTACTCACAAAAATTGTTTCATTTCTATAAGCCCAAACATGATAAAATATATCAGCAAATAGCATCTTCAAAATGTCAACTTTCCATCCTTTACATTTGGTATTCTCAATAACCCAATTCATTTCCTCATCCCATTTCAGAGACATCACGTAACGTCCGTTTATTTAATTAATTATTTAATTAAATATATTTGTATTATGTTGTGTTGATTTGTGTCGATTTGTGTTGATTTCCGAAATATCGGAATGTTGCTATGTTGGTTTCAGTTGAATTAAATAAGTTGATTTAAGTTATGGAAAATAATATTGAGCATTTTCCAAATATTTGTTGAATATGTTGAATTTGTTGTTTGAGCTAATACGTTAATCAAGTAATTAATCGATTTAGTGGGGAAAAATTAATTATTCGTGATTTATTGATTGATATTGTGTTGCGGTGAATTAAGTTGCTAAGTTGATATTAAGTTGGTTTAATCGTAGAATAAAATTAGAAGTTATAAGAATATTTACTTAAGTGGGCTTGGTTGTTGTGTTAGAAATAGCAAAGTTAGGGGTATTGTGTAGTAGACCCATTAAGATGTTAGTAGACCAATTTTTCTATTAAGTGATAATTAATAATTTTAATAGTTATATTATTATTATTATTAAAATTATGAATATTGGGTGAGAAAGAGTGAATAGGAAATAAGGATTAATGAGGGTTTTTAGGTGAGAATTAGTCCTAACGACAATTGGAGCAAGAACAAGTCTTAGAGGGAAGAACAAGAGAGAGCTAGGGCACTCCAAGATCTGATTTTCGTAAGAATTTTTAAGAGAAAATTCGAGTTGCACTTAATCCAAGGTAAGGGCGAGGTTTGAATTATATAACCGGGATTAGGATAATCTGTATGTATGATCCGAATTCGTATGATTTAGTGTTGTATTTTCGTGTGCTATGTTGTTGTTGATCTTCGTATGAATCCGTTATGAAAATTTGTTATGTTGTTGTTGCTGTCAGTATGTTGTGTTGTTTGGTTGAATAACAAAATTGATTACCGTTCTTGAATGAGTCATAGAATGATTAATCTGCGTGGATTGAATTATAATGTTATCATTATGATGTAGTGTTTTTATGAGAATACTATGAAGAAATTGTGTTTTGGGTTTGGAATAGTGAAAACATGACATTTTTGTGCGAAATTCATCATTGCGAAAATTAGTTTTTATGTTACCAATGAGTTCTAATAGGTAAAACTAAGTTAAAATAAGAGTCTCGCGAATTAAATCGAAGTTTCGGATGGGTTTTTGGGCAAAAAAGTGATCAAACCCATAGCTAGGTTAGTGCTTATTTTTGGAAACTTCGAAAATTCGTAACTTGAGTTCCAAGAGTCCAATTCGTACGCCGTTCGAAGCGTTGGAAAGATAATATTGTGTACTTTCTTTTAAAAATGGTTTCAAGTCCTGAAATTAAAAGTAACTAGGATCTAATGAGGTTTTATGGTGTCGGTGTAAGATGTTAGAGTCAGTGTTTTGCTGAAAATTATCGAGGTAGTTCGTAATAATTAGTAGGTGATTTCATTCGGTTTATCTTGTTGAATTCGTGTTGAATGTGTAGATTTTCTAGTACCATTGAGTATGTTGTTTTGTCTCAATTTATGGGCATAATTAAGTTGTAGGTCGAATGACCAATGTTGATATTAAAGTGGTAGGTCGAATGACCAATGTTGATATTAAAGTTGTAGGTAGAATGATCAACGTTGCTATATATAAGTTGTATGCCTATGACCATGGTTGAATTTGTGTTGAATTAAAAGTTGTTATGTTGTTCTGAGTTGTTTGTTGTATGTTGTTCTGAGTTAGTTGTTGTTATATGTTGTGTCGTTTGTATCATGGCATACATTACATTTCTAAGTTGGTGTGGATGCTCACTATGTTGGCCTGGATTGGAAAAAATATTAAGTTTAAAGTTTATGCCTTGCAGATGCCTCGATAACCTGACATATTTTAAGTTGGGAGTTTTACTCCAATGGTACTACATGCATATGCATAGTTAAGTCGCATCTTGTGTTGCATTATTTATGTTGATGAAGTTTTTTATGTTGATTACGTTGATGAAGTTAATTATGTTGCTTATGTTGATGAAGTTGATTATGTTGATTAACTTGTTGTTGTTAATGTTGGTTATGTTGATGAAATTGATTATGTTGATGAAGTTGATTATATTGATGAAGTTGATTATGTTGGTTACGTTGATGAAGTTGATTATGTTGCTTATGTTGATGAAGTTGATTATGTTGATTATGTTGCTTATGTTGATTATGTTGATGAAGTTGATTATGTTAATATTGTTGATGAAGTTGATTATTGATCGGAAAAATAGCAAGTGTACTATTTTTACCGATGTAGTAATAGAAGGGAGTTATCCCAAATATCGATCTCAAGGACTGCGTACCGAAATAAGTTTTAATGAATTGATTTCAATTGGACAAAAGTTTTGGTTGATAGTTTGTTTTTAGATGAAATAAAATTAAAATTACTAAAACGTAAACGAAAACAGAGATTGCACTTATATGAGAATAATGCCAGGGACGGTGTATAATTTGCATTGCAATGACTTAATAATATCTCAATTTTACAGAGACATGCTTCAAAAAGTTTCTTTCCTATGTTCAATAATGTTTTTCCAAAATTCCTTTAGAGAAAAACCTTTGGTATTCTTCCTCGACCTTAATTCCTCAATGGGCAAGGAAGAATATCAAGCAATAATTCTGACATAAAAAATGGTTTTCACAGGATATTCCAATTCCTCGGTAATATTTACCGTGATAAAAATTATGCAACAAAGTTAGGATGGTTGGTCAGACCAAATCCTAACTACGATCAATTACCCAATTTTCCAAAAACGATAAAGCATTAAGAACGTTGCATAAAATAAAGAAACAGGTTTAAACGCATAATCTCAAAAATCAAGAATTCAAATTGTCATTACATAAGGCAAATCAGGGACCCCCCTGGCATTGGGGGGTTTAGCCACTCATGTTCATAACAAAAATAAAAACTAAGCAATAATATAGAGACATTACAATTAACGTAGAATCGGTTGGATCGTCAATCGCTTCCGCTCTTGATCAATCCTTCTTCTCTTGTTATCGTTCAATCCCAAAATCCCCCAATCAAAAAGTAACCCCCTTTCATTCTTAATCATCTAATATATATCAGTCTTCCAAAAACACCGTGAAATGTCCAGAATGCCCTCTGAAAATATCGCAGCAACATAAAAAGATCAGGTTTTTTTCTGGTTTTCACAACACGGGCCGTGTTGTGCAACACGGGCACCCATGTTGTGTCTCTGAGTCTTCTCAAAAGCTCCTCTTCTTCAGATGCCATGACACGGGCCGTGTTGTACAACACGGGCACTCGTGTCACAACATTGGTTTCCTCCTTTTCTTTCATAGACTCCCTCTTCAAAAGGCCTTCACAACACGGGCCGTGTTGTACAACACTGCCACCCGTGTTGTGCTTCTAATATCCTATTTTGCTGTTATTTTTCACACTCGGATCATCTTTTCGAAAGCTTCGAACAACCGATTAGATGTTGACCTGAAAACACATCACAAAACAACCACATAACACATACCAAATATAAAAATAGATAAAAAGACTAAAACTAAACTTGCATGCTACATTAAGAAAACTACGACGAAAACGTGAACGAAATACTTCAAACAAACGAAATTATACGCAAAGGACAACGAAAACGGCTTGAAAATTACAACTAAAGATCACTGATCAATTATGTTGATTATTTTGATGAAGTTGACGTTGATTATGTTGATTATGTCGTAAATGTTGATGTATGTAATAAGTTGATAAAGTTGGTGTTAAATTGTGGGTGATTATTAAGTTGTTGTTGTTGGATAGTAGTGAAATTGTATGATTCTATCTAACATATTAATTGTCATACTCTTGTTTATATTGTTCGATACCTCACCCCTACCACTATGTTGGTAACGAGCAGGTTAGCTTGAAAGAAGATTGTTTATCTTCATTAGTTCGAGTCAGTGTCGATGCTCTGATACGTAACACTCGGGGGGATGAACTCTTATATGTTGTGTTATTAGATTTTATTATGTTGTTGTTGTTTCAAGTTGCTTCCATTTAAACATGTTGTTATTAAGTTGTCTACGTTGAACAAGATGATATAAATTGTATTTAGTTGAATAATTGTGAATCCGATGCTTAGTTATGAAAAAAAAATTGTTTCAAAGAATTAATAAAAGTTGTTATTATGGTTTAATCCGAGTTAAAGTGATATGTATCCTTGTTTCATGAAATTTAATGAATATATTTTAAAGTTGAAATGTGGCATCCTATTTGTTTGATTTAGTTGAATTTCTATAACTCTAATTTTATCGATAATTACCGGGTAGAAATGGGGTGTTACATTAGTGGTATCAGAGCAGGTCGGTCTGTCCTGCCAATGTTGTCTAATGTCGTTTATTTGGGTCTGATGCTAATTTTTGGAAAATTCTGCATACGAGAATTCTTGACCAGTGCCATTGCAAAGATGCTAACTTTTTATTCGTAATTCAGATTTTTGAGATTCTTGAAGTTCTGGAATCTACATGAAATTCCCTTTATTTTGGAATATAATTTTGTGTTTGGGAGGTCTGTATTGATAGAGATAATTGTGTTTGAAGTTGAGTAATTATTGTTGAAAATTGGAAAGATGAAGACGGGTGTGAAATATTTATAAGGAATGAAATGTTGGTATTAGAAGGAATGTGAAGGTGTTGGAGAATTTATAGAGATGAAACTTATGTTGAATGAGAATGATTAGGGTGAAGATGTTGTGTGATTGTAATGTTGATATAAGAACAAATTCAAGAGAGATTGAGATATTATTGTTGAGTTGTGAATTGAATGAGGCCCAAAGTGTGAAACTATATAGATTATAGAGGTTCTGAGATTAAAGGAAGGACGAATAAATTGGTTAGTGTTGTTAAAATTCTTAACTTGAATGAAAGTTTCGATTGGAGTAAACCGTTTTGGATTGTACTTGATGTAGTAGCGATTCTGGTGCTAGAAGAATATTTAAACTTGTGTTGTGCTACGAGCATGAATAAGATATTATGTATTGGGTTTTGGACGTTTTGGTACGATTGAAGAAGTCGGAATTAAGGAAACTAAAAAGACGTTGGTAAGCCTCAGAGAGTTGGCGAAACATTATACTTACGGACTTTAGGCATAAGGTAAAGAACGTTATTTTGTTGGGTAATGATGATTTATGCCACCATTATGGTTGCCAACTGTCTATTGATAAATTGAGGAACTGATCACCCTTAATCTCTTGTTGATAGTAGACGGAATCATAATTGATGGATAGATGTGTCACGTCAACTGGTATAATATGTACATTGAATTGGATTGATGAGTAGTATGGAAACTCAAAATCGAGTTTTGGATAACTTGAGTCGTTGTTTGTGATAAAGCGAATGGCTAGTATGCCTTGAGTTGTATCTATGGAGTATGAAACGTATCTTCCATATTTATTTGGATGAGTTGTAACTGGTGTTTGTTGCGAATGTTTTGAGCTGTTATAAAATCAGCAGAAGAACGCATAGAGTATTTGAGAGTTGAGTGTAAGTATTAAAAGAAGTGAAATTATAAGTTGGTTTATTAAAGTGCGATTTTTGGTTAGAAAAAGATGAGTTACTTGGTTGTGTTGATTCTGATAAGAATTTATGAAGCACTATGTCAATATAAGTAGGAATCAATGACTCGATATGTTGAGTTAGTTGGAAGTGAAAAGGATGAGTTATCTTGTTGGAATTAGTTGAAACCATGTACCATAGGTGGTTGTAATGTTGTTACGTGTTTAAGAAATATTTGAAGAATGTGTTTTTAAAAAGATGGTAAAGTTGTAGTTATGTTTTATGATAATTGGGAATTTATGGAAGTATATGAATATTTTATCCAAGAATTGGGAAGTAGTCGCCGTTGTAATTATGTTGAACATTCACAGGTATTGTCTTACGAATCCAACCACTTGAGACACTCATTCCAAATGTTGACCATTTTGCTGCATCCAAAAAACAAGTGCTCAATTGATTCAGGAGCAGTTTGACAAAGTATACAGATTGTATCTTGTACCATACCAAATCGGTACAGCCGATCTTTTGTGGGCAACTTGTCGTGACAAGCTAACCATAAACAGACAACTGCCATTGGCCTGGCTCTGTTATTTCTAATCATTTTACTCATATGGACCCTAAAACCATCATCAATAAATTGGCTATACAGATCATGCGCATGAAATTTCTGCTGGGATAATTTCACCAATGTTGCACATCAACCACAATATCTCTTTGCTTCAGGATTCCTTTTAAGATCCAAGAGTATTAGGCTTTATATTGTAATCCATAACACTGCCATTCTTGAAGTAGTAGGCATGTATCCACTGCACCCATAAAGTTTCAGAGTTGCGACATAAGTTCCAAAGACACTTAGTCAAAAGCACTTTGTTCCAAATCTCCAGGTTTATAAGATTTAGCCCACCCTGCTTGTAAGGTCTGCATACTTGCTCCCATGCAATTGGGCTCTGCCTACTGATTGTCTCTTTACCACTCTAAATAAAACTTCTACAAATGGACTTGATTTTCTGGATCACATACTTGGGGAGGGGAAAACATTGCATCCAGTACGGTGCAATAGCAGTATAGATACTCTTTACAAGGAGAATTCTACCAACATAGCTCAACAGCTTAGCTGACCAATGGTGGATCCTGTAAACAATCTTTTCAATCAAGGGCATATAGTGATTGATGGTAAGTCTTTTGCTAGTCAAAGGCGCACCTGGGTATTTGAAGGGGAAAGCTCTTTCACTATACCCTGCAACCTGCATCAGATCTCTCTTACCATTAGCATCCATTCCTCCAATAAACATTATACACATGGTAGGGTTTATCACTAGGCCTGTGGAAGCAGAAAAACAATCAAAAGTCTCTAACATAAGTTGAACAAATATGGCATCACCCCTGCAAAAAAGCAGGACATGATCAACAAATGTGAAGTTGGTTAGCTTGATCTTTTTACATTTTGAATGGTGATTGAAGTTAGGGTTCTTTTGTAACTTGAGCATCAATTTGTACAAATACTCCATAATGATGACAAACAAGAAGGGGGAGAGAGGGTCGCCCTGCATAATACCTCTCTTAGCTTGCATATACTTAGTGAACTCTCCATTAACACTGAACTTGTAAGAAACAGTAGAGGCTCCAAGCATTATCCATTGAATGAATTTTCTAGGAATTCCAACTTCCTTCAGAATGCATTCTAATGCTTGCCAATAGTTTTTTTAATCATATTATTATTAATATTATTTTTATATTTAATCTTCTACATGTATTACTATTTCAACTTAAATTTATTATTATTCTTAAGTTTTTTCTATTTTCAACTTTCAAGATTTATGACAGTATGCAAACAAATGCGTGTTCAAAACCATATCTCACCCTCAAACATACCTTGTGCGTAGGCATGTGTTGTTTTAGTCAAATATAATTTATATTTTGTATTTAATGTTGTACTAAATTATAATTTTATTTTTTAATTATATTTAATTTATTGAAAGTGAAAATTGTCCCCATTAATTCAAAAAATCACAATCTATTTTTTACTATTTGAAAAAATTGAAAAGTTTTTTATTATTATCTTTTTTACAAATGCATTTGATTATTTATTATAGATTTTCTTTATAAAGATATATTTGAAAAATCTCAATCAGATGATCCATATTTTACTAATTTATATTTCTTTAGAGTGGTATATTTTTTTTTATAAATATTATTACATATTTATATTAAATTAAAAACTGATTAATATCGTATATGAGTTGATTAAAAATTATATCATTACATATTATTTGAAAAGTTTTCTATTGACATCAAAAACACCTAGGAGAGTATATGACTTTAAAATGTAAACCTATTTATTCCATTGTTTTATTTATTTAGTTGGAATTATTAAAATATAAATCTATTTATTCCTTTTTTTTGGGCTATGTAAACTTATTAAATATATTAATTTTATTAAATTTTATTATTTTATTACTTTTATAAAAATTCATTTTTATGCCAAATGCACGTCACCGGGTAACCGTGTGAAGATACATGTATCATATTAGTATATAAATATAATAATATTCTTACAAATTTCTAAAATATTTATTCAATTCTTTTTTAATTTTATTCCTTATTAATTGTTATAATTTGACTGAAGTTTGAAAATTCAACAATAGATACTCAAATACATCCTATACAAAAATAATAATTTTTTATCCATAAACAAATTGGCCATAACTACTATAAATACACAACTATAAAAAAAAATTAATTCGAATTCAGATGATATTATTCAAATAATCATCTCAATATTTTATATTTATATATCATATACATATATTCAATGAACTAAAAAAATAATATAATTAGATAATAATTAAGTGAAGAAGGAGAATAGTGCCATCTTTTCAGAAAATGGAAATTATTAATTTGAGAGAGAGATGCAAAATAAATTGACCATAACCCACACAACTACTTTCCTTCCAAAAGTACATGTTCTTGAATTATGAATACTACCCTACAATTTCCTCTTCTTCTTTGAAGAAACCATTCGATTTTCATGGCAATGGCTCTTAACGCTGCTCTCTACATCGCTAAGATGACTTGGTTAGCTCTCGCTGGTTGGATCACTTCTTGCTTAACTGTTGCTGATGAATTTGCTTCTTCTCTTCGTTCTGGTGATATTGGTCCCTTCCATGTTGGTTGATTCAGTTTTTTTTAATTTTAAGATGGGTATGCTTCAAGTTTTCTAATTTTTAATTACCCTTGAATTTAGGTTTGTTTTATTGTATTGGGTTGGTGTGATTAGTTTGTTTCATGGTGGAAATTGTGGTTTAGGTTTGTAGATTGTTATTTAGGGTTTCTTTAAATTGAGGGATTTTTGGGATAAATTGTTTGATGTTTTTTGTTATAGCATTTTAGATTCTTGTTGTTAAGAGGTTTTCTGATGAATTCAATTACAATCCTTTGTTACTCAGCTCTTAACTTGTTTGTACCTTGAATTTGATTAGTTGGTTGATTTACTGATTTAAGCATTTTGTTTAGTGATTTACCATTGAGCATTGGGTTGATGGGCTATGAGATGTTGATTCTTTAGATGAATATTGTTCCTGTAATACCGACTTCTCTCAAAATGACATGTTTGTGTAAGTGATGACATCGACTCTTGTAATTACGTTAAATTTATAATTTTTTAAAATTATACAGGTGCTAACGTGTCAGGATCGGGATAATGTCTGTTATTTGGTGTCAACATGTCAGTATCAAGATAATGTCTATATCAAATATTGACGTGTCAGTATCGGAGTCGTGTTCAGTATATACATTACGTGTCCGTGTTTCATAGTGTAAAAGGGAAAAAAAAGTATGAAGTGATAAACTGAAATTTGATGGATGGCATGATGTATTATTAACTGTGAAACTATGGAAAAACATTGAATTCTTGTGATACCATTTTGATTTTACAGATGCTTAGAAAATTCTAAGTATGCAACTGTCCTACATAATCTATTGTTACATCTGCTCATTTCATAATAGCTTAATGTTTTGTCAGTTTGATACTGGCTAGACATGTTCGATCAGCTGTCATTGAACTGGAACATGGGATGGTCCAGTTTAGAATTTCATTATCCAATAATTAGAGGGATATTAAAAACAAATATTCTAACATTTATCTGTTTGATTTTGGTAGGGAATGCTCAATCTTACTATATACTAGTACTTAGTACAACTGCTATAGACTAGTACTAACAATAATATTACTTGAGGGTCAAAGAATTATTTTGCTCTCTACTTTACTTAAAATCATAGTTGTCGGTTTACATAATATTTTTATTGAATATTTTTTCTATCAACTACATCACAATCAACAAACACTGAAATCAATTGATGCAGAATTGACTGATAGTTATATCAACTATCAATTGTAGGCTAATTGCTAAATGCCACTCTTTGCAATTAGATCAAACAATAATTTGGGGTTGCTCAATGCATTCTTAGAGGTGCTCACACACCTTGGTGTAAAACTGATAATGTCCCTAAAATTTAGAATTGCATTTTCCAATGAATCAAAAAATTCCACAATTCAGATAATACTCAAATCTGCCAAAACAAAGTTGAACAAATTTGAAACTTTAGTTTTGTAGTTGTTAGAGAAATATATCTTCAAAATCTTCACTATTTTTTCAAACTAGATAATCGTATTAGACAATCACAATTACGACAATTACATGCATAAAATATATAATAATATATAATCTTTAACGTAATTTTAACATTATATTTCATCATCAAGTGATGGTTGAGGATGTTTCAACATCTTTAGAATATCTTTGGTTGATCTTGTAACCTTTGCATTCACCTTGATCTGACCCTTTGTTTTGTAACGGTTAATGTACTCAACATAATAGTTAAATCTTCATCTGTCTTAAACTCAAACTTGTTGAATTGTATCTTCCATTCCTTGTCAATCGAGGATGAATGATAATAGAGTTTCACAACTCTTCGATTGTCTTGGTGTCACAATAAATTCTCTAGTTTGGATTTCAAATCGTTAAGACGAGTGATCTTTGTGAACCTAAACTCAAGGCTTATCACCATTGAAGTAGACAAATGCGAGATATGAATATTGATACATTCTTTGATGATTTTGCTAACAATATGAGGGACATCCATATTTATACTAGTTTTAGATAAATATCGATCATGGAAACTCAATCTTGTCTCAGAGAATATTCTAAAGATGTACTTTTGGATTAACCTGATTTTGTTTAGTAAATAAAGGGGAAAAAAGTTTCTAAGAAAAATGCAGTTACGAATTAACCTTGTTTAATTTAGTAAATCTATTAAAAGAGGGTTTCTATGAAAATGTAGTTTTAAATTATCCTATATTAGTATCTCTTTAAATGTACATTTTCAAATTATCCTATATTAGTATCTCTTTAAATAAAATGTGGTGAGTCTAGAAGTACAATTATATATTAACCCCTCACAATAATTGTTCATATATAGAACCAGTTGGAGATATCTCATTTATAATATGTTTGATATATAGAACCAAATGGAGACGTCTCATTTACAATGTGTTTTGGTGTGCATTAAGGATGTTTGAAGATGTACTTCTAGAGTGTTAAAAGGACAAGTTTGGGATTCATAATAGCAGCCCCACAATAATAGCATTTTCACTTAAGAAATTTCTTTTTCCACCTCTATAGGGTTTTCCAAACCCTTGGTAAAAAATAAAAATTGTTCATAATTTTTAAAGATATATCTTCAGACGCACCATTTTTCCACAAAATAAACGCAAGTGGGTGAGCGTGTGTGTATTAGGGCGTGTCCGCAGATGCAATTCCAAATAAACCCTTATTTTCAAATTCAGAGGATTTTCGGATATGCATCTCCGAACGCGTTTAATTTATAAAACAATTATGTAAAAAAATTATAGCATATCAATAACTAAAGTCAAATGTCACAATTTTATATTTAAAAGAATCCGCAATCAACAGAAAAATAGAGTACGAGAAATAATTAAAAGCATTTCCTCAAATTAACTCGACAAATCCAATGGAAGAACATTTTACTAAACAACTTTTGAAGATTCTTTTCTGTTTGTGTCTATAAATAACTATTATTCACGTGTTTGTGTCATGATTAGAAATTCAACAGATAATGTATTTCATCTCCTTATAAATGTTTTATTAGAGACGAGAAATTATAGAACTAGTAGAAGACAATGATTCTCACTAACAAAATCAAACAAGAAAAATTGGCTCAATCCTCGTGCACTAACGGTGAAAAATGCAAACAATTATGTAAAAATATGTTTAAATAACTAAAAATGTATTCAGTGGGGTTTTCGAAGATGCTTCTCCGGATACATTCCATAAAATTTTCACAAATCCATCTTTGGACCATTTTTTGGTAAAATCGTGGTGGCTGCTTGATTTATAAAGAATGAGGTGATTTAAGATGTGTCCGGAGATGTATCTTTAAAAATATATTAGGACAATTTTGAATTTTCAGAGGTATGGACCACATCTTAAGGGTGGGAAAAGAAATTTCCTTTCACTTATATAAAAGGTGTGACCAATGGAGTATTCAAATAAGGCTCAAACCATTAGTATCATGAGTTTTGTGACACAATTTTTATGGTTATAAAATTTAAAATTATTTTTAAAAAATAAAAAAGAAGTTAGGGCTTGTGGGTCAACTTTAGTCCACATACTTTGAAAACTTATTTGATAGAAGCCTTTTGACCCTTTAATTCAATTAGAAGGTGTAAATAACATTGAAAATAAAGAAATAGGGTTTGCAACTAAAGTAATGGAAACTTCTCTCTCTAGGGTTAGGTCTTTTTCTCTCACCTTTCCTTGGTTTGTTTCCCCTTTCTTTGGGTCCTGCTCTCTTTCTTTTGAGGATTAGGGTTTTGTTGTGTCATGTTTTTTAGGCCTCTGTTTCTTTTTAATGGAGAAGTGGAACTCGATCCCTCTATTTAAGGAGGAAGAAGAAGGTGTTATCGCAGTGGAGAAAGAAACATGTGATGACGAATCTTTCCATCGTGTGCTAGATGGGAAATTGTGGTCTGACAATAGTTTCTATGTTCAAGCTTTCAAGAGTACCATGACAAATGCCTGGAAGCTTAGAAATCCAGTGGAAGTCCAAGATCTAAAAAAAACCTCTTTCTGTTCAAGTTTGCGGTGAAGAGGGATTTGGAAGTAGTTCTCAAAAATGGACCTTGGAGCTTTGATAGATCAGTGTTGGTTCTTAAGCGTATATTTGGTGAAGAACAACCATCGGAGATTGATATGCATTATCTGTCTTTTTGGGTGCGTGTGTATAAGTTACCTTTGGTGTTGAGATCTGAAGTCATGGCAAAGAAGATAAGTAACATCATCGGTACCTTTGAAGAAATGGATTAAAAAGAGGCTCACATGAATGGTAGATTCTTCGTATTAAAGCCACTATCAATTTGAATGAGCCATTAAAGAGGGGTACGGTTGTAAAATTCAAAGAAAAGAATTTGCGAGTTCATTTCAAATATGAACGTTTTCCGGTGTTCTGTTTCGTTTGCGGGAGGATGGGTCACCAGACGAAAGATTGTGAAGCTGTGGAAGGGCTAAATGAAGAGGGGCTAGAGGAACTGGAGGAACATGACATGTCCTTCAGTCAATGGCTTAGGGCATCTCCTTTACCCAAGCTGGGACAAGAGTATAAATCCAAAGAGTCTGGGTCAAGTATGTGCAGTAAAGAGTTATTTAACATATCGTCGAGTCTAAGTAGAATCGGTAATAAAGAGAAGGATCAGGATGAAGATGTGGAGGTTAAATAAATCAAGAGGGGATGTAAGTGTGGGGATGTTATCCAACTGCTCAAGTTTTAGAACCAACATCGGCGATACAACCGGTCCAGAGGAAGAAATGGGTCTGGAAGAAGGGTGGTAAGAAGAGAGTTATGAAACAAGGTAATGGTGAGGATGGTACTGGAGGTAAGAGACAATTGATATATGTTATGATTACGGAAGGCTCGATTGAGGATTGTGGTGCAGGGGAGAAGAAAAGGAAGCAAGGAGGAAAGATCCAGGGTATCAATCTCAATGTTCTAGAGGTGGTGTTGGAAGGCCAACACCGCCTAGACCAATGAAAACCATAAGCTGGAACTGCAGGGGTCTAGGGAGCCCTCATGTAGTTCGAGCCTTTGGAAGGCTCCTTTTTCATGTAAAGCCCCAAATGGTGTTTCTTATGGAGACGAAAATAAAAAGAGAGGAAGCTCTCAATATTAAAAGAAAATTCAATTTCACAGGATATCTTATAGTTGACTGCAATGGAAATGGTAAAGAGGGGGCTATGGGTGTTCTCCTTTTATGGATGAAGGCCATTGAGATTTAGATATCCTCTTTCTCAATCAATCATATTACAGGGTATGTCTCTTGTGAGGAAGGGGAGTGTAACACGGTGGGAGAACTGACTTTTAGTCATGTTGCGGATAGCAAGAGTCGCCACCGACTTTTATTTTATCCAAATGGAAAGGACATAAAAGAACAGGAAAGACCTATTTTAAAAGACTTGGGTTCGGGGGGTAGGTTATACAAAGGGAAGGTTTTAACACCCTTTATATCCATGGTTATCCATGGGCTCTTAGTTACTTAGCTCACCTTAATTGTTTTTGGAAAGTGTAGTGTGTGATTAGAAATTTTCTAAGTACTTTGTAATGATCCTCGTATGGATGTATACAAAGCCTTGTTTGAAAATGTTTTGAAAATAGTGAGGTGTGAAAAATATTTTTGAAGAGTGAGCAAGTAACTATGAGGTACCCACCCTAGATTAAGTCTTTCGTGTTCTCGTATGTTCTTTGAATGGTAAGATTATCCCTATTATTAAGGAATAGGTAGTCATTATCTTGGATGTGTAAAGGACAAGCGTAGGGTCATCGTATGGTCATAGAAGGCAACTTAAGGGATGTCTTTAGCAATTCGTAGGGACTATCATCATTTATTCGAAGGGACAAGATCATTATTCCGTAGGCAACCTCGAAGGGACTCGATATTTAAACCGTAGGGACTATGATGATTTATATTCGAAGGGACTTTGCTTAAGACACCCCCATTTTCGAGGGACTTGACCATTTGAATAAGGCAACAGAGAGGTAACCCTAGGAAGTGAAGACGACGATCATAGATCGACTTACGTGTGTGAGTGTTTTTAATTATTTATCTTATTTAATTAATTATCTAAGTTCAATATTAATTCAATTAGTCTTTATCACGCCCTAAATTATTAACCACGCAAATTATCATAAAATAAAAGCAAAAATTAAAAGGCAAAAGAAAATAAATAATTCCTAAGCTATTACAAGGCTTATGGGCAAAAACATAATAATCGGATAAAAATAAATAATAATAAATATAATAATAGCAAGAATAATAAAGCAATTAGTAATAATAATAAGGTTAGAGAAAAATAAATAATAAACAAGATTAGAAATTTAATTAGAGGAATAATTTAGGGTTAATTAGAAATTATTAGAAAAATATAAATTGAATTAATTAATTATTACTAATGAAAAGAAAAAAATAGAAAATATTAAATTATTAGGTTAATAGGTTATTTATAAATTATATACAAAAAAATTTTAGAATTACTATTATAAAAAAAATACAAAAATAGTCAATTAGATTTTATTTACAAATATATAAATTATAAACAAATTGTTATATAAAAAAAATTGATGAATTCATAAATAGATTATATAAAACAAATATTAATATGTTTTTATTATAAATTATTTGTAAAAGAAATAATTGATTAAAAATATTAGTGAGTTACTTAATTAATATAATAAATAATTATAGTATAATAATAATTAATTAAAATATTAAAAAAAGTATTAAAAAAAACAAAACACTAAATATAAAAATAAAATGGGGTGGACGGATCAGCCAAGGATCGAACCCACCCCAATTACCTCATACGCTTCACATTTAACCACTGGGACAAGCGTGCGTCTGGTGATATTGAACAGCTTCTAATCATCATATTTTAATCTTGCTAAAATAAATGATTAACAAAAATAATTGGCCTTAGCCGGATTCGAACACAAGTCATGGACATCACATGCGCGCTTGGTAACCACTGGACCATCCAACTTTTACTGAAACAAAATAGAAAATAATTCTAAAAATATTAAATCAAAATTTTTAATTTTCAGATGGCGCCAAGGAGGTCATCTTCTTCCTCGAGACCTGTGGAATTTGCTGCGAAAATTCCTGGGAATTTTGTTGCAAAACTATTTTGGCAGGAAAACTTATATTATTCATACATTGTGCAACCTGCAAAATTTCACAAAATTGAATGCACCGTTGCATTCCCCACAACGAAACCAATTCATCTGCATTGTTATAATGTATTTATACACGTTAATTTCAAAAACCCTAAATCCATGGCGCAAACCCTAACAATGGCATAATGAGTTCTACGCTGTGAAGCTTCAAAAACAATGTCCAGGAACGATCTATGGGTCACCACAAACAAGAAAACAAAGTTAGAATCCATTGATAATGCTTAAATGTTCGGAATCGAAAAATTGAAAAAAACGAAGAACGTGGATTCGGTTTATGCAATTGGAGATGTTTTTGATGATGATGATAATGTATTCACGTTCTAAATGTCTCAAGGAACACGATGACACCTTCAAAACTCCTTTAGAATGGCTAAATTGATGAAACCGAATTTGACAATTTCTTGATTTTTTGAACTTTTGATATGTGTTCTTGGCTGCTAAAAAACCCGTCCCCCCTCTTGGTCATATTGTATCCTTATAAGTGAATGAGATTAGGTTAATTTTTGGGCCTGGTCTTTGTGAAATTTGATTGCTTGATGTTGAAGAAATCTCCTTGCCAATTTGATGAATAAATCAAATATCTTCCTTCCTTAATGTTTTTACACTAATTTAAGTGACTCCAATCAATCTTAAATGATGTTTATGACCTTCTAGAATCAAAATCATGTCCAAATATTTGATTTTTATATTTGATTTTGATTTAATTTGCATTTTAATGAATAAAATTCAAATAAATACTAAATAAAAAATAAAAAATCATATAATGCTTGGATTGGGTCGTGCTTGAGGCTATCATGAAGATTGGGTGGCAATTTGGTCGGCCCATTTGGAAATATTTGGATTTGAGACCTCATTTGCTTCATATACCTCTCAAAAATTTCCCAACTTTGCAAAGGCATAAATCACTCAATTTTAAGGCTATGAAGGTGTTATTGGACATTTTGGAAATCTTAGAGAGTCCTCTAACCAACCTCTTTGGTCTCATGTCCATATCCTTTACCATTTTCAAATTATGCCCTTTGGAAGATGTTGACTTTTTGTTGACTTTTAAAATGACCTATAATGTTTTAGCTCATACCTTCCAAATGAAGCATTTTTAGGCTTGGCTTGTGAGAAACAAAGTTGTAGAGAATTCAATTTCCTTCAAAATGAACTTTGGATGGGAAATTTTTGATGAAGTATGTGAAAGTTATGGCTGTTCAAAGTTCAGTTGACTTTTCTTGTGAAAACCCTAATTTAGAAACTCCTGATTCTTGATGATCTGAAATCTCCTTGATGAATCTTGTCAAATGATGATTTTTACTTCATAAACTTGATGTTGGCAAAAAATCATGAAGTTTGACTTTGATTTGACCATAGTTGACCTCAGTTTGACTTTTTAACCACTTTGACTAATTTTTGCATATCTGATCATCTGACTGAGCAAACCTTTTGGGAAAGCCTTGAAACTTGACATAGGAATTCTTGAAGACGTGTAGGATGTTATGAAGCTCACTTGAGGCTTTGAAAGTCCATTTAGCCTGATTAAATTCAAAACCCTAGTTTAGGGTGCATTGCTGAGGAGGATGCTTTGTCTGAGGGAACTTCCAAGCTTTATGACTAATTGTGAACCTTGTGAACCTTGTGAACCTCTTGGGATACCTTGTGAATCTTGTGAAACTTGTGAACCTCTTGGGACACCTTGGTACACAATTCCTTGACTAGGGGAGGGCAAATTTTGGGGTGCAACAACTGCCCTTGTTCAATTTTCTGAAACCTGAGGAGTTAGATTGGCCTGTGTGTCATTCGTGACTTGGAAGGTTGAAGGGGATTGAACACAAAATCCCAAAAATTTGCACTCTCTGGTGCATAAAGTAACACTGCTGATTGGTTGTATATGCTTGAATGGGCTTAAAGATGCCACTCGAAGGAACCAGAGATGGGCTTATAGATGCCATCCATAATATCAGAAGGTGATAATATCTTTAGGTTGTCACTGGATATCAGTACTAGGTCTTCGTATAGGCCGTCTCTGAATCATTCCTGTAACATGGTTTGAGTTGAATGTCAGCACTAGATCTTCGTATAGATCGTCTCTGCATTATCTCTGGGGGAAAAGAATATCCTTCATTAGGTGTCAGTATTTAGATCTTTGTATAGATCGGCTCTAAACCATCTTTAGGAGCATACTTTAATTTAAGCATCAGAATCAAATCTTCGTGGCGATCTTTTCTGAATTGCTTTTGGTAATATCTTGGGCTAAGTACAAGATCTTCGTATCGATCATTTATGTACCATCCCATAGATAAACTGTTGCATAGAACATTAGAAATAAATCTTCGTAGCGATTATCTCTTCTGGAAATATCCCGGATTAGGTAATAGATCTTCGTATAGACCATTTACATACCTTCCCAAGGACAAAACGAATATCAGGATTAAATCTTCGTGGCGATTATCCCTGAACTTCTTCTGAAAGAATATCTTGGATTAAGTGCTAGATCTTCGTATAGATCATTTAGACATTATCCCAAAGATAGTTGACCATCAGAAATAAATCTTCGTAACGATTATCTCCTCTGGAAATATCCTGGATTAAGCACTAGATCTTCGTATAGATCATTTACGTACCCTTCCAAGGACAAAGACTGATTCCCTGCTATAACTCAGACAACAGCAACACGCCCCACCCTATGCACAGGCCTAAACACTGTCTCTACAACAACAAATATACATCAGAATGTATAAAGATAACCTGTAAGGAAAAGGATTTGACCTAAAAATATTCACCAAGATGGAATTGCCTTGCTTGAAGGCTTCATACCTCATCGCACGTTTTAAAAAAAATAAGGCACCATTAACATTAATTTAGACACAGGAGGAGTATGATGCATAATGTGATGAGAAAGATTGATACTTTAAGGACTTCATCGGATTTTAACATGAAAACACAACAAGGCATTATCACAAAAATAGGAAAAAATTTCTGATTTCTAAAAAAGGGGAGGGATTGATCTCATCCCTTTTTATCCTAGAAAAGATTCAAGTTATGACCCGGAGGTCTAAAGCTTTACATACGGAAGATAAGATGAATTGGAAACAACAAACCCTAATTTTCTAGGCTATAAAAAGGGACTCTTGTTCACATCAAGGGGGTAGCGGCAACACAACGTTTTCTCGAAGAAAAAACAAAACAATTTGGTTATAGGAGTCTGGAAAAAAAACCCTAGCCACTCTCCTCAACACAACAGCGAAGAACAACAAAACGCAAAAGGAGAGGAAAGGGATAACAAAGAAAGGCTCAGGGCAAGTTAGTTACCTTTTGTTGCACCCCAAAATTTGCCCTCACAATACAAGACTTTGTGTGCTAAGAAGGTTCACAAGGTTCACAAGATTCACAACACTTACAAGACCTTTCATGAGGTTCATGAAGTCTACAAGTCACTTTATGAAGTTCACAAGGTTCACAAGATTCACAATGCTTTCAAAACCTTTCATGAGGTTCATGAAGTCTACAAGTCACTTTATGAAGTTCACAAGGTTCACAATACCTACCATGAGGTTCACAAGACATTTTATGATGGTTCACAAAGTTCACAATTGGTCAGAAGAGTTGACAATTCCCTCAGACAATGCACCTCCTAAGCAGTGCAACCAAAACTAGGATTTTGACTTTAATCAGGCTAAATGGACTTCCCAGACTTCAAGTGAGCTCCATAACATCTTATATGTGTTTAAGAATCCCCATGACAAGTTTCAAGACTTTTCTCAAAAGTTTGCTCAGTCAGATGATCAGATAAGTCAAAATCAGTCAAAGCAGTTAAAAAGTCAAACTGAGGTCAACTGTGGTCAAACCAAAGTCAAACTTCATGATTTTTTGCCAACATCAAGTATATTAAGTAAAATTCATCATTTGATCAAGGGTTGATCATGATTCATCAAAGAGATTTCAGATCATCAAGAATCAGGAGTTTCTAAATTAGGGTTTCCTTAGTAAAAGTCAACTGAACTTTGACCAGCCATAACTTCCACATGCTTCATCACCAAGTCTCCCTCCAAAGCTCATTTTGAAGGAAATTGAATTCTCTACAACTTTGTCTCTCACAAGCCAAGCCCAAAAATGCTTCATTTGAAAGGTATGAGCTAAGACATTATAGGTCCTTTTGAAAGTCAACAAAAAGTCAACAACTTCAAAAGGGCATAACTTGAGATTGGTAAATGATATGAACATGAAACCAGTGGGGTTGGTTAGAGGACTCTTCAAGCTTTCCAAAATGTCTAAGAACACCTTCATAGCATTAAAATTGAAGGATGTGTGCCCCTGCAAAGTTGGGAAATTTTGGGTTGGTTTATGATGAAAATGGAGGTCTAAAACCAATTTCTTCCAAATGGGCTTGCCAAATAATGACCCAATCCACTTCATAACATCTTGCACGAAATTAAATTAATTTATTCATAATTTTATTTATTTTGTTTTTATTTATTATGATTTTTATATTAAAAAGTCATCTTAAATTCAAATAAAATATAAAATCATGAAAATTAATTTTAATTTTGCTTCTAGAAAGTTTTAAATCACATTTAAACTTGATTGATACAAGAGTTATGAAAATCCTCTCAAAATAGAAAGGGTTTATGCAAGATATTTGATTTTTAAAAGGCCATATTTTTGAATCTTTTTAGATCAAAATTTCCACACAAGTGATCAATGTTTCTGACCTAATACATCATCCTATAAGTACTAAACATAACTCTAATCAAAAGGACGAAAATTTGAGCCTCCAAAGGTAAGAACAAAGTTTCAAAATTCATCCTAAGAACACAAATTCGGTTTGATACCTAGAGCTACTTTCAAGACAAACCAAAGGTTGCAACTTGTTCCTTGGAGTTCATAGATCAATTCTGGATAATAACATTGTCCATTCATGCCCTAATTCGCACAAACCGAATGCATCCCTTTCATATTCTAAGTTTTTTTGATTTGATTGATTTATGCTTTGATATTGAAAACTAATTATAGATTTGTGTTTGTTGTGATGTTTAGAAGCTTTTTGAATGGATTAATTCAGTTATTGTGGACTGTATCGAATTTTGCCATTGCTAGGGTTTGGAGCTTCAAAACGGGAACCAAGCATTTAGGACCTTAAAATAAATTCTAAGACCATGGATGTGACGTATGAACCTTGTACAATTGATCTGGGTTACTAATTTTTGTTATTATGATGGTTTGCATGATGGTTCAAAAAACGTAGGTTTCTGGTTTTGGAAATTCGCAGGAAATTTCGTATGTGATTTCGCAAGTGTTTTCGCAGGTCTTGAGGAAGAAGAAGACCCTTGGCGCGAAATTCTGATTTGAATAACACGTTTGTTTTATTATGAATTGTTTTCTATTATATTTCAATTATGTAGCAATGGCTCAGATGGCAAGCATGCGCGTGAATGGAAGTCAAGACGAGGGTTCGAATCCCACCTCCAACATTTTTTTGCTTTATTTCCCTTATGTTTTCCAGGCTTAAAATATAATCATCAATACTCATTCCATGTTCACCAAGCGCATGGTGGCCTGGTGGTTGTGGAGGCAGGACTCAAAGATTGAAGCCTAGGGCCTGGGTTCGAATCCCAGCCCCAGGTAAGTCCCTTTTTCTCATCTTTTTTCTTATTTCATTTAATTTATTTATATTATATTTAATTAATGTATAAATATTGAAGTAAAAATGTTATTACTATTTTCTTATTTATAATTCAAAATCTTGTTAAAATTTAAACTTTATTAAAATTATCTAACATTTATTTTATTATATTATAAATTAATTAATTGTATCTAGATTAATTCATAAAACCTAATTATGTATATAAATCCTAATTTTCATAAACCCTAAAATATTTTTAAAACCTAATTATTTTATGAACCCTAATTGTAAATATTATTTCTTTATTCATTTATTTATTTGTCATAAATTTTTGTCTATATTCTAATTAAGAAATAAACTCTAATATATTTTTCTAAATAGTCAAACCCTAATTTTCTTTTCAATTTAATTATGACTTTTAATTTATTTGTCAATTTTAATTATGTATTTTTCTATGTGTAAATAATTCTAGGTTATGTTTAAATTAATTAAAAATTGATAATTTAATTTTTGTGAATATAATTATATGGTTATTCAATTATAATTAATCCTATTTTCATAATATATATATATATATATATATATATATATATATATATATATATATATATATATATATATATATATATATATATATATATATATATATATATATATATATATATATATATATATATATATATATATATATATATATATATATATATATATATATATATATATATATATTCTATAATTTGTTCATAATTTAATTCTTGCATGTAAATAATTTTTAATATATGTTTAAAAAAATAATTAAAACTTGTTAATCTAATATAATTTATTTTCATAATATGTTTATAATTAACTTAATTTTTATAGCATTTAAAACTTTATGATAATTAATTGTTTATATTTTCTTCTTAATCTTAAATAATAATTGTTCATAAAAATTTGATCTTTTAATTATTATGCTAATATTCTTATTTATTTTATCATTAATGCTATTTATTTTCATATCTATTTTATTATTACTAACCCCATTTATATATATTGTGATTTATTATTATCATTATTACTAACCCCATTGTGATTTATTATTATTATTATTATTTCACTAACCCAATTATTATTATTATTATTATTATTTATTTTTGCTTATTTTGCTTTAATTATTATTATCATGTAATTGTTCCTTTGATGTAATATTTAGTAGTAATGTTTAAATATTTATTTTTATGCTATGGTTAGTAAATAGGAAGTGCAACATGTTTGTATGTTTAAAATTAACTTAGCTCATTTAAATTATAAGATAAATATTTAAAATTGAACACTCACACACGTAAGTCGATCTTTGATCGCCATCTCACTTTCTAGGGTTGCCTCTCAATGTTGCCTAATTAAAAGGTCAAGTAGGGTGTATAAAGCAAAAGTCCCTTAAAAGAAAAGTCACCTAGTCCCTTCATAATCAAAGATCAAGTCCCTAAAAGGTTGCCTTTCAATATGATCTTGTCCCTTTCGAATAATGATGACAGTCCCTCCAAAATGCTTAATACACCCTACAGTTGCCTATATAAACAGATGTCCCTTCATATGTCCCTTACATCCAAGGTAATGACTACCTATTCCTTAATAATAGGGATAGTCTTACCACTTAAAGGATAAAGAACAGAAAGACTTAAACTTTAGGGCAGGTTCCTCATAGTTACTTGCTCACTATTTCAAAAACTTTTCAAATACTTCACAAATTTCAAACAATTTTCAAACACAAGTTTTTTACGCATCCGTACATGGATCATTATTAAACTCTTATGGAAATTTCTATTCACACACTTCACATTTTCAAAAACAATTCAAAGTGAGCTAAGTAACTAAGAGCCCATGGATAACCATGGATGTAAAGGGTGCTAACACCTTCCCTTTACATAACCTACCCCCCGGACCCAAAAATCTTTTAAAAGGTCTTTCCTGTTCTTTTATGCCTTTCCTTTGGATAAAATAAAAGTCGGTGGCGACTCTTGCTATCCGCAACATAACTAAAGTCAGTTCTCCCACCGTGTTACAGAACTGGCGACTCTGCTGGGGATTTAATAAAAGAGGGGTACCCTTAGGAATTAGATCACTTAAATTGTTTGCCTTGTTTGCTTTATATTACTTGTTGGGCTCTTATGTGTGAAAGGTCCTAACCCGGATCTAGTGTACCTTAGGTAAATGGCAATAGACCAAGGAAACTGTACGACGTATATCGATATGGTTGATCTGGTGGCCATAGTTAGTGTGACTTCTTGGTTGGTGCTTATGTTCCTTAAGTCAAGTTGAGGATAATATGAGGCTGCCATATGTTGTCAATGCACTAACTAACTTTTAGAACCCTAGTTAACTCATCTTGGCCTTTAGAAAGTAGTGAGGTAACCGGCTTTGGTGCAGACTGAAGTTGGTTGACACTCGATACTACACTCATTGAGATCTTAAACTTGGTGGGTTTTGGTTGGCAAGTAAGTTGCCTTCTGATCAACCACCCTTGTGAAGGATCAATGATATTGAGATCCCTTAGAACCTGGTTACTTTTGTAGGACAGGATGAACCATCTAACTTCAGGGGAGGGTACTTACCTTTGAACCTCATGCAAGCCTTTAAACCTAGGGCTATTGTGTGACTTGTTTGTGTGTGCCACATGTTTGTGATTGAGCATAACATCATGACATCATCATGCATCATAAGCATAGCATTTTCACTAACCATTTCAAGGACCAAAGGATTTATCTTTGTTCTTTGTTGCAGGTCATGGCTTCTGCTCGTAGAAACACTATCAGGATCAACTTTGTAGGCATACCTCCTAAGCTTAAGGAGTTGGTTTCTCAAGTGTCTGAACACTCCCATTTCATCAAGAGACATGGTCACCTATTGGATCTAGTCACTTCAGGATTCAATGAAGACATGATGAGTGTTTTGTTTCAGTTCTTTGATCCTAAGCACCATTGCTTCACATTCCCCGACTACCAACTGGTTCCTACAATGGAAGAGTTCTCTAAACTTCTGGGTATACCTGTACTTGATCAGAAACCATTCACAGGCTTGGAAAAAGAGCCTAAACCTGAGGTTATTGCTGCAGCTCTACATCTGAAGAAGTCTGACATTATGCTAGAAACGAGAAGCGGAGTTAAGGGTATTCTTGCTAAGGTATGAATGGACAAAGCTCAAATGTTCTTGAAGGCTATGAGCTATGATGCTTTTGAGGAGATCTTAGCCTTGTTAATTTATGGCTTAGTGTTGTTCCCCAATCCAGATCAGTTCATAGACGTTCATGCCATCAACATATTCCTGAGTCACAATCCAGTGCCTACATTGCTTGGAGACATCCTACATTCTCTTCACACCCGTACTACAAAAGCAAGAGGAACTTTGATGTGCTGCATACCTTTGCTTTCTAGGTGGTTTATTTCTCACCTTCCTCGCTCAGTAATGAAGAATGAGCAAGGGTTCAGATGGTCCAAGAGGATTATGTCACTCTCGCATTCAGATATTCATTGGTGCTCCAGATCTATGGAGAATGTCACTATCATTGACCGTTGTGGGGAGTTTCCTAATGTGACACTTCTAGGCATAAGAGGAGGCATCACCTACAACCCCTCTCTAGCTTTACGACAGTTTGGTTACGCTCGGAGTGATGGTCCACATAACATGTTGATTCAGGGTATTGTGTTTGATTACGACAACGATCTTCAAGGCTACCATCAGAGATTCATACGAGCATGGGGAAAAGTAAACAGGGTTGACAGCAAGACTTTGGAGCCTAAGTACACTATTCCTATGGAGGCTTATCTCAGATGGGTGCGATCTCGTGCTCAGACTCTCATGATGCCATATCCTGCTATCCTGCCAGTTACCATGGAACCTGTTGCTGAAGGAGATACTGCTTATACCATCCTTCACCCAGACATGCCTACTGATATGGAAAACTTACAGAGATCCTGGATCCATTTGAAGGAGCAAAGGGATACTTTCAAGGCTCATTACAAAGCAAGTCAAGAAAGAATCCTGGAACTAACAAAGCAACTTCACGAAGAACGGAATCTCAACTCATACCTCAACACAAAGAGGAAACGTCCATGGGAGACTTAAAACCCCATCTTTTGTATTTATTTCATTTCATTTTTGTAAGCCCAAGAGGCAAAACAAATTTATTACTAATAAAAATGTACCTTCTTGTTTGTTTAAGCAAATTTAAATCCTGCGGTCCTTGAAAACATTGCATACGCATTTACATTCCATATCATTGCATCACAGGTTTATTTGTACACAGGTTTCTCATCTTCTCGCTGTTTATTTCAGCAATGGCTCTTGAACAAAAAGTTAAGGATCTCCAGGCACAGAATGCACAGTTCCAAGAGCTGATCCTGAACTTATCCAAGGGGCAGGATGAATTGAAGACACTGCTGGCCAAGAAGACCAAGAAGACTAGAAGGTCAGGTGGCCTGATCAACATGGGAAGAAGGTTCAGAGGTCCTGTCAAAACCAAAGAACAGGTTGAAAACTATGAATCTGAGGAATCTGAAAAAGAGGGATGCAGTCTCCACAACACTATGGGAGACTCTGATTCTGAGGCCAATTATTACCATGATCCTAATGAAGACAAATTCAAGATGCTGGTGGATAGAATGGATGCCATGGAGTTGCAGAAATCATCTGGGCTGGATTTTGAGGATTTGAGTCTGATATCTGGGGTTGTCATACCCATTGGTTTCAAGGTTCCTACCTTTGTTGTTTATGATGGGGTCTCCTGTCCCAAGCTGCATTTGAGGTCTTATGTCAGAAGAATCCAACCTCACACTGCTGACAAGAAGTTGTGGATCCACTTTTTCCAAGAGAGCTTATCTGGAGCTCAGTTGGAGTGGTATTATCAGTTGGAGAGTGTCAACATCAGGGATTGGAATGATCTTGCTGAAGCTTTCTATAAGCAGTATCAATACAATGCTGACTTAGCTCCCACTCGTATGCAGCTGCAAAGCATGTCCATGGGTGCCAAAGAAAGTTTTAAGGAGTATGCTCAGAAGTGGAGAGACTTAGCTGGAAGAGTTCAACCCCCTTTGACTGACAGGGAATTAGTTGATATGTTCATGTGTACGCTGAATGGTCCGTTTTACAGTCATCTCATTGGAAGCTCATCATCTGGCTTCACTGAGTTGATCATGACAGGAGAGCGAGTGGAAAATGGTATAAAGAATGGCAAAATCCAAGTGGGTACTTCTTCATCAGGTGCTGCAAAGAAGCCTCCCACTGGGAAGAAAGAATCCAATGCTGTTTATGGTCAACCTGATCGTAACAGAAGGCATCAGTCTGTTAGTGCAGTTCATATTTCAAATCCAACTCCTGCAACAACAGAACAGCCACAGGGCAACCAACAGAGGGCTAGAAGGCAGTTCACAAAGATCAACATGTCACTGGCTCAGGCATTGCAACATTTGTTGAAGGCTGAACTCATTACTTTGAAGGAGGCTCCTCAGAATCCTAATGTTACCTCACCCAAGTACAATCCCAATGCACGATGTGCATATCATTCAAACTGTCAGGGACATGATACTAATAACTGCTGGGTCTTGAAGAACAAAATCCAAGATATGATTGAGGCTGGAGAGATTGAGTTTGACCCACCGGGTACTCCAAATGTGATTACTGCTCCAATGCCAAATCACGAGAAGACTGTCAATGCCATTGATGAAGATCTACATGTCTATTCAGTTATGGAGTTGACCACACCATTGTCTGTTATCAAGAAGAAGTTAGTACAGGCTGGACTCTTTCCAGGTTGTCGTGAAGATTGTTTGTATTGTACCTATAAGCCAGATAGTTGCTTCAGATTGAGAGATGGAATTCAACGTCTCATGGATAAGTATACTATAGTGTTTGAGAGGACCCCATCGTCTGTAGAAAGTATGGTGGATCATCTTACTCGAGGTAAGAAGATTGAAGAGGTTGATATGGTTGACAAAGTACCGGTAAGAATCACTTCAAAGAGACCTGTTAAAATCACCCATCAGGGTCCAATCAAGATCACTGCTGAAGGCCCTGTGAAAGTTGTTGCTGAAGCCAGAGTGGCTCCTCTGATCATTACTACTCCTGGTCCTATTCCATATACATCTGATAAAGCTGTGCCTTGGCACTATGGGTCTGATGTTTACATCCATGGTGTTAAGCAAGAACCATTAGCTGATGTGTTTGTTGACGTTGACAATATTGTTGGATCTAGTAAGATCACACGAAGTGGAAGAGTCTTCTCTCCTCCAGTTACTTCTAAGAATGCAATTACTCCTGCTGCTTCGTCCACCACTGATGCTCGTGGCAAAGGTCCAGTTATTGAGCCTGTATCTACTGATGTGCCAGCTGCTGATGATCTCTCTAAGCAGATGGAAGAAGTATTGAAAATCATTCGCAAGAGTGATTATGACATTGTTGATCAATTGGGGCATACTCCCTCAAAGATTTCTATGTTGTCCTTGTTGTTGTGTTCTGAGGCTCATGCCAAGTCCTTGATCAAGTTTCTGAAGACTGCTCATGTACCCAATGCTATTTCTGTTGACCAGTTTGAGAATTGTGTTGCCCACCTGACTTATGATAATGGGTTAGGGTTTTCTGATGCTGATTTGACCCCTGCCAAGAGGGATCACAACAGGGCCCTGCACATTTCAATTGAGTGCAGGGGCACTACCCTGTCCCATGTATTGATAGACAATGGTTCCTCTCTGAATGTGCTGCCCAAGGAAGTCCTAAATAAGCTGAGTCCTGAAGATGCTGTGTTGAAGCCCAGTAGTATTGTGGTGAAGGCTTTTGATGGTTCTAGAAGAGTAGTACATGGGGAAATTGATCTTCCAATCAAAGTTGGCTCCCAGGTTTTTACTGCTACATTTTATATGATGGATATTCGTCCTTCGTACTCTTGTCTGCTTGGTCGTCCCGAGATCCATGGGGCAGGTGCTGTAACCTCTACATTACACCAAAAGTTGAGATATCCGGTGGAAGGAAAGGTTGTTACCGTCTATGGAGAAGAAGAATACTTTGTCAGCCATGTAAACACCTTCAAGTATCTGGAAATGGAAGGTGAATACATTGAAACTCCGTGTCAGACGTTTGAAGTGGTTCCCTGGATTGTTAATGATTATGTAGCTCCTCCTGTTGCGAAGAAAGTTCCTGTGGTCACCAGAAAACCTCCAACAATGGCAATGGCCTCCCTCAATGATGCTAGGGTTGTGGGAGATGAAGCTAATTTCCTTGGAAAATTCTCCTAAAAATCCTAACACCTCTTCTCCTCGCTATAATCCCAAGGCAAGGTGTAAGTATCACTCCAACAGTCCTGGTCATGATACTAATAACTGTTGGGCATTGAATAAGAAGATTCAAGATCTGATTGACGAAGGAATCCTAGAGGTTACTCCAGAAGGTCAAGTTGAATTTTACTATCGTCCATCAAACACCGAAGCTGCAAGACAAGTAGCCCAAAGTAACAAGAAAGGAAGAATACCTATGCCTGTTGAGATATGGGGCACCTTGGGACATCCAAGTGGAAAATTTGATTTCATGGTGAAGTATACTGCTCCTCAAAGTTCACAGATTGCAATTGAGGACATTCAGCCAACTGGATGGGACAATATTTGAATTTTCATTTGTAATTTCTTTTATTTGTTTGAACACTTACTATTATGTTAAACCTTTGTTTTCATTAATGCATTGCATATGTTTGTCTTGAATTAATCCATTCGTTCCACTATATTTTGAATTATACTTCTTATTTCTATCTTGTGATATTTAACTCCTGATAAAGCTATAAGCCTATAGAAGGAGGATGACGAAAACAATACCATAATCTTATGCAGTATGCTTTTGAACAGACTATGCTGACGATGTACAGGTATTGTTTCAATTCCTAAACAGTGGAGATATAAGGAAGTTAATCCCTAGTCAACCCTTTTGAGCCTATGAAGTAGGAGTTTTTATTCTCACAAATTAAAACCCTTATTCATAACCTGGGGCAGGGTAGTTACTCGGTTAACTCAAATATGCTATTTATTTGTATTGTACACAACTAATGATGGTTCTCTGTAATCGTTAAACTTGACAGTCAATATCCAGCAAAAGAAAAACCTACTAAGTCAAAACCTGTGAAGGAGACTTAATAAAAAAAAATTAAGACATCCCACTGACTGTAACCTTAAAATAAACAGTTCAGGCAAAAAAAAAGGGATAACAAAGCCAGAAGAAAAAAGGAGGTCACTGTTGCACCCCAAAATTTGCCCTCACAATACAAGACTTTGTGTTCTAAGAAGGTTCACAAGGTTCACAAGTTCTCCAACCCTTGCATAACCTTTCATGAGGTTCATGAAGTCTACAAGTTACTTTATGAAGGTTCACAAGGTTCACAAGTTTCTCAACATTCCCATAACCTTTCATGAGGTTCATGAAGTCTACAAGTCACTTCTTGAAGGTTCACAAGGTTCACAAGCTTCACAATACTTCCCATGAGTATCCCAAGACACTTTATGAAGATTCACAAGGTTCACAAAGTTCACAATTGGTCAAAGAAGTTGACAATTCCCTCAAACAATGCACCTCCTAAGCAGGGCATCCATAACTAGGTTTGTGACTTTAATCAGGCTAAATGGACTTCCAATACCTCAAGTGAGCTTAATAACATCTTATATGTGTATAAGAACCCCCATGTCAAGTTTCAAGACTTTTCTCAAAAGTTTGCTCAGTCAGATGATCAGATAAGTCAAAATCAGTCAATGCAGTCAAAAAGTCAAACTGAGGTCAACTGTGGTCAAACCAAAGTCAAACTTCATGATTTTTTGCCAACATCAAGTATATGAAGTAAAATTCATCATTTGATCAAGGGTTGATCATGATTCATCAAGGAGATTCCAGATCATCAATAATCAGGAGTTTCTAAATTAGGGTTTCCTCAGTAAAAGTCAACTGAACTTTGACCAAGCATAACTTTCACATACTTCATCACCAAGTCTCCATCCAAAGCTCATTTTGAAGAAAATTGAATTCTCTACAACTTTGATGTTGAAGGTTAAGCCCAAAAATGCTTCATTTGAAAGATATGATCTAAGACATTATAGGTCATTTCAAAAGTCAACAAAAAGTCAACAACTTCAAAAGGGCATAACTTGAGATTGGTAAATGATATGGACCTGAAACCAATGGGGTTGTTTAGAGGACTCTTCAAGCTTTCCAAAAAGTCCAAGAACACCCTCATACCCTTAAAATTGAGGGAGATGTGCCTTTGCAAAGTTGGACAATTTTGTGATGGTTTATATTGAAAAGGGAGGTTCAAAATCATTTCTTTTCAAATGGGCCACCCAAATTGTGACCCAATCCACTTCATAAAGCCATGCACGAAATTCCCATGATATTTTCATAATTTTTATTTTATTTAATTAATTTATTATGATTTTTAATTCTTAAAATCATTTTAAAATTAAATAAAATATTAAATTTGAAAATTTAATTGTTTTGTTGGTTCTAGAAAGTCATAAAGTTCATATGGAGCAAATTGATACAAGAATCATGAGGATTGGCTCAAAATAGAAAGCTTTGGTTCAAAAATATTGGATTTTCATGGCATGATCTTTCTCAATCTCAAAATATCAAATCTTCCACTAAATCAATCAATTTTCTTAACCTAATGGACTCACTTATATATACTGATCATAAACCCTAGCTGGGACACGAATTTGAGCAGCCAAAAGAGTAAGTTTATCATTCAAAAATTCTTCCAAAAAGTGAGATTCGGGTTTCAAAATCCAGAGCATTGCAAGGTATTTGGAGGACATAGCAAGCTTCTTTGGACTCTTCTGATCGTAAAGCATTATTCATATGCATCATATACTCATCATATTGGCTAACCCGAATGCATTTTGTGCTTGAAAAAAATTCTTTCGATTCCATTAATATGTTGTGTTTTTGTGACTTTTGATTTCATAATCCTGTTTGTTGATGATCATAGATGAATTCTGGGCAGTTTGATGAAGCTCCATGGCCTAAAACCGAATCCACCATTATTAGGGTTTGACCTTCGAATTAGGGTTAATTGATTTACTCACTATAAATGAATTTGATTGATGAAATTGAATTGTACAGGTTATGAGGAATCTGAAAATGCTTTCAATTTGATGAAACTGAACTGTTTAATGGCACTTTGAAATTCGTAGGTTTTATGAATGCAGGAAAATTCGCAGGTGTTATCGTATTAAAATTCGCAGCAAACTTCAACATTCAGAGGTTGAAGATGAACCTGGTTGGCGCGAAATTCATTTTCAAATTTTATGATTTAAAATATTATATTGTGTTTCTGTTTGTTATCACAACCATGTGGTTGTCCCAGTGGTTATGGGCTTCGTCCTGGGCGTGTGTTTGTTATACAGGGCTTGGTTCGATTCCTGGCAATGCATTCTTTTTTTTTGTTATTTTTCAGGATTTAAGAAGACTTGATATATAATGAATCATTGCCAACAAGCTAGCAGAATTGGCTCTTCCAGCCGGGTGGTAACATGCGCGCGTACATTGCTATGAGGTCCTGGGTTCGAACCATGAACCAGGCCTTTTATTTCTTGTTTTTTTTATTTTTCCCAAACAAAGAACAAAACCATTGGGAGGTGTTTCCTTGATGCCTGCGCGTGAATGGCTCAGTGGTGAAGGCATGTTGCTGTTGATCATAAGGGACTGGGTTCAAATCCCAGTCCCACCAGGTTCCTTTTCCTTCTCTTTTTCTTTTATTTCCATGTTAAATTTAATTGTTTTTTTTAAAAATAATTAGTATATTATTATTTATGTTTTAAAATATGTATATGTATTATATAGCTTAGTTAAATCTTAAAATAATTCTTTAAAATATAATAACATTCTTGTTTTTTTTATTTAAAATTTTATTTTGTATAATTAAAATAATGTTATGAAAATATTAAAAAATAAATAAATTTGTATATAAATTAAACCTAATTTTTTAAAACCCTAAAAAATATTTTTCTAACAAACCCTAATTTATATTTCAAAACTTAATTCTATTTGTTCTTAATAATTTATTTTCTAATTCTTATTATAATTATTATATATATAATTTTTAATATAGTTAATTTTTGTAAATATAATTATAAGTCAAATTAATTTTCTTTTAATATTTTAATTTAGGATAATTATATGATTAAAAATAATTTGTGAATATAATGACTAATAGAAATTGAATTTTAATATGCTATTTAAAAAATTCATCTTTTTCTTATAATATGTATATAAATTGTAAATATATGTTTATAATGATTAAAATTTTGTAATTATAATTTATTTAATGATTAGTATGTGAATTAGAAAATATTTGGTGGTACATGTTAATTTCTTGGTTTCTATTACTATTGCTAATTATATTGTTATTAATTTTTGCTTATTATAATTTTATTAATCTTGTAATTAATTTTTATTACTAACCATTATTTATCTTTAATTATTATTACTAACCATTATTTATCTTTAATTATTATTACTAACCTTATTCATTTTTATCACTAACCTATTTATAATGCTTACTATTATTATTTTTGCTAATTTTATTTATTGTTATTAACTAACCCCTTTATTATTTACTATTTATTATTTATCATTTAATTTGCTATTTTATTACTATAATTTTGTAATTGTTTCTCGGTTGTAATTTTGTAAATTATTTTAATTATTATTGCCATGGTTAGTAATTAGGGAGTGTAAATAACATGTATGTAATATTAAAATAAATTTAGATCACTTTTAAATAAAGATAATTAAATTAAACACTTCACACACGTAAGTCGATTTTAATCGCCGTCTCACTTCCTTAAGGATACCCCTCCAGTTGCCTACGAATAATGGTTAAGTGGGGTGTATAAAGCAAGTCTCTCGAGTAAAAATCATCAAAGTCCCTTATGTTGCCTATACGAATCGAGTCCCTTTCGAAAAATGATGATAGTCCCTTAATATGCTTATTACACCCCACCATTGCCTTAAAAATCAAATTGTCCCTCATATGTCCCTTAAACATCCAAAGTAAGGACTACCTACTCCATTATAGTAGGGATAGTCTTACTAAAGGAAAGAATAAAGAATAAGAAAGACCTTTAAACATTAAGGTAAGTTACTCCTAGGTACTTAAGCTCATTTCAAAACATTTTCACACTTAAACTATTTTCAAACAAATTTTCAAACATGTTTTTAACACATCCTTACATGGATTATTTATTAACTATTCTGAAAATTTTCTTATTCACACACTACACTTTCAAAAACAATCTAAAGTGAGCTTAAGTATCTAAGAGCCCATGGATAACCATGGATGAAAAGGGTGCTAACACCTTCCCTTTTCATAACCTACCCCCCGGACCCAAAATATTCTCTAAGGTCTTTCCTGTTCTTTTATAACCTTTCCTTATGGATAAAATAAAAGTCGGTGGCGACTCTTGCTATCCGCAACATTGTTTAAAGTCAGTTCACCGGGTTACAGAACTGGCGACTCTGCTGGGGACCTATTTAAGAGGGGTACCCTTAGGAATTAAGATCACTTTAAATTGTTTGCCTTATTTGCTTTATATTACTTGTTGGGGTGCTCTTATGTGTGAAAGGTCCTAACCCGGATCTAGTGTACCTTAGGTAAATGGCAATAGACCAAGGAAACTGTGCGACGTATATCGACACGGTTGATCTGGTGGCCATAGTTAGTGCGACTTCTTGGTTGGTGCTTATATTCCTTAAGTCAAGTTGAGGATAATATTGAGGCTGCCATATGTTGTCAATGCACTAACTAACTTTTAGAACCCTAGTTAACCCATCTTGGCCTTTAGAAAGTAGTGAGGTAACCGGCTTTGGTGCAGACTGAAGTTGGTTGACACTCGATACTACGCTCATTGAGATCTTAAACTTGGAGGGTTTTGGTTGGCAAGTAAGTTGCCTTCTGATCAACCACCCTTGTGAAGGATCAATGATATTGAGATCCCTTAGAACCTGGTTACTTTTGTAGGACAGGATGAACCATCTAACTTCAGGGGAGGGTACTTACCTTAAACCTCATGCAAGCCTTTAAACCTAGGGCTATGGTGTGACTTGTTTGTGTGTGCTACATGTTTGTGATTGAGCATAGCATCATGACATCATCATGCATCATAAGCATAGCATTTTCACTAACCATTTCAAGGACCAAGGGATTTATCTTTGTTCTTTGTTGCAGGTCATGGCTTCTGCTCGTAGAAACACCATCCGAATCAACTTTGTGGGGATACCTCCCAAGCTTAAAGAGTTGGTTTCTCAAGTGTCTGATCATTCCCAGTTCAACAAGAGACATGGTCACCTATTGGATCTAGTCACTTCAGGGTTCAATGAAGACATGATGAGTGTCCTGTTTCAGTTCTTTGATCCTAAGCACCACTGCTTTACATTCCCCGACTACCAGCTGGTTCCAACCATGGAGGAGTTCTCCAAACTTCTGGGTATACCTGTTCTTGATCAAAGACCCTTCACAGGTTTGGAGAAAGAACTTAAACCAGAGGTTATTGCTGCAGCCCTACATCTGAAGAAGTCTGACATTGTTCTAGAGACGAGAAGTGGAGTTAAGGGTATCCTTGCCAAGGTATTAGTGGATAAAGCTCAAATGTTCTTGAAGGCCATGAATCACGATGCTTTTGAGGAGATCTTAGCCTTGCTGATATATGGCTTAGTATTGTTCCCCAATCCAGATCAGTTCATAGATATTCATGCCATCAACATTTTCCTGAGTCACAATCCAGTGCCTACATTGCTTGGAGACATCCTGCATTCTCTTCACACCCGTACTACAAGGGCAAGAGGAATTTTGATGTGTTGCATACCTTTACTCTCTAGGTGGTTTATTTCTCACCTTCCTCGCTCAGTAATGAAGAACGAGCAAGGGTTCAGATGGTCCAAGAGGATTATGTCACTTTCTCACTCAGACATCCATTGGTGCTCCAGATCTATGGAGAATGTCACCATCATTGACCGTTGTGGGGAGTTTCCTAATGTGCCACTTCTAGGCATAAGAGGAGGCATCACCTACAACCCCTCTCTAGCTTTACGACAGTTTGGTTACGCTCGGAGCGATGGTCCACATGACATGTTGATTCAGGGCATTGTGTTTGACTACGACAACGATCTTCAGGGTTACCGTCAGAGATTCATACGAGCTTGGGGAAAGGTAAACAGGATTGACAGCAAGACACTGGAGCCTAAGTACACTATTCCTATGGAGGCTTATCTCAGATGGGTACGATCTCGTGCTCAGACACTCATGATGCCATATCCTGCCGTCCTACCAGTTGCCATGGAACCTGTTGCTGAAGGAGACACAGCTTATACCATCCTTCACCCAGACATGCCTACTGATATGGAAGACTTGCAGAGATCATGGATCCAACTGAAGGAGCAAAGGGATACTTTCGAGGCTCATTACAAAGCAAGCCAAGCAAGAATTCTAGAGCTCACAAAGCAACTTCACGAGGAACGAAACCTCAACTCATACCTCAACACAAAGAGGAGACGTCCATGGGAAACTTAAAACCCCATCTTTTGTACTTATTTCACTTTCATTTTTGTAAGCCTAAAAGGCAAAACAAGTTATTACTAATAAAAAGTTACTTTCTTGTTTGTTTAAGCAAATTTAAATCCTGCGGTCTTTGAAATCATTGCATATGCATTCCCATATCATTTCATCACAGGTTTATAATTGTGCACAGGTTTCTCATCGTCTCGCTGTTTATTTCAGCAATGGCTCTTGAACAATCAGTTAAGGATCTTCAGGCACAGAATGCACAGTTCCAAGAGCTGATCCTGAACCTGACCAAGGGGCAGGATGAATTGAAGACACTGCTAGCTAAGAAGAAGAATCCTGAGGACAACAAGGATGATCAGCTGAAACAACTACAAGTTGAGATGACAGGAATGAGGATCCAGATGAATGGACAGGTGGCTCTTATCCAAAGTTTAGCTCAGGGGCAAGAAGAGCTAAGAATCCTTGTCCACAAACTTCAAAGCAATAGAGTCAGGGATCTAATTGTCAGTCAACCTCCGTCAAAGCAAGCTGATTTGGTTGAAAGGAAGATGAGGATTAAAGAGGGTAAGAGACAGGTTGCCATTGATCGTTCTTCGATTGAAGAAGAAAGACCTGATAAGGTTAATCCACCTCAACACCAGAAAGGTAGAAGGCAGTTTATCAAGTTCAGCACTCCAATGTCACAAGTTCTGCAATGCTTGTTGGAGATGAAGCTAATTTCCTTGGAAAATCCTCCTCAAAATCCTAAAACTTCCTCTCCTCGCTATAATCCCAAAGCAAGGTGTGGGTATCACTCCAACTGTCCTGGACATAATACTAATAGCTGTTGGGCATTGAAGAAAAAGATTCAAGACCTGATTGATGAAGGAATCCTAGAGGTTACTCCAAAAGGTCAAGTTGAGTTCTACTATCGTCCATCAAACACCGAAGCTGCAAGACAAGTAGCCCAAAGTAACAAAAAAGGAAGAATACCTATGCCTGTTGAGATATGGGGCACCTTGGGACATCCAAGTGGTAAATTTGATTTCATGGTGAAGTATACTGCTCCTCAAAGTTCACAGATTGCAATTGAGGACATTCAGCCAACTGGATGGGACAACATTTGAATTTTCATTTGTAATTTCTTTTATTTGTTTGAATACTTACTATTATGTTAAACTTTTGTTTTCATTAATGCATTGCATATGTTTGTCTTGAATTAATCCAGTCGTTCCACTATATTTTGAATTATACTTCTTATTTCTATCCTGTGATATTTAACTCCTGATAAAGCTATAAGCCTGTAGAGGGAGGATGACGAAAACAATACCAAAACAGTGGAGATATAAGGAAGTTAATCTTATGCAGTATGCTTTAGAACAGACTATGCTGACGATGTACAGGCATTGTTTCAATTCCTAAACAGTGGAGATATAAGGAAGTTAATCCCTAGTCAACCCTTTTGAGCCTATGAAGTAGGAGTTTTTTATTCTCGCACAAATTAAAACCCTTATTCATAACCTGGGGCAGGGTAGTTACTCGGTTAACTCAAATATGCCAAATATCTGTGTTGTACACAACTAATGATGGTTCTCTGTAATCATTAATCCTGACAGTCAATTTCTAAAAAAAAAAAAAAAAAGGGCTTGCTAAGTCAAAACTTACGAAGGAGACTTAGTAAAACATTAAGACATCCCCCTGACTGTAACCTTGAAATAAGCAGTTCAGGCAAAAAGAAGGGATAATAAAAAAAAAAAAAAGAGGTCACTATGAACCCTCAACAAAGAAAGATGACTGAAGATTCAAATAAACTTTTGGTTGCCAAACCATCACAAAATAGCAATGTTACAATACCACACTTCTGTGAAATCTCAATGCATAAGTTAACTGAGCATAGGACTGAAGAACATCATGGAGATTGGGTTGGGTACAAATAAAATTTGAGCCTTTATCCTTTGTTTCTTAAACCGTGAACCAGGCCACGTTATAACCCTTTAAAAGTCCTAACTGAAGCATGGTTAGTTCGAAAGCGTACTGCTACAAAAGGTATCCTGACTCCTTTAGGGCTTGTCATAAAATTTGAGTTAATATCACAGTTTTTCGAAAAAAAAAAAAAAATTATTATTTTCAAGACAGATATAAGCATTGCATTTTTGAATATATATTGTTTGCATATACCTGAATGTTTGACAAATGGAGAAGCTTACAGGATGAATGTTCAAATGAACTAAGGTCCTTCCGATAAGCAAAGTTGCTTCCTGGATCAAAGTCCATGTATATAAAGGGGCATAGCCACTGTTTCCCAATTCATGGGCATTCCAAGTTACTGTTCAGATCATTCAGGGCAATCAGTTCCAGATCCAACAGTACTTAATGACCAGGGACAGTTATTCTCATATCTTTGAAGTGCCAAGGGTAACATTATAGAATTCATAATGCCAGGGGCATGGTTGTTGTTTCCTAATCAAGGGGGCATTCTAAGCTACTGTTCAGATCATTCAGGGCAATCAGTTCCAGATCCAACAGTGCTTAATAGCCAGGGGCAGTTTTTCTCATATATTTGAATTACCAAGTGTGACATTACAAAGTTCACAATGCCAGGGGCATATGCTTATGGGGCATTCTACTTGTTTCTTTTGAGATGACTCATTACAGATACTTTCATTATGGGACAATTCATCCTCAACCAAGGGGCAATACTTTCTTTTCAAATATAGTATCCGGAGAGCACATGGTCTATTACGACTTGAAGACCCAGTCCTCTACCTTGATTTGGGAGTCTCAGAAGAAGCTATGGTGGAAATTAATTGTCTACGCCAGCAGTATCAGATGGTGTCAATATCATGTATTCAGATCCAGCTATGAGGATTTCTGGAAAGGTACTCAGGAAAGTTAAAGAATTTCAGGAGCCATAGATCCAATTGGTTATACACTCTCGAAGTTGAAACGATTCTGTTTTCAAGTTCAGCTTTACTTTTCCCTTCTGAATCCAGATTTACTTTTACCCTATTTTGCATAAGCGGAACGTCCATTGGTTATGTATGCTTTTGAATATGATTAATGTTTACCAGAAATGCATGTATGCTCTTAATATGATTAATGTTTACCAGAAATGCACGAAAATGCAGTAATAGTATTTACTAAGGACGAACGAGGGAAGGATTTCAACGAAGCTTCGCCGGTTCACCCTTACAAGACAGTTACAAACCCTCAGTAGGGCAAATCCATCTTCATAAAGGTCTCATCTCCCCTGGAATTTATATCCATCTCTTTTATTCTCATACGGATATTCGGGAAATTACTTTCCAATAAGGGTACGACGAACGAAGACGGGATGTTATACTTATCCTACTATCAAACGAAGACGAAGGTTATATATACCTTGCCATCCCCAACAACAGGAGGTTATATCTATACCCTGTTATCCCCAGCAGACAGGGGGTTATATATTCTTCAGCAACGAATCGGGATTTATTTTCCCTGACCAGCAGTTATTATACGAAGATATCCAGACGCTTCCGGCAGTATCATATCATACATACATCATTTACATCATACCATAACATACATATCCATAAGTACATAACACATTTACTTAAGTGCATCATATCATACATGCATACACAATGCATAAGCTAATATCATTATACAAAAACTACATTGTTTCAGGTTAATTATCCAACAAACAAACTTATGAGCTCCAGGACTGCTTTATTGTCACCTCAGGGTTACTTTATCCTCCTAATAACTTCTCATTACTTCAAGATTGCTTTAGAGTTATCATTATTGATTGCTCTATCCTCCTGAAGCCATTACTTCAAGACTGCTTTGGAGTTGTCATTATTGATTGCTCTATCCTCCTGAAGCCATTACTTCAAGACTGCTTTGGAGTTGTCATTATTGATTGCTCTATCCTCCTGAAGCCATTACTTCAAGACTGCTTTGGAGTTATCATTATTGATTGCTCTATCCTCCTGAAGCCATTACTTCAAGACTGCTTTGGAGTTATCATTATTGGTTGCTCTATCCTCCTGAAGCCATTACTTCAAGACTGCTTTGGAGTTATCATTATTGGTTGCTCTATCCTCCTGAAGCCATTACTTCAAGACTGCTTTGGAGTTATCATTATTGGTTGCTCTATCCTCCTGAAGCCATTACTTCAAGACTGCTTTAGAGTTATCATTATTGATTGCTCTATCCTCCTGAAGCCATTACTTCAAGACTGCTTTGGAGTTATCATTATTGATTGCTCTATCCTCCTGAAGCCATTACTTCAAGACTGCTTTGGAGTTATCATTATTGGTTGCTCTATCCTCCTGAAGCCATTACTTCAAGACTGCTTTGGAGTTATCATTATTGGTTGCTCTATCCTCCTGAAGCCATTACTTCAAGACTGCTTTAGAGTTATCATTATTGATTGCTCTATCCTCCTGAAGCCATTACTTCAAGACTGCTTTAGAGTTATCATTATTGATTGCTCTATCCTCCTGAAGCCATTACTTCAAGACTGCTTTGGAGTTATCATTATTGGTTGCTCTATCCTCCTGAAGCCATTATTTCAAGACTGCTTTAGAGTTATCATTATTGATTGCTCTATCCTCCTGAAATCATATTATTTCTTCAAGACTGCTTTAGAGTTACTGATTGCTCTATCCTCCTGAAGACATATCATCTTATTATTTCAAGACTGCTTTAGAGTTATCATTATTGATTGCTCTATCCTCCTGAAATCATATTATTTCCTCAAGACTGCTTTAGGGTTATCATTATTGATTGCTCTATCCTCATGAAGACATGCTGTTACATCAGTATTACTCTTGACTCCTGACAGCTCTCATTATACTGCTGAAGAACTTTCCCCTAGTGGCATCTTTAAGCCCACTCAATCATGTTCAACTATCAATATCACTCTATGCACTGGTGAGTGCAAATTTTTGGGCTTTTGTGTTCAATCCCCTTCAACCTTCCAGGTCACGACTGGCAAATATACCAATCTAACCCCTCAGGTTTCAGAAAATTGAACAGGGGCAGCTGTTGCACCCCAAAATTTGCCCTCACAATACAAGACTTTGTGTTCTAAGAAGGTTCACAAGGTTCACAAGTTCTCCAACCCTTGCATAACCTTTCATGAGGTTCATGAAGTCTACAAGTTACTTTATGAAGGTTCACAAGGTTCACAAGTTTCTCAACATTCCCATAACCTTTCATGAGGTTCATGAAGTCTACAAGTCACTTCTTGAAGGTTCACAAGGTTCACAAGCTTCACAATACTTCCCATGAGTATCCCAAGACACTTTATGAAGATTCACAAGGTTCACAAAGTTCACAATTGGTCAAAGAAGTTGACAATTCCCTCAAACAATGCACCTCCTAAGCAGGGCATCCATAACTAGGTTTGTGACTTTAATCAGGCTAAATGGACTTCCAATACCTCAAGTGAGCTTAATAACATCTTATATGTGTATAAGAACCCCCATGTCAAGTTTCAAGACTTTTCTCAAAAGTTTGCTCAGTCAGATGATCAGATAAGTCAAAATCAGTCAATGCAGTCAAAAAGTCAAACTGAGGTCAACTGTGGTCAAACCAAAGTCAAACTTCATGATTTTTTGCCAACATCAAGTATATGAAGTAAAATTCATCATTTGATCAAGGGTTGATCATGATTCATCAAGGAGATTCCAGATCATCAATAATCAGGAGTTTCTAAATTAGGGTTTCCTCAGTAAAAGTCAACTGAACTTTGACCAAGCATAACTTTCACATACTTCATCACCAAGTCTCCATCCAAAGCTCATTTTGAAGAAAATTGAATTCTCTACAACTTTGATGTTGAAGGTTAAGCCCAAAAATGCTTCATTTGAAAGATATGATCTAAGACATTATAGGTCATTTCAAAAGTCAACAAAAAGTCAACAACTTCAAAAGGGCATAACTTGAGATTGGTAAATGATATGGACCTGAAACCAATGGGGTTGTTTAGAGGACTCTTCAAGCTTTCCAAAAAGTCCAAGAACACCCTCATACCCTTAAAATTGAGGGAGATGTGCCTTTGCAAAGTTGGACAATTTTGTGATGGTTTATATTGAAAAGGGAGGTTCAAAATCATTTCTTTTCAAATGGGCCACCCAAATTGTGACCCAATCCACTTCATAAAGCCATGCACGAAATTCCCATGATATTTTCATAATTTTTATTTTATTTAATTAATTTATTATGATTTTTAATTCTTAAAATCATTTTAAAATTAAATAAAATATTAAATTTGAAAATTTAATTGTTTTGTTGGTTCTAGAAAGTCATAAAGTTCATATGGAGCAAATTGATACAAGAATCATGAGGATTGGCTCAAAATAGAAAGCTTTGGTTCAAAAATATTGGATTTTCATGGCATGATCTTTCTCAATCTCAAAATATCAAATCTTCCACTAAATCAATCAATTTTCTTAACCTAATGGACTCACTTATATATACTGATCATAAACCCTAGCTGGGACACGAATTTGAGCAGCCAAAAGAGTAAGTTTATCATTCAAAAATTCTTCCAAAAAGTGAGATTCGGGTTTCAAAATCCAGAGCATTGCAAGGTATTTGGAGGACATAGCAAGCTTCTTTGGACTCTTCTGATCGTAAAGCATTATTCATATGCATCATATACTCATCATATTGGCTAACCCGAATGCATTTTGTGCTTGAAAAAAATTCTTTCGATTCCATTAATATGTTGTGTTTTTGTGACTTTTGATTTCATAATCCTGTTTGTTGATGATCATAGATGAATTCTGGGCAGTTTGATGAAGCTCCATGGCCTAAAACCGAATCCACCATTATTAGGGTTTGACCTTCGAATTAGGGTTAATTGATTTACTCACTATAAATGAATTTGATTGATGAAATTGAATTGTACAGGTTATGAGGAATCTGAAAATGCTTTCAATTTGATGAAACTGAACTGTTTAATGGCACTTTGAAATTCGTAGGTTTTATGAATGCAGGAAAATTCGCAGGTGTTATCGTATTAAAATTCGCAGCAAACTTCAACATTCAGAGGTTGAAGATGAACCTGGTTGGCGCGAAATTCATTTTCAAATTTTATGATTTAAAATATTATATTGTGTTTCTGTTTGTTATCACAACCATGTGGTTGTCCCAGTGGTTATGGGCTTCGTCCTGGGCGTGTGTTTGTTATACAGGGCTTGGTTCGATTCCTGGCAATGCATTCTTTTTTTTTGTTATTTTTCAGGATTTAAGAAGACTTGATATATAATGAATCATTGCCAACAAGCTAGCAGAATTGGCTCTTCCAGCCGGGTGGTAACATGCGCGCGTACATTGCTATGAGGTCCTGGGTTCGAACCATGAACCAGGCCTTTTATTTCTTGTTTTTTTTATTTTTCCCAAACAAAGAACAAAACCATTGGGAGGTGTTTCCTTGATGCCTGCGCGTGAATGGCTCAGTGGTGAAGGCATGTTGCTGTTGATCATAAGGGACTGGGTTCAAATCCCAGTCCCACCAGGTTCCTTTTCCTTCTCTTTTTCTTTTATTTCCATGTTAAATTTAATTGTTTTTTTTAAAAATAATTAGTATATTATTATTTATGTTTTAAAATATGTATATGTATTATATAGCTTAGTTAAATCTTAAAATAATTCTTTAAAATATAATAACATTCTTGTTTTTTTTATTTAAAATTTTATTTTGTATAATTAAAATAATGTTATGAAAATATTAAAAAAAAAATAAATTTGTATATAAATTAAACCTAATTTTTTAAAACCCTAAAAAATATTTTTCTAACAAACCCTAATTTATATTTCAAAACTTAATTCTATTTGTTCTTAATAATTTATTTTCTAATTCTTATTATAATTATTATATATATAATTTTTAATATAGTTAATTTTTGTAAATATAATTATAAGTCAAATTAATTTTCTTTTAATATTTTAATTTAGGATAATTATATGATTAAAAATAATTTGTGAATATAATGACTAATAGAAATTGAATTTTAATATGCTATTTAAAAAATTCATCTTTTTCTTATAATATGTATATAAATTGTAAATATATGTTTATAATGATTAAAATTTTGTAATTATAATTTATTTAATGATTAGTATGTGAATTAGAAAATATTTGGTGGTACATGTTAATTTCTTGGTTTCTATTACTATTGCTAATTATATTGTTATTAATTTTTGCTTATTATAATTTTATTAATCTTGTAATTAATTTTTATTACTAACCATTATTTATCTTTAATTATTATTACTAACCATTATTTATCTTTAATTATTATTACTAACCTTATTCATTTTTATCACTAACCTATTTATAATGCTTACTATTATTATTTTTGCTAATTTTATTTATTGTTATTAACTAACCCCTTTATTATTTACTATTTATTATTTATCATTTAATTTGCTATTTTATTACTATAATTTTGTAATTGTTTCTCGGTTGTAATTTTGTAAATTATTTTAATTATTATTGCCATGGTTAGTAATTAGGGAGTGTAAATAACATGTATGTAATATTAAAATAAATTTAGATCACTTTTAAATAAAGATAATTAAATTAAACACTTCACACACGTAAGTCGATTTTAATCGCCGTCTCACTTCCTTAAGGATACCCCTCCAGTTGCCTACGAATAATGGTTAAGTGGGGTGTATAAAGCAAGTCTCTCGAGTAAAAATCATCAAAGTCCCTTATGTTGCCTATACGAATCGAGTCCCTTTCGAAAAATGATGATAGTCCCTTAATATGCTTATTACACCCCACCATTGCCTTAAAAATCAAATTGTCCCTCATATGTCCCTTAAACATCCAAAGTAAGGACTACCTACTCCATTATAGTAGGGATAGTCTTACTAAAGGAAAGAATAAAGAATAAGAAAGACCTTTAAACATTAAGGTAAGTTACTCCTAGGTACTTAAGCTCATTTCAAAACATTTTCACACTTAAACTATTTTCAAACAAATTTTCAAACATGTTTTTAACACATCCTTACATGGATTATTTATTAACTATTCTGAAAATTTTCTTATTCACACACTACACTTTCAAAAACAATCTAAAGTGAGCTTAAGTATCTAAGAGCCCATGGATAACCATGGATGAAAAGGGTGCTAACACCTTCCCTTTTCATAACCTACCCCCCGGACCCAAAATATTCTCTAAGGTCTTTCCTGTTCTTTTATAACCTTTCCTTATGGATAAAATAAAAGTCGGTGGCGACTCTTGCTATCCGCAACATTGTTTAAAGTCAGTTCACCGGGTTACAGTCACTAAGAATCCTCAACAAAGAAAGATGACTGAATGTCCAAATAAATTTTGGGGTGTCTGAACCATCACAAATGTCAGTGTTACAATTCCAAACTCCTTTGAGCCCCAATGCATAAGTTAACTGAGCATAGGACTGAAGAACATCATGGAGATTGGGTTGGGTACAAATAAAATTTGAGCCTTTATCCTTTGTTTCTTAAACCATGAACCAGGCCACGTTACAACCCTTTAAAAGTCCTAACTGAAGCATGGTTAGTTCAAAAGCATACTGCTACAAAAAGGTATCCTGACTCCTTTAGGGCTTATTATAAAACTTGAGTTAATATCACAGTTTTCACAAAAAAAAAAAAAACAGTTTTTCTAAAATAACTTGTTTCAAAACTTCAAGACAGACATAAGCATTGCATTTTTGAATATATTTGTTTGCATATACCTGAGTGTTTGACAAATGGAGAAGCTTACAGGATGAATGTTCAATGAACCAAAGTCCTTCCGATAAACAAAGTTGCTTCCTGGATCAAAGTCCATGTATACAAAGGGGCATAGTCATTATCTCCCAATCAAGGGGGCAGGCCATGATACTTCCTAACTCATTTGGGGCAATCAGGACAAGATTCAACTATGTTTAAGCAGCCAGAGGCAGATCTCCTCATCTATCTGAAGTGCCAAGGGTAACATTACAAAGTTCATAATGCCAAGGGCATAGTCACTGTTTCCCAGTCAAGAGGCATACCAAGTTACTGTTCAATTCAGTTGGGGCAATTAGGTCCAGACTCAGCTGTGCTTAATAGCCAGGGGCATTTTTCCTCATACAGTTGAATTACCAATGGTGACATTACAGAGTTCACAATGCCAGGGGCATATGCTTATGGGGCATTCTGCTTGTTTCTCTTGAGGTAGATCATTACAAATACTTCCATTATGGGACAATTCATCCTCAACCAATGGGCAATGCTTTCTTTTCAAATCTAGTATCCGGAGAGTATATGCTCCATCACAATTTGAAAACACATTCCTCTCATTGTGTTACCTTGATATTGGATTCTCAGCAAAAGCCATGGTGGAAATTAATTGTCTACGCCAGTAGTATCAGATGGTGTCAGTATCATGTCTTCAGATCCAGCTATGAAGATTTCTGGGAAGGTATTCAGGAAAGTTATGGATTTCAGGAGCTCTAAATCCAATTGGTTATACACTCTCGAAGTTGAAACGATTCTGTTTTCAAGTTCAGCTTTACTTTTCCCTCTGAATCCAGATTTACTTTTACCATAAGCGAAACGTCCATTGGTTGTGTTTGAATGTATGTATGTTTTTGAATATGATTGATGTTTACCAGAAATGCATGTATGCTTAATATGATTGATGTTTACCAGAAATGCATGAAAATGCAGTAATAGTATTTACTAAGGACGAACGAGGGAAGGATTTCAACGAAGCTTCACCGGTTCATCCCTACAAGACAGTTACAAATCCCCAGTAGGACAAATCCATCTTCATAAAGTCACATCTCCCCTGGAATTTATATCCATCTCTTTTATCCTCATACGGATATTCGGGAATTTACTTTCCAATAAGAGTACGACGAACGAAGACGGAAGGTTACGTATACCTTACTATCCCCAGCAGACGGGAGGTTATGTATACCTTACTATCAAACGAAGACGGGAGGTTATGTATACCTTACTATCAAACGAAGACGGGAGGTTATGTATACCTTACTATCAAACAAGACGGGAACGAGTTCCTCATACTCTTCAGCAACAAATTGGGATTTATTTTCCCTGACCAGCAGTTGTTGTACGAAGATATCCAGACGCTTCAGGCAGCATCATATCATACATACATCATTTACATCATGTCATAACATACATATCCATAGATACATAATACATCACTTAGGTGCATCATATTATACATGCATACATAATACATAAACTAATATTATCATACAGAATGCTACCTTGTTTTCAGGTTAATTCTCCAGCAAACAAGACTTATTATCAGGATTGCTTTATCCTCCTGAAAGTTATCATCACTACATCAGGACTGCTTTATCCTCCTGAAAGCTTATTATCTCATCAGGACTGCTTTATCCTCCTGAGGGCTATCATTATATTCAGGACTGCTTTATCCTCCTGAAAGCATATCACTACATCAGGACTGATTCATCCTCCTGAAATCACATCACTACCTCAGGATTGCTTTATCCTCCTGACAGCTTCTTATCATTACTTCAGGATTGCTTTATCCTCCTGACAGCTTCTTATACCTCAGGACTGCTCTATCCTCCTGACAGCTTATTATTACCTCAGGATTGCTTTATCCTCCTGACAGCTTCTTATTATTACATCAGGACTGCTTCATCCTCCTGAAAGTTTATTATCTCATCAGGAATGCTTTATCCTCCTGAAAACACATCAATACCTCAGGACTGCTCCATCCTCCTAACAGCTATCATCATTACTTCAGGACTGCTTTATCCTCCTGAAAGCTATCATTATACTTTCATACTTTGGACTGCTCTATCCTCCTGAAATCACATCACTACCTCAGGATTGCTTTATCCTCCTGACAGCTTCTTATCATTACTTCAGGACCGCTTTATCCTCCTGACAGCTTCTTACACCTCAGGACTGCTTCATCCTCCTGACAGCTTATTATTACCTCAGGATTGCTTTATCCTCCTGACAGCTTCTCATCACCACCTCAGGACTGCTTTATCCTCCTGACAGCTTCTTATTACCTCAGGACTGCTTTATCCTCCCGAAAGCATACTATTACCTCAGGACCGCTTTATCCTCCTGACAGCTTCTTACACCTCAGGATTGCTTCATCCTCCTGATAGCTTATTATTACCTCAGGATTGCTTTATCCTCCTGACAGCTTCTCATCACTACCTCAGGATTGCTTTATCCTCCTGACAACTTCTCATCACTATCTCAGGATTGCTTTATCCTCCTAAAAGCTTATTACTACCTCAGGATTGCTCTATCCTCCTGACAGCTTCTTATTATCACATCAGAATTGATTTATCCTCCAAGAAATGTATTTGAAGAACTTTTCTCCAAGTGGCTTGTGTGTCATTCGTGACTTGGAAGGTTGAAGGGGATTGAACACAAAATCCCAAAAATTTGCACTCTCCGGTGCATAAAGTAACACTGCTGATTGGTTGTATATGCTTGAATGGGCTTAAAGATGCCACTCGAAGGAACCAGAGATGGGCTTATAGATGCCATCCATAATATCAGAAGGTGATAATATCTTTAGGTTGTCACTGGATATCAGTACTAGGTCTTCGTATAGGCCGTCTCTGAATCATTCCTGTAACATGGTTTGAGTTGAATGTCAGCACTAGATCTTCGTATAGATCGTCTCTGCATTATCTCTGGGGGAAAAGAATATCCTTCATTAGGTGTCAGTATTTAGATCTTTGTATAGATCGGCTCTAAACCATCTTTAGGAGCATACTTTAATTTAAGCATCAGAATCAAATCTTCGTGGCGATCTTTTCTGAATTGCTTTTGGTAATATCTTGGGCTAAGTACAAGATCTTCGTATCGATCATTTATGTACCATCCCATAGATAAACTGTTGCATAGAACATTAGAAATAAATCTTCGTAGCGATTATCTCTTCTGGAAATATCCCGGATTAGGTAATAGATCTTCGTATAGACCATTTACATACCTTCCCAAGGACAAAACGAATATCAGGATTAAATCTTCGTGGCGATTATCCCTGAACTTCTTCTGAAAGAATATCTTGGATTAAGTGCTAGATCTTCGTATAGATCATTTAGACACTATCCCAAAGATAGTTGACCATCAGAAATAAATCTTCGTAACGATTATCTCCTCTGGAAATATCCTGGATTAAGCACTAGATCTTCGTATAGATCATTTACGTACCCTTCCAAGGACAAAGACTGATTCCCTGCTATAACTCAGACAACAGCAACACGCCCCACCCTATGCACAGGCCTAAACACTGTCTCTACAACAACAAATATACATCAGAATGTATAAAGATAACCTGTAAGGAAAAGGATTTGACCTAAAAATATTCACCAAGATGGAATTGCCTTGCTTGAAGGCTTCATACCTCATCACACGTTTTAAAAAAAATAAGGCACCATTAACATTAATTTAGACACAGGAGGAGTATGATGCATAATGTGATGAGAAAGATTGATACTTTAAGGACTTCATCGGATTTTAACATGAAAACACAACAAGGCATTATCACAAAAATAGGAAAAAATTTCTGATTTCTAAAAAAGGGGAGGGATTGATCTCATCCCTTTTTATCCTAGAAAAGATTCAAGTTATGACCCGGAGGTCTAAAGCTTTACATACGGAAGATAAGATGAATTGGAAACAACAAACCCTAATTTTCTAGGCTATAAAAAGGGACTCTTGTTCACATCAAGGGGGTAGCGGCAACACAACGTTTTCTCGAAGAAAAAACAAAACAATTTGGTTATAGGAGTCTGGAAAAAAACCCTAGCCACTCTCCTCAACACAACAGCGAAGAACAGCAAAACGCAAAAGGAGAGGAAAGGGATAACAGAGAAAGGCTCAGGGCAAGTTAGTTACCTTTTGTTGCACCCCAAAATTTGCCCTCACAATACAAGACTTTGTGTGCTAAGAAGGTTCACAAGGTTCACAAGATTCACAACACTTACAAGACCTTTCATGAGGTTCATGAAGTCTACAAGTCACTTTATGAAGTTCACAAGGTTCACAAGATTCACAATGCTTTCAAAACCTTTCATGAGGTTCATGAAGTCTACAAGTCACTTTATGAAGTTAACAAGGTTCACAAGGTTCACAATACCTCCCATGAGGTTCACAAGACATTTTATGATGGTTCACAAAGTTCACAATTGGTCAGAAGAGTTGACAATTCCCTCAGACAATGCACCTCCTAAGCAGTGCAACCAAAACTAGGATTTTGACTTTAATCAGGCTAAATGGACTTCCTAGACTTCAAGTGAGCTCCATAACATCTTATATGTGTTTAAGAATCCCCATGACAAGTTTCAAGACTTTTCTCAAAAGTTTGCTCAGTCAGATGATCAGATAAGTCAAAATCAGTCAAAGCAGTTAAAAAGTCAAACTGAGGTCAACTGTGGTCAAACCAAAGTCAAACTTCATGATTTTTTGCCAACATCAAGTATATGAAGTAAAATTCATCATTTGATCAAGGGTTGATCATGATTCATCAAAGAGATTTCAGATCATCAAGAATCAGGAGTTTCTAAATTAGGGTTTCCTCAGTAAAAGTCAACTGAATTTTGACCAGCCATAACTTCCACATGCTTCATCACCAAGTCTCCCTCCAAAGCTCAGTTTGAAGGAAATTGAATTCTCTACAACTTTGTGTCTCACAAGCCAAGCCCAAAAATGCTTCATTTGAAAGGTATGAGCTAAGACATTATAGGTCCTTTTGAAAGTCAACAAAAAGTCAACAACTTCAAAAGGGCATAACTTGAGATTGGTAAATGATATGAACATGAAACCAGTGGGGTTGGTTAGAGGACTCTTCAAGCTTTCCAAAATGTCTAAGAACACCTTCATAGCATTAAAATTGAAGGATGTGTGCCCCTGCAAAGTTGGGAAATTTTGGGTTGGTTTATGATGAAAATGGAGGTCTAAAACCAATTTCTTCCAAATGGGCTTGCCAAATAATGACCCAATCCACTTCATAACATCTTGCACGAAATTAAATTAATTTATTCATAATTTTATTTATTTTGTTTTTATTTATTATGATTTTTATATTAAAAAGTCATCTTAAATTCAAATAAAATATAAAATCATGAAAATTAATTTTAATTTTGCTTCTAGAAAGTTTTAAATCACATTTAAACTTGATTGATACAAGAGTTATGAAAATCCTCTCAAAATAGCAAGGGTTTATGCAAGATATTTGATTTTTAAAAGGCCATCTTTTTGAATCTTTTTAGATCAAAATTTCCACACAAGTGATCAATGTTTCTGACCTAATACATCCTCCTATAAGTACTAAACATAACTCTAATCAAAAGGACGAAAATTTGAGCCTCCAAAGGTAAGAACAAAGTTTCAAAATTCATCCTAAGAACACAAATTCGGTTTGATACCTAGAGCTACTTTCAAGACAAACCAAAGGTTGCAACTTGTTCCTTGGAGTTCATAGATCAATTCTGGATAATAACATTGTCCATTCATGCCCTAATTCGCACAAACCGAATGCATCCCTTTCATATTCTAAGTTTTTTTGATTTGATTGATTTATGCTTTGATATTGAAAACTAATTATAGATTTGTGTTTGTTGTGATGTTTAGAAGCTTTTTGAATGGATTAATTCAGTTATTGTGGACTGTATCGAATTTTGCCATTGCTAGGGTTTGGAGCTTCAAAACGGGAACCAAGCATTTAGGACCTTAAAATAAATTCTAAGACCATGGATGTGACGTATGAACCTTGTACAATTGATCTGGGTTACTAATTTTTGTTATTATGATGGTTTGCATGATGGTTCAAAAAACGTAGGTTTCTGGTTTTGGAAATTCGCAGGAAATTTCGTATGTGATTTTGCAAGTGTTTTCGCAGGTCTTGAGGAAGAAGAAGACCCTTGGCGCGAAATTCTGATTTGAATAACACATTTGTTTTATTATGAATTGTTTTCTATTATATTTCAATTATGTAGCAATGGCTCAGATGGCAAGCATGCGCGTGAATGGAAGTCAAGACGAGGGTTCGAATCCCACCTCCAACATTTTTTTGCTTTATTTCCCTTATGTTTTCCAGGCTTAAAATATAATCATCAATACTCATTCCATGTTCACCAAGCGCATGGTGGCCTGGTGGTTGTGGAGGCAGGACTCAAAGATTGAAGCCTAGGGCCTGGGTTCGAATCCCAGCCCCAGGTAAGTCCCTTTTTCTCATCTTTTTTCTTATTTCATTTAATTTATTTATATTATATTTAATTAATGTATAAATATTGAAGTAAAAATGTTATTACTATTTTCTTATTTATAATTCAAAATCTTGTTAAAATTTAAACTTTATTAAAATTATCTAACATTTATTTTATTATATTATAAATTAATTAATTGTATCTAGATTAATTCATAAAACCTAATTATGTATATAAATCCTAATTTTCATAAACCCTAAAATATTTTTAAAACCTAATTATTTTATGAACCCTAATTGTAAATATTATTTATTTATTCATTTATTTATTTGTCATAAAGTTTTGTCTATATTCTAATTAAGAAATAAACTCTAATATATTTTTCTAAATAGTCAAACCCTAATTTTCTTTTCAATTTAATTATGACTTTTAATTTATTTGTCAATTTTAATTATGTATTTTTCTATGTGTAAATAATTCTAGGTTATGTTTAAATTAATTAAAAATTGATAATTTAATTTTTGTGAATATAATTATATGGTTATTCAATTATAATTAATCCTATTTTCATAATATATATATATATATATATATATATATATATATATATATATATATATATATATATATATATATATATATATATATATATATATATATATATATATATATATTCTATAATTTGTTCATAATTTAATTCTTGCATGTAAATAATTTTTAATATATGTTTAAAAAAATAATTAAAACTTGTTAATCTAATATAATTTATTTTCATAATATGTTTATAATTAACTTAATTTTTATAGCATTTAAAACTTTATGATAATTAATTGTTTATATTTTCTTCTTAATCTTAAATAATAATTGTTCATAAAAATTTGATCTTTTAATTATTATGCTAATATTCTTATTTATTTTATCATTAATGCTATTTATTTTCATATCTATTTTATTATTACTAACCCCATTTATATATATTGTGATTTATTATTATCATTATTACTAACCCCATTGTGATTTATTATTATTATTATTATTTCACTAACCCAATTATTATTATTATTATTTATTTTTGCTTATTTTGCTTTAATTATTATTATCATGTAATTGTTCCTTTGATGTAATATTTAGTAGTAATGTTTAAATATTTATTTTTATGCTATGGTTAGTAAATAGGAAGTGCAACATGTTTGTATGTTTAAAATTAACTTAGCTCATTTAAATTATAAGATAAATATTTAAAATTGAACACTCACACACGTAAGTCGATCTTTGATCGCCATCTCACTTTCTAGGGTTGCCTCTCAATGTTGCCTAATTAAAAGGTCAAGTAGGGTGTATAAAGCAAAAGTCCCTTAAAAGAAAAGTCACCTAGTCCCTTCATAATCAAAGATCAAGTCCCTAAAAGGTTGCCTTTCAATATGATCTTGTCCCTTTCGAATAATGATGACAGTCCCTCCAAAATGCTTAATACACCCTACAGTTGCCTATATAAACAGATGTCCCTTCATATGTCCCTTACATCCAAGGTAATGACTACCTATTCCTTAATAATAGGGATAGTCTTACCACTTAAAGGATAAAGAACAGAAAGACTTAAACTTTAGGGCAGGTTCCTCATAGTTACTTGCTCACTATTTCAAAAACTTTTCAAATACTTCACAAATTTCAAACAATTTTCAAACACAAGTTTTTTACGCATCCGTACATGGATCATTATTAAACTCTTATGGAAATTTCTATTCACACACTTCACATTTTCAAAAACAATTCAAAGTGAGCTAAGTAACTAAGAGCCCATGGATAACCATGGATGTAAAGGGTGCTAACACCTTCCCTTTACATAACCTACCCCCCGGACCCAAAAATCTTTTAAAAGGTCTTTCCTGTTCTTTTATGCCTTTCCTTTGGATAAAATAAAAGTCGGTGGCGACTCTTGCTATCCGCAACATAACTAAAGTCAGTTCTCCCACCGTGTTACACCTTTCACGTTGAAATTTGAAATCGGATTCCTTCCAATTCAGGTATGGATGCTTTCGTTCAACTTTGATTCTTCCCCTCTATATTTAGCTGAGTTTTGAACCTTGTTCCTACCGCTCGATACCGTCCGATTGTGTTAGAGCTAAGTTTCAGATTTGGATTTGTTTTCCTTATATTTCGATTTGTATGGGTATGGTGGTACAATGAAATTATCTTTGTTTTCTTTAAGATAACGATGATGGAGTATGGATGTTTGAGTGTGGCGAGAGATGGTTGATAAGGATGTTTTCCGACACCATTGGTTCCTTTGTTTCGATTTAGTTTACAACTGCATTTGTTCCCACCTACTGTTTTTGTGGTTGGTTTTAAAAAAAAGAAATAATAATAACAAATCTGGACTTTTTTAGTTGTTTAGTAGGTGTCGCGATTTCCATGTTTGGTCTTTATTACCCTACCCTAGTTGAGGTGCACTTGGCGCAACTCTAGCTTCTCTTTTATTGACTCCACCAAGCACATCACGTTAGTGGCCTCTCTGTTTCCATGTTTAAATGCACGTATTAGATTTTCATTTTATGATAATTTTCGTTGGGAAGAGTGATACATTACCATGCCTTATCAAAGATCCACTACGCAAGACGCATTTGGTATTTTTGGATGTCGCGTGTGCGATTTTCTTTGGCTTTGATGTGAACCTATAATGTTAAGACTAGGCTCTTAATGCTTTTTTTATATCCCAAGCTATTCAGGTGTGATATTTGGGTCGGGTTCAAGAATTTGGAACGAACCAATGGAAAACTGTTGGCCCATAGGATCTTTCAAGTTTTTTTTTTCTTTCAATTTTGTTTATCAAGTTTTTTTCTTAGACTATCTTTCAAGTCTAATTCATATTAAGATTTCAAATAAATAAAAACATAACCTTTAATATCCTTAATACTCACGTGTTCCAGGTTTATCTCAGGATTAGAATTTTAATTAGCATCCCTAATATTTATGGCTGTATGATTAGTCGATCTAGTCTGTTTACTACGTTTTGTGAAGTTGCATCCGTATACTCGTTTGATATTTGGTCATACGTAGATTAGGTATCCTACTTATATTTATGTGATCCTGAGTCTTTATTTCCGCATTGCGACTATAATCTGTTAACAAAAGTACATTTACCTTAAAATAATCGTTTCAAAAAATATTTTAATCCTTTGGTTCCAGTGCCAACACATTCTCGTCTACATTTTGCACACACGTAAGTCGGTCACTATGTGATCGCCATCTGCACGACCTTACGCATCTTAATTAATTTAACAAGGAACAGAGCTCCGGAGTCTAGCATTCCGCACGTTCTGGAACGAACCACACCTGGGCTAGCCCCACGCGTAGTGTATCGTTTACTCTTTCGTTATTAAAATACGTTAATCCTAAAACGTCTAAAAAACAAAATATCCAACTTATTTTATTAAATTTAAATACGAAAAATAGAGCTCCGGAGTCTAGCATTCCGCATGTTCTGGACTGGATCGCTCCTGGGCTAGCCCCATGCGACGTGGTTCATTCGCCTTTCGTATATCTAAGCATCTTAATCGTACAAATTATAGCGAGTAACTGAACTCCAAAGTCTAGCACTCCGCACGTTCTTGAATTAAATCACTCCTGGTCTAGCCCCACGCGACGTGGTTTATTCACCCTCCCGTTCCTAAAACACGGAAACCTTTAAATAAATTATACGAAGAACTGAACTCAGGAATCTAGCATTCCTCGGGTGCTTGAACTGAATTACGACTTGTCTCTTTCTTTTTCAAATACAACTTAAAACTTACAAACCAATACAAACTATTTTCCATAATTAATCAGCGAGTAACTGAACTTCGGAGTCTAGCACTCCGCACGTTCTTGAATGCAATCACTCCTGGGCTAGCCCCACGCGTTGTGGTTCATTCGCCCTCTCGTTTAAAACACTTTAATAAAGATCAAACATCTTTTCTCTAAACGAACATTGTTTAAATCTTTTCTCTAACCAACGCTTAGGAGATTAGAAAGCGTTTTCAAACAATCGTTCAATTAAAAACACAATCCATAGTCGCACGAACTATGAAGCTCTGACTTTCCCATTGCACAAGGGAATACGTAGGCACGGGGATTTTAATCCTTCGCGAGCACAATAATAAAAAATTTAACCTTTCCCCATACAAATGATATTTAAAACATTCCCTTAAAAGTAATCTTAACAAAAAGAAGACAATAATACAAATTAACATTTAAGCGCAAATTAGACTAAGAGGTTCCCGTTGAGTACAATGGACGTGAGGGGTGCTTAATACCTTCCCTTTGCGTAACTGACTCCCGAACTTAGATTAGTGGTTTCGTTGACCATTTCTTATCTGATTTAGGTTGTGTCTATATCTCCATTTTCTTTAGTTAGAATAAATAGAATTAGGTGGCGACTCTGTTATTATTTTAGGATCGTATTTTTCAAGGTACGACAGCTAACGACTCTGCTGGGGACTAGACATGCCTTATGCATAAGAGAGTCGAGCCTAGCTTAGGATAGTTTGTGTTTGTATGCTGACTTGCTTGATTGTCATCTTTAGTTATTGTTGATATTTATCTATTGCTTTCTTCTTCACTTTTTTTTGCTCATTATTATATTCACATGTTGGATCTTGGGGTTACTTCACGGGAGTAACTTTATACTTGAGTTTTTTGAAAAAAGATGAGGGAACACATAAGTTAGAATTGGATGTTATTAGTGTTAGTCTCCAAGGACTCGCTCCTTGCATGCCTAACATGAAAGCTCCCCCGGATAGTTAGACTTTTCCCAGATCTTGTCGCAACGCAGCTGGCTTGTCGCGTAACCTGATTCACGAAAGGGCTATGATTCTGGGACCGCTTAGAACTTGTTTCAATTTTGGTAGTTGTGTAATGATAGGCTCCGAGGGCTCGCCCCTTTGTTAGTCTAGCATGAGAAATCCACTCAAGGTAGACCTTATCTTCATTATTGTCACAATGCAGCTAGCCTGCAACGGGACGTTAATACGATAAACGTCTGTGACCTTGAGTATCCTTATACCATCTCCATAGAGAGCTATCCGGTGAGTGGGTATTATGGGTAGAAAAATATAGACCAATCACCTAGAGCCTACATATTAAGAGGTTCTGATCTCCCAATGATATCCCAGATCCAACTTTGTGCATTCATGATCATATAGCATATGCATCATAACTTACACATCTTATTATTTCAGGGAAACACGTGTATTTCTGTCTTGCATTCAAAACAGTCATGAGTTCACGAAAAAGGAAGACACTATAGTTAAAGGCTTTCTTGCCAAATACAACTGTTCTTATGGATTGCTTAGAGAAAATGCCAGCTTCTTACAGGAGAGCTATTGAAGTAAGGTTTGGTCAGGTACTTCATCTTCTGGAGGTCGATGTGCAAATTCCAGCCCTCACAGCTTTGGCACAATTCTATGATCCCCTGATGCGAAGTTTTTTGTTCCAGGATTTTCAGATAACACCATCTCTGGGAGAGTTTGAAGGGTTTTTGGGTTTTTCTATGAAGGGAAAGGCACCTTACACCATGGTTAGTCAAGATCTTAAGGTAGAGGAGATATCTGAAGCTCTTCAGATTCCTACTGCTACAGCTAAAGCTAACTGGAAGCAAAAGAGAGAGTTTTGGGGTTTCCAGAGGCTCTGTTTGGAACATGAAAGTCAGAGGTTAATAAGGGAACGCCAATGGGCTGCTTCGGTCAATGTGTTAGCCCTCCTCGTATACGGGTTAGTTTTGTTCCCAACCTTCGAAGATTTTATTGACATAGCAGCAATCAACGTATTCTGGGCAGTTTGGAAAGAGGGTCAAAGCCCGGTATATCCGCTATTAGCAGACGTGTTCTATAACCTCCATCTCCGTCACGAGAAGAAAGGTGTTATTTTGACCTTTTGTTTCCCTTTGCTATATAAATGGCTTACGTCTCACGTCTTCAAACGCCACTCTTTGATTCCCAAGATGACAGGAGGGGAATGGTCTCAAATGTTGGTTTCTCTTACTGAAAGGGATATCACCTGGTACCCCCAATAAGTTGGATGTTGACCGAATCATTATGAGCTGCGGGAATTTCCGAAATGTGCCATTGATGGGATCAAAAGGTTGCATTAGTTACAACCCCATCATGGCCATACGACAACATGAGTACCCTATGTTGGGAAATCCAAAGGATGACGAGTTAGAAGAAATGATCCTCCACAACAGAGGCATGGACGATCCAGCGTTACTTTACAAAATATGGCGTTCTTGGGAGAAGGTTCACACAAAGGGTTATGAATTAAGGAGAAGGGATGATGTGGTTAGGATACCATACCGACAGTGGGTTCTCGAAAGGGTCCAGATTGTCAAGTTACCATTCTCCGGAGAAGTACTCCCCAAGCCTTCTGCACCAGAACATGTACCAATATCTGTGGAAGAAGTAGAGGAACTTAGAGCTAGAATAGCCAGTCTCGGGAAGGAAAACGAAGAACTTAGTTCAAAATTACACCAGGTCACCTACGAGAGGAATGGATTAAAATATGACCTAACCTGTTAAACTGGCCAGTTTGAAGCAATTCAATAAAAAATTGATGGAGAGGAATGAAAGAAAAACAATGTCAAAGGGTGTCTGGATCAAACTTATGGCAGGGTGGTTCACTTAAAAGAAGATTTAAACAGAGTTTGCGGAAAGAGTGCGAACAATGAAGATTGGTACATTCGAGCAACTAAAAAAGCAAAGATTGAAAGGGCTGAATTTGAAAAGAAAATTGCAGAACTCACCGCAGCTCTTGATCAGGAAGTGAAAAGTTCGAACCAAGAGTATGAACTTAGGATCCAAGCCATGAGTGTCTCAAAGTTTACCCTGGAAGACTGGGACTATAAATGCCAAGAGGTGCACCGCGCTGAAGGAAATGCCTGACATTGGAAGGAACAATATGAGGCTTTGCTTAAAGACCGAGAGATCTGGGAGGCAGTAAGAACAGAGGTGCAAGGTCATTTCCAAGGATACGAACAAGCTATACAGGTTCGGATCGAAGAAAGGGATATGTACCGTAATAAGCTTAACCGACTTATTGAATGGTGCAACCTACAGATGGAAGACCTACCTTTCAGACTTTCTATGGCAAGAGGAGAATTTGAAGATGACAGATCCTACCCGGCCGTGAGTTACTTTCTTTCAATCTGCCAGACTATGTTGAATACTTTCAAAGAATAAGTAAAAGAGTGTGGCGCTCGAGGATCAAAGAATTAATCGTATTGTTGTAATTTTTCTTTATTTTTGTTTATTTAGGAAAATAATTGTTGATGTACTTTTGTAATAGTTAATGAACCAGAATCTTTGTACTTTATGTTTTAAATCTTGGTGAATGAGAATGAATGAAGCTTGGAGTTTTCCTTTAGTTCTTGACTCCCATGATGTTTTGAATGCTACTTAATAAAAATTCTGGTATTCATGAGTGTTCTCCTGAAGATAATTATTTTGTGACATTGCATCCATACATTTCCATCATTTGTTGCATTCATTAAAGCATAGGACCCACACGTGTATTTTTAATCAGTCGTCAAACTGTTTCGTCCGTACAAAACCGGAGCCGACTGTCGAAGGAGGATGGAGAGACTCGAGCAAGAGAATCAAGAGCTTAGAGGAGAAGTGACTGCTTTGAAAGACAGTTTAGAGAGGCTCATTAATATGATGGAAACAATGGAAGCTGCTCAGAATCAGACATCACAAAATTTCTGGAGACTGGACAGAGGACCGAGGCCATGGCTATCCCGACGACTGCAACACCTAGAAACGATTCCCAACACATTGTATCCACTAGTTTCCCTTGGGGCATCCCTCGTGATTTCGTACCAGAAGTTCATCAACCACATGTTTCACATGTCACGACCGTGATGACCACTTCTCAGCCTGTAGTACATACCACCCATTACAATGATGAACCCCTTTTCCATACAGCTCCGAGTGAAAACGTATGAGTGGACGAGAGGTTGGATGAGTTCCAAAACCGCTTTTTGGAGATGCAAAACGAGATTAGGGCTCATCAAGGCCAGGATTTGTTTGGAAGAAAGGCTTATGATCTTTGCTTAGTCCCTAATGTCAAGGTCCCGCACAAGTTCAGGGTACCTGAATTCGAAATGTATAAGGGGAATTCATGCCCTCAAAGCCACTTAATAATGTACGCCCAGAAGATGTCCACCCAGCAGGACAATGACACGTTATTGATTCACTGTTTCCAGGACAGCTTGACAGGTGCCGCCCTGAAATGGTACATGAGTTTAGACAGTGCAAAGATCCGAACCTTGAATGACCTTGGAGAAGCTTTCGTCAGACAGTACAAGTACAATCTTGACATGGCTCCGGACAGGGATCAACTCCGGAGCATGTCTCAAAATGACAAGGAAAGTTTTAAAGAGTACGCTCAAAGATGGTGCAAGGTTGCCACTCAAATATGCCCCCCTCTGGAAGAAAAAGAAATGACTAAGATTTATTTGAAGACTTTGAGCATGTTCTATTATGACCGCATGATTGCAAGTGCACCCAATGATTTTACTGAAATGGTAAATATGGGAATGCGACTTGAAGAAGCCGTCAGAGAAGGACGCTTAGTGAAAGAAGCGAGATCATCCAGCGGCATCTGAAAGTTCGGAAACAGTTTCCATAAGAAGAAAGAGCAAGACGTCAGCGCCATTTATCAGAGAAGAAGTTATCAACAACAAGTAGCTGCAGTGACCCCGATTGTTAATCCAACTCCAGGCCCCACTTATCGACCCCATTTTCCTCAGAATCAATAGACTACTACACAACATCAACATCAACCCCCACAATTCCAACAACGGCAGCAACAACCTCCACAACAGGCTCGCCCCCAGTACAACAATGACCTTGCTCCAAGAACATACATTTATGATCCTATACCAATGACCTATGCAGACTTGTTCCCAGCTCTACTACAGAAGGGGCATATTCAAACAAGACCTCCACTTCTTCCTCCCAGGAATCCTACTTATGGGTTCAAAGCCGACCAATTATGCGCTTATCACCAAGGCGGACCCGGCCACAATATTGAGAACTACTATGGCTTGAAGGCTGATGTCCATAGGCTAATCAAGAACGGTGTCTTGACTTTCAAAGATACCAATCCAAATATTCAAGCGAATCCTTTGCTTCCGCACGGAGGAGCTTCAGTAAATATGGTGCACGGTTGTCCGGGAGAGTATGTTGTTTATGACGTCGGATTGATTAGAGGCTCCTTAGTACGAAAGCATGCAGAATTGGCAGAACTTATCTACTTTGATAACGAGATACATGAGTATGATGCATGTAGAATCTGTTCCGTTAATCAGCGGGGGTGTCGCTTGGTACGAGAAGATCTCCAGAAGATGTTGGATCGAAGGTCTATTAGAATAATGTACCCCAGAAACCTAATGGAGCTGAAGATGATGAGGAAGTGTTTGTCATAATACCACAATTCAATGAACCAGGACCCATAGAGATCGCCTACGACGGTAGAAGGACCACTATAACTCCATTGGTCATTTCCTTACCAGGACCAATGTCATACAAGTCTGAGAAGTCTGCACCATACAAATATAGCGCAACCTTGATTGAAAATGGAAAGGAGGTTCCATTGCCATCCATTGTCAACATTGCTGATGTCAGCCGGGTTACTAGAAGCGGGAGGGTATTCCCCAACAAAGCTAAAGAGATTGTTACACATAAATAAACCCCAATGGAGAGTACTTTTAAGCAGACAGGCCAATCGAGAAATGTAAGTCAAAGCAGGGTGATGATGAAGTGTTAAAGTTGATCAGGAAAAGCGAGTACAATGTAGTGGATCAACTTTTGAGCACGCTGTTGCACCCCAAAATTTGCCCTCACCTAGACAAGACATTATGTACTAAGGTGTCCCAAGAGGTTCACAAGGTTCACAAGGTATCTCAAAAGGTTCACAAGGTTCACAATTAGTCAGAAAGTTTGACAATTCCCTCAGACAAAGCATCCTCCTAAGCAATGCATCCTAAACTAGGGTTTAGAGTTTCATCAGGCTAAATGGATTTCTAAGGCTTCAAGTGAGCTTCATAGCATCCTATATGTATTCAAGAATCCCTATGTTAAGTTTCAAGGCTTTCCCAAAAGGTTTGCTGAGACAAATGATCACATAGGCTAAAATCAGTCAAAGCAGTTAAAAAGTCAAACTAAGGTCAACTGTGGTCAAACCAAAGTCAAACTTCATGATTTTTTGCCAACATCAAGTATATGAAGTAAAATTCATCATTTGATCAAGTTTTGATCATGATTCATCAAAGATATTTCAGATCATCAAGAATCAGGAGTTTCTAAATTAGGGTTTTCATAGGAAACATCAACTGAACTTTGACCATCCATAACTTTCACATGCTTCATCAAAAAATTCCCATCCAAAGCTCATTTTGAAGGAAATTGAATTCTCTACAACTTTATGTCTCACAAGCCAAGCCTAAAAATGCTTCATTTGGAAGGTATGAGCTAAGACATTATAGGTCATTTCAAAAGTCAACAAAAAGTCAACATCTTCCAAAGAGCATAACTAGAGAATGGTAAAGGATATGGACATGAAACCAAAGAGTTTTGTTAGAGGAATCTTTAAGCTTTCCAAAATATCCAAGAACACCTGCATAGCCTTAAAATTGAGGGAGTTGTGTCTTTGCAAAGTTGGGAAATTTTTGAGGGGTTTATTGAGCAAATGAGATCTTAGAACCAATTCTTTCCACATGGGCTTGCATTTTTATGACCCAATCACTACCATGACAACATGCACGAACCAAAAATCATTTATTCAGATTTTTATTTATTTTATTTTATTTATTTTGATTTTATTCATTTTAAATCAAAATAAAATATGAAAAACTCAATATTTGATATGATTTTCATTCTAGAAACTCACAAACATGATTTAAAGTTGATTGGAAGATTGAAATTCGTGCTAGACCAAAGAGGAAAAGATTTGTGTGATTTTTTTGACTAAAATAGAAAGTGGTATCTTCATGATCAAGTAATCTTTACAAGGCCCATAAACTCATGACTTTTTGACCTAATTTGCTTCCAATATATACATAGAAGTGATCACAAGCAAGAGGACGAATTTTGGCAGCCTCCAAGAACACTTTTGACATTAAAAAAATTCCTTGAAATTTCAATTTTCAGATTCATAGTTGCAGGGAAATTAAAGGTATTCTAAGGACATAGACATGATCCTTGGACTTTCATGATGCTATCCACATAATCATAAGCATCCATAACCTCATGAATAATGAAAACCGAATCGGTTTTATGTCAAATATATATTTTTTCGATTCATAAGTTTAATGCATGATTAATCAAATTTGAGCTTGTAATATTGTTTGTTGAATGATGTAGATGGATTCTGTGTGGTTTGTTATGAGTTTCGATGCAGGTTTGGAGTTCCACCATTGTTAGGGTTTGTAGCTCGTTTTAGGGTTTTGCGTGTGAGGCAATATAAATCCATTCAAAGACCATGGCTAGACCGTATACCTCCCAAGGATCACATTAACCTAATCAATTTGATGAAACAATAGGCTTGGCCATAAGATACGATTTTCGCAGGTTATGAATATGGAAAAATTCGCGGGAAATTTCATATGTAATTTTGCAGGTATATTCGCATGTACCAAGGAAGAAGATGATGAATTGGCGCTGAAAATCAAATTCAAAAATTGGTTTTAAAATATAATGTTTTATTATTGATTATATATTGAATGCGCAATATTGGCTCAGTTGGTTTGTGTGTTGGTGTGTAAAGGTGATGGTCCTGGGTTCGATTCCCCCCCAGGCCATTTTGTTTTGCTGTATTTTATTTGATTTTCACAGGATTACAACAAAAGGGTTGTCACCCCTGATGTTAAAACCAAGACGCGCTTGGCCTGATGGTTGTGGTTGTGGGACTGAAGGATTGAAGCCTAGGGCCTAGGTTCGAATCCCAGCCCCAGGTATGTCTTTTTTTCAATTTTTTTTTGTTATTTTCGTTTATATTATATTTATTTAACTTAATTAATTTCTAAATAATAATTCCTAAAACAAATATATATATTATTTTCTTATATAAAAATCTTATTTTTTAAATTCATAATTTATTTTCTTAAAAATCAAATTATTTATATTTATTTCATTATATTTATATTATTATTGTATATATTTGGTAAATGAATTAATTATGTTTAAATTAATAATAAAAACCCTATTTTTTTTAATGAAGCATAAACCCTAATTTTTATTGTTCTAACCCTAACCCTATTTTTTCTTAACTTTAAAATTTAACCTAATATTTTTATAAATTATAATTAGTCATTAATCATTTGTTGAATATGTAAATAGTTTAGTATTTATTATAAAAAACCTATTTTCTTAATTAAATGTTTAAAAAATCTTTTTTTTCTAATATTAATTTGCTAATTTATTATTTCTCTTATTTTATTTTTCTAACCTTTTATCTTAATTCTTATTATTGATTATTATTGGTTATTTATTATTATTTATCGTTATTATATTTCTCGACTATATTGTAATTGTCCCGAAGCTTTGTAATAGCTTAGATTTATATTTTTGCTTTATTTTTATTATGAATATATTTACTGTATGGTTAGTAATTCTAGGGTGTGAATAACATACTTGTAATTAAAATTGACTTAGAATAATTAACGTAAATAAGATAAATATTTGAAAATAAACACGCACACACGTAAGTCGATCTTTGATCGTCATCTTGCACTTTCTAGGGTTACCTCTCATGTTGCCTATTTCAAAAGGTCAAGTAAGGTGTCTTAAGCAAAGTCCCTTCACAAATATCATCAAGTCCATTCAGTTTATAAGATCAAGTCCCTTCGAGGTTGCCTACGATAAATGATCTAGTCCCTTCGAATAAAAGATGATAAGTCCCTACGTATTGCTAAAGACACCTTGCAGTTGCCTATATTCAGATGTCCCTACATATGTCCCTTATTACATCCAAGGTAATGACTACCTCTTCCTTAATAATAGGGATAGTCTTACCATTGAAAGAACATAAGAACCGTAAAGACTTAATATAGGGTAGGTTCCTCTTAATTACTTGCTCACATATTTCAAAATACTTTTTACACCTCACTTTTTCAAACAAGTTTTCAAAAACAAGTATTTGTATACATCCATACGAGGATCCTTACAAAGTACTTAGAAAGTTTCTAATCACACACTACACTCTTCAAAAATAATTTAAGTGAGCTAAGTAACTAAGAGCCCATGGATAACCATGGATATAAAGTGTGTTATCACCTTCCCTTTGTATAACCTATCCCCCGAACCCAAGTTTTTTAAAATAGGTCTTTCCTGTTCTTTTATGTCCTTTCCACTTGGATAAAATAAAAGTCGGTGGCGACTCTTGCTATCTGCAACATGACTAAAATTCAGTTCTCCCACCGTGTTACAGAACTGGCGACTCTGCTGGGGAGTTACTTAATAAAAGAGGGGTACCCTTAGGAATTAGATCACTTAAATTGTTTGTTTTGTTTGCTTTATATTACTTGTTGGGCTTTTTGTGTGAAAGATCCTAACCCGGATCTAGTGTACCTTAGGTAAATGGAAATAGACCAAGGAAACTGTACGGCGTATACCGATATGGTTGATCTGGTGGCCTTAGTTATTGTGACTTATTGGTTGGTGCTTATGTTCCTTAAGTAAGTTAAGGATAATATGGGGCTGCCATATGTTGTCAATACACTAACTGACTTTTAGAACCGTAGTCATCCCATCTTGGCCTTTAGAAAAGTAGTGAGATAACCGGCTTTGGTGAAGACTGAAGTTAGTTGATACTCGATGCTACACTCATTGAGATCCTAAACTTGGAGGGTTTTGGTTGGCAAGTAAGTTGCCTACTGAACAACCACCCTTGTAAAGGATCAATGATATTGAGATCCCTTAGAACCTAGTTACTTTATAGGTCAGGATGAACCAACTAAACTTCAAGGGAGGGTACTTACCTTTAAACCTCATGCAAGCCTTCAAACCTAGGGCTATTGTGTGACTTGTTTGTGTGTGCCACATGTTTGTGATTGAGCATAACATCATAACATCATCATGCATCATAAGCATAGCATTTTCACTAACCATTTCAAGGACCAAAGGATTTATCTTTGTTCTTTGTTGCAGGTCATGAATTCTGCTTGTAGGAATACTATCCGGATCAACTTTGTAGAGATACCTCCTAAGCTTAAGGAATTGGTCTCTCAAGTTTCTGAAAATTCCCAATTCATCAAGAGGCATGGTCACCTACTGGATCTAGTCACTTCAGGGTTCAATGAAGACATGATGAGTGTCTTATTTCAGTTCTTTGATCCTAAACATCATTGCTTCACATTCCCCGATTATCAGTTGGTTCCTACAATGGAAGAGTTCTCCAAGCTACTGGGTATACCTATCCTTGATCAGAGACCCTTCACAGGCTTAGAGAAAGAGCCTAAACCTGAAGTCATTGCTGCAGCCCTACATCTGAAGAAATCAGACATATTCTAGAAACGAGAAGTGGAGTTAAGGGTATTATTGCTAAGGTATTGATGGAGAAAGCTCAAGTGTTCCTGAAGGCTATGAGTTATGATGCTTTTGAGGAGATCTTAGCCTTATTAATCTATGGCCTAGTGTTGTTCCCTAATCCATACCAGTTCATAGACGTACACGCCATCAACATATTTCTGACTCGCAATCCAGTACCTACATTACTTGGAGACATCTTACACTCTCTTCATACCCGTACTACGAAGGCACGAGGAACTCTGATGTGTTGCATACCTTTATTATCTATGTGGTTTATTTCTCACCTTCCTCGATCAGTGATGAAGAATGAACAAGGGTTCAGGTGGTCCAAGAGGATTATGTCACTTTCCAATTCAGATATTCATTGGTGCTCTAGATTTATGGAGAATGTTACTATCATTGACCGTTGTGGGGAGTTCCCTAATGTGCCATTCCTTGGCATAAGAGGGGGCATTACTTACAACCCTTCCTTAGCTTTACGTCAGTTTGGTTACGCTCGGAGTGATGGTCCTCATGATATCTTAATTAAGGGTATTGTGTTCGACTACGACAACGATCTTCAGGGTTATCGTCAAAGGTTTATACGAGCATGGGGTAAAATGAACAAGGTTGACAACAAGACTCTGGAACCAAAGTACACTATTCCTATGGAACCTTATCTCAGATAGGTGCGATCTCGTGCTCAGACTCTTATGATGCCATATCCAGCTATCCTGCCAATTACCATGGAGCCTGTTGCTGAAGGAGATACTCCTTATATCATCCTTCATCCAGACATGCCCACTAACATGGAAGAGTTACAGAGGTCCTGGATCCAGTTGAAGGAGAAAAGGGATACGTTCGAGACTCATTTCAAAGCTAGTCAAGAAAGAATCCTAGAGCTGACAAAACAACTTCACGAAGAGCGGAATCTCAACTCATACCTCTACACAAAGAGGAAGCGTCCATGGGAGACTTAAAACCCCATTTTTGTATTCATTTCATTTTTGTTTTAAGCCCAAGTGGCAAACAAGTTTATTGATTACTAATAAAAGTTTACTTTCTGATTGTTTAAACAAATTTAAATCCTGCGATCCTTGAAAACATTGTATATGCATTTACATACCAGGAAATCAGGAGGCCTTATTAATCTGGGAAGAAGGTTCAGAGGTCCTATCAAGACAAAGGAACAAATTGAGGATTCTGAGTCTGAAAATTCTGAGAAAGAGGGAGGTAGTCTCCATGATACTGTAGGAGATTCTGATTCTGAGGCAAATTATTATCATGATCCTGCTAGTGAAGAGAAGTACAAGATGCTGGTAGACAGAATGAATGCTATGGAACTACAAAAATCTTCTGGGCTTGATTTTGAAGATCTGAGTTTAGTTTCTGGAGTGGTTATACCTATTGGCTTCAAGGTTCCTATTTTGTGGTATATGATGGGGTTTCATGTCCTAAGCTGCACCTAAGGTCCTATGTCCAGAGGATTCAACCACATACTGCTGATAAGAAGTTATGGGTGCATTTCTTCCAAGAGAGCTTGTCGGGAGCTCAATTGGAATGGTACTATCAACTGGAAAGTGTTAATATCCGTGACTGGAATGATCTTGCTGAGGCCTTCTATAGGAAATACCAATATAATGCGGATTTAGCACCAACTCACATGCAGCTCCAAAGCATGTCTATGGGTGCTAAAGAGAGTTTCAAGGAGTATGCCCAGAAATGGAGAGACCTGGCTGGCAGAGTTCAACCTCCTCTGACTGATAGGGAGCTGGTGGATATGTTTATGAGTACGCTGAATGGTCCTTTTTATAGTCACCTCATTGGAAGCTCATCATATGGTTTCACTGAGCTGATAATGACTGGAGAACGCGTGGAAAGTGGTATAAGAAGTGGTAAGATACAAATGAATTCCTCTTCATCAAGCACTGCTAAGAAGCCCCCTAGTGGAAAGAAGAAGTCTAATCCTATTCCTGCAGCACCAGAGCAACAACAAAACAATCAATAGAAGCCTAGAAGACAGTTCACCAAGATCAACATGTCACTGGCCCAAGCCTTGCAACACATATTGAAAGGGGAACTCATTACTTTGAGGGATCCTCCTCAGAATCCTAATACATCCTCTCCTCGATACAATCCTAATGCAATATGTGCTTATCATTCTAATAGTCTGGGACATGACACCAATAACTGCTGGGTGTTGAAAAACAAGATTCAAGACATGATTGAAGCTGGGGAAATTGAATTTGACCCTCCTGGGACCCCAAATGTGATCACTGCTCCTATGCCCAGCCATGAGAAGACTGTTAATGTTGTTGATGAGGTTTCCTATATTTCTTCAGTAGCAGATGTAACTACACCCCTATCCATTATCAAGAGGAAGCTGGTGCAGGTTGGATTCTTTCCAGGTTGCAATGAAGATTGTTTTTATTGTGCTTACAAAACCGGATAGCTGCTGGAAGTTGAAGGATGGTATTCAACGCCTCATGGACAATTACACCATATTGTTTGAGAAGACTCCTTCTGTGGAGAGTATGTGTGAGCATTTGACTCGAAGCACGAAGCTTGAAGATGTAGCTATGGTTGATAAAGTACCAGTGAAGATTACCTCCAAAGGTCCTGTCTAGATCACCTCTAAGGGTCCTATCAGGATTACTGCTGAAGGCCCTGGGAAGACTGTTGCTGAAGTTAGGGTGGCTCCCATGATCATCACCAATCCTGGCCCTGTTCCTTATACTTCTGATAAAGCTATACCCTGGAATTATGGTTCTGATGTTTATATCCATGGTGTCAAACAAGAACCTGTAAATGATGCACCTGCTATTAATGTTAGTCTTGACGTTGATAATATTGCTGGATCTAGTAAGATCACCAGAAGTGGAATAATCTACTCTCCTCAGGCTACCTCCAAAAGTGCAGTTACTCCAACTACTACCTCCACTTCTGAACCAAATACTGATGCTTGGGGCAAAGGTCCTGTAATTGAACCTGTGCAAGCTGAGGAGCCAGCTGCTGAAAGTCTTTCTAAACAGATGGAAGAAGTACTGAAGATCATTCGCAAAAGTGATTATGATATTGTTGACCAGTTGGGGCATACTCCCTCCAAAATCTCCATGTTATCTTTATTGCTGTGTTCTGAGGCTCATGTTAAAGCCTTAATCAAGTTCCTGAAGACTGCTCATGTGCCAAATGAGATTTCTGTATATCAATTTGAGAATTGTGTGGCACATCTGACTTGTGATAATGGACTGGGCTTTTCTGATGCTGATCTGACTCCTGTCAAGAGAAATCATAACAGGGCTCTGCATATCTCCATTGAATGTAAAGGCACTACCTTGTCTCATGTGCTGGTGGACAATGGTTCTTCATTAAATGTGCTCCCTAAAGAGGTTCTGGACAAGCTCAGTCCTGAAGATGTTGTGTTAAGATCAAGTGATGTAGTAGTGAGGGCCTTTGATGGCTCAAGAAGAGTGGTTCATGGATAAGTAGACCTCCCGATCATAGTAGGCTCTCAAGTCTTCAATTCTACTTTCTATGTGATGGATATCCGTCCGGCGTATTCATGTTTGCTTGGGCGCCCATGAATCCATGGGGCAGGTGCTGTGACTTCCACTTTGCATCAGAAGTTGAAATACCCGGTGAAGAACAAAATTGTCACTGTCTGTGGTGAAGAATAGTACATGGTTAGCCATGTGAATACTTTCAAATATGTGGAAATGGAGAGTGAGATGGTTGAAACTCCGTGTCAAACATTTGAAGTTTTTCTTTGCTCTGATCCTATTCCTCAGTCTGTTCCTGCTTCTGAAAGAGTTCCTATGGTTACTAACATACCTCCTGCAATGGCCTCCCTCAAAGATGCTAAGGCTGTGGTTGCAAAAGGTGGTTCTTCTATTTGGGGTCAGCTTCCCAACATCCCTTATAAGTCTGACAAGTTTGGTTTGGGTTTCACTGCAGAGTCTCAGAAGATTGTTCGTCGTGCTCGTGCTGTTCGTATCACTAATCAAGGGGTCATAAGAGATCAAATCAATGTTGTGGGGGACTGTCACGAAGACTACAACCTGGATGATTGGATCTTTCCTACCATGGGTGATGGGCTCAACAATTGGAAGACCGAAGACGTTATTCCTATCTCCTTTAGTCAGGAGTAAATACTATTACTGTGTTTTTGTTTTAAGTTTTTAATTTCAAACAATTAAACTTTTAAGCCTTGTGTCTTGCCCGAGGCACAATGGTATGCTTATATCGGGATGTCATTTCATTTGCATGCTTCATTCAATAAAAATTAATGGACGTTTCGTTTTCGTAAATATTATTCTCCTTGTCTTTCTTTTATTTTTATTTTTGTTTTACCAGCTATGTGTTCTTACACACACCCACATCACTAAAATGCAGATCCTCATCCACTATGGATCCAGTTGATAACAGTTCTACTATTGCCAATTATAATTTCGAGAATCCGATCTATCAAGCTGAAGATGGAAAGGAGGAAGATTGTGAAGTACCTGTAGAGCTTGCTAGGTTATTACAACAAGAAGAGAAAGCTATACAACCTCATGAAGAGCCAATCGAAGTTGTGAACCTGGGAACTGAAGAAAACAGGAAGGAGGTCAAGATAGGGGCTGAACTAGAAGATGGTGTTAAGAGCAGACTAATTCAAATGCTACGTGACTATGTGGAAATCTTTGCTTGGTCTTATGAAGATATGCTAGGATTGGATACCGACATTGTGGTTCACCATTTACCGGTAAAAGAAGATTGTCGTCCGAAGAAACAGAAGGTTCGTCGCATGCGTCCTGAGATGTCAGGAAAGATTAAAGTAGAGGTGATGAAACAATTTGATGCAGGGTTCTTAGTTGTGACTTCTTATCCTCAATGGGTTGCAAATGTGGTACTGGTACCTAAGAAGGATGGTAAAGTATGTATGTGTGTGGATTACAGAGATTTGAATAAGGTAAGCCCTAAAGATGACTTTCCACTTCCTCATATTGATGTTCAGGTAGACAACACTGCTCAGCATAAGGTATTCTCTTTCATGGATGGTTTCTCTGGTTACAATCAAATCAAGATGGCACCTGAAGATATGGAGAAGACTACGTTTGTTACACATTGGGGCACCTTTTGTTATAAGGTGATGCCATTTGGTTTGAAGAACGTCGGAGCAACATATCAGCGTGCTATGGTGGCTTTGTTTCACGATATGATTCATCATGAGATAGAAGTATATGTGGATGATATGATAGCCAGGTCCCAGAATGAAGAACAACACCTTGATCATCTGCATAAGCTGTTTGAAAGGTTGAAGAAATACAAGCTGAGATTGAATCCAAATAAATGTATTTTTGGAGTTAGGTCTGGCAAAATCCTGGGTTTCATTGTCAGTGGAAACGGTATTGAAGTGGATCCAGCAAAAGTAAAAGCTATACAAGAAATGCCGGCTCCACGTACCGAAAAGGAAGTTAGAGGTTTCTTGGGACGACTGAATTACATTGCAAGATTTATCTCCCAGTTAACTGCTACCTGTGAGCCAATCTTCAAGTTGTTGAAGAAAGATCAGGTAATGGAATGGAATGACGAGTGCCAGATAGCCTTTGATGAAATAAAAAGATATCTCCTAGAACCTCCAATTTTGATGCCACCAGTTGATGGAAGACCCTTGATTATGTACTTAACAGTATTAGACAACTCAATGGGGTGTGTGTTGGGGCAACATGACGAGTCTGGTCGAAAAGAGCAGGCAATATACTACCTTAGCAAAAAGTTTACCGACTGTGAAACAAGATACTCACTGCTCGAGAAAACTTGTTGCGCTTTGGCATGGGCTGCTCACCGACTAAGATAGTATATGTTGACTCATACTACTTTGTTGATTTCAAAGATGGATCCAATCAAGTACATATTCGAGAAACCTGCTCTCTCCGGACGAATAGCAAGATGGGAAATGATCTTAACAGAATATGATATACAGTATACTACTCAAAAGGCCATCAAAGGAAGTGTGGTAGCTGATCATTTGACTCATCAAGCAGTGGATGATTATCAGTCAATGAATTTTGAGTTCCCAGATGAAGACATTATGATTATTACTAAAGAATCTGGACAATATGACGGACCTGAACAAGGATCCCGATGGACTATGGTTTTTGATGGAGCTTCTAATGCGCTTGGTAATGGTGTTGGTGTTGTGATCATTTCCCCTGAAGGTTGTCATACCCCAATTACTGCAAGACTTTGTTTCTATTGTACCAATAACATGGCTGAGTATGAGGCATGTATCATGGGTATCAAAACTACCATTGAGATGAAGATTCAGTTCCTGGACGTATATGGGGATTCAGCCCTGGTAGTTAGTCAGATTAAAGGAGATTGGGATACCAAGCATGAAAATCTCATTCCTTACAGAGAGCATGTGTTGTCTTTGATCCCATATTTTGAAGAGATTACATTTAGGCATATTCCACGAGGAGAGAATCAGTTGGCAGATGCATTAGCCACCATGGCATCTATGTTTGAGATTAGTTGGGATGATGAAGCTCCCAAGATCACTATTGACAGATTTGAAAAGCCTGCATACTGCAACGAGATTGATACTGAAGGAGGAGAGGAAAAGCCTTGGTTATATGAAGTGAAAAGATATCTTGAAGCCCAGGAATTCCCTGAAGGGGCATCTGTCAAAGATAAGAAGTTTCTGAGGAGGTTTTCTGCTAAGTTCTTCTTGAGTAATGGAATTTTGTACAAGCGCAATTATGATTCGACTTTGCTTCGTTGTATGGATAAGAACGAAGCAACAAAGATTATGGAAGACATGCATGTTGGGATTTTTGGCACTCATTCTAGTGGCCATACCATGGCAAAGAAGATATTGGGAGCAGCTTACTATTGGTCTACCATGGAAGCTGACTGCTACCAACATTCTAAAACATGTCACAAATGTCAGATTTATGCTGATAAAGTGCATATACCTCCATCTCCATTAAATGTGTTGACTGCTTCTTGGCATTTTGCCACGTGGGGCATTGATATGATTGGTGAGATCAAGCCTACTGCTTCTAATGGGCATCGTTTCATCCTGGTTGCCATTGATTACTTTACAAAGTGGGTGGAGGCAGCCTCATTTGCATCTGTTACCAAGAATGTTGTGGCTCGATTCATTAAGAATAATCTTATATGTAGGTATGGCATACCTGAAAGGATTATCACGGACAATGACTCTAATCTGAACAACACCATGATTACTGATCTCTGCACGAAGTTCAAGATTAAACATCACAATTCTTCTCCGTATCGTCCAAAAATGAATGGGGCAGTAGAAGCTGCTAATAAGAATATCAAGAAGATGCTACAGAAGATGACTGTTACGTATAAGGATTGGCATGAGATGTTACCATTTGCTATTCCTGGTTATCGTACTACAATATGTACTTCAACAGGGGCAACCCCATTCTCCTTAGTCTATGGTATGGAAGCAGTTTTACCCATTGAAGTTCAAATCCCCTCCTTAAGAATCATGAAGGATGCAAGCTTGGATGAAGATGAGTGGATTCAAACTCGACTTGACCAGATAAATTTGATTGATGAGAAAAGGCTGGCAGCTATTTGTCACGGTCAGATGTACCATAAATGGATGATCAAAGCTTTTAATAAGAAGGTTAAGCAAAAGGTATATCAGACTGGGGACTTAGTAATCAAGCGTATCATATTACCACAGGGTGATCCTAGGGGCAAGTGGACTCCTACGTATGAAGGACCATTTGTAGTCAAGAGGGTATTCTCGGGAGGTGCCATGATGCTTACTACTATGGATGGTGAAGATTTCCCACAACCCGTAAACGCAGACATAGTTAAAAAATACTACGCATAAAAAGAGACCCGCTAGGTTGACTGGCCTAGGCAAAAATAAGGGCATCCCAGCGAACCAAAAAGGTTCGGGCAAAAATTAGGGATATATATAAAAAAAATGTACACCCGGCAAGTCGAAAACCTGAAAGGGCGGCTTGGGCAAAAAAGGGTATCCCGGTGGATTGAAAACCTGAAAAGGCAATCCAGGCAAAAGTTAGGGATTAAAGAGTATGACTATGTCTCGTTGGATCACTCATGTAACCCCAACCAGTTGTGTTATCTGAATCAAGTTCAAACAGATAAAGATCAATCCAATCACTTCCATCTCAACAGGAAAGGATGAGTTACTTGAAGATAATGACAATAGTGGAATTGAAACTCAATAGGATTATTTCTCACATAGTTGTTTTCTTTGTTTTGTAAAACTTTTATGATGAATTCCTCTTACTAGGATTTCTGTTTCCTTGTACAAACTTGCTTATGTATAAGCTATTTTCTAAAATAAATAAAATCTCGTCTTTGAATCCAGGTTTACTTTTACCATGTTTACCTAAACGAAAACGTCCATTGGTTATGTTTGAATGTGTGTATGCTTTTGAATATGATTGATGTTTACCAGAAATGCATAAAATGCAGTAATAGTATTTACTAAGGACGAACGAGGGTAGGAATTCAATGAAGCTTCGCCGGTTCATCCCCACAGAATAATCACAAATCCCCAATAGAGTAAGTTTATCTTTATAGATACTTCGAGTAACATCTCCCCTTAGACTTATGTCCATGTCTTTTATCCTCAGACCGGATATTCAGGAATTTATTCCTTCAATAAAAGTATGACGAACAAAGACGGGAGGTTCTAAGTACCATACTATCAAATAAGACAGCAGTGAAGTCCTCATATTCCTCAGCAACGAATCAGGATTTATTTTCCCCAGCCAGCAGTTGTATACAGAGATACCCAGACACTTCAGGCTACATGATTCATACATACATAATTTACATCATATCATAGCATACGCATTCCATAATCCATATGACATTCTTACTTAAGAGCATCATGCCATGCATGCATACATATTGCATAAACTACCCTTTTCTTTTCAAGATAATTGCAGGAAGATAAACACTATCAAACAATTCAGAGATAATCGCTACGAAGATTCATTACTGATGATCAATACAAGTTGTCTTTGAGATGGCACATAAATGGTCTATACGAAGACCTAGTGTTCAGTCCAGGATATTACCAGAAGCAATTCAGGAGTAATCACCACGAAGATTTAATCCTGATGCTCAAGTTGTCTTTGGAAGGGTACGTAAATGATCTATACAAAGATCTAGTGCTTAATCCAGGATATTTCCAGAGGAGATAATCGTTACGAAGATTTATTTCTGATGGTCAACTATATTTGGGATAGTGTGTAAATGATTTATACAAAGATCTAGCACTTAATCCAAGATATTCTTTCAGAAGAAGTTCAGGGATAATCGCCAGGAAGATTTAATCCTGATATTCTTTTTGTCCTTGGGAAGGTATGTAAATGGTCTATACGAAGATCTATAACCTAATACGGGATATTTCCAGAAGAGATAATCGCTATGTAGATTTATTTCTAATGGTTTATGCAACAGTTTACCTATAGGATGGTACATAAATGATCGATACGAAGATCTTGTACTTAGCCCAAGATATTACCAGAAGCAATTCAGGAGTAATCGCCACGAAGATTTAATCCTGATGCTCAAGTTGTCCTTGGAAGGGTACGTAAATGATCTATACGAAGATCTAGTGCTTAATCCAGGATATTTCAAGAGGAGATAATCGTTACGAAGATTTATTTCTGATGGTCAACTATCTTTGGGGTAGTGTGTAAGTGATCTATACGAAGATCTAGCACTTAATCCAAGAGATTCTTTCAGAAGAAGTTCAGGGATAATCGCCACAAAGATTTAATCCTGATATTGTTCTTGGGAAGGTATGTAAATGGTCTATACGAAGATCTATTACCTAATTCGGGATATTTCCAGACGAGATAATCGCTACGAAGATTTATTTCTAATGGTCTATGCAACAGTTTATCTGTGGGATGGTACATAAATGATCGATACAAAGATCTTGTACTTAGCCCAAGATATTACCAGAAGAAATTCAGGAGTAATCGCCACGAAGATTTAATCCTGATGCTCAAGTTGTCCTTGGAAGGGTACGTAAATGATCTATACGAAGATCTAGTGCTTAATCCAGGATATTTCCAGAGGAGATAATCGTTACGAAGATTTATTTCTGATGGTAAACTATCTTTGGGATATTGTGTAAATGATCTATACGAAGATCTAGCACTTAATCCAAGAGATTCTTTCAGAAGAAGTTCATGGATAATCGCCACGAAGATTTAATCCTGATATTCTTTTTGTTCTTGGGAAGGTATGTAAAAGGTCTATACGAAGATCTATTACCTAATCCGGGATATTTCCGGAAGAGATAATCGCTACGAAGATTTATTTCTAATGGTCTATGCAACAGTTTATCTGTGGGATGTTACATAAATGATCGATACAAAGATCTTGTACTTAGCCCAAGATATTACCAAACGCAATTCAGAAAAGATCGCCACGAAGATTTGATTATGATGCTTAAATTAAAGTATGTTCCTAAAGATGGTTCAGAGCCGGTCTATACGAAGATCTGAATACTGACACCTAATGAGGGATATTCTTTTCCCCTATAGATAATGCAGAGACGATCTATACGAAGATCTAGTGCTGGCATTCAACTAAAACCATGTTACATGAATGATTCAAAGATGGCCTATATGAAGACCTAGTACTGATATCCAGTGACAACATAAAGATACTATCACCTTCTGATATTATGGATGGCATCTATAAGCCCATCTCTAGTTCCTCTGAGTGGCATCTTTAAGCCCACTCCAGTATATACAACCAATCAGCAGTGTTACTTTACGCACCGGCGAGTGTAAATTTTTGGGCTTTTATGTTCAATCCCCTTCAACCTTCCAAGTCACGAATGGCATACAGGCCAATCTAACTCCTCAGGTTTCAGAAAATTGAACAGGGGCAGCTATTGCACCCCAAAATTTGCCCTCACCTAGACAAGACATTGTGTACTAAGGTGTCCCAAGAGGTTCACAAGGTTCACAAGGTATATCAATAGGTTCACAAGGTTCACAATTAGTCATAAAGTTTGACAATTCCCTCAGACAAAGCATCCTCCTATGCAATGCATCCTAAACTAGGGTTTTGAGTTTCATCAGGCTAAATGGATTTCCAAGGCTTCAAATGAGCTTCATATCATCCTATATGTCTTCAAGAATCCCTATTTTAATTTTCAAGGCTTTCCCAAAAGGTTTGCTCAGACAAATGATCAGATAGGCTAAAATCAGTCAAAGTAGTTAAAAAGTCAAACTGAGGTCAACTGTGGTCAAACCAAAGTCAAACTTCATGATTATTTACCAACATCAAGTATATGAAGTAAAATTCATCATTTGATCAAGGGTTGATCATGATTCATCAAAGAGATTTCAGATCATCAAGAATCGGGAGTTTCTAAATTAGGGTTTTCACAGGAAAAGTCAACTGAACTTTGACCAGCCATAACTTTCACATGCTTCATCAAAAAATTCATATCCAAATCTCATTTTGAAGGAAATTGAATTCTCTACAACTTTGTGTCTCACAAGCCAAGCCTAAAAATGCTTCATTTGGAAGGTATGAGATAAGACATTATAGGTCATTTCAAAAGTCAACATCTTCCAAAGAGCATAACTTGAGAATGGTAAAGGATATGGACATGAAACAAAAGAGGTTTGTTAGAGGACTCTTTAAGCTTTCCAAAATGTTCAAGAACACCTCCATAGCCTTAAAATTGAGGGAGTTGTGTCTTTGAAAAGTTGGGAAATGTTTGAGGGGTTTATTGAGCAAATGGGATCTTAGAACCAATTCTTTCCACATGGGCTTGCATTTTTATGACCCAATCACTACCATGACATCATGCACGAACCAAAAATCATTTATTCAGATTTTTATTAATTTTATTTTATTTATTTTGATTTTATTCATTTAAAATCATTTTAAATCAAAATAAAATATGAAAAACTCAATATTTGATATGATTTTCATTCTAGAAACTCATAAACATGATTTAAAGTTGATTGGAAGATTTGAAATTCGTGCTAGACCAAAGAGGAAAAGATTTGTGTGATTTTTTGACTAAAATAGAAAGTGGTATCTTCATGATCAAGTAATCTTTACAAGGCCCATAAACTCATGACTTTTTGACCTAATTTGCTTCCAATATATACATAGAAGTGATCACAAGCAAGAGGACGAATTTTGGCAGCCTCCAAGAACACTTTTGACATTCAAAAAATTCCTTGAAATTTCAATTTTCGGATTCATAGTTGCAGGGAAATTAAAGGTATTCTAAGGACATAGACATGATCCTTGGACTCTCATGAAGTTATCCACATAATCATAAGCATCCATAACCTCATGAATAATGAAAACCGAATCAGTTTTATGTCAAATATATTTTTTTCCGATTCATAAGTTTAATGCATGATTAATCAAATTTGAGCTTGTAATATTGTTTGTTGAATGATGTAGATGGATTCTATGTGGTTTGTTATGAGTTTCGATGCAGGTTTGGAGTTCCACCATTGTTAGGGTTTGTAGCTTGTTTTAGGGTTTTGCGTGTGAGGCAATATAAATCCATTCAAAGACCATGGCTAAAGATGATGAATTGGCGCTTAAAATCAAATTCAAAAATTAGTTTTAAAATATAATGTTTTATTATTGATTATATATTAAATGCGCAGTATTAGCTCAGTTGGTTTGTGTGTTGGTGTGTGAAGGTGATGGTCCTGGGTTCGATTCCCCCCAGGCCATTTTGTTTTGTTGTATTTTATTTGATTTTCACAGGATTACAACAAAAGGGTTGTTACCCCTGATGTTAACACCAAGACGCGCTTGGCCTAATGCTTGTGGTTGTGGAACTGAAGGATTGAAGCCTAGGGCCTGGGTTCGAATCCCAGCCCCAGGTATATCTTTTTTTCAATTTTTTTTTTGTTATTTTCTTTTATATTATATTTATTTAACTTAACTAATTTCTAAATAATAATTCCTAAAACAAATATATATATTATTTTCTTATATAAAAATCTTATTTTTTAAATTCATAATTTATTTTCTTAAAAATCAAATTATTTATATTTATTTCATTATATATTTATATTATTATTGTATATATTTGGTAAATGAATTAATTATGTTTAAATTAATAATAAAAACCCTAATTTTTTTAATGAAGCATAAACCCTAATTTTTATTGTTCTAACCTAACCCTATTTTTTCTTAACTTTAAAATTTAACCTAATATTTTTATAAATTATAATTAGTCATTAATCATTTGTTGAATATGTAAATAGTTTAGTATTTATTATAAAAAACCTATTTTCTTAATTAAATGTTTAAAAAATCTCTTTTTTCTAATATTAATTTGCTAATTTATTATTTCTCTTATTTTATTTTCTAACCTTTTATCTTAATTCTTATTATTGATTATTATTGGTTATTTATTATTATTTATCGTTATTATATTTCTCGACTATATTGTAATTGTCCCGAAGCTTTGTAATAGCTTAGATTTATATTTTTGCTTTATTTTTATTATGAATATATTTACTGTATGGTTAGTAATTCTAGGGTGTGAATAACATACTTGTAATTAAAATTGACTTAGAATAATTAACGTAAATAAGATAAATATTTGAAAATAAACACGCACACACGTAAGTCGATCTTTGATCACCATCTTGCACTTTCTAGGGTTACCTCTCATGTTGCCTATTTCAAAAGGTCAAGTAAGGTGTCTTAAGAAAAGTCCCTTCACAAATATCATCAAGTCCCTTCAGTTTATAGATCAAGTCCCTTCGAGGTTGCCTACAATAAATGATCTTGTCCCTTCGAATAAAAGATGATAAGTCCATACGTATTGCTAAAGACACCTTGCAGTTGCCTATATTCAGATGTCCCTACACATGTCCCTTATTATATCCAAGGTAATGACTACCTATTCCTTAATAACAGGGATAGTCTTACTATTGAAAGAACATAAGAACCGTAAAGACTTAATATAGGGTAGGTTCCTCTTAATTACTTGCTCACATATTTCAAAATACTTTTTACACCTCACTTTTTCAAACAAATTTTCAAAAACAAGTCTTTGTATACATCCATACGAGGATCATTACAAAGTACTTAGAAAGTTTCTAATCACACACTACACTCTTCAAAAACAATTTAAGTGAGCTAAGTAACTAAGAGCCCATGGATAACCATGGATATAAAGGGTGCTAACACCTTCCCTTTGTATAACCTACCCCCCGAACCCAAGTTTTTTAAAATAGGTCTTTCCTGTTCTTTTATGTCCTTTCCACTTGGATAAAATAAAAGTCGGTGGCGACTCTTACTATCCGCAACATGACTAAAAGTCAGTTCTCCCACCGTGTTACACACGCCCTCAAGAATTTCAATTTTATCTCTTCTGATGAGCTCTGAGGCACATCGGGAAGCCTTGCAGAAGGTCTTAGAGAAAGCATTCGTGGACCACGACGTCACCATTGGCCAATTTGACAACATTGTTGCAAACATAACTGTTTGTAACAATATTAGCTTTTGTGACGAAGAGCTTCCGGAGCAAGGAAGAAATCATAACATGGCACTGAATATCTCTGTCAACTGCAAGAAGGATGCTCTGTCCAGTGTGCTGATAGACACTGGCTCTTCACTAAATGTCATGCCAAAGTCAACTCTCTCGATGTTAGCTTTTCAAGGCACTCCCATGAGAGTCAGTGGGGTTATTGTCAAAGCCTTTGATGGGTCCCGGAAAATTGTCATCGGGGAAGTAGATTTTCCTGTAACGATTGGACCTCATACTTTCCAGATCACGTTTCAGGTAATGGATATCAAGGCCGCATATAGTTGTTTATTGGGTCGCCCTTGGATCCACGAAGCAGGGGCCGTGACTTCAACTCTCCATCAAAAACTCAAGTTTGTAAAGCAAGGGAAGTTGGTGACAGTATTTGGGGAACATGCTATGATTGTGAGCCATCTTTCCTCTTTCTCTTATGTGGAGCCAGAATATGCTAATGGAACTCGTTTCCAAGCCCTAACCATTGCTGATAAAGGAATAAAGAAGATATGGGCGTCCATTTCTTCTTTCAAAGATGCTCAGCAAGTTATTGAGAGTGGTTCGGCCGAATGATGGGGAAAGGTCGTGGTTTTAAGTGAGAATAAGGCCCATGAAGGAGTTGGTTTTTCGCCCGTATCTACAAGATTTGCAAGGGATGAAGTGGTCATTTGCCCAATACAGGAAAGTTTCCGCAGTGGAGGATTCATAAGTCCAACTCCACCAGAAGTCGACACAATTACTGAAGATGATCCTGAAGAGGATTTACCAGACTTTGTTGTGCATGGAGAGTTGTGCCAGAATTGGACTGATGTTGATGTCCCATCTGTTGTTCATCTTTCTAAGTAATGTCTTTGTGTTAACCTCTCGCTCTGCCCAAGGCGAGAGGGTATTTTGTAGGGCTCTCTCTTTTATGCATTTTAGAAAATTTTGTCTCCTCTTTGCTCTACCCAAGGCAAGAGAGTTATTTGTTGGGCCATTTTATTTCTTAATTAAACAATCATTAATGAAAGTGTTATTTTTCGATTTCCTTTGTCTTTTTGTTATTTTTACTTCTTGCTTTTCGGAAAAAATGGTAATCCTAAAAAAAAACCATCTACATATTTGCATATAAAAAAAAATCTTTACTTTCAAATATCTGCATACACTCTTCATTTGTCTATTTCTAAAATAAATCATCAATCACATGTGCAGATTAATCCTAAAAAAACCCATTGAAAAGCATGACCCATTGCCTACACCCAACTTTGAGTTCCCAGTATTTAAAGCTGAAGAAGATGATGACGAAGAGGTCCCTGATGAGATTTCACGGCTACTAGAGAATGAGGAAGAGACCATTCAGCCATATAAAGAGATGGTGGAGGTAATTAATTTGGGGACAAAAGAAGATAGGAAGGAAGTCAAAATCGGCGCACTGCTCATCCCCGACGTCAAGAGAAGAATGATAGAACTTTTAAAAGAATATGCAGATGCGTTCGATTGGTCTTACTGGGATATGCCGGGATTGGATACCCGTATCGTGGAACATCACCTTCCTTTGAAACCAGAATGTCCGCCGGTCAAACAGAAGTTGAGAAGATCACGCCCAGACATGGCTATCAAGATCAAGGAAGAAGTTCAGAAGCAGATTGACGCAGGTTTCCTTGTCACCTCAGAGTATCCCCAATGGTTAGCCAATATAGCGCCAGTGCCGACGAAAGATGGGAAAGTTAGAATTTGTGTTGATTATAGAGACTTGAACAAGGCTAGTCCTAAGGATGATTTCCCGCTACCGCACATTGACATGTTGGTCGACAGTACAACTAAGTTTAAAGTTTTCTCCTTCATGGATGGTTTCTCTGGGTATAATCAAATTCGAATGGCTCCGGAGGATATGGAGAAGACCTCGTTCATTACACCTTGGGGAACATTTTGCTACCAAGTGATGCCTTTCGGCTTGAAGAATGCAGGTGCAACTTATCAGAGAGCAATGACAACACTTTTCCATGATATGATGCACAAAGAAATCGAAGTGTATGTCGATGACATGATTGCTAAATCCAGAACTGAGGAAGAACATGTGGAATACCTTTTGAAGATGTTCCAGCGTTTGAGAAGGTACAAACTTCGCCTGAACCCCAGCAAATGCACCTTCGGTGTTCGTTCAGGGAAGCTATTGGGTTTCATTGTTAGCCAGAAAGGTATCGAAGTAGATCCTGACAAAGTTAAAGCCATCCGGGAGATGCCTGCACCAAAGACAGAGAAACAAGTGAGGATTTTTAGGATGTTTGAATTACATCTCTAGATTTATTTCTAACATGACTGCTACCTGTGGGCCGATATTCAAACTTTTGCGAAAGAACCAAAGCTGCAAGTGGACTGAAGATTGCCAAAGGGCTTTTGATAACATCAAAGATTACTTACTCGAGCCACCTATCTTAATCCCTCCAGTTGAAGGAAGGACTTTGATCATGTACCTGACGATATTAGAAGATTCCATGGGTTCCGTGCTCGGACAACAAGACGAAACAGGACGGAAGGAGCATGCCATTTATTACCTAAGCAAGAAATTCATGGATTGTGAGTCTCGATACTCCATGCTTGAAAAGACCTGTTGTGCTTTAGCTTGGGCAGCTCGTCGTCTCCGACAGTACATGATTAATCACACTACTTGGTTGATTTCGAGGATGGACCCGATTAAGTATATTTTCGAGAAGCCTGCCCTGACGGGAAGAATTTCTCGTTGGCAAATGTTACTGTCGGAATATGATATTGAATATCACACTCAGAAAACTATCAAGGGGAGTGTTTTAGCTGACCACCTGGCTCACCAACCCATTGACGATTATGAACCCGTAAAGTTCGATTTTCCAGACGAAGATGTCATGTACTTGAAGATGAAAGACTGTGATGAGCCTCCACTTGATGGAGGGCCAGAGCCAGGATCCTGTTGGGGAGTAATATTTGATGGAGCTGTGAATTTATATGGAAAAGGAATTGGGGAAATGATTATAACTCCCCAAGGTTCTCATATTCCTTTTGCTGCGAGAGTGACATTCAATTGTACCAATAATTAGGCTGAATACGAAGCTTGAATCATGGGTCTGGAAGAAGCCATTGATTTGAGAATCAAGAACCTAGATGTATATGGAGACTCAACTCTAGTAATCAATCAGATCAAAGGGAAGTGGTAAGTTTTACAACCTCACTTAATCCCGTACATGGACTATGCAAGAAGGATCTCGACGTTCTTTGACAAAGTTGAGTTTCACCAGGTACCTCGTAACGAGAACAGAATGGCCGATGCTTTGGCTACCATATCCTCCATGATTGTTGTGAATCGGCAGAATGATGTGCCAAAGATTGAAATCATGCGCCTTGATAGACCTGCTTATATGTTCACACTAGAAGAAGCTGTTGATGATAAACCATGGTACTATGACATCAAGTGTTTCTTACAACGACAAGAATATCCGCCTGAGGCATCAAATAAGGACAAAGGGACTTTAAGAAGATTGGCCAGTAATTTCTTTCTAAATCATGACTTATTGTACAAAAGAAATTTCGACATGACCTTACTTAGATGCGTGGATAAACATGAAGCAAAAATGTTAATGAGAGAAATTCATGAAGGTTCATTTGGCACTCACGCTAATGGACATGATATGGCTAAAAGGATGCTGAAAGCAGGTTACTATTGGTTGACGATGGAATCCAACTGTTGCGAATATGTGAAGAAATGTCACAAATGTCAAGTTTACGCTGATAAAGTTCATGTTCCCCCGACTCTCCTCAACGTCCTTTCTTCTTTGTGGCCTTTCTCTATGTGGGGCATCGATATGATTGATATGATTGAGCCAAAATCTTTTAATGGACACCGCTTCATCCTAGTGGACATTGATTACTTCACGAAATGGGTAGAAGCAGTTTCCTACGCCAATGTGACTAGACAAGTAGTAGTCCAATTCATCAAGAATAATCTCATTTGTCGTTATGGTATCCCGAACAGGATCATTACTGACAACGGATCAAACCTGAACAATAAAATGATGAAGGAAATGTGCGCAAAATTCAAGATTGAACACCATAACGCCTCTCCTTACAGGCCCAAGATGAATGGTGCGGTGGAAGCTGCCAACAAAAATATCAAGAAGATCATTCAAAAGATGGTTGATACTTATAAGGATTAGCACGAGATGCTTCCCTTTGCTCTACACGGATATCGCACTTCGGTCCGCACATCAACTGGGGAAACTCCTTTCTCTCTTGTATATGGTATGGAGGCAGTGCTCCCTGTGGAGGTTGAAATCCCGTCAATGAGAGTCTTGATGGAAGCCAAGTTAACGGAGGCTGAATGGTGCCAAAGCATGTATGATGACTTGAATCTAATCGAAGAGAAGAGGATGACAACTTTATGCCATGGGCAGTTATATCAACAAAGAATGAAGAAGGCTTTTGATAAGAAGGTTCATCCTCGTGTGTTCAGGGAAGGCGACCTCGTGATTAAGAAACTCCAGCCTTTCATATCAGATTCCAGGGGCAAATGGGCTCCTAATTATGATGGCCCGTATGTTGTCAAGAGAGTCTTTTCGGGCGGTGCATTAATCCTTGCAACGATGGACGACGAAGAGTTCAACCGTCCTACGAACGCAGATACAGTCAAGAAATACTTTTCCTAATAGAAATAAAAGAACAGCTCGGTAAGTCGAAAACCCGAAAGGGCGACTTAGGCAAAAAAGAACGTCTCAGTGGGTCGAAAACCCGAAAGGGCGACTCAGGCAAAAATTAGAGACATAAACAGAAAGTAATCATCCCGCTAGATTGAAAACCTGAAAGGGCAATCTAGGCAAAAGTTAGGGATAATGGTAAGTAACTGTACTGGACTTTGATGACAACATCGTCTGCCAAGATTTCCTCAAATCTGATTCGAGCTCGAGAATACTGGGAATTCGAAGTTGTTAGAAAAAAGTAATGATCATTGTAATTTTAATTTAGCCTCTTCCATTTAATTACCATTTATTCCAATTTTTGTAAAGATCTATGGAATCCCGCTATTGGCGGATTACCATTCTATTAATGAAATTTGAGCCTTTGCCTTTGCTTGCAGTTCTTATTCTATCTTCATTTTTGAAAATGGAATTGTTATTAATGATAATGATTTTCGAAACAAAAAAAAAACTTTTTTTACTGTATTTAGTGTGTGTGTGTGTGTGTGCTTACTGAATTGGTGAACCAAAAGATTGATGTTGATGGTTGTTCCAAGAATGGTTAGGCTGCAAAATGTGAAATGATTGTCTCGTTGAGTGCAGTAAACTCATGATTCTCTAATATGGGTCGCTGAAATGTTATGTGTGTGACTCGTTATTCTACGATAGAGTTCTGTTATTACTCAGTACATTTGGTAAGATACTAAGTCTAGTATTCCCAGTTGAGCTTGGATTCAGGCCGCTCCAGTGGATTGTGGTCATTGTCCCCAACGGAGTACGAAGTTATTTCATCCATGGCAAAGCGGATTGGACTCGAGTTTTGTAGAAAGAATTTACTCCTTGGATGGATCTTTACCCTTTTAGTCGCTCACGCCTTGTTAAGATTGGTCGGGTATCCGGTTGTTGTAATTTTCCTCACCTGTTTATCTTTTGTGTCTGTTTTGTCTGTTTGTCAGCATAAACATAACGCATAATACATACATGTACATCATAATTTATATTCATTTTCCTATTGCATTCATTAATGCATAATTTATCCACCTTGGTCGTGTTTATCCCCAAGTGATGTGTCTCTATCCAAATAGAGTTGTCAGCCTTAGGCAGAAAATATACATTTTTTCTAATTCCCCACTGAGAGTTTACCCTCGTGGAGGATTTTTACTTTAGTTCTCCTTTCCACACTTGGATAGGATAAATCCCCAGTTGAGTTCATTCCTCATGGGTTTGTGTCTTGCTTGACAGTTTCTTTCTAGCTCGTTCCTGGATTGAATTTGGTATTTGACAATTTTTGACGATTGAATTTCCAGATGAAAGCGCATTTATTTTGCACCTTTGAATACTTTGTCTCCTAGAAGGAATTCATTGAAGGTTCCACCCATTGAAGACAAGTTTTGTTCTCCAGCAGTGTTGTTGCAACATTCTCTTGGAGCACTTATACCTAACAACAAGTGGTCGTCTCTTTATTGGAGAAGCTTGTTCTTATCTCTGGACCTCTGCGTGAATCAATGGATGGGAGTCTCTTTTCGAACAGTTTATTCATCCCCAACAAGGTTATTGTTCTATCAAATGTCATCTCCCCTGTTCGCCGGAGAGGTTTGGTATGAACTTATATTTTTCCAACAAATGGCATCTCTCCCAGACAAGTTGAGAAGTTTGTTGTGAATTTTCCAATTTCCGTCAAATGGCATCTCTTCCAGACAAGTTGAGAAGTTTGAGCGTGAAGTTGTTCTCCATCATATGGATGTCTCTTTCAGAAGAAGGGAAGTATGATGAGGGTTCTATCAAATGGCATCTCTCCAATACACGTTGAGAAATTTGATACGAATCTCCTTTTTCGAATAAATGGCATCTCTCCCAGACAAGTTGAGAAGTTTGTTGTGAATTTTCCAATTTCCGTCAAATGGAATCTCTTCCAGACAAGTTGAGAAGTTTGAGCGTGAAGTTGTTCTCCATCATATGGCTGTCTTTTTCAGAAGAAGGGAAGTATGGTGAGGGTTCTATCAAAGGACATCTCTCCAATACACGTTGAGAAGTTTGATATGAATCTCTTTTATTCTCCAACAAATGGCATCTCTCCCAGACAAGTTGAGAAGTTTGTTGTGAATTTTCCAATTTCCGTCAAATGGCATCTCTTCCAGACAAGTTGAGAAGTTTGAGCGTGAAGTTGTTCTCCATCATATGGCTGTCTCTTTCAGAAGAAGGGAAGTATGATGAGGGTTCTATCAAATGGTGTCTCTCTAATACACGTTGAGAAGTTTGATATGAATCTCTTTTGTTTTCCAACAAATGGCATCTCTCCCAGACAAGGTGAGAAGTTTGTTGTGAATTTCCATTTTTCGTCAAATGGCATCTCTCCAATACACGTTGAGAAGTTTGATAGGAATCTCCTTTGTTTTCCAACAAATGGCATTTCTCCCAGACACAACAAGACAAGGTGAGAAATTTGTTGTGAATTTCTATTTTTCGTCAAATGGCATCTCTCCCAGACAAGTTGAGAATTTTGAATGTGAAGTTATCCTCCATCATATGGCATCTCTTTCAGAAGAAGGGAAGTGAGATGAAGTTTCTCGTCCTATGGCATCCCTATCAGAAGAAGAGAAGTTTGGTGAGGTTATTTTTTCTATCAAACGGATTTTCTTCGGTAAATTCCGATGAGAAGTTTGGTGAAGATCCATACAAATGATTCTCTCTTACTTGAGAATCCCTTTTACAGATCAACTGATCTGTATCTCTTCGAAGACCCCTGGTGTTGCTTATTGACCTATTTTAAAATCCATTTGTCGTGTGCTAGTCGGTTGTCGTCTGGTTACACTCGAAAGAAATTTTCGAGTGAATTTTATTCCAGCCATGTGCGTCCAATTCCCAGTAGAGTCATCTTCTCCCCTCCCCGTGGGACTTTGGTTTTATAATTCCCTATCAAACTTTTCCTGCCATATTTTTGTTTACTCCGCGGAGTGCAAATTTTCTGGTCCTTTTAGTATTCAAACCTCTCCCACCTTTCAGGTTTAAGCCGTTTGAATAGGGGCAGCTGTTGCACCCCAAAAGTTTCCCTCGTTTTTTACTTCTTTTTGGTTTTTGTCTCACTCATATGCATTACATTAGGTCTTGTTCACAATCATGCATGTCATTTGGTTATCTCAGGGTTGGGGATCATGATTTGTTTCTCTAGGCCAGGGCTTCTTGAATCTTTAAGCATTATGGGGTTGGACCTTGAAGTTTTATCATCATAGGGTTTTTCAAGACGAGTTTGTGCATATTTAAAGGTTCTTCAGAGTTTTCCTTTCGTGTTGAGTTCTTTTGTTCAGCAAGTCAAGGGTTTTTGATTTAATTTATTAAAATCAAAGTCAAGACACATTGAAGTGAAGGTTTATGTTCAAGATGCTTAAGTTTTCTCTTATAAGGATTCCATATCCAATAATTTACAAAAAAAAAGGGTTAATTTGGACGTCAATTGAGGACTATATTGGATTAATTCGTTTGAATAATCATATTGGTTTCAAAAACTTAAAAAAAATTAAAATAGGTTAAGAAGAATGATTGGATGTTGTCATTGGGCTCATAAAGTTACAAGAAAGTTTGGTCATGACAAAGTTTACACTTGCAAAAAACACATGGACCCAGATTTCATTTCGGTCCACAAGTTATCACTTGATATAAATCACCATGTGTTCATGTGGTTACAATGTCAAGTTCATTCACATTTTAAGGAAAGTTGACAACACCACAAAGAAAAAAAGATCCTAAGGAGTTAGAATGCTTGAGATGTATTGTTTCCGTAAGACCAATTTGAAGCAACCGACTTAGTTCATTACATATAATAGAACGAAAATTAATACATCATGACATCACTTGAATCACAAAAGTTCCTAGTTATTGTTTTTTTTAGATACTACACTAATACAAGCAATTTAAAACACCATAAACAAGTTGTGACTTTCACATTTGACCTTGCAACAAAAGGAGTGCCTTCATGCTGCAACTTGGAGGTTGACCCCACATACTTTTAGATGACACCGCCTATCACCCTCTTGCCAAGAAAAGGAGCCTGCAAAGAATTTGCCATAATATAATGGGACAACCAACAATAAGAAAGGTATATGTGCAAGAAATGAAAACAGGGCATGAAGGAAAGAATTAAGTATTATATTATCATTTTAAGCAAAAGGAAATATACAAAGACTGATTCCCTGCTATAACTCAGACAACAACAACACACCCCACCCTATGCACATGCCTAAACAATGTCTCTACAACAACAAATATACATCAGAATGTATAAAGATAACTTGTAAGGAAAAGGCTTTGACCTAAAAATATTCACCAAGATGGAATTTCCTTGCTTGAAGGCTTCAGACATCATCGCACGTTTTTTTTTAAAAAAAGAGGCACCATTAACATTAATTTAGACACAGAAGGAGTATGATGCATAAAGTGCTGAGAAAGATTGATACTTTAAGGACTTCATCGAATTTTAACATGAAAACACAACAAGGAATTATCACAAAAATAGGAAAAAAATTTATTTCTAAAAAGGGGAGGGGTTGATCTCATCCCTCTTTATCCTAGAAAAGATTCAAGTTATGACCCGGAGGTCCAAAGCTTTTCATACGGAAGATAAGATGAATTGGAAACAACAAACCCTAATTTTCTAGGATATAAAAAGGGACTCTTGTTCACATCAAGGGGGGTAGCGGCAACACAACTTTTTCTCAAAGAAAAAACAAAACAGTTTGGTTATAGGAGTCCGAAAAAAAAACCTAGTCACTCTCCTCAACACAGCAGCGAAGAACAACAAAACGCAAAAGGAGAGGAAAGGGATAATAGAGAAAGGCTCAGGGCAAGTTAGTTACCTTTCACGTTGAAATTTGAAATCGGATTTCTTCCAATTCAGGTATGGATGCTTTCGTTCAACTTTGATTCTTCCCCTCTATATTTAGCTGAGTTTCGAACCTTGTTCCTACCGCTCGATACCGTCCGATTGTGTTAGAGCTAAGTTTCAGATTTGGATTTGTTTTCCTTGTATTTCGATTCGCATGGGTATGGTGGTACAATGAAATTATCTCTGTTTTCTTTAAGATAACGATGAGGGAGTATGGATGTTTGAGTGTGGCGAGAGATGGTTGATGAGGATGTTTTCCAAGACCATTAGTTCCTTTGTTTCGATTTAGTTTACAACTGCATTTATTTCCACCTACTGTTTTTGTGGTTGGTTTTAAAAAAAGAAATAAATAACAAATATGAACTTTTTTAGTTGTTTAGTAGGTGTCGCGATATCCATGCCTGGTCTTTATTACCCTACCCTAGTTGAGGTGCACTTGGCGCAACTCTAGCTTCTCTTTTATTGACTCCGCCAAGTACATCACGTACTGATAGTGGCCTCTCTGTTTCCATGTTTAATTCATGTATTAGATTTTCATTTTATGATAATTTTCGTTGGGAAGAGTGATACATTACCATGCCTTATCAAAGATCCACTACCCAAGATGCATTTGGTATTTTTGGATGCCGCGTGTGCGATTTTCTTTGGCTTTGATGTGAACCGATAATGTTAAGATTAGGCTCTTAATGCATTTTTTATATCCCAAGCTATTCAGGTGTAATATTTGGGTCGGGTTCAAGAATTTGGGACGAACCAATGGAAAACTGTTGGCCCATAGGATCTTTCAAGTTTTTTTTTCTTTCAATTTTGTTTATCAAGTTTTTTTAGACTATCTTTCAAGTCTAATTCATATTAAGATTTCAAATAAATAAAAACATAACCTTTAATATCCTTAATACTCATGTGTTCCAGGTTTATCTCAGGATTAGAATTTTAATTAGCATCCCTAATATTTATGGCTGTATGATTAGCCGATCTAGTCTGTTTACTACGTTTTGTGAAGTTGCATCCATATACTCGTTTGATATTTGGTCATACGTAGATTAGGTATCCTACTTATATTTATGTGAACCTGAGTCTTTATTTCCGCGTTGCGACTATAATCTGTTAACAAAAGTACATTTACCTTAAAATAATCGTTTCAAAAAATATTTTAATCCTTTGGTTCCAGTGCCAACACATTCTCGTCTACATTTTGCACACACGTAAGTCGGTCACTATGTGATCGCCATCTGCACGACCTTACGCGTCTTAATTAATTTAACAAGGAACAGAGCTCCGGAGTCTAGCATTTCGCACGTTCTGGAACGAACCACACTTGGGCTAGCCCCACGCGTAGTGTATCGTTTACTTTTTCGTTATTAAAATACGTTAATACTAAAACATCTAAAAAATAAAATATCCAACTTATTTTATTAAATTTAAATACGAAAAACAGAGCTCCGGAGTCTAGGATTCCGTATGTTCTGGAATGGATCGCTCCTGGGCTAGCCCCACGCGGCGTGGTTCATTCGCCTTTCGTATATCTAAACATCTTAATCGTACAAATTATAGCGAGTAACTGAACTCCAGAGTCTAGCACTCCGCATGTTCTTGAATTAAATCACTCCTGGGCTAGCCCCACGCGACGTGGTTAATTCACCCTCTCGTTCCTAAAACATGGAAACCTTTAAATAAATTATACGAAGAACTGAACTCAGGAATCTAGCATTCCTTGGGTGCTTGAACTGAATTACTCTTGAGGCAATCCTTCGAGTTGTAATTCATTCACTCTTTCGTATTCAAAATAATTCAACAACCTTAAAAGATCAAACATGATTCATCTCCATAGGAAAGATATTATCTTTTATCCCCACAAACACAAACAAAAATCTTTCAAACAATTATTCTCAAAGGAAGAGTGTGGCATTGCTTGTCGATCTTCGTATCCAAGTTTAAAGCTTCTTCCGATTTTTATCTATTCTCAAAGGAAGAATGTGGCATTGCTTGTCGATACTCATATCCAAGTTTAAAGCTTCTTCCGATTTTTATTTATTCTCAAAGGAAGAATGTGACATTGCTTATCGATACTCATATCCTAGTTTAAAGCTTCTTCCGATTTTGATTTATTCTCAAAGAAAGAATGTGGCATTGCTTGTCGATCCTCGTATCCAATTTTAAAGCTTCTTTCGATTTCTCTTCCTCAAATGTTTGTGGGGGAATAGGCGAGATACCTCCCTGAAAGATGACGACTTGTCTCTTTCTTTTTCAAATACAACTTAAAACTTATCAACCAATACAAACTATTTTCCATAATTAATCAGCGAGTAACTGAACTCCGGAGTCTAGCACTCCGCACGTTCTTGAATGCAATCACTCCTGGGCTAGCCCCACGCGTTGTGGTTCATTCGCCCTCTCGTTTAAAACACTTTAATAAAGATCAAACATCTTTTCTCTAAACGAACATTGTTTAAATCTTTCTATCCCGCAAACAAGATAAGCTTCAACCTCCGCCGCGAGTATAAGCCAACGCTTAGCAGATTAGAAAGCGTTTTCAAACAATCGCTCAATTAAAAAACACAAACCGTAGTCGCACGAACTACGAAGCTATGACTTTCCCATTGCACAAGGGAATACGTAAGCACGGGGATTTTAATCCTTCGCGAGCACAATAATAAAAAATTTAACCTTTCCCCATACAAATGATATTTAAAACATTCCCTTAAAAGCAATCTTAACAAAAAGAAGACAATAATACAAATTAACATTTAAGCACAAACTAGACTAAGAGGTTCCCGTTGAGTACAACGGACGTGAGGGGTGCTTAATACCTTCCCTTTGTGTAACTGACTCCCGAACTTAGATTAGTGGTTTCGTTGACCATTTCTTATCCGATTTAGGTTGTGTCTATATCTCCCTTTTCTTTAGTTGGAATAAATAGAATTAGGTGGCGACTTTGTTATTGTTTTAGGATCGTATTTTTCAAGGTACGACAGGATCTTGATATTCTTAATGACAATTTTGATGCAGGTATAGTGGCTCATATTCGCGACATACCTCTAGCTGATTCTCTTCCAGAAGATAAACTGTTTTGGCAATTCGAAGAGGATGATGATTATTCGATTAACACAGCGTATCACAGTCTTGGTGAATTATATCGTAGCAACAATGTGGGGACTTCAAATAAGGAGGGGGACAAGATTTGGGAAGAGTTCTGGAAAATTGATTTGCAGCCAAAGATCAAGAATTTTCTGTGGAGGGTTATCAAAAACATTTTGCCAACTCGGATGGATCTTCTGAAGAAGGGAGTCAACCTTGATCCTTCGTGTCCGTTCTGTTTTTGTGAAGAGGAAACATCACATCATATGTTCTTAAAATGCCCTTTTGCAAATCAGGTTTTTTTCGCTAGTCCCCTTGGTATCAGGATTCCAAATTATGTGGATATTACTGATTTGATTGAATAAGTTATCTCCTTCTACAATAAGGAAGTATGCAGATTCATTTTGACTGGTATTTGGAAAATCTTGAATGCTAGAAATGCATTGGTTTTCAAAAACAAACATCCTCTACCATTGATGTTGGCTACAAAGATTGTGGAGTCGGTTGGTGTGAGTGAGAAGTGGGCGGTGAACTGTATCAGTGCGGTTGGGGTGAATGCTGCTGCAAATCATAATTCATGGGTGATAAAAATTCATGCAGGTGTTTATCCGGATGGTGTCGCAACGTTGGGGTGTTCATATCGCAACCTGCAGAATTCAGCCTGGAGTTATGGAACCAAGTGTTGTTGAGCTCCAAGGCATCCTTTGGGGTCTCCGCATTGCAAAAAGTTTGAAGATTGATAGTTTCCTCCTACAATCGGATGCACTGAATATTGTTGATGCTGTCAATGGTTTTAGTTATTTTGCCTCTTTAGATAATGTTATTTCTGATTGTAAATGTTTGCTAGAGATATTTTCTTCTGCTGCTGTAATGTTTGTTAACATGGATTGTTTAAAGGAGACTCATCATATGGTTGGTGTTGGTAGGACTAGGGGTGGCAAACGGACATGTCCGCCCCGTTTAGACCCGTCCCGCAAAAGCCCGCAAGAAAATGGGGCGGGGCGATCAAAATTAAGGTTGCGGGCCTAAAACCTAAGCTTCCTCGCAAAAAAAGTGAGGGTGGGACGGGGAAAGCCCGCGGGCATTACACTTTTTAAGCCTAAAAATGTAAATATTTAAATAAATATGCATGCCCGCAAAAGCCCCGACGTAAATGGGGCGGGGCGGACACTTTAGAGGGTGAGGGCCTAAATCCTTGGCCCACCCCGCACTAAAGTGCGGGCAAAACAGGCATGCCCAACGGGCTGGACCCGTTTTACCACCCCTGTAGGACCATGGGTACTAGGACCTGGTCAAGAACCGTACTTTTGGGATGTATTGCCAATTTGGCTTTGAAATAATGAAATCCCTTTTCTATAAAAAAAAAAAAAAGAAAAAAAAAGAGAAGAGTAACATGAAAAGTTGAATATTTTGGTTTTCAAACAGAAAAATAAAAATTAAAAAAACAAAAGAACTGATACTTCTAATTCAAACCAAAGTTACTTACATAAACAGACTAAAATAATTCACTACATATAATAAAATAAAAATTCATTTTCTATTATTTATTTATTTAAAGTAAGCTTAGTGCCATAATTAGATTCTCACATTCATAACAACCATGTTCTTATCTAAGTTATCTTACACATTCAATTTTTTTTCTTCTTTTCATTTTCATATGAAACAAAATTGGAAGAGAATATTTTCAAGAAATGTTTACATGGAACAACTCTACACTACCCAAGTTAATATTTAATTTATAAAAAAAAAAGTTAAATAAAAATTACACTTTGAAATTAAAGAAAAATTATTTTCCACATGATTTATGATCATACAACAGTAGCTATGCTACTGTATCTTTGTCTTGTTCTATCAGTCTCAGATGAAAGACCTTGCTGTTCCATACTCTTTCTCTTGTTATTATTGTTGTTTTGTTGTAGTGATTGTTGCTGTTGATCAATAGTTGAATGTGCTTGTAACTGTGATTCTGATTCTAATTCTGATTCTGAATGTGAATATTGAGATTTTGGTGTTTCTTGTTGCAGAAGGATTTCTGAGTTTTCAATCTTTTCTTCTGTTTCATTTCTTGGATCTTTCAATTTGTTCTTCTTCATGTGAGGTTTAAGTCTATTCAAATCTGATAGCCTCACAGGCTTCAAGAAAAATTCTTCTGCTCCTTCCTCTAAGCATCTGTTACAATCATTTTCACAGATTCATCAGAATTTTACTTTTCAAAAAATTAACAAAATTATTCATCAGTCATAATCTGATGTCTCTGCTCAACTATGAACTGACTTAACGATTAACGAGATTATTAATAAAAAATCGAGGTATAAAAAAAATAAAATGTCCAAAGTGGAAAAAGATAGAAAAATATTGAAAAAAATGTAGTGAGATTTTTGTTACCTATTAATCCTTGAAGGCACATTTTCAGATGACATAATAACTACTGGTATGTTTCTCAATGATGATGATTCCTGAAATATCACACAGAAAGAATCCAACAAAATTGTAAGTGTTTGGTTTCAGGTGGAATAAATGTTGAACAGAATTTTTCAAATATTCTCAAACAGTTTCTTCACTCAAAACAAATCTAGTCACTATTTACTAAAAATAGATCCTTTTTTAAAACACAATCTTTTGATGACTTATTGAACCTGATTTGTTTTGGGTGGAAAATTGAAAAAGTATTCAAAAGAAAAATATTCCAAAAATAATAAAACTACCCCAAATTTGAATGAATGCTTAATTTTAGTATTTTTTTTCATAATTATCGCGTTCTTATAGAATGGATTGAGAAATTCTTATAAGCAAATTCTACCTTGATTTTCTTAAGCAAATCATAGCCTGTCATTCCGGGCATACAATAATCTGTTATAACAAGATTAACTTCCACTTCCTGTAACAAACAAAAATTCAAGAAATTTTAGAATAAAAATATAAAAACAAACTATTATCTCTAATTTTTAATATAAGAAAAATTTTACTTTTTAGATTCATCGAAGAATCAATGTATTCGGAGTATAAGTCCAGATATATTGATTTTTCAATGAATCTGAAATTTTTTTTTCTTATATTAATGGTTAAAAACATTTTAATTTTTCAGACATTTTTTGAGTTGAACAAGAAAACCATACCTGATGATTGTTAGGAAAGACAGATGGTGTGTTTGGGTTGGTATGATGATTCTGATCATGTTGACAAAGACCTAAGAACTCTAAAGCCTTGCTACCAGAATCAACGGTAGTAACTGTGATTGAGAAAAGAGAAAGATGATTAATAAAACAACATTAACATGTTATGTTACATAGTAGTTGGTTGGTTTTTGAGATTGATTATTACCTTGATAAGAAGAGGTTTTGAGGAGTCTTTCAATGAGTTTTCTATCTATGATACTATCATCAACAGCCAAAACATGAAACTGTGATTCAGTTGCAGCCATACCCATTTTGGAAGAAAAAGGAGTAATGAAATGAAAGTAAGATGGTTTGTTTATGAGAGGAAGATGAGATTGAAAAATGAGCTTTGTAGAGAAATAAGACCCACCAAAATCCACATCCCACAAAGCAAGATCCGACCAGATTTCATCCAAAATCTTGAAAATTTTGTAAAATTGATCTTGAATTACATGGCAAGCAATGCAAAATAATTATAACATATATAATATGGATATCAATCAATAAAATAATCAAGTGAATATTTTTATAGGATGTTGAGAGTGGTGGTGAGTGGTCACCATTATTTTTATATATATAAAGTCTAAATGTTAGGGTGAAAAAATTATAAAGTTGAGGTAAAATCTAATAAAAATTGAAGAAATGATAAGAGATCTCTTTCAGTTTAATCAGAGATTCAGATATATCGATGTTAAATTTATTTTAAGAAAGATTTATAATACATTGTGATTTTTTTCGACGTTTAGGATTTATCTTTACAGTTGCGTGCAGAGGATATTCGATTTATAGAAATGAAATAAAAAGCAAAAGTGGAAGAGAGAGAAAGTGGGGTCCAAGAAAATCGTTTGAAGAGATACAGGTGATGTAAGCAATGTGGCCTTAGGTGTGAAATCATGTGGAGCTTACCATATCTTAGGCAGGTGGGGAAGAGTGGTGTCAAAGAGAGGCCAATTTCTTTTGATTCTCTTTTGAGATTTGCTTCCCATGCCCATGACCCATGACCCATGACCAACCATCCATGTATGTTCTCATCATTCATGCATATTTCATGCCATCAAAATTCATATATCCACTTATTTTTTCCACTAACCTTATGGGGGGTCATGCTCTTTTAACTTATGGTCGACTTCATCATGTCTATTTCTCATCTTTGATTCTTTTCAAAAAGGAAAAAGAATAAAAGTCTTCCTAACATTCATTTTTCAAATTTTGTGTTTGTTATTTATTATGTGCTTGAATAACTCTTGTTTTTCTTCTTTCAAACATGTAATCATCTAATGATTTGTCTCTATTTCTTTTACTTTTTTAAATATTGAAGAAAATATATATATCAATTTAGTTTTTAAAGTATCATCTATTTTTCAATTTAATTATTAGACTTTATGAATATAAGAAGATATTGTTTAATAAAAATATAGTAAATAGTTGATAAATATGTCTTGTCATGCATAGTTGTAAAATATAACAATTTTGTTTTGATTTTGAACTATATTTGTTATTAAAACATTGAGATAAATAGTAAAAGATGCATTGAACTTTTGATAGGGTGATGCAATGGTAAATTTGTAAGATTAACACTTTAATGTTTAAATTAGTAAAAGAATTCAAGTGATGAAAGAGTAAAAATGAATATAATTATTTGAGAATAACGCTTCTTTTTCTTTATATATTTGAGAGTGATTTAAATGTTATATGATAGACGCGATATGTTATGCGGATAATCGTTCGATTAATCTGGACGGTGAATGATTTATTAAGGGGATGAATTGTCTATTTTAATTGAGAAATAGATCAATGATGGATATTTTATAAATTTAGATCGAAATATCAAAATATTAAGGATTTAATTAAATTTTAAACTTTTTTCTATTTAATGATTTATTATATTTATATAAAAATCAATAATTTATTTATATTAATTAATATATAAATATAAATAAAATTTATCTTCAAAAATTGAATTTTAGATAACTATTTATATTCTCTTAACTCAAATAAGAAAGGATGGAAAAATGAAAATAGAGTAATATTTTAGACATTAAATTTAATTATTATTTGAATGTAATTATTATTGTTGAATGTTAGTGGAACATAGCAAATTGCATGATGTAACTTAGGTCTACCACAGTCAAAGGACTCAATGACCTTCCACAACTTATTAGTTGAATTAAGTAGAAATCTATTTAACACACTTTAGAAACATTTATGATGTTTACAAATTAAAATACAAATATTGTATCTAATATCAGATATGTTTCTCTATTTTTGCACCTTCTTTTTTACAAGTTATAACTTTCAAAAATGCTAAATTTGACATTAAAATTTTGAGGCTCAACAATAATTTCCTTTTAAAAATAGTTGACAATTGTTTGTTATACACTATTATAAAAGAGAGCATAAATTTGAAATCTATTGAACTATTTTTGATAGTGAGAATCAAACTCAAGAGAGAAAACATACATAGGACATATATGAGAAAATGAAAAAGTGAAAAATGCACTAATTAGTGGTCCAATATTTACCAAAGTCTTCTAGTGTCTTTTCTCTCTTTTTATTTTCTCGCATCAATTATGCAATTTTGTTTTACTTTCCTTAATTCATGTCAATTTTCAATCTAAGTGTCAAATGTTCATACACATTTTTGATTATATTCAACTTGAATATTTATAGAATATTCATCATTGATATATTTGACTCTAGAAGAATGACCCCTAGCTCATGTGTATTTATTTTATACCACAAATATTGGGAAATGATTTACATATTGAAAAAATATATACTATTAATTAAAATGATATATCAACAATCATTTTTGTAAAATTTCAAGTAAATTTAAATTTTGTCTCTTATAATTTCGTTTGATGATCATAATAATATAGAAATAAGAGATAGATAATAATAAAAATATGATATAAACAAGATAAAAACTTGTTGATGTACATAGTAGGATAATATTAAGTTTTTGGTTCACACCACTAGTTAAATAATAAAATTGTCTTTATGACAAAACAATTTCTTAAAAAAGTTATATTAAATTTGTTTAAAAAATATTCAGATTTTTATATGATAATATTAATAATAATAATAATAATAATAATAATAATAAATATTTAAATATTTAAATTGTGATTGCAGTCAAACAATTTCTTCATTGTGAATCAAGCTGCTTACTTTTTAAATTCCTCAGGATCACTATTGGAGATAACCACCATCGTATTTCTTTTTGGGAACCAATAATATCTTGCTTGAGGAAAAGACTATCTAGATGGAATGGTCAAAACCTATCTATAGGAAGTAGAGTCACCATTATCAATTCAGTCATTGCCAACCTTCTGATTCATCACATGGCGTTATTCAAAATGCCTAAGAAAATTGTGAAGGATATAATTGTTATCCAAAGGCGGTTCCTATGGGTTGGAGCTTCGAATAAATTTTTTACTTTGTGGGTAAGTTAGAGCAATGTTTGTAAACCAAGAAATTGTGGAGGGCTCTGTGTGAAACATGTTGGTCGGTTCAATAGAGCATTACTTGCGAAGTGGCTTTGGAGATTATCTTGCACCGATAAGGAATTATTGAAGCCTTTTCTTGTGAGGTATACGGTAACTTGAGTATTAAAGTTCAGCTATATCCAGAAATTGGAAGCTTAGGCTCTGACTTCTTATGGATGAAGGATGTCTTATCCATTTCTCGTTCGTGTATGGTTGAGCAGTTTCGCAATTTAATGGTAAGTTCGGTGGGTGGCGGAGACAATACAACTTTTTGGCAATCTAATTGGATTGCTAATGAACCGTTAAGAGGCTTATTCCCTCAATTTTTTGAGGGCTGCAGTTCTAAGATATGTGTTGTTAGTGAAATGAGTGTTTGGACCTAGGGTATGTAGCGATGGAACCTCTCTGTTTTAGTAGCAGCAAACAATATTGATTTGGAACATCAGTTTTAGGCTCTGCTGCACCTGATAGAAACCATGACACTGCAACAAAACTCGAGCAATGAGTGGTCTTGGAAGGAAAATGTTGATTTAGGTTTTTCAGTGAGGTCGTATTACAACATTATTAGTTCTCATGTGGGATTTTATGTCGTTGATGAAAACATTGCAACCGTTTTATCTTTGGTTTGGAAGACTTTGTATTCCTTTCAAAATTCAAGTCTTTGCTTGGAGATTGATTATTGATAGGCTCCCTACGAGAATGAACTTGGTTAAAAGGAAAATCATTGAAAACGCCCATGACAAGGTTTATATGTTCTGTTTTCGGTCAGAAGAATATGCTAACCACCTATTCTTTTATTGTGATAAAACTAAGAAGATTTGGAGAAGAATTTGCGAATGGGTGGATATTGATTATATTGTAGAATCGGACATATGTGTTCATGCTAACACTTGGAATTCGTCTGTTCATGGAAGTTGTAAGGAGAGTAAGGTTTTTTCGATTTGGGTATATATGTGTTGGAACATATGGAAGGGTAGAAACAATATTTTGTTTAATGATAGTTTTTGTAATGTAGACGACGTAGTTTTCAATACTATTGTTTCTTCTTGGAATGACTTGGTTTTGGGTAGTCCTTCTAGGTTGTTTTGTAGTTTGTATGATTGATACAAATCTCCTCTCGATTTCATGTAATTGATCTTCGGGTTGCCGGTTGTTGTTTGTTGGTGTGAGATTTCCTTAATCTCATTTTAATGAATTTTTGCTTATAAAAAAATGATAAACTCTAATTTTAATATGATTAAAAGTTTTATTGATCGAATCATGACATCCACTATTTTATTCACACATCAAATTTCATATTATTAGAGTACTCATAGTGAAGATGTGTATCGAGAAAATCTCAAGTTTAATATTGATTAGACATAATGTATAACAATAATTTATATAGAAATATGTCTCACCTTACTTGTAAATCAATTTTATTAAAAATAATTAGGTTAAAGTTTAATTCTAATATAAATATAACTTCATTAAATATTTAATTAAAATAAAATAAAAATAAAATAATTGTTGAGTCATCAATTTAGAGGTTCAACACGGGGGTATTTTTATATTTTAGGGTTATTATTTAAGAGCAATATATCTTTGTAAGAGAGACATTACATGCTCATTCAAAATCATAAGATGATAGATGTGTGTTCTTTTATTTATAACTGTGCAAATCTTCGTATTACTAAACAAAATGGACTTCTCCACACTACTTATATTTTTTATTCTCAACAATTATCTTATCATGTCTTTCATTCTAACCGCAATATAAATAAAATATTTGTACCACGGCCAGTTTTACTAAGGAATAATTGTTTGACGGATTAAAATTACGATCTCATCTCAAAAAGGTTAGTGCTAGGAATTTTATTTTCATAAATTTGTTTGGTAAGTTATTAACTAAGAATTTTTTGATTTTATTTTATTTATCACTTTAAATTTTAGAAAAATAAAAAAATATGTTAAAATAATATAGAAATTGATAGTTATAATTGATTATTTCTCATTCACATATAAAATTCTCATCCATAAATAAATACTTAAAATTACATCAATACATTATATTCCTTAAAATAAAAAGATAATTTGATATAATTTATTAAAACTTGAAATAAACATAACAACATAACATAGCATTCTCAACCTCACATTTTCAATACAATTTAAATCCATCAAACAAAATGAGTTAACCTAATAAGAAGGACAAAATACCAACAACCATTATAAAACCAGTTAGTGAAGCAAAGTAATGTTTGTATTATTGTTAGAGAAAATAAAGGCAAGATTTGAATGAAGGAGAGGGTCCTCCTTTCAATTTAACTTAAAGCCATAACCAAAGAACATCTTCACATGCATTATTCTATTCTATGTAACACAAACCAAAAAGTTCAAAGGTTTTTTAGTATGAGGAATAGCTGCCAGTGTTTAAATACTGTCAACTTGTTGAATTAATTATATGAAAACTACTTGTTCAATTAATTATCAAAAATGCATCAACAGTGTTTTTTGGTTACCACATTTATTGAGAAGATTTTGTGCCGGAGAGCAAATCCTATATGATAATGGCCATTCCAAAGCAGTAATGGATTTTAATTATTTTATATTAATATCTTGCGTAGTAGCAGTAGTAGTAGTTGCAAATGAAGTTTGACATTTCTTTTTTCTTTTTGAAAATTTATAATAACTAGGTCAACTTGTTAAATGTCTTCGGGTTATGCGAGGTCTACAAACGTGCATGATTTTTCAACCAAATATAAACATTGTACACTCGTTAAATGTTTCGAACAAATTACTATATTTTAAATATTTTGTTATATAATAAATTAGTTCTATAAGTTTGTGATTGTTTACTTTTATTTTAATCACATTCTGTAAATAAAAAACAAATAATATGTTTATTAAATACTCTATTTGGTACAAGTTGCATTTAAGTCATCCTATATGTTTGATTTTGTGTTTAAACTTAAGAGTTAATCAAATTATGGTTTGAGAGAAATGGCGAATTTGGAAGAATTCTAAGTGGAAAAATTTAAGTTTTGAATTTTGTTGTTCTCGGTCGAAGGTCCATTACAAAGGTTCAATTACACATTAGTTAAATTAAGATTATACATTATATAAAATTACTATACATGAGAATGAGATTTAAGTATATTTTATGATCTCCATTTTTATTATAGTTATTTTGGGTTTAGAGTCGTCATTAGATGTTGTAATGTTACTCTTGCTGGTACATCATGTGCTACCATGTCCGAGATCAACATAATCGATTCAAAAGTCATACGACATTGATCAACACTAATATTATTTCCACAACAGAATAATGACATCGTTGGTAAGAATTGACTCTTAATTCCCCAAAAATTCCACTGATAGATAATCCTCGATCCAAATTCAGATTTTTATCGTGACCACCAAGAGATGGAGATAGCCACCTCCTACGTCATAACGAAAAGCTATATTAAATATTTAGATTCCGTTCCACCTTAACTATCGATCATTGATGAGATCCGTACTGTGGTAGCATCAAGCGTAGATAAATCATTAGAGCGCCTCCTCCAAGCAACGATTAATACCATATGACAAAGCGAAGATCGGCTGGCGCTAAGATTTCTAGATTGCGAGAAGATAAATAAAACCCCAATCCCGGAGTCCCCATAAGTTATAACCGTCACCACACATTCTCACAAGATTCCTCGTAGACGACGCAAGTTCATGTAACGTCTTCAACGCTAACACACCCGAGAAATTAAGTCTTCATCAACTAGATATAATCCCGCACGATGGCTGAAATTGATTGACCTTCAAGGATTTAACTACTCTCCATTACGGAATGACATATCTGACACTATCACTAAGAGAAAACACAAGGAAGGTACCCCTTATCTCTTTGGTAATTTCACGTAAAATAGGCATATCACAGTAGTGAGAAAAACTAGTCGTAAGCAATACCGATAGGAAAGAGGCAAGGCATATCAGAGAAGTCATAGCCAAAAACCTATGTATTTCTTCAGCGGTGATTTATATGATGTATAACTTGATAAAATCCTACCATATATGTGAAGATATAGTCTAACCTCCCTTTCGAGCATACCATCAATTGAATGCCAAAGGATTGATAGAGACCAATGTCGGTCCCGAAGTGAAAGACACGAATTGGTACAGTCATGTCAGATCCACATATATATCAAGTTGATCTTTGTATAAAACGCTTGGGAAAATCCTATTCACAATCTGACTCAAGTAAAGTGGATAAATAAAACAATCTACCGCATGTCAGTTCCAATCATGAGCACTCACTCAGATGCGACCTAGCATGTATGTTCAGACATGATAAAAGTAGATGTAGATCATGAGAAAGTGATACAACCACAAAAACATTGTTCACCCACCGGTCCATCGAGCGGGGGCACGTATAACCAACCGACTTAGAGGTTGTAGCTGTAAAACCCCTACTTCCCGACTCAACAATTTAATCATAAAACATGTATAACAACATAAATATTCACCAAGTAGGATATTACTCACACAATTCAAAACACTTTGCGCCACATAATAATAAAATAACTTGCTTAATAACCAACAGAATCACAAAACACTTGGTATAAAAGCCTCAACAAAATTATAAGTTCAAAAAATGGTTCATCAAAGAATAAAAACAAACAAGAAGATACCCAACAAAACAAATATAAGACAACATGTTCCCCTCGTGTTACGTATCAGAGCGACTTCAACTATAGACCCAAACGACAAGTAACTAAAGAGGCACAACAATGTCCTCAATCTCAAGCTCCTAGTTAGGTACCTGATTATATGTACTTCAGAGGAACATATACGCAACAACATAGAAACGGGGTGAGAATACATTAAAATAATACATGATGCATAAACATTCAGGATAGATTCACACATATACTCAATTATTCACATCATCAGAAAACACACCAACTTCATGTATTCACACCTCACTACATCATAATCATTCAATCACAATTATTCAAAATAATGCAACAAATGACTCAACTCATGTTCGTCACAGTCCCCACTCTGAACCAGATTCACAACTCAACTCTATATGCATATGGTACCGACTCAACATTTGGTTCTTCCTACGAACAGGGTCCATATCTCTACTGATACGGAGCCCCCACTTTGAGCTCCAAGCCCTTACTCAAGGCTTGGTAAAAGTTATTAGCCCTCATTCTGAACTAGTGAACATGCCTCTTTAACAACAATGACACATATGATAAATGTAATACAAAAAGAAATATGACCCCACTCTAACTATACATAATAACTCAATATAACAAATACAATACATCCCACTCTGATTTTAAATAAATATATTTATTGCATTAATAATAACTTATATCCTCATTAGCACTGACAGAGTTCTTAACCACATTATCAAACTTGTTACTCAAATTGTTCTCCATGATGTTCTGCATTATATTGGAAAAATAGAGTTCTTCAACTTCCTTATTTAAGTACCTATTGAGAGATGCAATATACTCATCCATTTAATATAGTTTGAACTTTAGAAAAATTGACAACCTTGGACTTAATCTAACGGTTCCACAAATTGAAAGGAAATCATAGATACTCCCATCTTCATAAGTAAATATCATAGAGTTTCTTGATTCGATAGTAGCACCTTTCTCCATATAATAATTCTCTTTAATATCGACAAAATTATCCTTTGGAATAGAAAATCTATTCTCTTTGATCTTTGTAGCACATACCATAAGAATGCTCTCATTCTTACTTATCATTCCTTCATTCAGATTCTGGTCATTGTTATCCTTACCACCATCCTTATCTCTGGTTGCATCAGTTTCAACATCATCATGAACTTGATCATCATTCTCCTTATGCATTTGGGACTTTGTCAATATGTTGGACAAAATTCCTGGCACATCGTCATCACCATCTGGAGTATTCAATCTAGTTTCACGAGAGTTTTCTCCAAAAGACATTAGGCTGACATGATGATTTACAAAGGATACAAACCTGAATGGAACCTCACTCATACTTACACCAGTTGCTAGCTCAGATATATTGGATACATGCACATTGGGACTGGACATCAACACACCAGTTTCTGCTTCACCAAACATCATATCATGTTGTTGGTTATTCACACATCCAGACATATGAGAAGGATATATGTGATCTCCGTTTTTCTTCTTCAATTTCTTTTTCTTCCTCTTCTTCTTAATCAATGTGGGTTGTTCAAAATTGGGAGGACATCTAACGTGACCAACCTTCCCTTTAACGATTCAATTCACATGAGATAATTTGGACTTCTGAGAAAGATGTTGAGATATATTGTATGGCATCTTGGTTGTTCTTTCTTCTTCATACATAATGACTTTATCAATCTTGAGGTTTTACAAACCATTGAAGTCTTTCTCATATATGACCTTCTTCATAAGAACTTTTTTACCTTTGTTTTTGATTTTTTCCAGACTTGTTGAAGTTCATATTCCACCTTTGATCACACAGTTGGTTAATATTTCTAGATAAGACTTTTCTTAGTAGAATCTCTTTTTGACCAGGATTAACCAATTTCCTTGACTCCTTGATTCTTCCCTTTTCTCAATTTCAATGAGTTGTCTTAACTTTAGCCATTTTCCTGGAACTTTACGTATTAAATTACCAACCTTTACTTGAGGAACTTATGTTCTCTGTGTTAGCTATGGAGACAGTTGATGTAGCATTGGGTTTCCACTTCTTCTTTGAATGGACTTGCTTGCGTCCCCTGATCTTTAACTTAAGCCATGTGAAACAATAAGGCCTTGTATGCTCATATTTACCACAATGGTAACATATCAGAGGTTGTTTCTTGTTGTTATGAGGTGACACATGTTGAGCACGATGATGTAAGATGTGATCCAACCTCGGAACCCGAGTCTTTTCTTTAATAATAACAACCTTCATTAGGATAATCTTCAGGTTTTTTTCTTTCATGCCCATCCCAACATTGATTCCCTTTACATTTTTGGACTAACTCACTAAACTTTACTTTTTCATCAAGTAAATTTGAACTCTTTATCAAATTACTTTCAGAATGAGATATGTTTTGTAGTTGGGAGCTTAGTGATGAAATATCCTTCTCTACACATGTGATGGTTGAGGTAAGTTTCTTTGTTTCCCCATGAAGCACTTATATGGTTTTCTTCTAATTATCTAGGGTTAAACATGCTTCTTCCCATTTGGATAGTAGAAGCATGCATGATGTATTAATATCTTCTTCAGATAAGTCTTCAGTGTTGGATTCACTACCAAATTCACATCGATCGGAATAAGTCATCCCAATGTTTTCTGTTTCTTCATCACTTTCAGAATCAGACCACGTGGCGGAAAGTACCTTTTCTGTTTCTTTAGAAATTTTTGACATTCTGCTTTAATTTTTCCAAATCTTTCACACCCAAAGCATTCAGTACCCTTGTCATAATTAGGTTTGTTTCACTCCTACCTTTGATTTGGGGACTGATGTCAGACCGTTTGTCTTGGACATTTTTCCTCCATTTTTTGTTTAGATATTTCAAGGAATTCTTGAACATTTTACTCAGGAGAGCTATATCATCTAACAAGTTCTCTTATATATATCCCTTTAACTTTCTTCAGTATTGGACACAAAGGTTATCCCTTTGTTCTTGTTTTCATACCTTTTATTGATGGACATCTCAAAGGTTTGCATGGAACCAGTGAGTTCATCAACCCTTATACTAATTAAGTCTCGAGCTTCTTTAATATCATGCATTTTCATATCAAACCTATTAGGTAATGATCTGAGAATTTTGCTGGTAAGCTTCTTTTTAAACATCTTTTCTCATAAGGAAAAAGAGGTGTTGATAATATCACACAATTTAATATGGAATTCATATATTGATTCTTCTTCATTCATCCTCGTATTCTCAAATTAGTAGTAAATAGTTGCAACTTTGACATACAAACTTTGGATGTGCCATCATGCGTAGTTTTGAGAATATTACATACTTCCTTAGCTTCAAAACATGTATTGACCAATTTGAACATGTTCATGTCTACACCATTGAAGCTATCATTCAAAACCTTGGAGTTTCCAAGAGCTTCTTCATCTTTAACATCAGTTTATTCAACTTCTGGTTATAAGTTCATAGTTCCATCTTTAGAAATGAGCATTGGATGTTTCAATCCTTTTATCACAGTTTTCCATGCTTTGTTTCCCATGGGTTTGAGAAAGATCGCCATCATTTCCTTCCAATAATCATAATTGGTGCCATTGAAGATATCATTCAAAACCTTGGAGTTTCCAAGATCTTCTTCATATTTAACATCAGTCCATTCAACTTCTGGTTATAAGTTCATAGTTCTATCTTTAGAAATGAGCATTGGATGTTTCCATCCTTTTATCACAGCTTTCCATGCTTTGTGTCCCATGGATTTGAGAAAGATCGCCATCATTTCCTTCCAATAATCATAATTGGTGCCATCCATGATAGGTGGTTTGTTGAGTGGTCATCCATATTTCATTGGGTTCATTTGAGAAGAATTTATCTTTCTTGGAGCTCAGACAATAGGCTAGGGGAAATCAAGTATGATTCTAAATTCAATTTTATCCAGATTTGATAAAATCCTAAATTTTTTATTTTTGCATTTTCTTATCAGATTTTTGTGCCTCTAAAAACTTATTTGTTGAATGATATAGTTTTTCTTCAATATCTTTTCTATTTACTTTTTTTATTAATGAGAAAAAGAGGAGTAGATATTGAAGTGTTTAAACACCTGAAATTCGATAATTATTATTCTTGTTTAAATTCTTATGATTTATTATTGTGCTTTAAAATGTTCAAATTTAATTTAGATGGATAAGACTTAGTGGTGGCTTACAAACCTCACCCTATGGACTGTTAAACTCTTAGTGAGCTTACAAACCTATGATCCAGAAGTCATCTTGTTAATTAAATTAACAACCATCATGTTTAAATATTTATGTTTACCATCATAAAAAGGGGGATATTGCTAGACAAAATTGGTTTGTCCCATATCCCTTAGCTTATGATGATAACAAATTACATAAAGAACAAATGGGTATACTAATATTTGTTCAAGTGTGTAGGACCATAGACTAAAATTTCATGATCAATCCAAGTATTGGTTCTAAGTATCAACATATAAAGAGAAGCTTAAAGACCAAAATATGATGGATCATAAGTTGAAGACCTGACTCTAATGAAGTTAACTTCTGAAGAGGTCCATGTCTGAAGGTTAGAGTATGAAGAAGTCAACCATTGAAGACCAGACTTTGAAGAAGTATGCTTCTGATGATCAGAACCCGGGCAACTCAAAGCACAAAGACCAAGATGACTCTGATAAGTCACTGTCAACTTCTAATCCTACTTTGTCACTTGAATGCCTAAGCTCTATTTTCTTCATAGATTCAGCTGAAATGAAACTGATAATTCCTCTTCTAGCAATGGAGTTTCAGACAAGCTTTCAACGTCAGTATCCATTTGAAGAAACATATCAACGTCTTTATTCAAGATTCTTAAGAACTCATTTGTTTTGTATCATCAATAACTCTTTTCCTTATCTATTCAAGGAGATGAAGAATTGAAGAATAAACACACTAATTGACACTAAAAAAGAAGTTACTATGCCAAAATAAATCACAAGTCAAACTTAGGATTTCTTATCCTTATATATTAGAAATTCCAAAGTCTTAAAAGAGTCTATTTACATTCTATTCTTTCTATACCTATGATTGTATATCAAGTGTGTTACCCTAAACAATCATTTATATGTTAGATAGATAATTAGAAGTCTCTTACTAAATGTTTGAGCATTTGAAGTCTCTTGCTTATGTGTTTGAGCACATAAGCATCTTACTTATGGTATTAAGCATTAGAAGTCTCTTGCTTATATACTTTAGCATACAAGTCTCTTACATAAGTATTTAAGCATTGGAAGTCTCTTGCTTGTGTGCTTGAGCAAATTTAAATCTTGTGTGATTATAGTGAAAATCTCTTGTAAGTACAAGGGGATTGGATTACTCTCAAGATTTGAGAGGAACACAGATAACTCTATGTGACTCTTTTCTTTCTTGCATTTCATATATGTTGCCTTCCTCTGATTGACTCAAATTCTATACTCTGTGTTTAGAATCTGACCAAGAGTTTTAAAAAGAAATAAATTTTTAATACAATTCAACCCCTTCTTCTATTTTTCTCACAATCAAGTTCAACATTATTTGATTTTATGACCATTATAGAATTTAGGTTATAAAACATACATGACTTATTATTTGTTGTATACCCAATGAATACACATTCATAGGCTATAATAGTGAGTTCAGCATGCTTTGGATCCAGAATGCTGACATAAGCCAAACAACTCAAAGTTTTAAAATAAGACAAGTTTGATTGTCTTTTCTTCAATATCTCATAAGGAGAAATCTTAATTTCAGACTTGGGAACTCTATTTAATACATACAAAACAGTCAATAAAATTTCCTCCACTAGTGAGATGCATCATCAGAATTCAACATAATTGTAATAACTAGTTTTATAAGAGTTATATTCCTACTTTCAACTTTACTATTCATACCAGAAGAATATGGTGCAATAGTTTCATGTATAATTCCATATTGTTTATAAAATTCATTAAATAAACTAGAATTATACTTAGTTTCCCATATCACTGCAAAACCTCTTAATTTTCTTACTAAATTGATTTTCAATTTCATTCACAAAACCTTAAATATATCAAGCGCTTCACTTTCATTCTCACTAAATTAATTTTCAATTTCATTCAAAAAAATATTAAACATGCTAATTTTACAAAAGTATAATTTGTAGTGATGGTGTACAAATCTACCCCATAGACTAACTAAACATTGCCTTATTTAAAAGAAACCATGAAACAAGGTTTTTTATACTCTCAAGGATGTAACACCCTTTCTACCCCATCACCGTTAAACAATTTAAATCATATATCAGAGTACAACTCGTTAAAAGGGCATCACATTTACTTCTTAAATCAAAAATCAAAACATCACATAGAGTCCTGTCCCGTAACACGGGTTCATAAAATCATGAAAACAACATAAATCTTTTCTTCATAGATATGCAGCGGAAAACAAATAAGTCATAAAATCATCCTTAGTAAAACAAAACTCATAACTCGTTCTAAAATAACATTTTATCCAAATACTTAACAAAATTCTCAAATAAAACTTAACATCTTAATCCAATTAAAACAAGAACATTCAAGCGAAGCTCATCCCGATGTTACTGGACACAGAGCATGACCCAACTTCGAACTAACTCGACGATTCACTATCTCCGAGTCACGCACGCACCGAGCTAACCTTGATTATATGTAGGATGGCATAATAGAGCATCACCAGAAAGCAGGCAGGGTGAGTAAATTCACATTCCATAATATAATATAGAAATAAGAATTTAAAACAAAACAACAACAACAATTCATTTGCAGCTCATTTATACATATCATCATCATTATCACATCATAGAAATATTTCTCATGCTCATTTATTACACACCATCAAATACGTCTCATCATTACATAAAACATCAATGCACTTATGCTATGTCATTTAGAATGAAATGGAACCTCTTACTAATGCATATGGTACCAAAACACCCTCATGTGATGGACATTGGGCCATCAACCCTCCCCTAAGGGAGAATATCATAAATATCATATCACTTCAATCCACACAATTGGATTGAAGATACCATTGGACCGAAGTCCCCTCATAATTTCAATGCCATGAATGCATGACGCAATATACATACATCATTCTCAAAACATCATAACATTGAATCCGCATTCATTATTAATCAATTAATCCTCATACTCATTCATAACATCAAATACATACTCATGGGACATCATATAACACACTCATCCTACATCATACCTCTATATCATGAAAATCATACATCATAACTCGAAGAAAATCAAATAATTTATTGTTCATCACTTAATTATTAACTCTACTCATATACCCTCCAAGACACATCATTTGACAACTTCACAACGTCATAGCAACCTAGAGCATACTACCTTAAAAACAGTTTTCAAAATTAAAATATTTTTCCAAGTTTTCCAGGGCTCGCTAAGCAAGACATCACGCTCGCTAAGTGCCCAACTCTCTGACTCTTCTCGCTAAGCGAGCTTCACAATTCTGCAGAATTTTTCTGCGATTTCCGCCTCCTCCCTTCTGCGACAAAACCCATCCAAAACCCACAATGCAACAACATTACATCAGAAAACCTCATTAACATCAATATTCATCATAATAACCTCATCTACATCATGTACGTCATTATATCCATCAAAATCATCATGAATTCATCATCAACCACACAAAATCATAAAATCAAAACCCTATTCCCTAACCTACACCACAAAACCCCCAATTCCATTCCCACACTAAATTATCGAAAGGAAAATACTCCCCATACCTTAATTTATGTAAGCTTTAGATAAACTCTTCACAATTCTTTCCAAACTTCAAGCCCTAGCTTTTTCCTTCTTCTCCAGATCCTTTTCCCAAAAGTGAGATCGTTCTAAATGATCGTTCTCTCCAACTTTTCCCTCTTTTGTCACTCTTGCCCCTAGGACCTCTTTTATTCTTTCCCCTCAAAACACTCACTTATCCTCAACCAAAAGACAACAATGCCCTTATCCTCTAATTCCTTTTATTTTATTTTATTAATCTCGAATAATACACTAAACCCCATAAACTTAATTATTCTAATATTATTAAAATAATAAGCTAACCTCAAAACTTCACAAAACATCAAATAACCTCATAAACATAAAAAAAATTCACAAGAAAACACATACACATAATTAAAATCGACTTTGGGGTGTTACAACTCTCCCCCACTTAAGAATTTTCGTCCTCGAGAATGTACCTGAAGCAAACAGCATCAGATACGACTCTTTCATCTGATCCTCTCGCTCCCAAGTCCAACTATCACTGGCTGGTCCACCCCACAATACCTTCACTAAGGAAATATCTTTACCTCTCAACCGCTTAATTTCTCTTCCATCTATTTGCACTGGCAAAACCTCTATAGTCAAATTATCTCTTACTCGATCATCATCCATCTAAATCACATGCGATGGATCTGCAATATACTTCCTCAACTGGGACACATGAAACACATCATGCAAATTTGCAAGTGACGGTGGTAATGCAATCTGATATGCCACCTCTTTGACCCTCTATGAAATCTGATACGGTCCAATGAAACATGGAGTGAGCTTTCTGGACTTCAGAGCTCGCCTAACATCAGTCACTGGAGTAACCCTCAAGAACACATGATCTCCTTCTTGAAATTCAAGTGCTTTCCTCCTCTTATCATGATAACTCTTTTGATGACTTTGAGAAGTCTTCATCCTCTCCTGAATCATCTTAATCTTTTCGGAGAAATCTTGCACAATCTTAGGTCCGAGCACATCGCTCTCGCCTGACTCATTCCAACACAATGGAGTCCTACACCGCCTCACATATAATGCTTCATACGGAGCCATACCAACGCTCGCATGAAAAATATTGTAATAAGTAAACTCAATCAATGGAAAATGATTATCCCACGCACCTCCATGATCCAACACACAAGCCCTCAACAAATCCTCTAAGGATTGGATAGTCCGTTCTGTCTGACAGTTCATCTGTGGATGATAAGCATAACTCATCCTCAACTTAGTTCCCAAAGCATCTTGCAAACTCTTCCAAAATATTGATGTAAACCACAGATCTCTATCCGACGTAATACTCGATGGTATCCCATGCAACTTCACAATTTCATCAATATACATCTCTGTTAGCTACGACATGGAATGATTAATCTTCATTGGCAATAAATGCGCCGACTTAGTTAATTGGTCTACAATCACCCAAATGGAATCATTTTCCTTCACCGCCTTCGGCAAACCTGTCACAAAATCCATATAAATGTTATCCCATTTCCATTCCAGAATACTCAACGGTTACATCATACCTAAAGGCTTTTGATGTTCAACTTTTGAATCCTAGAAGACTAGACAAGCGTACACAAACTCTACAACATCTCTCTTCATACTCGGCCACCAAAACAGATTTTGCAAGTCATGATAAATCTTAGTCGCACCAGGATGAATACTCAACCTACTTTGGTGCCCTTCCTCTAGAATACTCTTCTTCAATTATGGGATATCAGGAACACACACACGATCTCAAAACCTGATCATACCATTTTCATCAACACGGAACTCCTTCGTTACCTTGGTTAATCAAATCCATCTTATCAACTAGCTTTAAGTCGAATTGTTGTCCTAAACAGATCTCTTCCACAATTTCATTAGTCAATTTTAGCATACCTAGTTTCACACTCTCAGACGTAGTTTCACACAACAAACTCACGTCTCTGAATTGCTCAATCATCTCAAGTTCTCTCACCATCATCGTCGACATATGTAAAGTCTTCCTACTCAAAGCATCTACAACTACATTAGCTTTTCCAGGGTGGTAACTCAAATCAAAATCAAAATCCTTCAACATCTCTAACCACTTTCTCTTCCTCATGTTGAGTTCTTTTTGATCAAAAAAGTATTTCAAACTCTTATGATTGCTGAACACCTCAAACCTCGATCCAAACAGATAGTGTCTCCAAATCTTTAACATAAAAACCACGGCTGCTAACACTAAGTCATGGGTTGGATAAGTCCTCTCATGAACATGTAACTGTCTAGAAGCATAGGCAACTACTTGACCATTCTGCATCAAAACACCACCAAGACCCATCTTCGAAGCATCACAATACACCATAAAAGATTCATTTGGATTCGGAAAAATCAAAACTGGAGCAATGGTCAACCTCTTCTTCAACTCAACAAAACTTTTCTCGTAAGCAACATCCCACACATAAGCCTGACCCTTTCGAGTCAACTGCGTCAAAGGCAAAGGCAACTTAGAAAAGCCTTCTATAAACTTGCGGTAAATAACCGGCTAAACCAAGAAAGCTTCTGACATCGGTAGCAGACTTCAGAGTATCCCAATTCAACACAATATCAATCTTTGAAGGATCCACATAAATTCCACCACTAGAAATCACATGGCCAAGGAAACTTACTTCCTTCAACCAGAACTCACACTTAGACAATTTAGCATAAAGCTTCTTCTTTCTCAACACATGTAATTCAATCCTCAAATGCCCATCATGTTTTTCTTCTTACTTTGAATAAATCAGAATGTCATCAATAAAAACCACCACAAATGTATCCAAATACTCATGAAAAGTCCGGTTCATATACTCCATGAATACACCAGGTCCATTGGATACACTAAAAGGCATCATAGTATATTCATAGTGACCATATCTCATTCTGAATGCTATCTTCGGAATATCATCTGCTTTAACTTGAATCTAATAATAACCCGACCTCAAATCAATCTTGCTAAAAATGCAAGCTCCCACCAACTGATCCACCAAATCATCAATCCTCGAAAATGGATATTTATTCTTGATATTTACCTTATTCAATTGTCGATAATCGACACACAACCTCATACTACCATCCTTCTTCTTAACCAACAACACAGGAGCACCCACGGAACACTCGGACGAACAAACTTCTTTTCAAGAATTTTTTTCAAGTTGTTTCTTCAACTCACTCAGCTCTAAAGCTGACATTTGATAAGGAGCCATCAACACTGGACTAATACCCGATACTAAATCCACAAAAAACTCTACTTCATGCTCCAGTGGTAAATCACTAATGTCATCCGGAAACACATCAAGAAATTCGCGGACAACAGGTAATTCAACACCCACTTGTTCACGGTCAACTTCTAACGCCGCAAACAAATCAAGCATTTGGGCTTCATCTGCTAGAAGTTTATCCACTTGCTTCGTAGAAAGGAATATCATCTCCCCACACTCACTAAATCCTGGAAACTCCGCCGTCTTTGCATAGCAGTTGATATGCACAAAGTTAAATTCTAAACAATTCATCCCCAACATAACATCCATATGGCACAAAGTCAAACACACTAAATCCATCAAGAAATCCTTACCATAAATGGTCAAAGGACACTTCAAACACACACGGTTAGTCGTAACTAGATCGTCAGCAGGCATTTCAATCAACATATTACCATTCATAATAGTCAAAGAAAAATTCAACCTGGTCGCACACTCAATCGAAATAAACGAATGAGTAGCTCCAGTATCAATTATAGCAACCAATTCAACATCATTAATAAAACAAGTACCTCTAATCAAGTTGTTCTTCTTCTAATCATCTGAGCCACTCAAGGCGAACACTCTACCAGTAGTCTGAGCCGCAGTAGCAACTTTCTTCAGTTTCTAGCACTGACTACTGATATGCCCTTCTTCGCCGCAATTAAAATAAGTTGGTTCAGCACTCGTACACTCATTCTTCATATGGTCCTTCTTACCACACTTATAACATCTTACCACAATAGCAGTACACACATCAGATTTGTGACCTGCTTCGCCACACTTATAGCACTTGAGAGGAGTAGAACCCGCTCCCCCACTTGGCATCTTCCCATTATTACCCTTATGCTTCCCATTGTCACTTGGAGTCACATATGCTTCCCTCGGAACTGACCTTTGTCTCTCTTCTCACTCATTTGCTTATAGTGAGCAGATCGAGCTCGACTATCCTTATCATAGATCTTACTCTTATCCACAAGCTCAACATACATACGGATTTGCTGACAACCAATCGCTTGCTTGATTTCCGGTCTCAGCCTATTCTCAAACTTCAAACACTTGGACAACTCAAGATCATCACAATTGTAGTGAGGACAAAACTTCACCAACCTCTCGAACTTGGCAACATACTTTGCCACCGTCATGTTCCCCTACTTCAGTTCCAAGAACTCTACCTCTTTCTTGCCACGAGCGTCTTTAGGAAAGTACTTGCTAAAAAATTCTCTCCTGAACACAATCCAAGTAACGGCATTCCCATCCCCTTCCAATCTCTTATAGGTATTATCCCACCAATCCTCATCCTCTTTGTCCAGCATATGGGTGTCAAACTGCACCTTCTAAGTATCGGAGCACGCCATAGTCCTGAAAATATTCTCAATCTCCGTCAACCACTTATTCGCGTTCTCTGGATCATGAGAACCCTCAAACTTAGGCGGATTATTCCTCTGAAAAACCCCCAAGGCATGAAATTTATCTTGAACGTTGTTCTGCGCCGTAGCATGAGCAAGTGCGGCTACCGCATCCGTAAGAGCACGATTCGAAGTCATTCTACAAATCACCAACAACATCAGAAAACAACTTAACCTCAAAACACTCATACTCAAAAATCAACACGACTGACAATGACACGACACGACCGACAGACCTACCTGCTCTAATACCACTAATGTAACACCCTTTCTACCCCATCACAATTAAACAATTTAAATCATATATCAGAGTACAACTCGTTAAAAGGGCATCACATTTACTTCTTAAATAAAAAAATCAAAATATCACATAGAGTCCTGTCCCGTAACACGGGTTCATAAAATCATGAAAACAACATAAATTTTTTCTTCATACATATGCAGTGGAAAACAAATAAGTCATAAAATCATCCTTAATAAAACAAAACTCACAACTCGTTCTAAAATAACATTTTATCCAAATACTTAACAAAATACTCAAATTAAACTTAACATCTTAATCCAATTAAAACAAGAACATTCAAGCGAAACCCATGCTGATGTTACTGGACACAGAGCAGGATGGCATAATAGACCATCACCAGAAGGCATGCAGGGCGAGTAAATTCACATTTCATAATATAATAAAGAAATAATATTTTAAAACAAAAACAAAAACAACAATTCATTTGCAACTCATTTGTACATATCATCATCATCATCACGTCATAGAAATATTCAACATGCTCATTTATTACACATCATCAAATACATATCATCATTACACAAAACATCAATGCACTCACGCTATGTCATTTAGAATGAAATGCAACCTCTTACTAATGCATGTGGTACCGAAACATCCTCATGTGATGGACATTGGGCCATCAACCCTCCCCTAAGGGAGCACATCATAAACATCATATCACTTCAATCCACACAATGGGATTGAAGCTACCATTTGTAAACACCCCAAATTTACCCTCTCTTTTTCCTCACACTTTGGCTTGTGATCCTTCATATTTCATTTTATAAGCATAGCATCTCACACTGCATAGTTATTTCACTGCATAAGTTGCATAACTAGGGTTTGTGATCAAATGAATATTAGAAGTGGTTTGAGCTATCTAAAAGGCCATGAAGCATGCCAATAGGGTCCATGAGTGTTCTATGATCATATTATACCTCCAAGTTTGCTTTAAGGTCACAAAATCTTAGAGGATTGCACAGCTACCTAGGAAGGCTTAGGGTTTCCTACACAGATGACCAGAAATTAGGGCTTTGGATTTGAGGCCCTTACACTTAATTTTTTGGCCATTCTTGATTCTATTGGTCTATATATGTTATAATGAGAATGTGTATCAAATTTGAAGCAAAAATTCATTGTGGAAGTCATCTGATCAAATGGTAACTTGTTGTGCAAGAAAAGTCAGAATCAGGGCATCTGAGGCCTCCATCAAGGGTACCAAAGGGTCATCATCATAAATTTGAGGTCCTATGACCTTTATTTGGTCTTAGTAATGTTTTAAATATCACAAGATTGAAGAATTTTGAGCCATTGCAAAAGTTGCCATTTTTGGAAATAACTTGTAATGAAAACTTTCCATTTTGGGAAAGATTTTCAACCTCCTCTTTCTTGATCAAAAAGGTTTCAAATGAATTTTCTTCAAACATGAAAGTTGTAGATTGGATCTTCTAATTTTCAAAAAGTACAAGAACTCCTCTTGATTCATCCTAGAACTCAAGTTATGATGGATCAAAGTTGGCAAAAATCACATAATTTTCAAGTTCATGCCAAAGAGGGAAATGTGCAATTTTGCTTTCCAAGCCTTCTCGTGATCTCTAATGCACTTCTACACAACATAGAAACATAATTCAACTTGTTTAGACCAGAATCGTGCCAAGAACCAAGGATTTTCATGACTTGCATCTCAAGAATTCTCAAAGTTGTGAAAATGCAAAACACATACAATCTCATGATCCAAATGTTACAGCTCATCACAAATGATCCAAGGGTGCTCCATGAAGTTAGTTTATGCAGAACCACCCTTCAAAATATTTATATCCCAACCCATGCCTCTAGTACACAAAATCTTGACTTTTTGCATTTCAAGCCATGCCAATCCCACAGTGCCACAACAACTCTTCTTACCAATAACATTGTTTATACAAACCCTAAGAAGCATAAAACACATAACATCAAGCCTTGAAGGGGACCATATCATTAGATTGCAAAAAAGCCTCCAAAACTCCATCTCTTCGAATCTCTTCACCAAGCCATCAAACTTCACATTTTCTTTCACCAATCAACTCCACATCATCTAAGGAACAAATACCACCCATTGCCATGGCCTAAAACTCAACACACAAGAACTCCATTTTCTGCCAAACCAGAACCACACATCATAAAATAGCCCATTTAAACTCCATCAAAGCATTTCAATAGCTTCAGGGGGACCAGAGGATCCATTTTGCACCAAAGGGAGGCTTTGAAAGTTCAAGTTGGAAGAGCTTCAGTTCAGGTAGCCTCCAAGAACATTTTTTCCAAAACTTCTTTTTCTTGTTATAAATTGAATCTACATGTTATCCTGATCATCATGATATGTTTAGAATTGAAAATGAGTGAAAAATGAGTATGTTACGATGTTCTGAAATTTTGCCCGTGTTTGATGTTTGCTTCGATTCTCATGATTCTTGTTCTATAAATGCCATTTGATTGTTGATTTGAGTTGAGTGAAGTTAGGGGAGTGTTTATGGGCAATTTTCATGGAGTGGGATGACCTGTAGAAGAAACTAGAGTTGGGGGTTCGCCGGAGAAGGTGATCGGAGCTTCCCTCCGGCCACCTGAAAGTCATTAGGGTTAATTGTGTTTTATTTCCCATATTTAACCACAGCCCTAGGATCCTGTTTAATTAGTGGAACGAACGACCCATATTCCTAATTAAACCCTAATTTCTAATTAATTAAATTAAACCTAATTAATTAAATCCGATGAATGAGGACCATTGGATAACACGCGCAGTGAATTTTTGAATCTAGACCCTTGGATCAAACTACCCCAAGTCACGCTGACTTCCCTTCCCAACCCTTGATCTCATCAACTTTGCATCCTAGCCATCCATTGTGATTACTTTGCATTTCCTTTTATTTATTTTGCATTTGTTTTCTCATATTTATTTAAAATAGTAAATCATTTTATAAAAATATAATCTTTTGCACTTTCACTTTAAATAATTTTCAGAAACCAAAAACATTTTTATTTTTTATTTTTGCATTAAAAATCTATTTTTAAATCATTTAATTGTATTAATTAATTAATTAATTCATTTTAATTAATTAAAAATACTTTTAGGTATTTAAAAATCACCAAAACAATCATGAAGCATTCTTACATATTTAGAACAATTTACAAACTCATCTTACAAATTTATTTTAGGGTTTGATCATACTTTGACAATTAACCATGAATTAGGGTTTCAAAATTTCCTATTTTTCTAACCCTAACTTCAAAAATCCATTTCTGATCAACCAAGAGGAGTTTGCACATGGTTATTTTTGCATTCTTTCATACTTTGCATGTAGTATTTAGGGAATTTAACTCATATTTTTACATTGCATTTTCTATTTGTTTGGCATTTTTCATGAAGAAGTACCCAAAACCCTAGCCTAACTTAGAAAAACCATGACTTGACTTTGGTATAGCTTCTGACCTCCATCTTTGGGGAGTGATCTTATGTGTGTTTAGGGTTCATTTGGTTGAATTTTCAAAATTTTAACATGTGTTATCCTTCTGTTGTGGACATGTGTGTAACACGGTGGGAGAACTGACTTTAGTAATGTTGCGGATAGCAAGAGTCGCCACCGACTTTTATTTTATCCAAAGGAAAGGCATAAAAGAACAGGAAAGACCTTTTTTAAAAGATTTTTGGGTCCGGGGGGTAGGTTATGTAAAGGGAAGGTGTTAGCACCCTTTACATCCATGGTTATCCATGGGCTCTTAGTTACTTAGCTCACTTTGAATTGTTTTTGAAAATGTGAAGTGTGTGAATAGAAATTTTCATAAGAATTTGATAATGATCCATGTACGGATGCGTAAAAAACTTGTGTTTGAAAATTGTTTGAAATTTGTGAAGTATTTGAAATTTGAAATAGTGAGCAAGTAACTATGAGGAACCTACCCTAAAGTTTAAGTCTTTCTGTTCTTTATCCTTTAAATGGTAAGACTATCCCTATTATTAAGGAATAGGTAGTCATTACCTTGGATGTATGGGACAAGTGAGGGTCATCTGTTTAATGAAGGCAACTGTGGGGTATATTAAGCATTTTGGAGGGACTGTCATCATTATTCGAAAGGGACAAGATCATATTGAAAGGCAACCATTAAGGGACTTGATCTTTGATTGTTAAGGGACTAGATGACTTTTCTTTTAAGGGACTTTTGCTTTATACACCCCACTTGACCTTGTGATTAGGCAACATTGAGAGGTAACCTTAGAAAGTGAGATGGCGATCAAAGATCGACTTACGTGTGTGAGTGTTCAATTTATATTTATCTTTTAATTAAGTGATCTAAATTCAATTTTAAATATACATACATGTTACACTCCCTATTTTTACTAACCATGACATAAAAATAAATAATTTAAATATTACAAAAAATTACATCCAGGAGCAATTACAATAATAATAAAGCAATTTAAATAAATAGTAAAATAAAATAAATAAGCAATAATAAATAAATAATTATAATAGGGTTAGTAAAAATAATAATAATAATAGCAATTTTAAATGGGGTTAGTAATAAACATAGTTAATAATAATAATAAACAAAAAGATTATAATAAACAAAATTTTAATGGTTAATAGAAAAATATGAACAATTATTATAAAATTTTAAGTTAAGTATAAATTATAAAATTAATTATGAACATAATTAAATTAGCAATTTTAAACATATAATAAAAATTATTTTCATGTAAAATTAAAGTATAAACAATTGTGGAATTAAAAAATAAATTAAGCATTTTAATTTTTAAACATGTTTATATACAAAATTTTAAATTATAAACAATTTAGGTTTTTAATAAAAATTAAATCAAGAATTTTAATTAAACTATAAATATAATATATATACAAATAACAATATTATAGAATAAGGGTTGTGAAAATAATTAGGATTTAATTTATGTACAAATATATTAGGGTTTTGAAAATTAACATAATTAACTAGGGTTTTAATTTATCATAATAATTTGTTAACTAAATAAACATACATATACTTATTAAATAATAAAAAAATAAAAAAATATATTAATTTTGGTTTTGAGAAAATAATATAAGTTTTTTTAAAAAAAAATAATTTATATATATTGTTTAGAAATTTATTGAAATTAATTTAGGAAAATAATATAAGAAATAATACAAGAAACAAAATTAAAAGAAAAAAAAAAAAAAAAAAAAATAGGACCTGGGATTTGAACCCAGGTCCTTTACCTGGATAACTAGAGGCATAACCACTGGGCTGCGCTGCACTTGGTGCAAGAAGAGTGAGTCCAATTTGGTTTTGTTCTTTAAACCTAAAAATCAGAAAAAAAGAATGAAAAGCAAAAGGCCTGAGGGGAATCGAACCCAGGACCTTACCAACAAACACACAAACACATTACCATTCCTGCTGGGTGAGCGCATCTGTTTATATAATGGCAACAAAACATAATATATAATGTCTAATGAATAAACTGAAAAAATAAGAAAAACATTGGGAAGCCAGGATTCGAACACAGGTCCTCTAGCCACACACGCGTGCTTCCTTCCACTGGGACAAGCATGTGCTTGTGAAATAAAATAGAAACTATATCATAATATTTTAAAACAATAATTTAAATTTAAATTTCGCGCCAGACCAGCTTCATCTTCAACCTTGAATTCGTAGGATTTCCTGCGAATTTTCCTGGGAAAATTCCTACGAATTCTCATGCGTTTTAAACCTGCGAATCCTGTACATCGTCCTACAAGTAAAATTTCATCAAATTGAACCTGCAAACATGATCTATACAATGAGTACAGTCCAAATATGAGTTCATTAGTTATTTATATTAGGTATTCTGTAAACCCCTAATTTTGAAGCTCTAACCCTAGCCATGGCCGTTTGCGATTCAAGCCATGAAGCTTTGATTTAATTGTCCAGAAACACTCTATACAACATCACAAGCATGATTAAACAAACAAAATTCGTTAGAACGCATTGGATTAGTGAAATCGAAAAAAAATTATTCAAGAACAAACATGATTCGGTTTATGCCATATGAGTGGTTTTGGATGCAACCAAGTATTGGTTTTCACTCAATGATGTCTAATGATCATTGCTATGTCCTCAAATTACCTTCTAATGCCTTGTTTGATTGAAACCGAATGTGAGTTTTTGAGAGGTTTTTTGATTTGTGAAACTTACTCTTGGGAGGCAGCAAAATCGTCCCTTGCATTAGGTTTGTGTCAAGTACTTATAGAATGATGTATTAGGTCAGAAAAATTGATCATTTGTGTGGAAGATTTGATCTAAAAAGATTCAAAATGATAAGCCTTTAAAATTCAAATATTTTTGTATAAACACCTTCTATTTTTGGCAAATCAACATGATCTTATTTCCCCTTCAATTCCAATCATATTTATGATTTTCTAGAAGCCTAATCCAATTTAAATCTTAGGCTTTTATATTTTATTTTTATTTAAAATGATTTTTAATGAATTAAATCAAAATAAATAAAAATAAAATAATAAAAAATCTGATTTTTATTGACTTGGGTCGTGCATGAAGTTATTGTATGGATTGGGTCATTATTTGGCAAGCCCATTTGGAAGAAATTGGTTTTAGACCTCCATTTTCTTCATAAACCAACCCAAAATTTCCCAACTTTGCAAAGGCACATATCCTTCAATTTTAATGATATGAGGGTGTTCTTGGACATTTTGGAAAGCTTGAAGAGTCCTCTAACCAACCCCACTGGTTTCATGTCCATATCATTTATCATTCTCAAGTTATGCCCTTTTGAAGTTGTTGACTTTTTGTTGACTTTCAAAAGGACCTATAATGTCTTAGCTTATACCTTTCAAATGAAGCATTTTTGGGCTTGGCTTGTGAGACACAAAGTTGTAGAGAATTAAATTTCCTTCAAAATGAGCTTTGGATGGAGACTTGGTGATGAAGCATGTGAATGTTATGGCTGGTCAAAGTTCAATTGACTTTTACTAAGGAAACCCTAATTTAGAAACTCCTGATTCTTGATGATCTGAAATCTCCTTGATGAATCATGATCAACCCTTGATCAAATGATGAATTTTACTTCATATACTTGATGTTGGCAAAAAATCATGAAGTTTGACTTTGGTTTGACCACAATTGACCTCATTTTGACTTTTTAACTGCTTTGACTGATTTTGACTTATCTGATCATCTGACTGAGCAAACTTTTGAGAAAAGTATTGAAACTTGTCATGGGGGGTTCTTACACACATATAAGATGTTATGAAGCTCACTTGAAGTCTTGGAAGTTCATTTAGCCTGATTAAAGTCAAAACCCTAATTTTGGATGCACTGCTTAGGAGGTGCATTGTCTGAGGGAATTGTCAACTCTTCTGACCAATTGTGAACTTTGTGAACCTTGTGAACCATCATAAGATGTCTTGTGAACCTTGTGAACCTCATAGGAGGTCTTGTGAACCTTGTGAATCTCATAAAGTGACTTGTAGACTTTATGAACCTCATGAAAGGTTTGGTAAGCATTGTGAATCTTGTGAACCTTGTGAACCTTCTTAGCACACAAAGTCTTGTATTGTGAAGGAAAATTTTGGGGTACAACAGATGCCCCTGTTCAATTTTCTGAAACCTGAGGGGTTAGATTGGTATATGTGCCAGTCGTGACCTGGAAGGTTGAAGGGGATTGAACACAAAAGCCCAAAAATTTGCACTCACCGGTGCGTAGAGAGATACTGATGACTAGTTGAATATGCTTGAGTGGGCTTAAAGACGCCACTTGGAAAAAAGTTCTTCAGATACATTTCTTGGAGGATAAAGCAGTCCAAAATATGAAGGTATAATGATAGCTTTCAGGAGGATAAAGCAGTCCTGAGACAATAATAAGCTTTCAGGAGGATAAAGCAGTCCTGAGATATTGATAATAGCTATCAGGAGGATGAAGCAGCCCTGAGGTAATAATATGATTTCAGGAGGATAAAGCAATCCTGAGGTAATAATATGATTTCAGGAGGGTAAAGCAATCCTGAGGTAATAATAAGCTTTCAGGAGGATAAAGCAGTCCTGATGTAGTGATATGGTTTCAGGAGGATAAAGCAGTCCTGATGTACTAGAAATTTTTAGGAGGATAAAGCAGTCCTGATGGATGATATGCTTTCAGGAGGATGAAGCAATCCTGAGGGATGATAACTTTCAGGAGGATAAAGCAGTCCTGATAATCACAAGTCTGTTTGCTGGAGAATTAACCTGGAAACAAGGTAGCATTCTGTATGATAATATTAGTTTATGCATTATGTATGCATGTATGATATGATGCACTTGAGTAATGTATTATGGTATGATGTAAATGATGTATGTATGATATGATGCTGCCTGAAGCGTCTGGATATCTTCGTATAACAACTACTGGCCAGGGAAAATAAATCCCGATTTGTTACTGAAGAATATGAGGAACTCAGTCCCGTCTTGTTTGATAATATGTTATACATAACCTCCCGTCTGCTGGGAATAACAAGGCGTATATAACCTCCCGTCTGTTGGGGATAGCAAGGTATATATAACCTCCCGTCTGTTGGGGATAGCAAGGTATATATAACCTCCCGTCTGCTGGGTATATATAACCTCCCGTCTTCGTTCGTCGTACTCTTATTGGAAAGTAAATTCCCGTATATCCGTATGAGGATAAAAGAGATGGATATAAATTCCAAGGGAGATGAGACTTTATGAAGATGGATTTGTCCTACTGAGGGTTTGTGACTGTCTTGTAGAGATGAACCGGCGAAGCTTCGTTGAAATCCTTCCCTCGTTCGTCTTTAGTAAATACTATTACTGCATTTTCATGCATTTCTGGTAAACATCAATCATATTGAGCATACATGCATTTCTGGTAAACATCAATCATATTCAAAAGCATACGTACATTCAAACACAACCAATGGACGTTTCGCTTATGTAAATAGGGTAAAAGTAAATCAGGATTCAAAAATGGAATTTTATTTATATCAAAGAGTGACCCATACATGGGTAAGTTTGTACAAGGAGACATAAACCCTAGTAAGAGGATTTTGTCATAAAATTTTACAAAACAAAGAAAATCAGCTATGCGGGAAACAATCCTATTGAGTTTCAATTCTACTATTGCCATTATCTTCAAGTATCTCATCTTCTTCTGTTGAGACGGAAACGATTGGATTGAGCTTTATCTGTTTGAGCTTGAGTAAGTAGTACAGCTGGTTGCAGTTTCATAGGTGATCTAAACGAGACATAGTCATACGCTTTAATCCCTAACTTTTGCCTGGATTGCCCTTTCAGGTTTTCAATCCACCGGGATACCCTTTTTTGCCCAAGCCGCCTTTTCAGGTTTTCGACTTGCCGGGTGTACATTTTTTTTTTATATATATCCCTAATTTTTGCCCAAACCCTTTTGGTTTGCCGGGATGCCCTTATTTTTGCCTAGGCCTGTCAACCTAGCGGGTCTCTTTTCATGCGTAGTATTTTTTAACTATGTCTGCGTTTACAGGCTGAGGGAAATCTTCACCATCCATAGTGGTAAGTATCATGGCACCTCCTGAAAATACTGTTTTGACTACAAATGGTCCTTCATATGTTGGAGTCCACTTGCCCCTAGGATCACCCTGTGGTAATATGATACGCTTGATTACCAAGTCACCAGCCTGATATACCTTTGGCTTAACCTTCTTGTTAAAAGCTTTGATCATTCGTTTCTGGTACATCTGGCCATGACAAACTGCTGCTAGTCTCTTCTCATCAATCAAATTTATCTGGTCAAGTCGAGTCTGAATCCATTCCTCTTCGTCCAAGCCTGCATCCTTCATAATTCTTAAGGAGGGAATCTGAACTTCAATGGGCAGAACTGCTTCCATACCATAGACTAAGGAGAATGGGGTTTCCCCTGTTGAAGTACGTATTGTGGTACGATAACCATGAAGAGAAAATGGTAACATCTCATGCCAATCCTTATAAGTAACAGTCATCTTCTGTACAATCTTCTTAATGTTCTTATTAGCAGCTTCAACTGCCCCATTCATCTTCGGACGATACGGAGAAGAGTTATGATGCTTAATCTTGAACTGCATGCAGAGATCAGTAATCATAGTGTTGTTCATATTAGAGCCATTGTCAGTGATAATCCTTTCAGGGATGCCATACCTACATATGAAATTATTCTTAATGAATCGAGCCACAACATTCTTAGTAACAGATGCAAATGAAGCTGCCTCTACCCACTTCGTGAAGTAATCAATAGCAACCAGGATGAAACGATGCCCATTAGAAGCAGTAGGTTTGATCTCACCAATCATATCAATGCCCCACATGGCAAAAGGCCAAGGAGCAGTCAACACATTCAATGGTGATGGAGGTACGTGTATTTTATCAGCATAAATTTGACACTTATGACATGTCCTGGAATGTTGATAGCAATCAGTTTCCATGGTAGACCAATAGTAACCTGCTCTCAATATCTTCTTTGCCATAGTATGACCACTAGAATGAGTGCCAAAGGTTCCATCATGCATATCCTCCATAATCTCAGTTGCTTCCTTCTTATCCACACAACGAAGCATAGTTGAATCATAATTGCGCTTGTACAAAATCCCGTTACTCAAAAAGAACTTAGCAGAAAACCTTCTCAGAAATTTCCTATCTTTGACAGATGCTCCTTCAGGGAACTCCTGAGCTTCAAGATATCTTTTCACTTCATAGAACCAAGGTTTCTCCTCTGTCCCTTCTGTGTCAATCTCATTGCAGTATGCAGGCTTTTCAAATCTATCAATAGTAATCTTGGGAGCTTCATCATCCCAACTGATCTCAAACATAGATGCCATGGTAGCTAATGCATCTGCCAACTGATTCTCTCTCCTTGGAATATGTCCAAAGGTAATCTCTTTGAAATGTGGTATCAAAGACAACACATACTCTCTGTAAGGAATGAGGTTATCATGTTTGGTATCCCAATCTCCTTTAATCTGACTTACTACCAGGGCTGAATCTCCATACACATCAAGGAACTGAATCTTCATATCAATAGCAGCTTTAATACCCAGGATACATGCCTCATACTCAGCCATGTTATTGGTACAATAGAAACAAAGTTTGGCAGTAATCGGGGTATGACACCCTTCAGGGGAACTAATCACAACACCAACACCATTACCAAGTGCATTAGAGGCACCATCAAAAACCATAGTCCATCGGGATCCTTGTTCAGGTCCGTCATATTGTCCAGGTTCTTTGGTAATAATCATAATGTCTTCATCAGGGAACTCAAAACTCATTGACTGGTAATCTTCCACTGCTTGATGAGCCAAATGATCAGCCACAACACTTCCTTTAATGGCCTTCTGAGTAGTATACTGTATGTCATATTCTGTCAAGATCATTTGCCATCTAGCAATTCTTCCAGAGAGAGCAGGTTTCTCAAATATGTACTTGATTGGATCCATCTTTGAAATCAACAAGGTAGTATGAGTCAACATATACTGTCTTAGTCAGCGAGCAGCCCATGCCAAAGCGCATCAAGTTTTCTCGAGCAGTGAGTATCTTGTTTCACATTCGGTAAACTTTTTGCTAAGTTAGTATATTGCCTGCTCTTTTCGACCAGACTCGTCATGTTGCCCCAATACACACCCCATTGAGTTGTCTAACACTGTTAAGTACATAATCAAGGGTCTTCCATCAACTGGTGGCATCAAAATTGGAGGTTCTAGGAGGTATCTCTTGATTTCATCAAAGGCAGTTTGGCACTCATCATTACATTCCATTACCTGATCTTTCTTCAACAACTTGAAGATTGGCTCACAGATGGCAGTTAATTGGGAAATAAATCTTGCAATGTAATTCAATCGTCCCAAGAAACCTCTAACTTCCTTCTCAGTACGGGGAGCTGGCATCTCTCGTATAGATTTCACTTTTGCAGGATCCACCTCAATACCTTTTCCACTGACAATGAAACCCAGGAGTTTTCCGGATCTAACTCCAAAAGTGCACTTGTTTGGGTTCAATCTTAGCTTGTACTTCTTCAACCTCTCAAACAATTTATGCAAATGATCAAGATGTTGTTCTTCATTCTGAGACCTGGCTATCATATCATCCACATATACCTCTATCTCATGATGAATCATATCATGAAATAAAGCCACCATAGCACGCTGATATGTTGCCTCTGCGTTCTTTAAACCAAATGGCATCACTTTATAGCAAAAGGTGCCCCACTGTGTAACAAATGTTGTCTTCTCCATATCTTCAGGTGCCATCTTGATTTGATTGTAACCAGAGAAACCATCCATAAAAGAGAATACCTTGTGCTGAACAGTGTTGTCTACCAGAACATCAATATGAGGAAGTGGAAAGTCATCTTTGGGGCTAGCCTTGTTCAAATCCCTGTAGTCTACACACATACGTACCTTACCATCTTTCTTAGGAACCGGAACCACATTTGCAACCCACTGAGGATAAGAAGTCACAGCTAAGAACCCTGCATTGAACTGTTTCATTACCTCTGCCTTGATCTTTTCTGACATCTCAGGACGCATGCGACGAACCTTCTGCTTTTTTGGACGACAATCTTCTTTTACTGGTAATCGGTGAACTACAATGTTTGTATCCAACCCTGGCATATCTTCATAAGACCAAGCAAAGATCTCTACATAGTCACGTAACATCTGAATCAATCTGCTCTTGACGCTATTCTCTAAATCAGCCCCTATCTTGACCTCTTTCCTGTTTTCTTCAGTTCCCAGATTCACAACTTCGACTGGCTCTTCATGTGGTTGTATAGCTTTCTCTTCTTGTTGTAACAACCTAGCAAGCTCTACAGGTACTTCACAATCGTCCTCGTTTCCGTCTTCAGTTTGATAGATCGGATTCTCGAAATTATAATTGGCAATAGTAGAACTGTTATCAACAGGATCCAGAGTGGATGAGGATCTGCATTTTAGTGATGTGGGTGTGTGTAAGAACACATAGCTGATAAAGCAAAAGTAAAAGAAAAGAAAGACAAAGAACACAATATTTACGAAAACAAAACGTCCACTGATTTTTATTGAATGAAGTATGCAAATGAAATGACATCCCGTAATAAGCACACCATTGTGCCCCGGGTAAGGCACATGGCTTAAGAGTTCAATTGTTCAAGAAATTACAAACTTAAAAAGCAACAACACAGTAATAATATTTACTCCTGACTAAAGGAGATAGGGATAACATCTTAAGCTTTCAGTTATTGAGTCCAGCACCCACAGTAGGAAAAATCCAAGCATCCAGGTTGTAGTCTTCATCATAGTCTCCCACAGCATTGATCTGATCTTTCATGACCCCTTGATTGGTGATGCGAACAGCGCGAGTACGACGAACAGCCTTCTGGGACTCTGCAGTGAAACCCAAACCAAATTTGTCAGACTTGTATGGGATATCAGGAAGCTGACCCCAAATAGTACAACCACCTTCATCCACCACAGCTCTAGCATCGTTGAGGGGGGCCATTGCCATTGTTGGAGGTACTCTGGTGACTACAGGAACTTTCTTGACAACCGGAGGAGCTACATAATCATTAACAATCCATGGAACCACTTCAAACGTCTGACACGGAGTTTCAATGTATTCACCTTCCATTTCCAGATACTTGAAGGTATTCACATGGCTGACAAAGTATTCCTCTTCTCCATAGACAGTAACAACCTTTCCTTCCACCGGATATCTCAGCTTCTGATGCAATGTAGAGGTTACAGCACCTGCCCCATGGATCCAGGGACGACCAAGCAAACAAGAGTACGAAGGACGAATATCCATCACATAAAATGTAGCATTAAAAATCTGAGAACCAACTTTGATTGGGAGATCAATTTCCCTATGCACTACTCTTCTAGAACCATCAAAAGCCTTCACCACTATACTATTGGGCTTCAGCACAGCATCTTCAGGACTCAGCTTATTCCGGACTTCCTTGGGCAACACATTCAAAGAGGAACCATTGTCTATTAATACATGTGACAGGGTAGTGCCCCTGCATTCAATTGAAATATGCAAGGCTCTATTGTGATCCCTCTTGGCAGGGGTCAAATCAGCATCAGAAAATCCTAACCCATTATCATAGGTCAGGTGGGCAACACAATTCTCAAACTGGTCAACAGAAATTGCATTGGGTACATGAGCAGTCTTCAGAAACTTAATCAAGGCCTTGGCATGAGCCTCAGAACACAACAACAAGGACAACATAGAAATCTTGGAGGGAGTATGCCCCAACTGATCAACAATGTCATAATCACTCTTGCGAATGATTTTCAATACTTCTTCCATCTGCTTAGAGAGATCATCAGCAGCTGGTACATCAGTAGGTATAGGCTCAATAACAGGACCTTTGCCTCGTGCATCAGTGGTGGAGGTAGCAGCTGGAGTAACTGCATTCTTGGAAGCAACTGGAGGAGAGAAGACTCTTCCACTACGTGTGATCTTACTAGATCCAGCAATATTATCAACATCAATAGGCACATCAGCTAAGGGTTCTTGCTTAACACCATGGATATAAACATCAGATCCATAATGCCAAGGCACAACTTTATCAGACGTATACGGAATAGGACCAGGAGTGGTAATGACCATAGGAGCCACTCTGGCTTCAGCAACAACTTTCACAGGGCCTTCAGCAGTAATCTTGATTGGACCCCTATGAGTGATTTTAACAGGACCTTTGGAAGTGATCCTCACCGGCACTTTGTCAACCATATCAACCTCTTCAGTCTTCTTACCTTTAGTAATATGCTCCACCATACTCTCCACAGAAAGTGGTCTCCTTTCAAACACTATGGTGTAATTATTCATGAGACGTTGAATTCCGTCCTTCAACCTCCAACACTTATCTGGATTATACTCACAATAGACACAATCTTCACGACAACCCGGAAAGAACCCAGCTTGTACTAACTTCTTCCTGATGACAGACAATGGTGTGGTCAACTCCGTAAGTGAATGGATATGTAAATCTTCATCAATGGCATTGACAGTCTTCTCGTGGTTTGGCATTGGAGCAGTAATCACATTTGGAGTACCCGGAGGATCAAACTCAATCTCTCCAGCCTCAATCATATCTTGAATTTTATTCTTCAAGACCCAGCAGTTATTAGTATCGTGTCCCTGACAGTTTGAATGATATGCACATCGTGCATTGGGATTGTACCTGGGAGAGGTAACATTAGGATTCTGAGGAGCCTCTTTCAGAGTAATAAGTTCAGCTTTCAACAAGTGTTGCAATGCCTGAGCCATTGACATGTTGATCTTTGTGAACTGCCTTCTAGCCCTCTGTTGGTTGCCCTATGGTTGCTCTGTTGTTGCAGGAGTTGGATTTGAAATATGGACTGCACTCACAGACTGATGCCTTCTGTTACGATCAGGTTGACCATAAACAGCATTGGATTCTTTCTTCCCAGTGGGAGGCTTCTTTGCAGTACCTGATGAAGAAGCACCCACTTGGATCTTACCATTCTTTATACCATTTTCCACGCGCTCTCCTGTCATTATCAACTCAGTGAAGCCAGATGATGAGCTTCCAATGAGATGACTGTAAAACGGACCATTCAGTGTACACATGAACATATCAACCAATTCCCTGTCAGTTAAAGGGGGTTGAACTCTTCCAGCTAAATCTCTCCACTTCTGAGCATAGTCTTTGAAACTTTCTTTGGCACCCATAGACATGCTTTGCAGCTGCATGCGAGTGGGAGCTAAGTCAGCATTGTATTGATACTGCTTATAGAAAGCTTCAGCAAGATCATTCCAATCCCTGATGTTGACACTCTCCAATTGATAATACCACTCCAACTGAGCTCCAGATAAGCTCTCTTGAAAAAAATGGATCCACAACTTCTTATCAGCAATGTGAGGTTGAATTCCCTGACATAAGACCTCAGATGCAGCTTGGTACAAGAGACCCCATCATAAACAACAAAGGTAGGAACCTTGAAACCAATGGGTATGACTACCCCAGATATCAGACTCAAATCTTCAAAATCCAGCCCAGATGACTTCTGTAACTCCATAGCATCCATTCTATCCACCAGCATTTTGAACTTGTCTTCATTAGGCTCATGGTAGTAATTAGCCTCAGAATCAGAGTCCCCCATAGTATTGTGGAGACTGCCTCCCTCTTTTTCAGATTCTTCAGATTCATAGTCTTCAACTGGTTCTTTGGTCTTGGAAAGACCTTTGAACCTTCTTCCCATGTTGATCAGGCCACCTGACCTTCTAGTCTTCTTAGTCTTCTTGGCCAGCAGTGTCTTCAATTCATCCTGCCCCTTGGTCAGGTTCAGGATCAGCTCTTGGAACTGTGCATTTTGTGTCTGGAGATCCTTAACTGTTTGTTCAAGAGCCATTGCTGAAATAAACAGCGAGAAGATGAGAAACCTGTGCACAATTATAAGCCTGTGATGTAATGAAATGATATGTGAATGCATATGCAATGTTTTCAAGGACCGCAGGATTTAAATTTGCTTAAACAAACAAGAAGGTAAACTTTTATTAGTAATAAATTTGTTTTGCCTCTTGGGCTTACAAAAAATGAAATGAAATAAGTACAAAAGATGGGGTTTTAAGTCTCCCATGGACGTTTCCTCTTTGTGTTGAGGTATGAATTGAGATTCCATTCCTCGTGAAGTTGCTTTGTTAGTTCCAGGATTCTTTCTTGGCTTGCTCTGTAATGAGCCTCGAAAGTATCCCTTTGCTCCTTCAACTGGATCCAGGATCTCTGTAAGTCTTCCATGTCAGTAGGCATGTCTGGGTGAAGGATGGTATAAGCAGTATCTTCTTCAGCAACAGGTTCCATGGTAACTGGCAGGATAGCAGGATATGGCATCATGAGAGTCTGAGCACGAGATCGCACCCATCTGAGATAAGCCTCCATAGGAATAGTGTACTTAGGCTCCAGTGTCTTGCTGTCAACCCTGTTTACTTTTCCCCAGGCTCGTATGAATCTCTGACGGTAACCTTGAAGATCGTTGTCATAGTCAAACACAATGCCCTGAACCAACATGTCATGTGGGCCATCACTCCGAGCGTAACCAAACTGTCGTAAAGCTAGAGAGGGGTTGTAGGTGATGCCTCCTCTTATGCCTAGAAGTGGCACATTAGGAAACTCTCCACAACGGTCAATAATGGTGACATTCTCCATAGATCTGGAGCACCAATGAATATCCGAATGAGAGAGTGACATAATCCTTTTGGACCACCTGAACCCTTGCTCATTCTTCATTACTGAGCGAGGAAGGTGAGAAATAAACCACCTAGAAAGTAAAGGTATGCATCACATCAAAGTTCCTCTTGCCCTTGTAGTACGAGTATGGAGAGAATGTAGGATGTCTCCAAGCAATGTAGGTACTGGATTGTGACTCAGGAATATGTTGATGGCATGAACATCTATGAACTGATCTGGATTGGGGAACAATACTAAGCCATAAATTAGCAAGGCTAAGATTTCCTCAAAAGCATTATAGCTCATGGCCTTCAAGAACGCTTGAGCTTTATCCATTAATACTTTAGCAAGAATACCCTTGACTCCGCTTCTCGTTTCTAGAACAATGTCAGACTTCTTCAGATGTAGGGCTGCAGCAATAACCTCTGGTTTAAGTTCCTTCTCCAAGCCTGTGAATGGTTTCTGATCAAGGACAGGTATACCCAGAAGTTTGGAGAACTCTTCCATTGTAGGAACCAGCTGATAGTCAGGGAATGTGAAGCAATGGTGCTTAGGGTCAAAGAATTGAAACAGAACACTCATCATGTCTTTATTGAATCCTGAAGTGACTAGATCCAATAGGTGACCATGTCTCTTGATGAACTAGGAGTGATCAGACACTTGAGAAACCAACTCTTTAAGCTTAGCAGGTATGCCCACAAAGTTGATCCTGATGGTGTTTCTACGAGCGGAAGCCATGACCTGCAACAAAGAACAAAGATAAATCCCTTGGTCCTTGAAATGGTTAAGGAAAATTCTATGCTTATGATGCATGATGATATCATGATGTTATGCTCAATCACAAACATGTGGCACACACAAACAAGTCACACAATAGCCCTAGGTTTGAAGGCTTGCATGAGGTTCAAAGGTGAGTACCCTCCCCTGAAGTTAGTTGGTTCATCCTGTCCTACAAAAGTAACCAGGTTATAAGGGATCTCAATATCATTGATCCTTCACGAGGGTGGTTGTTCAGTAGGCAACTTACTTGCCAACCAAAACCCTCCAAGTTTAGAATCTCAATGAGCGTAGTATCGAGTGTCAACCAACTTCAGTCTGCACCAAAGCCGGTTACCTCACTACTTTCTAAAGGACAAGATGGGATGACTAAGGTTCTAAAAGTCAGTTAGTGCATTGACAACATATGGCAGCCTCATATTATCCTCAACTTGACTTAAGGAACATAAGCACCAACCAAGAAGTCACACTAACTATGGCCACCAGATCAACCATATCGATATACGTCGTACAGTTTCCTTGGTCTATTGCCATTTACCTATGGTACACTAGATCCGGGTTAGGACCTTTCACACATAAGAGCATCCCAACAAGATAATATAAAGCAAACAAGGCAAACAATTTAAAGTGATCTAATTCCTAAGGGTACCCCTCTTAAATTTAAATCCCCAGCAGAGTCGCCAGTTCTGTAACACGGTGGGAGAACTGACTTTAGTAATGTTGCGGATAGCAAGAGTCGCCACCGACTTTTATTTTATCCAAAGGAAAGGCATAAAAGAACAGGAAAGACCTTTTTAAAAGATTTTTGGGTCCGGGGGGTAGGTTATGTAAAGGAAAGGTGTTAGCACCCTTTACATCCATGGTTATCCATGGGCTCTTAGTTACTTAGCTCACTTTGAATTGTTTTTGAAAATGTGAAGTGTGTGAATAGAAATTTTCATAAGAGTTTGATAATGATCCATGTACGGATGCGTAAAAAACTTGTGTTTGAAAATTGTTTGAAATTTGTGAAGTATTTGAAATTTGAAATAGTGAGCAAGTAACTATGAGGAACCTACCCTAAAGTTTAAGTCTTTCTGTTCTTTATCCTTTAAATGGTAAGACTATCCCTATTATTAAGGAATAGGTAGTCATTACCTTGGATGTATGGGACAAGTGAGGGTCATCTGTTTAATGAAGGCAACTGTGGGGTATATTAAGCATTTTGGAGGGACTGTCATCATTATTCGAAAGGGACAAGATCATATTGAAAGGCAACCATTAAGGGACTTGATCTTTGATTGTTAAGGGACTAGATGACTTTTCTTTTAAGGGACTTTTGCTTTATACACCCCACTTGACCTTGTGATTAGGCAACATTGAGAGGTAACCTTAGAAAGTGAGATGGCGATCAAAGATCGACTTACGTGTGTGAGTGTTCAATTTATATTTATCTTTTAATTAAGTGATATAAATTCAATTTTAAATATACATACATGTTACACTCCCTATTTTTACTAACCATGGCATAAAAATAAATAATTTAAATATTACAAAAAATTACATCCAGGAGCAATTACAATAATAATAAAGCAATTTAAATAAATAGTAAAATAAAATAAATAAGCAATAATAAATAAATAATTATAATAGGGTTAGTAAAAATAATAATAATAGCAATTTTAAATGGGGTTAGTAATAAACATAGTTAATAATAATAATAAACAAAAAGATTATAATAAACAAAATTTTAATGGTTAATAGAAAAATATGAACAATTATTATAAAATTTTAAGTTAAGTATAAATTATAAAATTAATTATGAACATAATTAAATTAGCAATTTTAAACATATAATAAAAATTATTTTCATGTAAAATTAAAGTATAAACAATTGTGGAATTAAAAAATAAATTAAGCATTTTAATTTTTAAACATGTTTATATACAAAATTTTAAATTATAAACAATTTAGGTTTTTAATAAAAATTAAATCAAGAATTTTAATTAAACTATAAATATAATATATATACAAATAATAATATTATAGAATAAGGGTTGTGAAAATAATTAGGATTTAATTTATGTACAAATATATTAGGGTTTTGAAAATTAACATAATTAACTAGGGTTTTAATTTATCATAATAATTTGTTAACTAAATAAACATACATATACTTATTAAATAATAAAAAAATAAATAAATATATTAATTTTGGTTTTGAGAAAATAATATAAGTTTTTAAAAAAAAAAATGATTTATATATATTGTTTAGAAATTTATTGAAATTAATTTAGGAAAATAATATAAGAAATAATACAAGAAACAAAATTAAAAGAAAAAAAAAAAAACAGGACCTGGGATTTGAACCCAGGTCCTTTACCTGGATAACTAGAGGCATAACCACTGGGCTGCGCTACATTTGGTGCAAGAAGAGTGAGTCCAATTTGGTTTTGTTCTTTAAACCTAAAAATCAGAAGAAAAAAAGAATGAAAAGCAAAAGGCCTGGGGGGAATCGAACCCAGGACCTTACCAACAAACACACAAACACATTACCATTCCTGCTGGGTGAGCGCATCTGTTCATATAATGGCAACAAAACATAATATATAATGTCTAATGAATAAACTGAAAAAATAAGAAAAACATTGGGAAGCCAGGATTCGAACACAGGTCCTCTAGCCACACACGCGTGCTTCCTTCCACTGGGACAAGCATGTGCTTGTGAAATAAAATAGAAACTATATCATAATATTTTAAAACAATAATTTAAATTTAAATTTCGCGCCAGACCAGCTTCATCTTCAACCTTGAATTCGTAGGATTTCCTGCGAATTTTCCTGGGAAAATTCCTACGAATTCTCATGCGTTTTAAACCTGCGAATCCTGTACATCGTCCTACAAGTAAAATTTCATCAAATTGAACCTGCAAACATGATCTATACAATGAGTACAGTCCAAATATGAGTTCATTAGTTATTTATATTAGGTATTCCGTAAACCCCTAATTTTGAAGCTCTAACCCTAGCCATGGCCGTTTGCGATTCAAGCCATGAAGCTTTGATTTAATTGTCCAGAAACACTCTATACAACATCACAAGCATGATTAAACAAACAAAATTCGTTAGAACGCATTGGATTAGTGAAATCGAAAAAAAATTATTCAAGAACAAACATGATTCGGTTTATGCCATATGAGTGGTTTTGGATGCAACCAAGTATTGGTTTTCACTCAATGATGTCTAATGATCATTGCTATGTCCTCAAATTACCTTCTAATGCCTTGTTTGATTGAAACCGAATGTGAGTTTTTGAGAGGTTTTTTGATTTGTGAAACTTACTCTTGGGAGGCAGCAAAATCGTCCCTTGCATTAGGTTTGTGTCAAGTACTTATAGAATGATGTATTAGGTCAGAAAAATTGATCATTTGTGTGGAAGATTTGATCTAAAAAGATTCAAAATGATAAGCCTTTAAAATTCAAATATTTTTGTATAAACACCTTCTATTTTTGGCAAATCAACATGATCTTATTTCCCCTTCAATTCCAATCATATTTATGATTTTCTAGAAGCCTAATCCAATTTAAATCTTAGGCTTTTATATTTTATTTTTATTTAAAATGATTTTTAATGAATTAAATCAAAATAAATAAAAATAAAATAATAAAAAATCTGATTTTTATTGACTTGGGTCGTGCATGAAGTTATTGTATGGATTGGGTCATTATTTGGCAAGCCCATTTGGAAGAAATTGGTTTTAGACCTCCATTTTCTTCATAAACCAACCCAAAATTTCCCAACTTTGCAAAGGCACATATCCTTCAATTTTAATGCTATGAGGGTGTTCTTGGACATTTTGGAAAGCTTGAAGAGTCCTCTAACCAACCCCACTGGTTTCATGTCCATATCATTTACCATTCTCAAGTTATGCCCTTTTGAAGTTGTTGACTTTTTGTTGACTTTCAAAAGGACCTATAATGTCTTAGCTTATACCTTTCAAATGAAGCATTTTTGGGATTGGCTTGTGAGACACAAAGTTGTAGAGAATTCAATTTCCTTCAAAATGAGCTTTGGATGGAGACTTGGTGATGAAGCATGTGAAAGTTATGGCTGGTCAAAGTTCAGTTGACTTTTACTAAGGAAACCCTAATTTAGAAACTCCTGATTCTTGATGATCTGAAATCTCCTTGATGAATCATGATCAACCCTTGATCAAATGATGAATTTTACTTCATATACTTGATGTTGGAAAAAAATCATGAAGTTTGACTTTGGTTTGACCACAGTTGACCTCATTTTGACTTTTTAACTGCTTTGACTGATTTTGACTTATCTGATCATCTGACTGAGCAAACTTTTGAGAAAAGTATTGAAACTTGTCATGGGGGGTTCTTACACACATATAAGATGTTATGAAGCTCACTTGAAGTCTTGGAAGTTCATTTATCCTGATTAAAGTCAAAACCCTAATTTTGGATGCACTGCTTAGGAGGTGCATTGTCTGAGGGAATTGTCAACTCTTCTGACCAATTGTGAACTTTGTGAACCTTGTGAACCATCATAAGATGTCTTGTGAACCTTGTGAACCTCATAGGAGGTCTTGTGAACCTTGTGAATCTCATAAAGTGACTTGTAGACTTTATGAACCTCATGAAAGGTTTGGTAAGCATTGTGAATCTTGTGAACCTTGTGAACCTTCTTAGCACACAAAGTATTGTATTGTGAGGGAAAATTTTGGGGTACAACAATGTGCATCTCATACTTCCTTAAAACCCTAATTTGCCATGTTCATTTGCATTCATCTTTGCATACCTTCATCATATGAACTTGTCATGACATCTCATGCATTTGTATATCATCTTAGATACCTTAGGACATGTATGAACATTGGTTGATCATTGTTGCATCCATTTGGTATGTTTTGCATTCATTACTTCTTATGTGTATTCATGTGATTTCAAGCTTCTAACATGCCTTCCTTTGCATCCCATCTCTTGTATGATCATGCATATACATTGTACATGTATTTGCATCATTTCATAACACATTTACATTGTGTTTGCACTTCTGGTCTTGATCAGTGCATATTCATTTGCACTTCTGGTCTTGATCAGTGCATATTCATTTGCCTTATTTCCTTTTGTTTCATATCTTATGCATTCATGCTAGCTTTTCAGGGGCTTCAGGTAAGTTGTTTAGGATGAGGATTGCCTCCACATCCAACCTCTTCTTATCTCTTCATTTGTATCTTTATTTGTCTTTGAAGTGAGTTTGACTCACTTATGCTCTCTCTTACTCCTTTTCTTTCTCTTAGGTTACTTAACTTCTTCAGGAAGTAAGTAACATATTCTCCTTTCTCTTCTTTTTTCATCTGCTTCTTCTTCCTTGGTGGCCATTTGAAGATCTTTCTCTAAGCCACACAAACCATAGGAATATCCAAGCATGATAACTTTAAGGTTGTAAATAGTCCCCCCTAATTTTTACCTTTGAGTCTCCTTGATTCTCTGCTTCTCATCTCATAATCAAGGCTAAACAGTTAAAGTTTTAAGACTCTGAATTAGGGTTATGCATGTATCCTTATCTTAGGATGGAGTGTATAACTTTAATACTTAGTGTTAAACCTTTAAGTTGTTTACACCTCCTAATCAAAACACATAATAATCATTAATACTTAAGCTTGTAACTTGGGCCTTATATTAGGGTTACATCTTTGCCTGTTGGTTCAGAGGGACTAACCCTAGTGTTCCTTGGACAAGTCACTCCTCAGGTTTAGTCTTACAAACATAAAATCCATTTCTTAATCCCACCTTTAATTAAAATCCACTTTAATAAAGGCTTGTTTTATAATGATTTTAATCCCTAACCATGGATTAAGTTGAGGAGTCTTCCTCATCTTAAGTGTTCTCATCTATTATCCTTCTCTTAGGATGGTGTAATGAGTTCACTAATCCCTGATTAGAGATTAAGCTCATTACTTAACACAAAACAAAAATCCAAAAACACTTAATAATCACAAGTAGGTTAATGATCTCAATCCTGCATCATTAGGGTAATTAAGTTGGGATATTCATCTCATACTTAAGTAGACTCATTATCCCTAATCATGGGTGATATAATGAGTTTACGACCCTTGATTAAGGCTTAAGCTCATTATCTTATGCAAAACACCAAAAACAATAAAAAACTGAAAACACAAAAACAAACAATAAACGTCTCCTCCAGGATTGTTTTCTCATCACATTCACTCTGAAAGCGAGAACTCGCTTCTTCCGTCTAATGCAAGACAGTTAGCACTCGAGCCAAACGAGTCATACACTTGAGCATAGACAAGCAAGCAGTTCACACCAAAATATCTAAGTCTCTTTGAGTCGAACTACGATGTTCTGACTTCCTCATTGCATGAGAGGATATGTAGACATAACTTAACAGTTATCGAACAAAAGTCCCCAGGTCTCCCCCCTCTTCTCCTCCCAGTTCTCTTTCCTCAGCCTCAGTTTTGAGCACTCACTTTCTTCTTGCACTGACACTCTGTACATCCATTCCCCCTATTTTATTCACAATTTAGCACATACACTATCCCCTTTTAAACACAATCAGGTATGCGTGGATCCCGTCGAGTAGGACGGACGATCTGGGTGCTAATACCTTCCCAGGTCGTAACCTACCCCCTTACTTAGTCTCTTTGGTTCGCAACCGTCTTATCCATATATTTCTAGGTTTATGCAGCATTACCTTTCCTTTGGGATAAAAATGCCTAGCTGGCGACTCTATTCAACCTCAACCTTCTCTTCGCCTCGTCAGTTCGCGTTTGCACCGGGATGAAAATCCGGAGAGCGACACCATTGGACCAAAGTTTCCTCATAAATTCAATGTCATGAATGCAAGACGCAATATACATACATCATCCTCAAAACATCATAACATTGCATCTACATTCATTATTAATCAATTATTCCTCATACTCATTCATAACATCAAATACATACTCATGGGACATCATATAACACACTCATCCTACATCATACCTCTACATCATGAAAATCATACATCATAACTCGAAGAAAATTAAATAATTAATCATTCATCACTTAATTATTAACTCTACTCATATACCCTCCAAGACACATCATTTGACAACTTCACAACGTCATAGCAACCTAGAGCGTACTACCTTAAAAACAGTTTTCAAAATTAAAACATTTTTCCAAGTTTTCAAGGGCTTGCTAAGAGAGACATCACGCTTGCTAAGCGCCCAACTCTCCGACTCTTCTCGCTAAGCGAGTTGTAGCTTGTTAAGCGAGCTTCGCGATTCTGCAGAATTTTTCTGCGATTTCCGCCTCCTCCCTTCTGCGACAAAACCCCTCCAAAACCCACAATTCAACAACATTACATCAGAAGACCTCATTAACATCAACATTCATCATAATAACCTCATCTACATCATGTATATCATTATATCCATCAAAATCATCATGAATTCATCATCAACCATACAAAATCATAAAATCAAAACCCTATTCCCTAACCTACACCACAAAACCCCCGATTCCATTCCCACACTATATTATCGAAAGGAAAAAACTCCCCAAACCTTAATTTCCGTAATCTTTAGACAGACTCTTCGCAATTCTTTCCAAACTTCAAGCCCTGGCTTTTCCTTCTTCTCCAGAGCCTTTTCCCAAAAGTTTGATCGTTCTCTCAAACTTTTCCCTCTTTTGTCACTCTTGCCCCTATGACCTCTTTTAGTCTTTCCCCACAAAATCCTCACTTATCCTCAATCAAAAGACCACAACGCCCTTATCCTCTAATTCCTTTTATTTTATTTAATTAATCTCGAATAATACATTAAACCCCATAAACTTAATTATTCTAATATTATTAAAATAATAAGCTAACCTCAAAACTTCAAAAAACATCAAATAACCTCATAAACATCAGAAATTCACAAGAAAACACATCCATATAATTAAAACCGACTTTGGGGTGTTACAAAGGACATGCATGACATCCTTCCAAATCAAAGTCTTTCTAGTGGTGTGAGTTTCTCACAATGGCACTTTCTTATCTTAAGTATTTGTGTATGTGTTGAACATACATGATTTTAATATACATGACTAGAAGATCCAATGTCTATCCACCAACCATATTGATTTCAATAATCATTGCAATAAATTGGCCATTAGTTAGGTTAACATGTTCATTAGGGGCAACACGTGGTTTAAGCCGAATCTTATATTTCTTATCCATATTACATGGTTTTCCATAATTGAAGCAAGAGAAAACCCCAATGTCATTTCTTTGTGGTGGTTGTTGTTGCCTACCAATTTGAGTAATTTGGGCCTTTGAAAGGTTCTCATTCTTAATTCAGTTCACAACATTGCGGTTATGATTCTTTAATAGTTTGCTAAATGACTTCAAAACTGCACCAAATTTATTTCTATTGTTTGAAACAACCAAGACTTTTTCTTTTGGATTTAGACTATGATATTCTTCTTCAATTCGAAGGTGAATAATCAGACTCTCAATTAAACATTCTTTTGTTTTATGGCATAGTAACATTTTTAAAATCTTTCAAACTAGGGACATGTTGTCAATAATAAAAGCAATTTAAAAGTGTTCATCTAAACACATACTTTCAGTAATGATCTCATGAACAATCTTGTGAATTTGGTGACATTGATCCTCCATAGACCTTTCATATACCATCTGATACTTCAAGTAGAGACTGATAACATACTTCTTTGCTAGTCTCTTTGGTATCATACTTTTTTTCAAATATTCTCAAGCTTGTTTTGCATTCTCGTAGTAAATGTAATGACCATACATATCACCAGTGGGTCCATTCAAATTATGATTTTTACAGAGATAATCATTCTCTTTTCATAAGATAATTTCTTTACTGGGTTGTAACTCGTTCACTATGTGCGGCAGAATCTAATTTAGACGAATTAACAATTATATATGTATCCACAGAGTTCTTGACATTAGTTTGTTTGGTTGATCTAGAGGGAGAAATAACAATGTCCTCATTCAGAATGTTGGCAACAAGGTTATGAAAACCGGACCGGACCGGCCGGTTCAACTGGTTAGACTGGGAACCAGACCTATGTCCGGTAAATTAAACCCTTTAAACCGATCTGTCAAAGAACCAGGGTAAAAACCGGTCAAAACCGGGGGTTCGTTCAAATACATGGGTTGAACCGGATTTTAACTTTTTCACCTGTTTTTTTTATTTATGTAAAAAAAAATTAAAAGATGGAAAAAATACACCAATTTAATACTATTGAATCAAATGAGTCTTATAATTGAAGATCTCACTTTAACCCATTTAGAATTTGGATTTTCTTGATAATAAGACATAGAATTCTTTTTATAAATTTATTTTTTAAAGTTTTGAGTGCCAGACATAATTCATTAATAGTGTTATGATTACTCTTTCACAAAATTGACAATGCTAATTAAAGAAACATATTTCTTTTTAAATTATAATATTCTTTGACTTAAATCAAGCACTATCTAATACATTTTACATAAGATATAAAATTCTAGCATTTTAAACTCTTTCTCTATCTGATTATAGTTAAGAAATTATAGAAAATAAAAGTCACAAATCTATATGATAAAGAACTAGTACTAAATCATATAGCATATACAATAATAATTTGATCCTCGGTCCGACCCGGTCAGACCTTAAAACCTTAAACCCCAACCTATACCGGTTTAATATCTGGTTCAGTTTTAATTACCTTGGTTGGCAATATTTTTTATGGATAACAAAAATTGTATTTTTTTGTCAACGTTTGAAGTGACTTCGTTCAACTTTGAATTTTTTGACAAGGACTGCATCCGTAGAATTATCGATATTTTCTTTGGTAGCCATCCAGTTTGTTAACATCTTAAATTGTTATTTTACATTATATGAAAAATTGTCACTGAAGAAATTACTGGGTCGAGTCGAAAACAAGGTTGCTTACTTTAAGACATTTCGCGACATTATTCAAATTTGTGTAAAGTAGTCAATCAGCCACGAGGACCCCCAAAATAAAATAATTCATTTCTATATTGTACAATTATACCTGCACTGTGGATAGTCGATCTAGAAATACACCATCTAATGGTACATAAACCACTAACAAATGGTATACATATCATGCGTAGTAGTATAACGACTAGTCATAATAAATTCTCAAATAAGGAGAAATACAAGTAATTCTCCAAAGACAATTCAATAATTTTTATTTGACCACTCAAATAAGGAGAAATTCAAATGATTCTCATAAGAGAATAAAAAAAAATACTTTGTAATTTCTCAAGAAAAGAGAAATTCAAATAATTCTCTAAAGAGAATTAAAAAAAAAACTTGACGAGTAGAAATAAAAGGGGAGAAGTTGACGCTTCAATATTAAAAAATGCAGAGTAAAAAAAATGAGGAAGGAAAAACTCAAAAGAATTTTTTGGTGTGTTTTCTCATTAACATACAAATACATAAAGTTTTCTAACAAGTGGAACTTAATATTTTTTTCTTCCAAATTCATCCCCATATTGGAATATTGACATATTCCAACAAAGAACATGTGAAATGATGGATGGACTTCAAGGATCTTTGATCGTCTTTGAAGAATGGTTGGAGATTCATTGTCTATTTTATATTTTATTGAAAATAACTATTATGGTTGTCGTTCTTTCTACTTAGTTTTGAACCAACATTATCAGTTCTTGGATTTTAGATTCTTTGTTGGATGCCACTAGCCGAATGGAAATATCATTTTGATTTTGGGTGACATGTTAACGATTTCCTTAACGGATGAGTGAGTGTTTCTTTTTATTATTTTTCTTCTAGGAGCTATTGGTCAAATGTGATTGAGTTTTTTTCCAAAGAAATAGAAGCATATGTCCTGCTTGGTGTGTTACTTGTTCAAATTGAATCGAGGAGATGACATTTGAAGAGGATGAGAAAATAAATGTATATGTTAGTTGATGAGTCATAATATTTATAAATATTGGGACAGATAAATCAAATAACTAATGATAAGTTTAAAGTATGTAGAGTAAAAAAAGTTATACACCAAATAATCAAAAACAAAAATACAATTAGGGTATTACATATCAATAACTAATACGATTATATAAATAAAGCTAAATATGTTTTTCTGTCCATATCTATATCTCAGAGTCCATTTTGATCCTTTAACATTTAAAAGGACTATTTTAATCCTTCAATTATACAAAATGTTTCACATTAGTCCATGTTGTATAATTTTGACATATTCCATCAAAACATAGGTGATGTAATATTTATTTCTTTATCCATTTTCTAATATTTCCGCAAACAACACAAGGACAATAAAATATATCATTATTGTCAAGAATATTTTTTTCGGCGAATTCAAGGAATTCAAGAACTCGTTTCTCATACACTGGACCTAATCTATCGGTTTTCATCCAACCATGATCCATAATAAATTCTAAAAATTATATCAAAAGAATAATGTGAATGACACACTAACGCTACACACACAACATCATAATATGATTATATGCATATGCATATGCATATCCAACACCAAAACCTAAAGCATATTGACAAAATTTGAATAAAACATGAACATGGCAACATGGACAATACACATGACAATGTTAATACACATAATATCCTAGCAAAGAACATAAACATTTAGAAGTGTCAAAGAGAGAGAGAGAGAGAGAGAGAGAGAGAGAGAGAGAGAGAGTGTGTGTGTTAAATAACCATTGCAAAGAACATAAACATTCAAAAATGTTAGAGAGAGAATGGTAATGTACCATAATTTGAAGAGGATGACGACCACCTCCAACCGTGAAATATGGAACATATAACCATGGTTGAATGAAATAACCATAGTTGTTATACTTTCAATATTTTAATAACAATAAATGTGAAGGAACACGAGCTTATTTTTATTGAAAAAAGAAAAAATATTGATGCATAAGTTCAAAGCTTGCAATCCAAACTCTATGACCATGGTTGTTTTTAAGAATCGTGTTGAAAATTTTCTTAATAAAAAAATCATACGTGTAAAAATGTCATATGAATACGGTGAAAAAATGACCGTTGGAATATTGTTTCACCGAAGGTATATTTTCGAGTAGTAATAAGAATTTTGTAAAAATATACCCTTCTTCTCAAACCTACCATCTTTCTTCAAGAATTCCTCTTTAAGGGGAAAACCTTCACCAACAGAAGATGGCTCGTGCTCCTTTTCTTCATTCAAATCCTTATAGTACAAGGTTGATTGAACTTCTGCAAAGATCAATAAATCTCTAGCATACAAGATAATTTCTTTGAAGTGAGCATGAGATTTTGATAAAACATAAAACAATAACAACACTTGATCTTCATCATTAATCTTGGCCTCAATATTTTCAAGATCAAGAATCAATTTGTTGAATATATCCAACTGCTCAGTCAATACTTTGTCTTCACTCATCTTGAATGAATATAAGGTTTTGCTTCATGTAGAGGTGATTGACCAAGGATTTGGTTATATACAAACCTTCGAGTTTTCCCCACACACCGATTGTCGTATTCTCCTTCGAGACATGCCGGAGAACCTTATCACCAAGGCTCAGTATGATGGCATTGTGGGCTTTGTTGATCATCTTTGTCATCTCCTTCTCTGTTAGGAAAATATTCATCTTCTCGATCCTTTCAACGCTTCTAACAAACTTTGTTGAACCAGTATGGCTTGCATCTTCAAGCTCCACAAACCAAATCATTCATTAGTGAATTTCTCATTCTCATACTTTGTTGGCGACATCTTCTCCTCCACGCTCATCACACTAATTTGTTGTGAAACGATGCCCAAGAAAACAAATTATGCTCAGTTTCTTGATTAACAAGAAAATCACAAGGTAAAGAGAAAAGAGAGAAGAGGAAGACAATTCAAAGTAGTTAAAAACTGAATTTTTGATTCAATTACACATTAGAGAACAATGTTTATAACTGAATCTGAATAACACCACTTTCTTCCTCTGATTAGGATTATCAAGATTGATGGAGAATTGAGAACTAATATGCTATTTATAAGAAAACTAAACCCTAGTTTCAACTAACATACTAAACAATTGATCAAACAGATTGACCCAATTCAACATGATAATTTAAACAATAAGCAAACATATACATTTGCATGCATTAACTAACTTCGACAATGACATACACATTTTTAACTACTATCGAATCATAAGACTAATCTTATCGAGATTAGAATTCAATCAAAATATCATTCTATTCTAGAACTATAACTTTAAATTATAAAAAAAAAAAAGTTTAAATTAGTTATGGTGATATGTAGTGGGACATAGCTAGGTATGAAAACTTACGAGACAAAAATCTTGGAAATCACATGTAATGTAATATAATGTAGGGCATATGAAACAAACCAACTGTCTATTCCTAATTTGATTCTCTTCCTCCACCAACTCAGCTCAACTCCAAGCTTATATATACACCTAAAATCTAAATTATTCAAGACTACTTTTACACCATAACATACACGCATGTGTTACCTAAACTCTGTAAAATGCAGAAGATAATGGATATGAATTAAACGTAGTAATAATGTTTCTACCTATTTACGAAAATTCGATTTTACTGAACTTTGGTCCCTTTCATAGACTTTGAACTTTGGTCCCTTTCATAGATTTTGATTCCCCGACAAGCTTTGGTGTTTTATTTTATCCACACTGTTCTATCTGTCACACACAATTCTAACTTTTCAACCTTCATATTTTTTTAAACAAAAAATTATTTTATTTAATAATATTAGTTTTTATAGGAGTAATAATATTGATGTGCCACGTGGCAGATTTGTAGCGAGGGACATGGTAGAATGCAAGAACCAATTGATTAATTACCATTGTTATTTCTTTGTAGTATGATGAGTTTGACCCTACCATGAATGGTGAGGTCTGTGCTATTTTTGACACGCCCAACAAAGTTCCAGACCAAGATATCACTATCGGGATCTTGTCTTCTCAAATGTTACCATTCTTATTTGTGGATTTCAATTTGTTCTTCACAGATAATTTACTGTTATTGACGGTTCATCCCTACCTCTGAGTACGCTGTTATTGACGGTTCATCCCTACCTCTGAGTACGTACCACATCTCAGACATGTATTTAAAAACTGCAAATTATTTAATTTAGTAGTTAACACCGTATGAATTCATTTTCGTATGGTTCAATTTTTATCAAAATAGTTTTTTTTATTTATTTAAAAAAAATCCATCCATTTATTAAAGAATGATAGGACATTGCATTCTAGGTGACGGATATTAGTGCTTATATAATTGTAATAATCTCATTTAATTAAACATTTCTTCTCTTTTCTTTCATATTGGGATTTTTTTTATAGAATTGATACCAATTCGCCAACTATTCGCCAACTAGTATGACTTTAACAAACCAATTGACTGTGTGTATTTTTTTATCAATTCGCCAATTAGATTGAGGAATGTTTGAATTTTTTTTGACCAATTCGCCAATTCAATTGGTTACACAATTTTATTTATTTATTTATTTATTTATTTTATTTTTAGTATACATTTATTTTATAAACAATTTGTCAATGGAATCTGTCAGCCCAATTTGACAATTGAATCTATATATTAATTACAAAAATGTGACATTTATAAAAATAATAATAACTTATTCAATTTATAAAAATAATTGTATCATTGAATTTTTACTTTTTATTATTAATTTTTTATGATTACCTTTTATCATTAAATTTTCATGATTATCATTTAACAATTTTTTATCATGATTACTATATAAAGTTAATTAGAAAAAATTCTCATAAGTTTTAGTTATTTTATAAGTTTAAAAAGATTACAAAATCTCAATTGATTTTATTGTTTTATTAAACTTTTTATAAAAATTTAAATAATTTCAAAATATATTTTATTTCAAAAAAAAACCTTATTATTAAAGAAATATGACTTTTAAAATTCCAATTTTTTATATTAATGGATTGTCTTTATTATTAAAGAATTTTGAAACAATGTTTAAAGTGTTTGTTTCTATTTATTTATTTTTGCAACAATTGAAAAATATTAACCAATATTTATATTTATCAGTTTTATTTGTTTATAATATTTTTTAAAAATATTTAAAATATTAATTACAAAGATGTGACATTTATCACAGTTAATGAAATTGATATCAGAATAATTATTGTTATTTAATGGGTTGGTTTTGTAAATAGAAATGATATTTAACATTGAAGAAGTTAAACCATATTCTTAAAAATAAGATACGAAGTTAAACCATATTCTTAAAATAACTTCATTATATAATATTAATATATGTATTTATATATGTTGGATTATATTATAATAGTTCATTTAATTATTATTATTTTTCTCTTGACTTATATAGAAGTTATAATTATAAAAATAATGTGTCTTAAGGACATAGGTTGATATTAACCATATTATTATATATCATAAAAACAATATATTGCGATTGATAAATTAAAATTTTAATAATTGTGATATTAACAAATTTTATAAATGATAACTTTATCACAAAGTTAATTGATATATTTTGAAATAAAATATATTTTGAAATTATTTAAATTTTTATAAAAAGTTTAATAAAACAATAAAATCAATTGAGATTTTGTAGTCTTTTTAAACTTATAAAATAATTAAAACTTATGAGAATTTATTTTAATTAACTTTATATAGTAATCATGATAAAAAATTGTTAAATGATAATCATGAAAATTTAATGATAAAAGGTAATCATAAAAAATTAATGATAAAAAGTAAAAATTCAATGATACAATTATTTTTATAAATTGAATAAGTTATCATTGTTTGTATAAATGTCATATATTTATAATTAATATAAGGATTCAATGGTCAAATTGTGCTGACAGATTCAATGGTCAAATTGTTTATAAAATAAATGTATACTAAATATTAAATACATGAGAATATGCATGACATTAGCCATACCAATTGGCGAATTGGTACATAAAACAAACACTTTCGCAAAATCACATGTTGACCATGTGTAGAAAGTAGATTATTTTGGTATTTTTCTTAAAAGTAGGTTATTTTGGAATTTATTTTTAATCTAACTAGGCTATTCTAAAAAAAATTCCATATTGAGAGCGAACCAACAGAGATACAACACCACGGACTCCATAGAGGAATAGTCACCAATCTAAGTTTTTGATCCATACAATTTCCTCAAACCAACACGATTAAGATTATGAGCATCACTATTAAATTTCTACTTAAAAACATAATTAAACCTAACTAAAAGCTATATATTAAGAAGTAAGTGACGATTCGCTGCAATGGGCTCCAAAGTTGCATTAGTGATATAATTTATGCAATCAACAACAATAAGGGAGTACGACTGGAGAATGATTCTTCTCAGTTTCAACTCTTTTGCCAACGTGAGATACCATCTGATAGCCAGAATTTCAGCAACCTCCAAAGTAACTGATATAAACTCCTTCTGACTAATAATGAGAATGGTTTCCATCATCGGGTTTTTGATGATGCAACCAAATGAAGAAAACTCTTCCAAGTGAATGCCAACGTCAACTTGTAAAACGTGAACATTTCTAGGTGCACAATCCTCAACAAGTTGCATAGGCAACCGTTTCTTAGCGTCTAACTCTAGATTCATTTTGTTAAACTCAATCATAAACTCGAGAGGTTCCTCTATAACACTAATAGACTCCAATCTCTTCTGCTTATACAACATAAGATTACACACATTCCATACTTTTTGGAGAATGGACACAACAATTGGGTGCTCATTAAATCACCACAAGTTAAAATACTCAACATTCAATCATTGAGATGCAAATTAGGAGGTATCCGATAACTAAGAATAGAAGAGAAAAATACCTGTTTGGCATACTCACAATCTAGGAAAAGGTGGTGGGCTGATTCGACTACGGAGTGGCAAAAGAGGCAAGAATCATCCAAATCGGTTCCTTTCTTGAGGAGATTGTATTTTGAAGGAAGAATATTCTTTTCCAGCCTCCAAATAAAGTTTTGTGTCCTAGTCTGAATCTTGGGCATCCAAATATCTTTCCAAAGTCTCTGAAACGGGACACTATATGGACTTGGGTTCTTTGCAATCCAGTTCTACAGACTGATGTGGTATGCAGAACGAACAGAATAATCCTCATGCTTTTTGTAATGCCATATAATACGATCATCAGTTCCTAAAAGAGATGAGAATGTTGACAATTTGTTTTGCTTTCGCATGGTCAAAGCTATATAAAACCATATCCTTATTCCAAATGCCCAAGTCACTATCAATGAGCTCCTCCACTCTGGACTACTTGTCAATACCTCTCACAGGCTCACGGATCTTGAAAACACTATTATTCGGTAACCAACTAATCTTTGCAGGCCATAACTTTCTCCCTATTTCCAATCCTCAATCTAGCTCTTTTGTTAATAAGATCCCTGGCACTAAGGATACTCCTCGGAGCATAGCTAGGGACGAATCCAATAGAGCTTTCTACTATGGAACTGCGTAGGTAGTATTTGCCTTTAAAAACTTCTCTAAGCAAAGAACTTTCACCAATCAACAAACGCCAATAATGCTTTACAAGAAGGCTAGTGTTGAAATCACTAATCCCATGAAAGCCCAAACCTCATTCTCCTTTTTCCATCTCCATTTTTTCCCAACTCAACTAATGTATTTTCTTCTCTCCGTTCCCCCCCCCCCCACTAAAATTTTTCTAGCATCAATTCGATCTTATGACATATTGTCTCGGGAAACTTCTAGCAATTCATTATGTAGGTAGGGATTGCCTGAGCAACTGCTTTGATGAGCAACTCCTTCCACGCTCTTGACAAAAACCTCTCTTTCCAGCCTTTTATTTTCTTCCAGACCCTATCAATGACCAAGGAAAAGATGTCTCTCTTTGATCTCCCAAAGCCCACCGGCAGGCCAATGTATTTGGAGTGGCACGAAACAGTCTTGACACCCATCCTAGCACGTATCGAATCTTTATCTTCTTCATGCATGTTACGACTGAAAGACGCTTCCGATTTATCCAAATTCACCACTTGACCAGATGAGTCTTGATAGTTTTGAAGAGTTGTCAGGTTATAATCCTCTTCTTGGGAGTTTGCTCTATCCAAAATAAGACTATTGTCAGCGTAAAATAAATGAGTGATTAATAGTTCCTTTCTAGCCACTTGAATACCATGGATTTTCTTATTATGAACATATTGCTTCAGCAAACCTAAAAGAATGTCATCACACAAAATAAACAAGTAAGGTGATAGGGGATCCCTTTGTCTGAGTCCCCCGTCAATCAAAAAACTCATGTTATGATGGCCTTTAACCAGTACTTTGTAAGATACAGAACAAATAAAATTCTTAATGAGATTGACCATACTGGATGGAAATCCCATATAGGAGAGGACTTCAATAATAAAGGGTCATTCTAAGCAATCGTAAGCTTTGGACATATCCAGTTTTAAAGCCATGACTCCTTTATTCCCTTTCGTCTTCTTTTTACTCCAATGAAAATACTCCATACCCACTAAAGCATTATTTGTAATGAGGCATCCTTTCACAAAAGCACCTCTTCATCAATGATTTTTGTATGAATTTGTTTGATCATGTTGGCTATTGTCTTTGTTATCACCTTCATCAACATGTTACAGAGACTTATCATCTAGAAGTCTTTAGCGCTTGAGGGGTGTTTGCATTTGGGAACCAAATCAATGTGGGTGTTATTTATCACACCACAAATAAAGTTGTTGTCTAGAACATCCAACACTAATGCGCAAACCTCAGGACTAACAATATTCTAATACTTCTGGAAAAAGAGAGCAGGAAATCCATCGGGTCTAGGTGCCTTGAGGGGATGCATCTGGAACAGATCATCTTTAACTTCCTAAGACATGAACTTACCTTCACACAAATTGATATGATTAGGTTTCAACTTAGCTTTCACAAAAACATAGACCTCTTAAACATTTGTGGGAAGATAAAAGGAGAATAATTCATTGAAATAATGTATCAAAAGTCTTTCACAATGCTCGTCACCTTTACACCAGATACCATTATCATCTTTGAGTTTCCTGATAGCAATTGTTTTCCTCCTTTGGTCAGCTTTACCATGAAAAAACTTGGTGTTTTTGTTACCATGTTTAAGCACGGTTGATGTCGAGCGTGGTTGAAGCACGGTTGATGGCGAGAGGAGGGGGTGTACCTGTAAGGCACTCTGATGCTAAAGTAAGGAACCGAGCAAAGAGTGAGCAAGTACGAGATTTTAGAGTGAGAATTGAATACTTGACCCTCTCATATGAGAGGGTTTATATAATACCCCCAGTGCATGGCTATTGGTCCCTATTATTGGGCTTGGATCGTGGATCCTCCAATAATCGGTAACTGCCAGAAACTAGCCGTTGGAGTGACGCTTGGACTGCTCGGACGAGACCCTGGTCGGATGACATTAATACCGAGCGAAAGGCTTGTCGGGCAAGCGTTCCTCGGCTGATCCTGGGTGATTCGACCCTTGCTGGTATAAATCATGATCGTTGGCGCCGATGGCCGGTCGAAGGAACTTTCCGGACGGACTGAGGATGTTTTGGGTGAAAAAGTGTTATTGGTCCGTATGGGGCCAGAAGATGGATTGGACCCGAGTCTGAAAATTGGGCCAGTCCGGAAAAGGAGCCCCCAAGTTGTTGCTTCTGGTCCCAGAAGTGATGACTTAAGGGCGGCTAGCTGCTCAGAATTGTCTTTAATGTTGATAGAATACTACTTCGTTCGATGAAACGGTCTTCTTTGGTGGAGAAAGAGAGCTTGGTAGCCGGGCAACTCATTGGGTGGTCGGTGCCGAAGAAGAGGAAACGAAGAGGTGACATGTTTTGGAATTTGTGCCAATTTAATGCCTCTGGCGGCTAGTCTAGGGGCTAGTACATAGGCCATGATTGCCGAGGGATAGGGGTCACGCCTAAATGCACGTGTTCCCAATCCTATAAATATGGGAAGCCTCTTCATTTTCACACGTTTCTGCTTCTGCTTCCTTGCTCAACGTCACTTCTGTTCTTCGGCTTCCACTAGCAACTGTCGACCACTGCGAACCTACTTCCGACCACCGTGCAACTTTCTCTCAAAACCATTATAATCATGTCTGAAGCACTTGGTAAGCATTTTTATCCGTTTATGTCTTAATTTTTTCTATGAGTAGACATGCATGTGGTTAGGTTTTAGTTTTAGGAGGTAGATTATGGTAGTCTAGGTAATCCCTTAGGTTGTTGTGGTGACAAACTGTTTTCTGGTGGCGAATCGCCCTCCTATGGTTTCTCACGAGTACCTTGGTCGTGGTTGTGGCGTTGCTCGCGCCGGAACCCTAACCTGCATCAAGCAGTAGTTTTGGTTGAAGTTCAACCAGAGTCCTGGCCTCGGGGACAGTATCGACCATTTGGTCGTTGCGAGGTCCCTTCCTTGTCATGCTTTTTATTGAGTGTGGTCGACCGTTCTAGGTAAGTAGACCCCTTGAGGGCTTTATCCGGGGACCTCATCTCCTGGCCGTCGCACGCCCTTTCGCTTGACAGGTATTGGAAGGGTGAATTTGATGCCTTGATCAAATTCACTGACGCCTTTCCTCTACTTTTCAGGTGAAGGAATGCTTGTCGACCTGTACGACATCTCGTCCGAGGAAGATACACGAGAGGATTCTGGTTCCACTGCTACTCTCCCGAGCGATTCTGACAGTTCCTCTGAGGACTCTGAAGATACCGAGGTGGGTGATACGGCCACAACTTCCCGGGGAACGGAAGGCGCCCAGGAGGTTTCCGATGAAGAAGAAAAGGTCCCGGTGCTCGAAGAGTGGGTAATAGAGGACCTGCTGGAAAAGGTTTCAAGTTATGCTCGACCGCGGACGGAACCTTTGCCCGAGGTGGGTGATCCCGTGCACTGGGTCGTGACGTGTCTGAGCAATGCTGACCGGATCTACTCCGATTTCGGAGGGACAAAGTTCTCAATGTATGATTACGTCTTTACAACTTTGGGGGTTAGATTGTCGTTTAGCGACCTGATCTGCTCGGTGTTAGGCCATTTGGGGGTGGCGCCCTCGCAGCTGCATCCCAATTCTTATGCTTTCATGAGGGCGTTCGAATTGACGTGCACACACCTTGGTGCTGGGACTACTTTCCCTCTCTTCTTCCGGCTATTCTCTCTGCAACGCCAGGTTGGGAGAGAAGGTGCTCAGAAGGTCCTTATCTCGTTTAAGCAGCGGGCCAAGATCTTCAAAGCACATTCAGAATCCATTTGATTATTCAAGGATGACTATTTCCTGGTTGAAACGGCAACCACAGAGGCAACCAGGTCGATCAGCTTCCTCGGGACTGATACTGACTCGAATGGGGGGCCCAAGGGAGGTAAATCCCTCGACGAATTTGGATGTTCCCTTTCTCATGGGGTCATTTTCACTACGACATGCCAGTGAGTGAGTTCGTCTAGGTTGGGGACCGACTGAATGAAGACGACGGAGCCAGCTTTGAGGAGTTCCACAAACTGGTGGCATCCTTCACTCCTATCTCGATGCTCGACGGGGAGGGTAAAAAGATGCTCGATGCTGTAACACGGTGGGAGAACTGACTTTAAGCAATGTTGCGGATAGCAAGAGTCGCCACCGACTTTTATTTTATCCATAAGGAAAGGTTATAAAAGAACAGGAAAGACCTTAGAGAATATTTTGGGTCCGGGGGGTAGGTTATGTAAAGGGAAGGTGTTAGCACCCTTTACATCCATGGTTATCCATGGGCTCTTAGGTACTTAGCTCACTTTTGAATTGTTTTTGAAAGTGTAGTGTGTGAATAGAAAAATTTTCAGAATAGTTAATAAATAATCCATGTAAGGATGTGTTAAAAACTTGTTTGAAAATTTGTTTGAAATTTGTTTAAGTGTGAAAAAGTTTTGAAGTGAGCAAGTATCTAGGAGTAACCTACCCTAATGTTTAAGGTCTTTCTTGTTCTTTATCCTTTCCTTGGTAAGACTATCCCTACTATTAAGGAGTAGGTAGTCCTTACTTTGGATGTAAAGGGACATGTGAGGGACAATTTGATTTTGAAGGCCATTGTGGGGTGTAATAAGCATAAAGAAGGGACTATCATCATTTATTTCGAAGGGACTCGATTCGTATAGGCAACCATGAGGGACTTTGATGATTTTCTTTCGAGGGACTTGCTTTATACACCCCACTTAACCATTATTCGTAGGCAACCTGAGGGATAACCTTAGAAAGTGAGACGGCGATTTAAAATCGACTTACGTGTGTGACGTGTTTAATTTAATTATCTTACATTAAAAATTATCTAAATTTATTTTTAAATAACAAACATGTTTTGTCACTCCCTAAATTACTAACCATAACGATAATAATAATTAAATAATTACAATTACATCCGGGAAACAATTACAAGAAATTATAATAATAAGCAAAATATTAAACAAAATAATAAGTAAGTAAACAATAAATATAAGGGGTTAGTAAATAACGATAAATAAGATTAGCAAAATAATAATAATAAACATAATTGAATTATAAATGGGTTAGTGATAATAATAAGCAATAGAAATAGTTAGTAATGAAAATAAGAAAGGTTAGTAAATAATAAAAATTATAAAGTTAGTGAAAATAATTTAAATAATAAGCAAAAAGTTAGTAATAATAAAAACAATGATAATAACAATTTTAAAATAAGGTTAAAAACACAATAATAAAGATAATAATAAATAATAATATTGTTAATAAATAATAAAGATTAATGAAATTAATAAAGCAAAAATCTAATAATATAGTTAGTATTAATCAAGAATAAGCACAATCAACCAAAATTATAATAATAATATATCAACAATTTTTCCTATAAACAATTATTTAGAAAAGAAATATGAATGAACAATTATTTTAATTTGCAATTTATTAAGTTATATTTTAATTATAAAATTACTACAAAAGTCTAATTATTATAAACATAATTATTTCTAAACAAAAGTTATAAAAAAAATGTTTATTTAATATAAAAAAGAGAAAAATAAATTATAAGTATATTTAAAACAAACTTTAATTTTCTAATAATATGAAACATATTTATATTTTAGATGAGAGAAATAATTTATAATTATATTTACAATATGAGAATAAATAAATTTATATTATAATTATATTAACAATAAAAAAAATATTTAGAAAAAAAAAATAGGATTGGGTTTTATTTTTGAAAATAGTTTTAGGGTTAAAAAATTAGGGTTTTATATTTTTTAGGGTTTATAAAAAAAATAGGATTTAGCTATATACAAAATTTATTTTTAACTAATTATATAGAACTATCTATATTATAAAATTTACATTGAAAAATCATGAGTTTTATATTTTTTAGAAAAAAAATAATTTTAAGAGTTTGAATACATAATATATACATATTTTATAATATAAATAATAATATGTTAATTATTTAAATCAATTAAATTAAACAAGAAAATAAAAGAAAATAAAAGAAAGGAAAAGAAAAGGAACCTGGTGGGATTCGATCCCAGGACTTCACCCTTGCAAGCAGCAACAACATCCACTGGGCCAGCCAGGCGCAGGTGAGAAAGAATGAAGCATGGTTGCGTTTGTGCCTTGCTCTTGAAAATCCAGAAAATATAAATAAACAAAAAGGCCTGGGGTGGTTTTGAACCCAGGACCTTTCAGTTAAACATGCGCACGCTTTACCACCTGGCTGGGAGAGCCTTCCTGTTTACCAAACAGACACTAATAATAATATATTAAACAAGCATATTGAATGAAAAAAAAAAAATCAAAACATTGGTAGAGGCAGGATTCGATCCCATCCCCCTCTTGTCAAACACGCCTACGCTTTACCACTGGACCAACCATCAATTGGTGATATACAAACAGAGAGAATAGATAATATTTTAAAACAAAATTTGAATTCTAAAACTGGCGCGCAGGGTCTTCTTCTTCAACCTCTCATCCTTCAGATTTTGCTGCGATTTCTCCTATGACTTTTCCTGCGAAAACGAAACCCTAGCAAAACCTACGAAACACAAAGGGCAACAAAACCATACAATTTTTCAAAATTGAAAGTATAAACATGTTCCAGAGGTCCATTCAAGTCTAGCCATGATCTTAGAAATCATTTATATTTTGTAAATCACGAAACCCCAATTCTTGGTCAAAACCCTAACTATGGTGAATTTCGTTTTAGGCCATGGAGCTTCACCAATTCATCCAGATTTCATCTATAGTCATGGACAAACAAGTTTACATAATCAAAAGTCAGTAATATGCAATGAATTGTTAGAATCGAAAAAAATATATTCAAGATAAAGTTTGCTTCGGGTTGGCCAATTTGGTGGACATGAGATGCATATGTGTGATTCTTTAGCTTCAGGGATGTCCATAGATCATGTCTATGTTCTTAGTTTACCTTGAAACCTCTTGTATGGAAGAATCCGAATCTCACTTTTTGCTTGAAATTTGAGTTTTGAAACTTACACTGTGGCTGCTTGATTTCGTGAATGAGGACTAGGGTTATGCTTAGTATATATGTGTGATTGATTTAGGTCAGAAACATGGATGGGTTATGTGAAAATTTGATCCAAAAAATATTCAAAAAGATCATAGTGTAAATTTCAAATATTTGATCATGAGTGCTTGCTATTTTGGGATAATTCACATGATTTCATTCCTCTTTGACTCCAATCACCCTTTAAGACTTTCTAGATTCAATCACAAAAATATATCTTCATGTTTAATATTTTATTTTAATTTAAAATGATTTTAAATGTAATAAATCATAATAAATTAATTAAATAAAATAAAAAATATGAAAATATCATGGAAATTTCGTGCATGTTATTATTGTATGGGTTGGGTCATGACTTGGGCAGCCCATTTGGAAAGAAATACTTTTAAGCCTCCATTTTCAACATAAACCATCACAAAATTTCCCAACTTTGCAAAGGCACATCTCCCTCAATTTTAAAGGTATGAGGGTGTTCTTGGACTTTTTGGAAAGCTTGAAGAGTCCTCTAAACAACCCCATTGGTTTCAGGTTCATATCATTTACCAATCTCAAGTTATGCCCTTTTGAAGTTGTTGACTTTTTGTTGACTTTTGAAATGACCTATAATGTCTTAGATCACATCTTTCAAATGAAGCATTTTTGGGATTAACTTTCAACATCAAAGTTGTAGGTAATTCAATTTCCTTCAAAATGAGCTTTGGATGGAGACTTGGTGATGAAGTATGTGAAAGTTATGCCTGGTCAAAGTTCAGTTGACTTTTACTGAGGAAACCCTAATTTAGAAACTCCTGATTATTGATGATCTGGAATCTCCTTGATGAATCATGATCAACCCTTGATCAAATGATGAATTTTACTTCATATACTTGATGTTGGCAAAAAATCATGAAGTTTGACTTTGGTTTGACCACAGTTGACCTCAGTTTGACTTTTTAACTGCATTGACTGATTTTGACTTATCTGATCATCTGACTGAGCAAACTTTTGAGAAAAGTCTTGAAACTTGACATGGGGGTTCTTACACACATATAAGATGTTATGAAACTCACTTGAGGTATTGGAAGTCCATTTAGCCTGATTAAAGTCAAAACCCTAGTTTTGGATGCACTGCTTAGGAGGTGCATTGTCTGAGGGAATTGTCAACTTCTTTGACCAATTGTGAACTTTGTGAACCTTGTGAATGTTCATAAGATGTCTTGTGATACTCATGGGAGGTATTGTGAAGCTTGTGAACCTTGTTACCCTCATGAAGTGGCTTTGTAGCCCTCATAAACCTCAGGAAAGCTTTGTAACCATTGTGAAATTTGTGAACTTTGTGAATCTTCAAGAAGTAACTTGTAGACTTCATGAACCTCATGAAAGGTATTGAAAGCATTGTGAGAAGCTTGTGAACCTTGTGAACCTTCAAGAAGCAACTTGTGGGCTTCATGAACCTCATGAAAGGTCTTGTAAATGTAGAGAAACCTGTGAACCTTCAAGAAGTAACTTGTAGACTCCATGAACCTCATGAAAGGTCTTGTAAATGTAGAGAAACTTGTGAACCTTGTGAACCTTCAAGAAGTGTCTTGTAGACTTCATGAACCTCAAGAAAGGTATTGAAAGCATTGTGGAACTTGTGAACCTTGTGAATCTTCTTAGAACACAAAGTCTTGTATTGTGAGGGCAAATTTTGGGGTGCAACAGCTGCCCCTGTTCAATTTTCTGAAACCTGAGGGGTTAGATTGGTATATTTGCCAGTCGTAACCTGGAAGGTTGAAGGGGATTGAACACAAAAGCCCAAAAATTTGCACTCACCAGTGCATAGAGTGATATTGATGGTTGATTGAACATGATTGAGTGGGCTTAAAGATGCCACTAGGGGAAAGTTCTTCAGCAGTATAATGAGAGTTGTCAGGAGTCTGGAGTAATACTGATGTAACAACATGTCTTCATGAGGATAGAGCAATCAATAATGATAACCCTAAAGCAGTCTTGAAGAAATAATATGATTTCAGGAGGATAGAGCAATCAATAATGACAACTCTAAAGCAGTCTTGAAATAATAATGTGATATGTCTTCAGGAGGATAGAGCAATCAATAGCTCTAAAGCAGTCTTGAAGTAATGATTTCAGGAGGATAGAGCCATCAATAATGACAACTCTAAAGCAGTCTTGAAATAATAATATGATTCCAGGAGGATAGAGCAATCCATAGCTCTAAAGCAGTCTTGAAATAATAATGTGATATGTCTTCAGGAGGATAGAGCAATCAATAGCTCTAAAGCAGTCTTGAAGTAATGATTTCAGGAGGATAGAGCCATCAATAATGACAACTCTAAAGCAGTCTTGAAATAATAATATGATATGCCTTCAGGAGGATAGAGCAATCAATAGCTCTAAAGCAGTCTTGAAGTAATGATGTGATACGTCTTCAGGAGGATAGAGCAATCAATAGCTCTAAAGCAGTCTTGAAGAAATAATATGATTTCAGGAGGATAGAGCAATGGATAGCTCTAAAGCAGTCTTGAAGTCATGAGAAATTATCAGGAGGATAAAGTAACCCTGAGGTGACAATAAAGCAGTCCCAAAGATCATGAGTTTGTTTGTTGGATAATTAACCTGAAAACAAGGTAGCATTCGAATAATAACATTAGTTTATGCTTTATGTATGCATGTATGATATGATGCACTTAGGTAATGTATTATATGTCTATGGATATGTATGCTATGGTATGATGTAAATGATGTATGTATGATATGATACTGCCGGAAGCGTCTGGATATCTTCGTATAACAACTGCTGGCCAGGGAAAATAAATCCCGATTCGTTGTTGAAGAATATATAACCCTCTGTCTGCTGGGGATAGTAAGGCATAGATATAACCCCCCGTTGTTGGGGATAACATGGTATGGATAACCTCCCGTTGTTGGGGATGGTAAGGTATATATAACCTCCCGTTGGTGGGGATAGTAGGGTATATATAACTCCCCGTTTGTTGGGGATAGTAGTGTATATATAACTTTCGTCTTCGTTTGATAGTAGGATAAGTATAACATCCCGTCTTCGTTCGTCGTACCCTTATTGGAAAGTAATTTCCCGAATATCCGTATGAGGATAAAAGAGATGGATATAAATTCCAGGGGAGATGAGACTTTATGAAGATGGATTCGTCCTACTGAGGGATTGTAACTGTCTTGTAAGGTGAACCGGCGAAGCTTCGTTGAAATCCTTCCCTCGTTCGTCCTTAGTAAATACTATTACTGCATTTTCATGCATTTCTGGTAAACATTAATCATATTAAAAGCATACATGCATTCAAACACAACCAATGGATGTTTCGCTTATGTAAATAGGGTAAAAGTAAATCTGGATTCAAAAGATGGAATTTATTTATATCAAAAAGTGACCCATACATGGGTAAGTTTGTACAAGGAGACATAAACCCTAGTAAGAGGATTTTGTCGTAAATTTTTTACAAAAGAGTCAGCTATGTGGGAAACAATCCTATTGAGTTTCAATTCTACTATTGCCACTCAAGTATCTCATCTTCTTGCTGTTGAGACGGAAATGATTGAATTGAGCTTTATCTGTTCGAGCTTGAGTAAGTAGTACAACTGGTTGCAGTTTCATGGGTGATCCAAACGAGACATAGTCATACGCTTTAATCCCTAACTTTTGCCTGGATTGCCCTTTCAGGTTTTCAATCCACCGGGATACCCTTTTTTGCCCAAGCCGCCTTTTCAGGTTTTCGACTTGCCGGGTGTACATCTTTTTATATATATCCCTAATTTTTGCCCAAACCCTTTTGGTTTGCCAGGATGCCCTTATTTTTGCCTAGGCCAGTCAACCTAGCGGGTCTCTTTTTATGCGTAGTATTTTTTAACTATGTCTGCGTTTACAGGCTGTGGGAAGTCTTCACCATCCATTGTAGTCAGTATCATGGCACCTCCTGAGAATACTGTCTTGACTACGAATGGACCTTCATATGTTGGAGTCCATTTGCCCCTGGGATCACCTTGTGGTAATATGATACGCTTGATTACCAAGTCACCAACCTGATATACCTTTGGCTTAACCTTCTTGTTAAAAGCTTTGATCATCCGTTTCTGGTACATCTGGCCATGACAAACTGCTGCTAACCTTTTCTCATCAATCAAATTTATCTGGTCCAGTCGAGTCTGAATCCACTCATCTTCATCCAAGCCTGCATCCTTCATGATTCTTAAGGAGGGGATCTGAACTTCAATGGGCAGAACTGCTTCCATACCATAGACTAAGGAGAATGGGGTTGCCCCTGTTGAAGTACGTATTGTAGTACGATAACCATGAAGAGCAAATGGTAACATATCATGCCAATCCTTGTAAGTAACAGTCATCTTCTGTACAATCTTCTTAATGTTCTTATTAGCAGCTTCAACTGCCCCATTCATTTTTGGACGATACGGAGAAGAGTTGTGATGCTTAATCTTGAACTGCGTGCAGAGATCAGTAATCATAGTGTTGTTCAGATTAGAGCCATTGTCAGTGATAATCCTCTCAGGGATGCCATACCTACATATGAGATTATTCTTAATGAACCGAGCCACAACATTCTTAGTCACAGATGCAAATGAAGCTGCCTCCACCCACTTCGTAAAATAATCAATAGCAACCAGAATGAAACGATGCCCATTAGAAGCAGTAGGCTTGATTTCACCAATCATATCAATGCCCCACATGGAAAAGGGCCAAGGAGCAGTCAACACATTCAATGGTGACGGAGGTATATGAACTTTATCAGCATAAATTTGACATTTGTGACACGTTCTGGAGTGTTGATAGCAATCAGCTTCCATGGTAGACCAATAGTAACCTGCTCTCAATATCTTTTTTGCCATAGTATGACCACTAGAATGAGTGCCAAAGGTCCCATCATGCATTTCTTCCATAATTTCTGTAGCTTCCTTCTTATCCACACAACGAAGCATAGTTGAATCATGATTACGCTTATACAGAATCCCATTACTCAAAAAGAACTTAGCAGAGAACCTCCTCAGAAACTTCCTATCTTTGACAGATGCCCCTTCAGGAAACTCCTGAGCTTCAAGATATCTTTTCACTTCATAGAACCAAGGCTTCTCCTCTGCCCCTTCTGTATCAATCTCATTGCAGTATGCAGGCTTTTCAAATCTATCAATAGTAATCTTGGGAGCTTCATCATCCCAACTAATCTCAAACATAGATGCCATGGTGGCCAATGCATCTGCCAACTGATTCTCTCTTCGTGGAATATGTCCAAAGGTAATCTCTTTGAAATGTGGGATCAAAGACAACACATGTTCTCTGTAAGGAATGAGATTATCATGCTTGGTATCCCAATCTCCTTTAATCTGACTCACTACCAGGGCTGAATCTCCATACACATCAAGGAACTGAATCTTCATATCAATAGCAACTTTAATACCCAGGATACATGCCTCATACTCAGCCATGTTATTGGTACAATGGAAACAAAGTCTGGCAGTAATCGGGGTATGACAACCTTCAGGGGAACTAATCATAACACCAACACCATTACCAAGTGCATTAGAGGCACCATCAAAAACCATAGTCCATCGGGATCCTTGTTCAGGTCCGTCATATTGTCCAGGTTCTTTGGTAATAATCATAATGTCTTCATCAGGAAACTCAAAATTCATTGACTGATAATCATCCACTGCTTGATGAGCCAAATGATCAGCAACAATACTTCCTTTAATGGCCTTCTGAGTAGTGTACTATATGTCATATTCTGTCAAGATCATTTGCCATCTTGCAATTCTTCCGGAGAGAGCAGGTTTCTCGAATATGTACTTGATTGGATCCATCTTAGAAATCAATAAGGTAGTATGGGTCAACATATACTGTCTTAGTCGGCGAGCAGCCCATGCCAAAGCGCAGCAAGTTTTCTCGAGCAGTGAGTATCTTGTTTCACAGTCGGTAAACTTTTTGCTAAGGTAGTATATTGCCTGCTCTTTTCGACCAGACTCGTCATGTTGCCCCAATACACACCCCATTGAGTTGTCTAACACTGTTAAGTACATAATCAAGGGTCTTCCATCAACTGGTGGCATCAAAATTGGTGGCTCTAGCAGATATCTCTTAATTTCATCAAAAGCAGTCTGGCACTCATCATTCCATTCCATCACCTGATCTTTCTTCAACAACTTGAAGATTGGCTCACAGATGGTAGTTAACTGGGAAATAAATCTTGCAATGTAGTTCAATCGTCCCAAGAAACCTCTAACCTCCTTCTCAGTACGGGGAGCTGGCATCTCTCGTATAGCTTTCACTTTTGCAGGATCCACTTCAATACCTTTTCCACTGACAATGAAACCCAGGAGCTTACCAGATCTAACTCCAAAAGTACACTTGTTTGGGTTCAATCTCAACTTGTATTTCTTCAACCTCTCAAACAACTTGTGCAGATGATCAAGATGTTGCTCTTCATTCTGAGACCTGGCTATCATATCATCTACATATACCTCTATCTCATGATGAATCATATCATGAAACAAAGCCACCATAGCACGCTGATATGTTGCCCCTGCATTCTTCAAACCAAATGGCATTACCTTATAGCAAAAGGTGCCCCACTGTGTCACAAATGTTGTCTTCTCCATATCTTCAGGTGCCATCTTGATCTGATTGTAACCAGAGAAACCATCCATAAAAGAGAATACCTTGTGCTGAGCAGTATTGTCTACCAGAATATCAATATGAGGGAGTGGAAAGTCATCTTTAGGGCTAGCCTTGTTCAAATCTCTGTAGTCCACACACATACGTACCTTACCATCTTTCTTAGGAACTGGTACCACATTTGCAACCCACTGAGGATAAGAAGTTACTGCTAAGAACCCTGCATTGAACTGTTTCATTACCTCTGCCTTGATCTTTTCTGACATTTCAGGACGCATACGACGAACCTTCTGCTTCTTTGGACGACAGTCTTCTTTCACTGGCAAACGGTGAACCACAATATCTGTATCCAACCCTGGCATATCTTCATAAGACCAAGCAAAGATCTCCACATAGTCACGTAACATCTGAATCAACCTGCTTTTGACACTGTCCTCTAAATCAGCCCCTATCTTGACCTCTTTTCTGTTTTCTTCAGTTCCCAGATTCACAACTTCGACTGGCTCTTCATGTGGCTGTATAGCTTTCTCTTCTTGTTGTAACAACCTAGCAAGCTCTACAGGTATTTCACAATCGTCCTCATTTCCGTCTTCAGTTTGATAGATCGGATTCTCGAAATTATAATTGGCAATAGTAGAACTGTTATCAACAGGATCCAGAGTGGATGAGGATCTGCATTTAGTGATGTGGGTGTGTGTAAGAACACATAGCTGATAAAACAAAAATAAAAGAAAAGAAAGACAAGGAACACAATATTTACGAAACGAAACGTCCACTGATTTTATTGAATGAAGTATGCAAATGAAATGACAGCCCGTAACAAGCACACCATTGTGCCCCGGGTAAGGCACATGGCTTAAAAGTTTTTATTGTTCAGAAATTACAAATTTAAAAACATAACACAGTAATAGTATTTACTCCTGACTAAAGGAGATAGGGATAACATCTTCAGCTTTCCAATTATTGAGTCCAGCACCCACAGTAGGAAAAATCCAAGCATCCAAGTTGTAGTCTTCATCATAGTCTCCCACAGCATTGATAACCCCTTGATTGGTGATGCGAGCAGCACGAGCACGACGAACAGCCTTCTGGGACTCTGCAGTGAAACCCAAACCAAACTTGTCAGACTTGTATGGAATATCAGGAAGCTGACCCCAAATAGTACAACCACCTTCATCCACCACAGCTCTAGCATCATTGAGGGAGGCCATTGCCATTGTTGGAGGTTTTCTGGTGACAACAGGAACTTTCTTCACAGCAGGAGGAGCTACACCATCATTAACAACCCAGGGTATCACTTCAAATGACTGACACGGGGTCTCAATGTATTCACCTTCCACTTCCAGATACTTGAAAGTATTCACATGGCTGACAAAGTATTCTTCTTCTCCATAGACAGTAACAACCTTTCCATTCACCGGATATCTCAACTTTTGATGCAATGTAGAGGTCACAGCACCTGCCCCATGGATCCAGGGTCGACCAAGCAGACAAGAATATGAAGGACGAATATCCATCACATAAAATGTAGCAGTAAACACCTGGGAATCAACTTGGATTGGAAGATCAATTTCCCCATGCACTACTCTTCTAGAACCATCAAAAGCCTTTACCACAATATTACTGGGCTTTAGCACAGTATCTTCAGGACTCAGCTTGTTCAGGACTTCCTTGGGCAACACATTCAAAGAGGAACCATTGTCTATCAACACATGTGACAGGGTAGTGCCCCTGCATTCAATTGAAATATGCAAGGCCCTGTTATGATCCCTCTTGGCAGGGGTCAAATCAGCATCAGAAAATCCTAACCCATTGTCATAAGTCAGATGGGCAACACAGTTCTCAAATTGGTCAACAGAAATTGCACTGGGCACATGAGCAGACTTCAGAAACTTGATCAAGGACTTGGCATGAGCCTCAGAACACAGCAATAAGGACAACATAGAAATCTTTGAGGGGGTATGCCCCAACTGATCCACAATGTCATAATCACTCTTGCGAATGATTTTCAATACTTCTTCCATCTGCTTAGAGAGATCATCAACAGCTGGCACATCAGTAGATACAGGCTCAACAACAGGACCTTTGCCCCGAGCATCAGTGGTGGTAGTAGCAGCAGGAGTAACTGCACTCTTAGAAGCAACTGGAGGAGAGAAGACTCTTCCACTACGAGTGATCTTGCTAGATCCAGCAATATTATCAATGTCAGTAGGCATACCTGGTAAAGGCTCCTGCTTGACACCATGGATGTAAACATCAGACCCATAGTGCCAAGGCACATCTTTGTCAGATGTATAAGGAATAGGACCAGGAGTAGTGATGATCAGAGGAGCTACTCTGGCTTCAGCAACAACTTTCACAGGACCTTCAGCAGTAATCTTGATTGGGCCCTGACGAGTAATTTTGATAGGACCCTTTGAAGTGATCCTTACCGGTACTTTGTCAACCATGTCAACCTCTTCAATCTTCTTACCCCGAGTCAGATGATCCACCATATCTTCTACAGATGCTGGTCTTCTTTCAAACACTATAGTATACTTATCCATGAGACGTTGAATTCCATCTCTCAAAATGAAGCAACTATCCGGCTTATAGGTACAATACAAACAATCTTCACGACAACCTGGAAAAATCCCAGCTTGTACTAACCTCTTTTTGATAACAGACAATGGTGTGGCCAACTCCATGACTGAATAGACATGCAGATCTTCATCAATGTCTTCATCAATGGCATTGACAGTCTTCTCGTGATTTGGCAGTGGTGCTGTAATCACATTTGGTGGATCAAACTCAATTTCTCCAGCATCAATCATATCTTGAATTTTGTTCTTCAAGACCCAGCAGTTATTAGTATCATGTCCTGGACAGTTTGAATGATATGCACATCGTGCATTGGGATTGTACTTGGGAGAGGTAACATTGGGATTCTGAGGAGCCTCCCTCAGGGTAATAAGTTCAGCCTTCAACAAGTGTTGCAATGCCTGAGCCATTGACATGTTGATCTTCGTGAACTGTCTTCTAGCCCTCTGTTGGTTGCCTTGAGGCTGCTCTGTTGTTGCAGGAGTTGGATTTGAAATGTGAACTACACTAACAGACTGATGCCTTCTGTTGCGATCAGGTTGACCATAAACAGCATTGGATTCTTTCTTCCCAGTGGGAGGCTTCTTTGCAGCACCTGATGAAGAAGTGCCCACTTGGATCTTACCACTCTTGATACCATTTTCTACACGCTCTCCTGTCATGATCAACTCAGTGAAGCCAGATGATGAGCTTCCAATGAGATGACTGTAAAACGGACCATTCAGCGTACACATGAACATATCAACCAACTCCCTGTCAGTCAAAGGGGGTTGAACTCTTCCAGCTAAATCTCTCCACTTCTGAGCATATTCCTTAAAACTTTCTTTGGCACCCATAGACATACTCTGAAGCTGCATGCGAGTGGGGGCTAAGTCAGCATTGTATTGGTACTGCTTGTAGAAAGCTTCAGCAAGATCATTCCAGTCTCTGATGTTGACACTCTCCAACTGATAATACCACTCCAGCTGAGCTCCAGATAAGCTCTCTTGAAAGAAATGGATCCACAACTTCTTATCAGCAGTATGAGGTTGAATTCTTCTGACATAAGACCTCAAATGCAGTTTGGGACAAGAGACCCCATCATAAACAACAAAGGTAGGAACCTTGAAACCAATGGGTATCACAACCCCAGATATCAGACTCAAATCCTCAAAATCCAGCCCAGATGATTTCTGCAATTCCATAGCATCCATCCTATCCACCAGCATCTTGATTTTGTCTTCATTAGGCTCATGGTAGTAATTAGCCTCAGAATCAGAGTCCCCCATAGTGTTGTGGAGACTGCCTCTCTCTTTCTCAGATTCCTCAGATTCGTAGTCATCAATTTGTTCCTTGGTCTTGACAGGACCCTTGAACCTTCTTCCCATGTTGAGCAACCCAGCAGACCTTCTAGTCTTCTTAGTCTTCTTGGCCAGCAGTGCCTTCAAATCATCTTGCCCCTTGGACAGGTTCAAGATCAGCTCTTGGAACTGTGCATTCTGTGCCTGAAGATCCTTAACTGATTGTTCAAGAGCCATTGCTGAAATAAACAGCGAGAAGATGAGAAATCTGTGCACAATTATAAACCTGTGATGCAATGAAATGATATGGGAATGCATATGCAATGTTTTCAAGGGCCGCAGGATTTAAATTTGCTTAAACAAACAAGAAAGTAACTTTTTATTAGTAATAACTTGTTTTGCCTTTTAGGCTTACAAAAATGGAAATGAAATAAGTACAAAAGATGGGGTTTTAAGTCTCCCATGGACGTTTCCTCTTTGTGTTGAGGTATGAGTTGAGGTTTCGTTCCTCGTGAAGTTGCTTTGTTAGCTCTAGGATTCTTGCTTGGCTTGCTTTGTAATGAGCCTCGAAAGTATCCCTTTGCTCTTTCAGTTGGATCCATGATCTCTGCAAGTCTTCCATATCAGTAGGCATGTCTGGGTGAAGGATGGTATAAGCAGTGTCTCCTTCAGCAACAGGTTCCATGGTAACTGGTAGGATGGCAGGATATGGCATCATGAGTGTCTGAGCACGAGATCGTACCCATCTGAGATAAGCTTCCATAGGAATAGTGTACTTAGGCTCCAGTGTCTTGCTGTCAACCTTGTTTACTTTTCCCCAGGCTCGTATGAATCTCTGACGGTAACCTTGAAGATCGTTGTCGTAGTCAAACACAATGCCCTGGATTAACATGTCATGTGGACCATCACTCCGAGCGTAACCAAACTGTCGTAAAGCTAGTGAAGGGTTGTAGGTGATGCCTCCTCTTATGCCTAGAAGTGGCACATTAGGAAACTCCCCACAACGGTCAATGATAGTGACATTCTCCATAGATCTGGAGCACCAATGAATATCTGAGTGAGATAGTGACATGATCCTTTTGGACCATCTGAACCCTTGCTCATTCTTCATTACTGAGCGAGGAAGGTGGGAAATAAACCACCTAGAAAGCAAAGGTATGCAGCACATCAAAGTTCCTCTTGCCCTTGTAGTACGGGTGTGAAGAGAATGCAGGGTGTCTCCAAGCAATGTAGGCACTGGATTGTGACTCAGGAAAATGTTGATGGCATGAACATCTATGAACTGATCTGGATTGGGGAACAATACTAAGCCATATATCAGCAAGGCTAAGATCTCCTCAAAAGCATCATAGCTCATGGCCTTCAAGAACATTTGAGCTTTATCCACTAATACCTTGGCAAGAATACCCTTAACTCCACTTCTCGTCTCTAGAACAATGTCAGACTTCCTCAGATGTAGAGCTGCAGCAATAACCTCTGGTTTAAGCTCTTTTTCCAAGCCTGTGAATGGTTTCTGATCAAGAACAGGTATGCCCAGAAGTTTAGAGAACTCCTCCATGGTTGGAACTAGCTGGTAGTCAGGGAATGTAAAGCAATGGTGCTTAGGGTCAAAGAACTGGAACAGGACACTCATCATGTCTTCATTGAACCCTGAAGTGACCAGATCCAATAGATGACCATGTCTCTTGTTGAACTGGGAATGATCAGGCACTTGGGAAACCAACTCTTTAAGCTTGGGAGGTATCCCCACAAAGTTGATCCGGATAGTGTTTCTACGAGCTGAAGCCATGACCTGCAACAAAGAACAAAGATAAATCCTTTGGTCCTTGAAATGGTTAGTGAAAATGCTATGCTTATGATGCATGATGATGTCATGATGTTATGCTCAATCAAAGACATGTGGCACACACAAACAAGTCACACCATAGCCCTAGGTTTAAAGGCTTGCATGAGGTTTAAGGTAAGTACCCTCCCCTGAAGTTAGATGGTTCATCCTGTCCTACAAAAGTAACCGGGTTCTAAGGGATCTCAATATCATTGATCCTTCACAAGGGTGGTTGATCAGAAGGCAACTTACTTGCCAACCAAAACCCTCCAAGTTCAAGATCTCAATGAGCGTAGCATCGAGTGTCAACCAACTTCAGTCTGCACCAAAGCCGGTTACCTCACTACTTTCTAAAGGCCAAGATGAGTTAACTAGGGTTCTAAAAGTTAGTTAGTGCATTGACAACATATGGCAGCCTCAATATTATCCTCAACTTGACTTAAGGAATATAAGCACCAACCAAGAAGTCGCACTAACTATGGCCACCAGATCAACCGTATCGATATACGTCGTACAGTTTCCTTGGTCTATTGTCATTTACCTAAGGTACACTAGATCCGGGTTAGGACCTTTCACACATAAGAACACCCCAACAAGATAATATAAAGCAATCAAGGCAAACAATTCAAAGTGATCTTAATTCCTAAGGGTACCCCTCTTAAATAGATCCCCAGCAGAGTCGCCAGTTCTGTAACACGGTGGGAGAACTGACTTTAAGCAATGTTGCGGATAGCAAGAGTCGCCACCGACTTTTATTTTATCCATAAGGAAAGGTTATAAAAGAACAGGAAAGACCTTAGAGAATATTTTGGGTCCGGGGGGTAGGTTATGTAAAGGGAAGGTGTTAGCACCCTTTACATCCATGGTTATCCATGGGCTCTTAGGTACTTAGCTCACTTTTGAATTGTTTTTGAAAGTGTAGTGTGTGAATAGAAAAATTTTCAGAATAGTTAATAAATAATCCATGTAAGGATGTGTTAAAAACTTGTTTGAAATTTGTTTAAGTGTGAAAAAGTTTTGAAGTGAGCAAGTATCTAGGAGTAACCTACCCTAATGTTTAAGGTCTTTCTTGTTCTTTATCCTTTCCTTGGTAAGACTATCCCTACTATTAAGGAGTAGGTAGTCCTTACTTTGGATGTAAAGGGACATGTGAGGGACAATTTGATTTTGAAGGCCATTGTGGGGTGTAATAAGCATAAAGAAGGGACTATCATCATTTATTTCGAAGGGACTCGATTCGTATAGGCAACCATGAGGGACTTTGATGATTTTCTTTCGAGGGACTTGCTTTATACACCCCACTTAACCATTATTCGTAGGCAACCTGAGGGATAACCTTAGAAAGTGAGACGGCGATTTAAAATCGACTTACGTGTGTGACGTGTTTAATTTAATTATCTTACATTAAAAATTATCTAAATTTATTTTTAAATAACAAACATGTTTTGTCACTCCCTAAATTACTAACCATAACGATAATAATAATTAAATAATTACAATTACATCCGGGAAACAATTACAAGAAATTATAATAATAAGCAAAATATTAAACAAAATAATAAGTAAGTAAACAATAAATATAAGGGGTTAGTAAATAACGATAAATAAGATTAGCAAAATAATAATAATAAACATAATTGAATTATAAATGGGTTAGTGATAATAATAAGCAATAGAAATAGTTAGTAATGAAAATAAGAAAGGTTAGTAAATAATAAAAATTATAAAGTTAGTGAAAATAATTTAAATAATAAGCAAAAAGTTAGTAATAATAAAAACAATGATAATAACAATTTTAAAATAAGGTTAAAAACACAATAATAAAGATAATAATAAATAATAATATTGTTAATAAATAATAAAGATTAATGAAATTAATAAAGCAAAAATCTAATAATATAGTTAGTATTAATCAAGAATAAGCACAATCAACCAAAATTATAATAATAATATATCAACAATTTTTCCTATAAACAATTATTTAGAAAAGAAATATGAATGAACAATTATTTTAATTTGCAATTTATTAAGTTATATTTTAATTATAAAATTACTACAAAAGTCTAATTATTATAAACATAATTATTTCTAAACAAAAGTTATAAAAAAAATGTTTATTTAATATAAAAAAGAGAAAAATAAATTATAAGTATATTTAAAACAAACTTTAATTTTCTAATAATATGAAACATATTTATATTTTAGATGAGAGAAATAATTTATAATTATATTTACAATATGAGAATAAATAAATTTATATTATAATTATATTAACAATAAAAAAAAATATTTAGAAAAAAAAAATAGGATTGGGTTTTATTTTTGAAAATAGTTTTAGGGTTAAAAAATTAGGGTTTTATATTTTTTAGGGTTTATAAAAAAAATAGGATTTAGCTATATACAAAATTTATTTTTAACTAATTATATAGAACTATCTATATTATAAAATTTACATTGAAAAATCATGAGTTTTATATTTTTTAGAAAAAAATAATTTTAAGAGTTTGAATACATAATATATACATTTTTTATAATATAAATAATAATATGTTAATTATTTAAATCAATTAAATTAAACAAGAAAATAAAAGAAAATAAAAGAAAGGAAAAGAAAAGGAACCTGGTGGGATTCGATCCCAGGACTTCACCCTTGCAAGCAGCAACAACATCCACTGGGCCAGCCAGGCGCAGGTGAGAAAGAATGAAGCATGGTTGCTTTTGTGCCTTGCTCTTGAAAATCCAGAAAATATAAATAAACAAAAAGGCCTGGGGTGGTTTTGAACCCAGGACCTTTCAGTTAAACATGCGCACGCTTTACCACCTGGCTGGGAGAGCCTTCCTGTTTACCAAACAGACACTAATAATAATATATTAAACAAGCATATTGAATGAAAAAAAAAAAATCAAAACATTGGTAGAGGCAGGATTCGATCCCATCCCCCTCTTGTCAAACACGCCTACGCTTTACCACTGGACCAACCATCAATTGGTGATATACAAACAGAGAGAATAGATAATATTTTAAAACAAAATTTGAATTCTAAAACTGGCGCGCAGGGTCTTCTTCTTCAACCTCTCATCCTTCAGATTTTGCTGCGATTTCTCCTATGACTTTTCCTGCGAAAACGAAACCCTAGCAAAACCTACGAAACACAAAGGGCAACAAAACCATACAATTTTTCAAAATTGAAAGTATAAACATGTTCCAGAGGTCCATTCAAGTCTAGCCATGATCTTAGAAATCATTTATATTTTGTAAATCACGAAACCCCAATTCTTGGTCAAAACCCTAACTATGGTGAATTTCGTTTTAGGCCATGGAGCTTCACCAATTCATCCAGATTTCATCTATAGTCATGGACAAACAAGTTTACATAATCAAAAGTCAGTAATATGCAATGAATTGTTAGAATCGAAAAAAATATATTCAAGATAAAGTTTGCTTCGGGTTGGCCAATTTGGTGGACATGAGATGCATATGTGTGATTCTTTAGCTTCAGGGATGTCCATAGATCATGTCTATGTTCTTAGTTTACCTTGAAACCTCTTGTATGGAAGAATCTGAATCTCACTTTTTGCTTGAAATTTGAGTTTTGAAACTTACACTGTGGCTGCTTGATTTCGTGAATGAGGACTAGGGTTATGCTTAGTATATATGTGTGATTGATTTAGGTCAGAAACATGGATGGGTTATGTGAAAATTTGATCCAAAAAATATTCAAAAAGATCATAGTGTAAATTTCAAATATTTGATCATGAGTGCTTGCTATTTTGGGATAATTCACATGATTTCATTCCTCTTTGACTCCAATCACCCTTTAAGACTTTCTAGATTCAATCACAAAAATATATCTTCATGTTTAATATTTTATTTTAATTTAAAATGATTTTAAATGTAATAAATCATAATAAATTAATTAAATAAAATAAAAAATATGAAAATATCATGGAAATTTCGTGCATGTTATTATTGTATGGGTTGGGTCATGACTTGGGCAGCCCATTTGGAAAGAAATACTTTTAAGCCTCCATTTTCAACATAAACCATCACAAAATTTCCCAACTTTGCAAAGGCACATCTCCCTCAATTTTAAAGGTATGAGGGTGTTCTTGGACTTTTTGGAAAGCTTGAAGAGTCCTCTAAACAACCCCATTGGTTTCAGGTTCATATCATTTACCAATCTCAAGTTATGCCCTTTTGAAGTTGTTGACTTTTTGTTGACTTTTGAAATGACCTATAATGTCTTAGATCACATCTTTCAAATGAAGCATTTTTGGGATTAACTTTCAACATCAAAGTTGTAGGTAATTCAATTTCCTTCAAAATGAGCTTTGGATGGAGACTTGGTGATGAAGTATGTGAAAGTTATGCCTGGTCAAAGTTCAGTTGACTTTTACTGAGGAAACCCTAATTTAGAAACTCCTGATTATTGATGATCTGGAATCTCCTTGATGAATCATGATCAACCCTTGATCAAATGATGAATTTTACTTCATATACTTGATGTTGGCAAAAAATCATGAAGTTTGACTTTGGTTTGACCACAGTTGACCTCAGTTTGACTTTTTAACTGCATTGACTGATTTTGACTTATCTGATCATCTGACTGAGCAAACTTTTGAGAAAAGTCTTGAAACTTGACATGGGGGTTCTTACACACATATAAGATGTTATGAAACTCACTTGAGGTATTGGAAGTCCATTTAGCCTGATTAAAGTCAAAACCCTAGTTTTGGATGCACTGCTTAGGAGGTGCATTGTCTGAGGGAATTGTCAACTTCTTTGACCAATTGTGAACTTTGTGAACCTTGTGAATGTTCATAAGATGTCTTGTGATACTCATGGGAGGTATTGTGAAGCTTGTGAACCTTGTTACCCTCATGAAGTGGCTTTGTAGCCCTCATAAACCTCAGGAAAGCTTTGTAACCATTGTGAAATTTGTGAACTTTGTGAATCTTCAAGAAGTAACTTGTAGACTTCATGAACCTCATGAAAGGTATTGAAAGCATTGTGAGAAGCTTGTGAACCTTGTGAACCTTCAAGAAGCAACTTGTGGGCTTCATGAACCTCATGAAAGGTCTTGTAAATGTAGAGAAACCTGTGAACCTTCAAGAAGTAACTTGTAGACTCCATGAACCTCATGAAAGGTCTTGTAAATGTAGAGAAACTTGTGAACCTTGTGAACCTTCAAGAAGTGGCTTGTAGACTTCATGAACCTCAAGAAAGGTATTGAAAGCATTGTGGAACTTGTGAACCTTGTGAATCTTCTTAGAACACAAAGTCTTGTATTGTGAGGGCAAATTTTGGGGTGCAACAGATGCTGACGGGGGAAAGGTCGTGGAGCGTCCCCTGATCGACGTAACGACGCTCCTTGCTTATAAAAATAGGCAGGAAGTGTCCGAATTTTTTGGTATTCGTAGTCGTATATAATTTTACTTTCGTCTTATGATTTGTGTGTTTGTAATACTCGATACTTACTTTCTTTCCTTTCGTCTTTTGCAGCTTCTATGAACAAACCTCTAGACAGGATCCAGGAAAAGCTAAGGCAGAACAATAATAGGAAAATCAAGACGGTCCAAACTCGACTAACGGGCAATGCTACGAGCAGCTCGGGCTCGGGCCCGATCGCCCAGGGCTCTCCGGGCGTGACCTCGGCCTCCCAATTGAAGAGGCAGAAAGGTGGCACGACCTTCATGGACCTGACCACCAACGCATCGCCCAAACCTAAATTCGTCATGCCTCCCTGATTTGTGAAGGGCAATTATTTCGAGGACACGACTCTGGAGGTTCAACGGGATGGTATTTTAAATGTCGAGAATATGGATCGCCCTACTCGAAGACTGACACTAGAACATGATGCTAGCGCCGTCATGAGAGTGATGGCCATGGCCTCGATGCTGGTCGAAAGGAACCCCGGGCATGAGCGGGAAGTCAATCGTTTGAAGTCCCTCCTGAAGGCATCTAAAGAGAACGCTAAGAAGGATGTTGAGGAGGCGACCAAGTCGCTCAAAGATCATACGGAGGTGAGAGCCAAGCTGGAAGTGGACAAAAGGAAGGCGCTCGATCACAACAAAAGGCTAAAAGATGCCTTAATGCCCAAGGAGGACGAGGATGAGGAAACCAAGGGCCTGCTGACTCGGGTGCACTTTCTTGCTAGGTTGGACCAGGATTTGGAGGAGCCGCGGGAGTCGATCAAGTTGAGTTTCCAGAATGCTGTTGATCAGATTAAGGTACTCCATCTAGAAATGGATCTCGATACTGATCAGATCAACTATCTATACAAGGTCGAGGAAGGTCGGATCATCGTCCCCGACGACATGATCGTTGATGAGACTCATCCCGACGAGCATGTCCATCCTGTCCAGACCGAGGACCAACCTATCCATAGTGAAAGTCAGCCTGATGCCTGCATGGAGGAGGGTAATTAGTCATGCCTGCGTGCCGTTACATTGTAATTTTGTTTTTTCTCAGGGACATGGTCTCCGTTTAATGTAATTCTGAACAAGTCGTCCCTTCGGGGGCGCAACCTTTTAATCACAATTTCTGACCTTGGCGGTCGTTTGTTATTTCTGTAGTGTTTTTATTGTTATATATAACTGCCCGTCCGTCGGAGGACCTTTATCTTGAATGTATCATTTTTTACTAAGTATTTTATGCTCGACACTTGTTTGGCCGTATTATATATGCAGATTTAGGCGTGATGCCAAAGTACAAAAATAGGAGGACTTGCTCGAATAGGGGGTAATGCTCGTTAGAAGGCGTGATCCATTGGTTAGGGGATTCGAACAGATGTGCGGAGGCTTGCTCCGATGCGGTGCCCAAGTCAAGATTATGGCTTGGGCTATGTGGCTTGAACATCCAATCGCGAGTTGGGGTTCTTCCTGGTCACGGTACTTAGGCGACGACAGACTCGTTTGAGTATTCGTTCGTGCAACAGTTACCTCCCTTGTGCGTGAGGGGCTCCTGATGATTAAAAAGTATTGGGCTGCAATGCTTGTACCTATGCATGCAGGTTGGGTCGGACCGTCTGTTCCTTGCCTTGGAGTCGAGTAGGGTGACATTTGTAATAGCTATAGTACTGTTTGAGTTTCTCGGAGTTCCACGGGCGAGCGAGCTCTTCCCCTTGTAGATTTTCTAAATAATAGTCTCCATTTTCGGTCTTTGCTCGGACACGATATGGACCTTCCCAATTTGGGGTCAGCTTTCCCTCCCGGGAGTCCTTGCGGTTCCTCCTCAAGATGAGACTGCCAACCTCGAATGCTCGTTTGATGACCTTGGCGTCATGTCGAGCTGCTATTTTTTGTTTGAGGGTGGCCTCTCGAAGAGCATCTCCCGACCGGATTTCTTCGACCAGGTTGAGCTCCTCTCGAAGCATCTCAGAGTTAGTGTCTTGGTCCATAGGTGATTCTACTCGCCTGGACAGGACATGTATCTCTATGGGTATGACCGCTTCGGTCCCATAAGCTAGTCGGAACGGGGATTCCCCGGTTGTTGAATAAGGCGTGGTTCTATACGCCCAAAGTACGCTATGCAATTCTTCGACCCAACGTTTTTTATGTTTTCCCAGTCTTCGTTTTAGTCCTCTTAGGATTACCCTGGTTGTAGCTTATGCTTGCCCGTTAGTTTGGGGATGCTCGACTGAGGAGAAATGTTGTTTGGTTCCTACTGAGGCCACGAAATCCTGGAAATGCTTGTCTGTGAATTAGGTTCCATTTTTTATTACGATGGCGAGCGGTACCCCGAACCGAGCAAGGATGTTTCACTTGAAAAAGCGTAGGATGTTGAGTGCAATGATTTTGGCCAAAGCCTCTGCCTTTATCCATTTAGTGAAGTAGTCGACGCCAACGATGAGGTATTTGTTTTGATCTGAGCCGACGACAAAAGGGCCTAGGATATCCAGCCCCCACCAGGCGAACGACCATGTGGAGGATATCAACTTCAGCTCGGTAGGAGGTGCCACGTGTACGTCACCGTGCCGTTGGCATTTATCGCATCTCTTGACATGCTCTTTTGCGTCGCTCTGCATTTTTGGGCAATAGTATCCTGCTCGTAGGACATTGTGCGCTAACGATCTCCCGCTCGGATGTTGTGCGTTGATTCCTTCGTGGACTTCTCTCAATACGCGTGGTACGTTTTCTTCTTCAATGCATCTGATGAGGGGCGTATAGAAACCTCTACAGTACATCTTTCTTATGACCATGATGTATGAGCAAGCTCTGCATCGAACGGTACTGGCTGCCTTTGGGTCTGCCGGTAGCCCATCTTTGGTCAGATAATTGAACACCGAAGTCATCCAGCAATTAGCGTTGCCCACGATATTGACATCTACCAGGGCCGAAGATTGTCCGATGCTAGGCCGAGGGAGTATCTCATGTATGACAGACTTATTGCCCCCTTCCTCTTGGTATTGGCTAACTTGGACAAGATATCCGTTCGGGTATCGTTTTGGCGCAGAACGTGCCTGACTTCTACGGATGCAAATCGCTTTAGTTTATTTTTTACCAAGGATAAGTATTCAGACATGTTGTCATTTTTAGCTTGGAAATCTCCTCGTACCTGGTTGGCGACCAGCTGGGAGTCCGTGCATATTATAATTCCCTTTGCACCAAGGTCGTCTGCTAGGCGCAACCCGGCCATGAAGGCTTCATATTCTGCTTGATTGTTGGAAGTGGGGAAAGATAAAGTCAAGGATACCTCGATGATGGTTCCCTCCTTGTTTTCCAGCATAACGTCGACCCCGCTGCCTGCCGAGCTAGAAGCCCCGTCCACGAAGATGGTCCACTTGGATGTGGACGCTGGTGTCTGCTCGAGGAAGGTGAGCTCCGCTATGAAATCGACCAAGTCTTAGGCCTTAAGAGATTGTATACCATCATACCTAATGTCGAACTCAGATAGTTCCAATGACCATTTTAGCATTCGCTCGGCCATGTCTGGCCTTCCGAGCAGCTGCCTAATGGGTTGGTGAGTTCTTACGACAATCGTATGGGCCAAGAAATAGTGTCTAAGCCTTCTTGCTGCAAAGAGGAGGGCCAACACTACCTTATCAATCTGTTGATGCCTCATTTCTAGACTATGAAAGGCCTTGCTCGTGAAGTAAATTGGTTTTTTCCCCTCGGGAAATTCGCGAACGAGAGCTGCGCTCACGACCTCGTTTGCGACTTCTAGGTACCTTCGTTAGGCCTGAAGAGTACTAGAGGCTCGGATAATGCTATTTTCAAATGGGTTAAGGCCTGCTCGCATTCGTCCGTCCATTCGAAAGCGGCCTCCTTGCGAAGGAGATTGTAGAATGGAAGAGCGTGCTTGACAGATTTAGCAACGAACTGAGCGAGCGAAGCGAGCACTCCGTTTAACGATTGTATAGATTTCTTAGAGTTTGGCGTAGGAATCTCTGTAAATGCTCGACATTTGTTAAGATTGGCTTCGATTCCTCGCTCAGTCAGATAAAAACCGAGGAACTTGCCTGCCCGAACTCCAAACGTGCATTTTTTAGGATTAAAACGCATTTTGCACTTTCGAGTTTGGTCGAATACTTTTCGAAGGTGGGAAGTGTGATCTGCCTCTTGTTGAGATTTAACGATCATGTCGTCCATGTATACTTAGAGCATGTCTCCGATTTCTGCTGAGAAAACTTTGTTCATCATGAGCTGATAAGTAGCACCTGCATTTTTCAGCCCGAAGGGCATAACATTATAATAGTAATTGCCTGATTCGGTCATGAAGGCCGTGTGCTTTTTGTCGGTCACGACCATGGGGATTTCATTGTATCCCGAGTAAGCATCCATAAATGATAGTAGTTTGAAACCGACCGAGTTGTCGACCAGTTTGTCAATATTTGGCAAAGGATAAGCGTCTTTCAGGCAAGCCCGGTTAAGATCGGTATAGTCAACACACATTCTCCATTTTCCATTTGATTTTTTAACGAGTACAACGTTTGAGAGCCAGGTTGTGTACCTGACCTCGGTTACAAAGTTTGTCTCTAGGAGGTCTTTTACAGCTATTTCGGCTGCTTTAGTCTTCTCGGCCGATTACTTCCTCCTGCGCTGGGCAACAACTTTGTGAGCTGGATCGATGGAGAGGTGGTGGCCGGCTACATCCAGGTCGAGTCCGGACATCTCTGCTGCGCTCCAAGAAAATAGGTCGGAATTTCCTTTTAGGCATGTTTCCAGCTGTCTCTTCGCCAAATCGAGATGGTGAGCCCCGACCTTCACGCATCGATTTGGATCTTCCCCTCGAAGGAATTAGCTCAAATTCGTCGTCCGAGACTGGTAGGGCCAGTGAAGTGGAGGGTTGTTGAAAGCTTTCGCCTTCGTATGGGAACCTGCAATCTAAGTCGATGAAGTCGATCTGAGGGAGAGGCCTGGGTACCTCCGAGCTGTCGGGTAATGCTGCGGTGGAGGACTTTGGCTGATGTGAGATTGAACTGAGGCCTTTAGAGGCTGCCTCAAAGCATCGACGAGCGGCTACGACATCGCCGTGTAGGGTGGCCACCTTCCCCGACATTGTATAATATTTCATTTTTAGATGAACAGTTGACGAAACAGCAATGAGTTCGGCCAATGTCGGTTGGCCGAGAATGCACTGGTAAAGGGATGGACAATCGACCACTAGGAACTGGACGCAGACGGATCGAGTGGTCTCCATTTCTCCAAATGTAACAATGAGGTCGACGTAACCCCAAGGTCGAGATACGGCACCATTGAAGCCCTATAGGTCGAATCCTACATAAGGTTTCAGGTGAGTCTCGTTCAGTTGAAGCATTGCGAACAATTGTGAATACATGATGTTGCACGAACTGCCTTGGTCGACCAAAATCCTGCGACGTCAAAATTGGCCATCTGAGGCCGGACGAGCAAATGGATGCTGGCGTTGGGTGCCCCTCCCAGCAGTTCCTCCTTGTAGAAGGAAATAGGTGCTAAGTCGCTTCTGGATGGATCCAAAGTGGTGTTCTGGGCTGGTCCCTTTGCAATCAGCTGATCAAATTTCCTTTTCACGGAACCGACGATAATCTTGTTGAATCTTCCCCCTGAAATTACCATTGCAGAGGGGAAGGCTTCCCACGGGCTATGGGATGAGAGATATCCTGGACATCCCAGGTGGTTGGGTATAAATAAATCCTCAGGTCGGTAGATACTGAGGGTGACCTGCATATTGGCGTTCGAAGGTATAACTATTGCCTCTCCGGCCTTCTTGGTTTTCTGCACCTCCGGCCTGGGAGTTTCCTTGGACTTTGTGAACTGCTTGAGGTGGCCATCCCTTATGAGTATCTCGATCGCATCCTTCATATGGATGCAATCGTCAGTATTGTGCCCGTGGCTCTTATGGAACCGGAAATATTTGGTCTTGTCGGTGCCCGACTTGTTAGGAAGTTGCTTGGGAAAGCAAACTCCTGCCTGCAGGAACTCCGAATTTGTGCAATCGGACAATATATTTTCCCTTGATACCGAGAGAGGTGTGTACTCATGAAAGCAACCTACCGGCCCCCTCTGCTCCCGCGGTTCACGGGAGCGATCTTCCTTTCTTTTGTCCCCCACGACGAGATGTTGAGGGCTCATCAGTCTTGGAAGGTTTGACGTCCTCCCGACGTCTGGTGTCATGAACAGAACTGGCAGCCTGTTTCTCCTGGTACTGGATATACGCCCGAGCCTTTAGCAGGAAAGTGTCTAGTGTAGCAGGAGTTTCTATGCCTAACTCCCGGTGGAAATCAGTGGACGGACGTAGCCCGCGCTCCAACAAATATTTCTTCATATCGTCCGTGGTAGAGACCTGGACAGCTTCTTTGTTGAATCTTTTGATGTAGGTTCAGAGGGGTTCATCCTTGCCCTGAATAATAGCCTCGAGGGAAGTCTCTGTCTTAGGATGGAGCCAGGAGGCGGTGAAGTGTCTAGAGAAAGTCTGACCGAGTTGTCTCCACAAGGTGATGGACTCAGGTTCGAGACTTTTATACCATGTCATTTCCTTTTTCCTTAGAGTGGTCGGAAAGAGGCGACACTTGATTTCTCCACGGACGTCCCTATAATCGAGCAGGGCGTCAATGTTTTCGATGTGCTCGTCTGGATCCGTCTTCCCATCATATGAGCCAAGGGGTGGGGGTTTCTCAAGCCCCCGAGGTAGTTTGGGGGCCATGATCTCTGAGGAGAGTGGGTCTCTGATATCATCCTCGTCACTATATGTGAACAAGGGAGAGCGTGAATGGCGTTTTTTGTTTCTTCGCGGAGACGAAGACTTCGATCTCTTCTTTCTTGGCCGTCTCGGAGACGGGGATTGGGATCGTCTCTTCTTCTGAGGTGGAGAGCGCTGGTCTTCTATCTGCAAACTCCGGCGAGTTTTGGTTAATATAGGCAAGCGATCTCACCTGGAGGCGATCAGGACCGTTTCTTGATAGAAGACTCTTCAGGGTGGCCTTTGCCCTTCCTTTTATGGGGAGAGTGGCTGTGCCGTCCCCGGTGTCTTGTCGAAGAGCGAGATGGTCAGAGGCCGGTTTCTTCCAGGCGGGCTATCTTTTTGCCATGCGCGAGGAACAATAGGTTGGTTTGGTTGAGCGTCTCGACTAACACAACAAAGTCCATCCTGCTGATGCAGTGAGGGAGGCGAGGACCTCCAGGTGAATCTCGAGTGGTTGATCGCGCTCGGGAGAGGGAGAAGCAATTTTTTCATCCTGGCGATCTTGGACGGTTTCCTCATGCGAGGAGTGATCACATTACTTTCACGCTGGGTAAGAAGAACACCATCGATAGTCCGGGCTTCGAGCAGATTGTCACAAGCAGCCATGGATCTTTAGAGAGAATAATTTGGTTCTTGAGAATCTTTAAAGAGGAAGAATGGGGAAATCAAGAGATTCCCACAAACGGCGCCACCTGATCGTACCTAGAGATCAGGATCCGATGTGGCTGACGTCGAGCGTGGTTGAAGCATGGCTGATAGCGAGAGGAGGGGTGTACCTGCAAGGAACTCCGATGCTAAAGTAAGGAACCGAGAAAAGAGTGAGCAAGCACGAGATTTTAGAGTGAGAATTGAATACCTGACCCTCTCATATGAGAGGGTTTATATAATACCCCCGGCGCATGGCTATTGGTCCTTATTATTGGGCCAAGATTATGGATCCCCCAATAATCGATAACTGCCAGAAACTAGCCGCTGGAGTGACGTTTGGACTGCTCGGATGAGACCTTGGTCGAATGACGTTAATACCAAGCGAATGGCTTGTCGGGCAAGCGTTCCTCGGCTGATCCTGAGTGATTCAAGCCTTGCTGGTCTAAATCTTGATCGGTGGCGCTGGTGGCCGGTTGGAAGGAACTTTCCGGGCGGACTGAGGATGTTTTGGGTGCCAAAGATTTATTGGGTCGTCTAGAGCCAGAAGATGGATTGGGCCCGAGTCTGAAAACTGGGCCAGTTCGGAACAATTACAATGTTTAATTCAGAGAGCCCTGCTTCATTTCCTCTAAATAACCTCTTCAACCTGAAGCAAGTTGTTCTTTTGACTCTCGAGTGCCTTGTACACATTACTATCTTATGGATTTGCATCCCAAATTTTATCCTCCTTCAATAATTCTTTTATTCTCCCAATCTCTTTGTTGATTGAACTCCTTTTGTATTCCTGGAAGAGATCATCAAGACCTAGCATAAATTCTAACTTCCTATGGTCCCTTACTGGATTATTGTTCCACATCTGAGCGACATATTTCTCAGATTTGGGATCCCTGCTCCAAACTTCTTCAAACCTGAAAATGTGCCTCCTCTTCCTACCATTACCATCAATATTGAATTTCAATTCAATTTTGATCGCATCATGATCTGAACCGTAATAGGGAAGGTGATTCACTCTAATAAGTGAGAATCTATTAATGAAACTCTCTGTTGCCAGACTCCTATCCAACCTGCACTGAACATTGTCACCCCTTTCTCAACCATTTGTCCACGTGAATTGGTAACCTGTAAAACCCAAATAAGTTAGACCATATTTATCCATAGCTTGCCTCCCCCAAGAAAGTTGGTTGTTGGTTATGGTATTTCCTCCATACTTTTCATTATCAAATAAGACATCATTATGGTCACCAAAACAAAACAAAAAAATCTATCTCTTCCATTTCTTGCTTCATTTTGAATCAACATTTAAGTGTTTATCATGTTTTGCTCATTCGAGAGATCGTATATATAACTAAATAACCATTTCTAGTTATCGGTAGCATCAACCACTGACCCCCCTATATGGTTGACAGAGTGGGATTCAATTGTAAACTGCAGCTTTTCTTTCCAGAAAAGAATATGACCCCCATATTTTTCCCTACCAATATCTTTACAATTCACTGCCATACAACAATTGAATCCACTTTTAGATTTTATGGGCTGAACTTCATAACTTTTCAAATGCGTCTCCATGAGAAATATTACATCAAGGTTTTCGATATGATTGAACCTTAACAAGGCTCGAAATGCACAGGGACTCCTTAACTCCCTGCAGTTCCAAATGATAATTTTCATTATGGTAGGGGTATAAGAGGTACTAGCACTCTGCCTGATTCTGCACCACCACAACAAGTCTTGTCAACTCCTACAAACACAGGTTCTCTAATACCTAATGGTTCTAACAACGACATAGTTATATCCACTAGTAACTCTCCTGAGTCAGTTATACCTTATCACTCTACACATCAAGATATGAATCTAAATCAGTTAGCCTTAAATGTTCACATATGGAGCATCAATCTATGTTTGATGTTAACTTGGCCAACAAGTCACCTCACAAAACAAATTCATCCTTTTCTAAATATGTTTCACAAACTATAGAGTCCTTGTCGCCTTCTTTTCACAATCAACCAACACCTTCACCTCAATCATTTAACAACTATTCCATGCTAACTATGGGCAAAATATGATACTCCAAACCCAAAGTGGGCCTAATACATTCAGAACCTACAACAATCAATCAAACATTAGTTAGTCATGAGTAGTTTAATGTAATACAAAGGTCAATTCATTACTCAAAAATGGAACCTAGGTATTCACTAATCTTCCACCTCACATGAAAAGCATAGATTGCTAGTGGGTCTATAAAGTCTAGGAAAATTCTTATGGCTCCATCAATAAACACAAAGCTAGACTTATGGTCAAAGGATTTCATCAACAAGAAGGGTTCGATTTCCATGAAACTTTTCACCAATGGTCAAACAAACTACCATAAGGGTCTTACTCTCACTTGCACTCACCTTCAAGTGGGACATTCAATAGATAAATTTTAGGCAAAATATCATTTTTGGTCCCTTAACTATACCCTTGGTTTCAGATTGGTCCCTTAATTTTTTTCCGTATCAGATTGGTCCCTTAACTCTTTAAATGTTCCATGTTAGTTCTTTTAGTCTTATTAGTGACGAAAAATTAAAAAATTAGTCGCTAAATTCGTCACTAATTAGACAAAAAGGACAAACATGACACATTTTAAGAGTTAAGGGACCAATCTGACACGAAAAAAAGTTAAGGGACCAATATGAACCCTGGGGTATAATTAAGGGACTAAAAAGAGTATTTTTGCCTAAATTTTAACAATCCCTTCTTGAATGGTGACCTCCAAGAAGAGGTGTACATGAAACAACCTTCAAGATTTAAGACCAGTGACAACATTATGCAAACTGAAAAAGGATATCTATGGACTAAAACAAACCCATAGGGTTTGGTATGAAAAGCTAAATCAATTATTACTTCACTTTGGATTTATCTCAAGAAAATGCTTCCACTCACTCTTCATCAACAAACACTAAAATGTTACACATTATGCTTTGGTGTATGTAGATGATATCTTGATTACATGTACTTCCTCATCACTAATTCATGATCTCATTTCCAAACTTAATCGTAAGTTTGCTCTCAAGAAACTTGAGAAGCCACAATATTTCATAAAAATTGAGGTTTATGAGCAGTTTAATGGGGCAATACTTCCCACACAATATCAAAGATCTATGAGCCAAAGCTAACATGGTAGGAACTAATTGAGTTAACCCATCAATGTTCAACACATGCAAACTCATTAGGCATGGTACTAATGTTCTATCTAACCTGTCATGTACACGTCCACAGTTGGTGCACTATACTCCCTTCGGTCTCATATATAAGCAAATTTACAAAAAAGCTCGTCCTTTAAGAAAAATGTTTGAATGCATTTAAGTCTTATACTCTTTCTAATTCTACCCTTACTTTTTGCTTTGAAAATCATTAAAAACATAGAAATGTGAAAAAAGTAGGGATATATTTGGAATAATAACATTTAATATAATAAATATTGGTGACTTTTGCTTATATTTAAGACTTTAATTTTTTTTTGTAAATTTGCTTATATATGAGATCGGAAGGAGTAGTTTGTTACATTAACAAGAGCAAACATCGCCTTCAGTGTCAACAGGGCTTGTCAATTTATGGAACAACCATTAAAGACACATTGAAGTGAAATCAAGTGTATTCTTCGGTGTATTAGTGGAATTTCAAACCATAACTTACTCCTCAATCCAGCTAACTCAGTGCATTACCTATTCCTCAAAGGCTATAGTGACTCTGATTGGACAAGTGATCCTGATGATAGGCGCTTCACATCCGACTCATGTGTTTACCTTGGCCCCAACCTCATGTTGTGTAGTTCCAAGAAACAATCACTTGTTGCATAATCTAGTGCAAAAACATAGTATATAGCTCTTGCACATACGACAATTGAGTTGCTATGGATTGAATCACTCACTGAAGAATTAAATATCAAGATGGAAACACCAACACTGCTTTGTGACAACATTAATGCAGTCGTGGTCTCTCATAATCCGATTCCCGAGGCAAGAACTAAACAACTAAACACATTGAGCTTGACATCCACTTTATACGTGAAAGGGTAGTTGCATACAATCTTGTCATTCAACATATTACTGGTACATTACAAGTTGCAGATGCACTCACCATGCCCTTGTCTCATACAAATTTTCATGACTTCAAATCCAAACTCAAAATTGTTTCCTTAATGCAACTATGAACTTATGAGGAGATATTAGAATAATATATAGAAGAATGTAACTTACTTTCATACACCTCAACTAACTTAAGAAATCTTAAGCTAGGATATATATCAAACTTCATTCATTATCTTTGTAATGAATAATACCATCAAGATCACACAGTGTGTGATAATATTCTCTCAATCTTCATCATTAATGTTGTTCATTCTCATTAATTAAAAATAGTCGAGTCGAGATAAAAATATTATGTTAGATTTATGATAAAATTAAAAAAATATATACCGAAAATTCAAGCACTTGGGCTCAAGTGGTAAACGAGTTCCTGCTAAGGAACGAAGATTCGGGGAATATTGAGTTCGATTCCTGATAGGAACAATGCTTAGTCACTATCATGATCTCTCGACACGAACTCTGAACTACTAGGGTCCATTTCCTCTAGGAACCGAAGGGTGAATAACAAAAAAACAAAAAAAATAAAAAATAAAATAAAATAAAAAATAGAAATAACAATATTAAAAAAATGTTAAGATAATACATATAATAAAAAGATATTGAAAAATAAACTTAAATCATTTAAACTATATAGAGAAAATATGTAAATTTTACGATATAAAAAATAAATCAAATAGATAAAAGTGAAACAACTAGAAATAAAAGAATATAAAAAAAAACTATAAAAGAAATTATTAGAAAAATCATCAAAATCAGTAAATATTCTATATAGTTAAGACACTTGGAGACGAGGTGCGAAAATTTTATGACCATAGAGAGTAAATACTTCTACAATGATTAAAATGATTTTTAGTAAAGACCATATAGTTTGATATTACAAAATAATATATAAAATTGTTAATATGATATTTAATTCATTTTCATTGACATAGTTGGAGTTTAAAATCAATAATCAACTGCAAATATTTTATGCGGAAAAAAAATACAAATCTCTTATGAAGGAAAAGATAAAAATCTTTTATTTAAAGAACCCAAATTATTGTAACAAAAGAAAACAAATTTAAGTGATAGTACTATATTTATTGACTTTTAGCGAAAGGTCAACGTTTCTAGTCATCATCATAAAATACAAAATTAGTTTCTGCACGTGCTAATGTTTTTATAGAGTGAAGATTAAATATATATTTTTTCACGAAGAAGACTAAATATTGTTGACCTCTCATTTATAGGCTATCTAATATCAATTTGGTCTAATAATAAATCTTTTTTGTTTTATTATTATTATTATTATTATTATTATTATTATTATTATTATTATTATTAATTATTATAAATTATTTAATTCTATTTTAAATTATAATTCAAAATTTAAATTAAATTAACTCTCATAAATATCTCGATTTTGTTTTTAATCCTTCAAAATATTTTCTTTAAAGAATAGTCTTTCTAAAATTTTCAATTCACATTTTTAGTCTTTAATACTAAAATCATATAAAACTGTTGTTAATTCAGTCATTAAGTAATAAATTATTGCTAATTTTTTACTAAGTTGTAAAAACTGTCACTAATTATATCGTTAAATTGTTTAAAATATCACTAATTTTAAATTTTCCTAAAGCACTAATTTAGATTAAGTATTTTAATCTACTTGCAGAAACATAACCTAGACGAGAACATCACAAATAAAATTTAGAAGATGATAAGTATAAATGAAAAGATGATAAATTAATAGTGAAATTAGGTGTTAAGTATGCAATATCTAGAACTCTTATCGCATCCATAACCTAAAGTCCCCATTGCCTACAACCTTTCCCAACCAACCTCTTAGAATTTGGATCTTGCATGTGACAATGAATGGATGAAAAATAACAGATACATTAGAATCACACAATTATCTAATAGAAGAAAGATTCATAGTGATATAAGGAATATAATAAACATTAGAAAAGGCATTATAAATGTGGAAACCAAACCAATTCCTACTAAGAACATAAGAGCTCGATCAACAATCATAATTGACATGAATGATGTAGGATTTAAAGACAAAAAATTATGATCATTGACATGTGAGCTCGATCAACAATCATAAATTGACATGGATGATGTAGGATTTAGAAACAACCAAACCACATAGAAAAACATTCAAATTGCCCTGAATAAAGAAAAGTGTTAAAAGAAACAATCTATGCCTGAACCAAAGAAATATATATAAAATAATACTCAATTTAGTTAACAAATTGCCTCCTAGCGTAGATTTTAATTATTAATTATGATTTTTTTTTCCAAAGGAGTTGAAACTTCAAGGTCGAAGTATCACTGTTAAATGTAATAGTCAAAATACAATACACCTGTCGAAGAACTCAGCCTATCATGAGAGAACCAATCACATTGATGTGAGACTACATTTCGTCAGAGGGGTAATCGAGCGTGGAGAAGTCCGAGTGCTGAAGGTTTCGACAGATCATAATGTTGCTGATATGATCACCAAGATGTTGCCTAGTTGCATGTTTTTCCACTGTACGCAGCTGATAAAGCTGCATGAAGAAAGCTAGTTTGTTTCTTGTTGGTATAAGGTGTGTTCCAAGGTGGAGATTTGTGGAATATTGAAACAAACCCTAGTACGAATAGCATGTCGTTGAAGTCTGCTCACATGTTATTGTTTAATTGGGCCTTGTGTTATGGATCCAATTGTTTAAGTTAGTTTGTAATGGGTAATTGTTAAAAAGTCCATTAGGTTATTATCTTAGTTTTATTATAAATAGCATACTAATCTCTCATATTTAGTATAAGGGAAAATAGGAAGATAAAACCCTAATTCAAAAGTGAGAGAGGTTATTTCTTATTCTTGTATACTTGTAATCTTATTTTAAGAGAAAGGAAATAATAACAGTTTATAATCAATCCTTGTTGTTTTCTTTGGTAACCCTAAACCCTAACCTTTGTGGGTTTCTTGATCATAAATAAACCTATTATACTTTGTTTCTAAGGTATCCAATTCACAACAAATTGGTGCGGTGAGCGTGGAGAAGATGCCTTCAACAAAGCATGAGATTGAAAAGTTCACCGGAGTGAACGATTTCGGTCTGTGGCGCTTGAAGATGAAAGCCCTACTTGTTCAGCAGGGTTGTTTGGAAGCGTTGAAGGGAGAGACGACTATGAATGATGCGTTGACGGCAGCTGAAAAGACGATCATGATTCATAAAACATACAACGCAATATTGTTGAGCCTTGGTGATAAGGTTCTTCGACAGGTATCAAAGGAGAAGACGACGTCAGGGTTATGGTTGAAACTTGAAGGTTTGTACATGACCGAATCGTTGGTGAATCGACTCTACCTGAAGCAAGCCTTGTATTCATTCAAGATGAGTAAAGATAAAGTGTTGGCTGAGCAGTTAGATATGTTTAACAAGCTGATTCTTAATCTTGAATATATTGATGTGAAGATCGATGATGAAGATCAAGCGCTGTTGTTGTTATGCGCTTTGCCCAGAACATATGCTCACTTCAAAGAATCCCTCTTGTATGGAAGAGAGTCCCTGAATTTTGAAGATGTTCAATCTGCCTTATACTCTAAGGAATTGAACTAACGAAAGGAGCATAAACCTTCGACGGTTGGTGAAGGTTTGACCGTTAAGGCGAAATTCTTGCGAAAGGATGGTAAGTTCGATAAGAAGAAGGGCAAAAGTCAGCAGAAGTTTTATAGAGGTGAAGCATCTGGTGTTCGATGCTATCATTGTAAGGAGGAGGGTCACATTCGAAAGGTCTGTTCTGAACGCCTGAAAGATCATAACGGTAATGATAATGGCAATGCTGCCATTGTTCAAGATGATTTCGACTCATTTGATGTTCTTGTGGTTTCGAGCGGCGACTCAAGAAAAGAGTGGATTATGGATTCAGGTTGCACTTGACACATCACTCTAAATAAAGACTTGTTCGAGGAATTATGTGATCAAGATGGTGGATCAGTGCTGCTGGGAAACAACAAAGCTTGCAAAATTGCAGGTATTGGATCTGTGAGATTCAAGCTCCATGATGAGTTAATAAGACTATTGACTGAAGTTATGTATGTACCTAACTTGAAGAGAAATTTAATTTCTCTTGGTGAATTCGACAAGAAGGGATATGTATTTCAAGGAGAGAAAAGTATCCTAAGAGTCATGAAGGAGTAAAAGGAAGTCTTGAGAGGCGTGAAGAAACAAGGCTTGTATATGCTTGAGGCTGAAGTTGTAAGTGGTTCAAAAAATGTTGCATCCATGAAACTGTTGTCGAAGACAAAATTATGCACATGAGATTGGGCCATGTCAGCGAGAGAGGCCTGGTCGAACTGGGGAAATAGAACCTTCTAGGTGGTGACAAAGTCGAGAAGTTGGAGTTTTGTGAACCTTGTGTATTTGGTTAATCATGTAGGGTGAAGTTTAACAAAGGTAAACAAAGAACACATGGATCCCTTGATTACATCCATGCTGATCTTTGGGGGCCTGCAAGGAATCCTTCACATTCAGGTGCAAGATATTTTCTATCCATAGTTGATGACTATTCCAGAAAGTTATGGGTATTCATTCAGAAGACGAAGGATGAAACTTTTGAGAATTTCAAGAGTTGGAAGGTTCTGGTCGAAACTCAAACTGGAAAAAAGGTCAAAAGGCTGAGAACTGATAATGACCTTGAATTATGCAATGAAGCTTTCAACAGTTACTGTGTTGAGTCTGGGATTACAAGGCATAAGACTGTAGCAAGTACTCTTCAACAAAATGGTCTAGCTGAGAGATTCAATCGAACAATCCTCGAAAGGGTTAGATGCATATTGGTTAGTGCTGGATTGAAGAAGGTGTTTTAGGTTGAGGCTGTTTTGACAACAACATATCTGATAAACATATGTCCTTCGACTGTGTTAGATATGAAGACACCTGAAGAAGTTTGGTCAGGACATCCACCAAATCTCGACAAACTGAGAGTATTTGGTTGTGTAGCCTATGCTCACATTAGGCAAGACAAGGTTGAACCTAGAGCTCTGAAATGCATGTTCATGGGATATCTTGAAGGAGTCAAAGCTTATAGCCTATGGTGCCTGGAGCCAGGTAACAGGAGGTGTATCACCAGTCGAGATGTAGTTTTCAATGAAGCTGAGATGGCTTTCAAGAAAACTGATGATGTTGTCAAAGAGCTGGAACAAGAAGAAATTCCTGTTTAGGTGGAGCATAGTGATACTGAATTGCATGACTCAGATAAAGTCGAAGAAGAAGCAGAAACAACTGTCAAAGATGAGGAGACTGATAATGACTACCTGGTGGCAAGAGACAGGTCAAGAAAAGTCATCAAGCCACCTCAGAGACTTTGGTATGCAGATCTTATAGGTTATGCCTTAATCTCTGCAAGTGAGGTTCTAGACGAAGAACCTAGAGAATATAAGGAAGTTATGAGGAGTCGAAATAATACTAAATGGTTGAAGGCCATGGATGATGAGATGAAATCTCTTCATGATAAAAATACTTGGGAACTGATCAAGAAACCTGCTGGAGCAGGTTAGTCAGTTGTAAATGGATTTTCAAATTTAAGGAAGGAATCAAAGGAGTGGCGTCGAAGAGATACAAGGCAAGGTTTGTTTCAAGGGGGTTCACTCAGAAAGAAGGTGTTGACTTCAATGATGTGTTCTCTCCTGTTGTGAAACACAAGTCCATTCGAATGTTGCTTGCCATGGTGGCACGATTCGACCTTGAACTGGAACAAATGGATGTGAAGACTGCGTTTTTGTATGGTGATCTTGATGAAACAATCCTGATGAGGCAACCTCAAGGGTATGTAGAAGAGGGGAAAGAAGAGTATGCATACAGACTGAATAGATCTTTATATGGACTGAAATAATCTCCTTGACATTGGAATAGGAGATTCGACAAGTTCGTGGCACGCATAAGTTTCATCAGAAGCCAGTTCGACCACTGTGTTTACTTCAGATTTCGACCTGGTAATTCATTTGTTATTTTGTTGCTTTATGTGGATGAAATTCTAATAGCAAGCAACAATGTCGAAGATGTAATGAGGGTGAAGGATGAACTCAATAAGGAGTTCGATATGAAGGATCTGGGAGCTGCATCCATGATTCTTGGGACTGGCATTCAGAGGGATAGAAAGCAGTCGAAATTATGCTTATCTCAAGAGGCATACTTGAAGAAGATTCTTGATAAATTTGGTATGTCGAATTCAAAGCCTATTGTGACTCCAACAAACCCTTGATTCAAGATGAGTATAGATTAGTGTCCTAGTACTGATGTCGAAAGAGCTTATATGAATAGAATTCCATATGCTAATATAGTAGGTTCTTTGATGTATGTTATGGTTTGTACTAGACCCGACATAACATATGCAGTAAGTCATGTAAGCAGGTACATGTGGAAAGGCTCACTGTCAAGCATTGAAGTGAATTCTAAGGTACATAAATGGGTCTCTGAATAGAGTCCTAATTTATGGTAGAGCCTTGGGTGAAGATAGTAAAGTAGCAATCGAAGGATATGTTGACTCTGATTATTCAGGTTTTATGGATTCTAGAAAATCTATTTCTGGATATATTTTCACTAAGTTTGGCACAACAATTAGTTGGAAAGCAACACTTTAGAAGGTTCTTGCCTTATCAACCACTGAAGCAAAATATATCGCTCTAACTGAAGCTGTAAAGGAAGCATGTGGCTTGAAGGTTTTGCAAAGGAGCTGAAACTTCAAGGTCGAAGTATCACTGTTAAATGTGATAGTCAAAGTGCAATACACCTATCGAAGAACTCAACCTATCATGAGAGAACCAAGCACATTGTGAGGCTGCATTTCGTCAGAGGGGTAATCGATCGTGGAGAAGTCCAAGTGCTGAAGGTTTTTGACAGATCATAATGTTGCTGATATGATCACCAAGACGTTGCCTAGTTGCAAGTTTTTCCACTGTATGCAGCTGATAAAGCTGCATGAAGAAAGCTAGTTTGTTTCTTGTTGGTATAGGGTGTGTTCCAAGGTGGAGATTTGTGGAATATTGGAAAAAACCTAGTACAAATAGCATGTCGTCAAACTCTGCTCACATGTTATTGTTTAATTAGGTCTTGTGTTATGGATCCAATTGTTTAAGTTAGCTTGTACCCTAAGTTAGCTTGTAATGGGAAATTGTTAAAAATCTCATTAGATTAGTATGTTAGTTTTATTATAAATAGCATACTAGTCTCTCATATTTAGTATAAGGGAAAATAGGAAGATAAAACCCTAATTCAAAAGTGAGAGAGGTTATTTGTTATTCTTGTATTCTTGTAATCTTGTTTTAAGAGAAATGAAAAAATAGTAGTTTATAATCAATCCTTGTTGTTTTCTTTGGTAACCCTAAACCCTAACCCTTGTGGGTTTCTTGATCACAAAGAAACCTATTATACTTTGTTTCTAAGGTATCCAATTCATAACACAATAAATAATTATAGTCTCTACATCTGTTGCTAGCTTAATACATCAAATCCTATAAAAAAATGAATTATACAAAAACATACAACTTTTCACAAAACAAACCATTCTCAAAATCACAAATGAATTTTGATGTCTCGAACTAATGGAAGTCTCAGTACATATGCTACAAACAATTTATATTATCTATTTGCTTGGATAATTGTGTTAAACGTGCTTGGATGTCAAACCCAAAAGCTAGTTCAAATGGTGATAATTTACCCTCATATATTTATACAATCAACAATTCGGGAACTTAAACAATGTGAAACTCCAATACAACTTCGACAATATAACTAAAACTTCAATATCCACCCTCACACCTAGCGTGAGACTAAGTCAAATATCTACATTACAATCCTTAATCTGACTCTGATATCATGTTAAATATGCTTAGATCTCACCCCAAATGCTAGCTCAAAGGGTGTGTTTTTTATGATTGTTATATTCTTAGTATTACTTTGAGTTTTTCTTCTGTTAGTCAATTGTGCAATTATGGTTATTCTGTTACATTCTCTTCCATTTATTGTTATATGTCGGGTCCACAATCTCGGAGGCTGATTAAGATATACCATAAATAAGGAGACTTTATGTTTTGGATGAGTTGAAAGTCTAAGATACTGTAACTTCATCTTCTACTTTCACTACTAATTTATTAACTTCTTTTCGATTAAATTCTTTATCTTCTAGTTTTTATTTATGGCATTCCCATCTAGGACATATATCTATTTATAGATTAAAGTACTTGGTTTCTAGGGTAGCCTTAGGAAAATTACAAAATAGTGATATTTCATATTGTTGTGGTTATAATCTTGCAAAAGTTCTAACTTTACCTTTTAATAAAAGTGTTTCTATTGCACTCTTTGGTGTTGTTCACTTTGAAATATGGGATCCATCATTGATTATTATCAAAGATAATCTAGATATTATGTTCATTTATTGATGACTATCTTCATTACTCTTGCCATATTATTTATCAACCAGCCATAAATAAATAAAGAAAAAGAAAAAGGTGTTTATCATTTCAATATGAATAAAAAGTTTGACAATATAAAAGACAACTCTAAAAATATTTATAAGAAAAAACCATAAATAGATTAAACTATACTTACCTAAATTATAATAAAAAACTCAATTACATATTATTTAATATCATCAACAATTCAAATGTCAATAAAGACCAATTAAATTGTCTGATATTTTTAAAGAGTAAATTAGATCTCACCATTTTTCTTGTTAGAATTAAACAAAGTCTTTGTTAAAAATTGAATGATATTCCACTATATACAACATATGGAGTTGAACAAACATATACAACCCATAACCATGTCAAATAATATTTTAAAGAAAAATATGATTATTTTCATGTGGGAAATATGGGGGTTTATTATATCATTAGAAAACAATATTGAGCTGCAACAAGCAAACAAAAAATGATCCAATGAGCTGTAACAAACAAAAAATGATCTAAAGGATTTCAAAAGCAAATAAAAAACTTGAGCTTAATAATATATGAGCAGGTCTAACTGATCACAATCTCATTAAGTTAATGATTTTAATGGAATAATTAAAGTTGTTGAAAGTTGGATACATTGAATGTGCAGACGGCAAATTTAATTAATTTGTTTAAGTCTTTAAATTAAGAGATTTGATTGTACTTTGAGATCTCCATAAGAGAGTAAAGATAATAAAAGATACAGCTACTCCCTCGAGTCTTGATTTTCGGTTACAAGGAGGAATCAAGTTTGAGATCACTTGTGCTAGACTCCGATTTCGACGGTAAAATAGTAAATGAGGTGCCTTACAATGACAAAAGGGAATAATTAGTTTATATTAAATTCATTTTTGGGTATGGATGCTCATCTAGTCTAATCAAGAGGATAAGTATTGTTGGGACACTGAAGCTCCGACGTGACATTCCGCATCGGACACGTATCATCACAAATATGTGTACGATACATGTTTGAAGTATCTAAATGTTCGTACGTGGATTTCGTGCGAATACGTCGTTGGCTTCCTCTGTGAAAGATTTATTTGCGGGACCGACCAAACGAGTCCCAGGATTGTTCTGTCTGATTAGTTATGATAGTACTCTTGTAATATAGAACGGTAATGGGTTTTGTGTATATTTTTGGTATTTTTGTGTTTTAGCAGGCTCTCGCGGAATGCTTCGACTTCTTCCTGGACTTCTTCATCTGGCTGTCGACACATAGTTGTAATTTTCATTTCTTTGACTGGGTCGAAATCCTTCCCTTTGGAATTTTCATGGTTTTGCCTCTAAACATGCTTTCTTGATCCGGTCAAAATCTCTAGCCAACAAATCGCCCCCCCCCCCCAAAAGGCAATTTGTTGGGTATAAATATCATCTCCAGCCAACCCTTGCATCGCATGACCTTGGGTATAAATATCATCTCCATTAGTCTGTTTGTAACTGGAGTGGAGATAATGGCCCGAATCCACTTCCTTGAAATCATTCATCTACATTAATTAAACAACAGGGGCACCATTTCCAAGACCTATAAAAAGCTATTTTCCGGGCAACACTCTTTTCCCAAGACTGATTGCACGCCTTTCAAGCTCCCACCCTTTCGCCAGGTGATTTGCTCTAGGAACATTGCTCCTATAAAAGGTGTGGATTCATGCACCTTCTTTCTACACTTATTTAAATTCGCCATGAGTTCATCTTCAAATTCTCTCGCAGACCAAAAGGTGTCCAGGAAAGATCCAAAGCACTCCAAACCAACCGCTTCAAAGGTTTCTGCACCGGATACTAGGGCTAAAATTGTTGGGAAGACATCGGTGACCCAAGTGAAACCTCCCAAGAAGAGGACTGGATGAACTTCCTCAATTCAGGAGCATGGAGAGACATGGATGAATAACCCGTTTTTTTGCCAAACTCCGTCTGGCTATTTGTGCATTTCATTTTCTGCAATCCGATGACCTACGAGCTTTTTTATGTTTAAGTTATAACGTATTATACCCTCTTTGTATGTCATTTTTTGTTGTTGGTCTGTTGTGACCATTATTAATGAAATTTTTTATGCTTGAATGTGTATTTCTTGTAGCATATGTTTATATTGCTTTAGATACTTCCCATTCACTCTCAAGATTCTCTCACCAAAGCTTATTTCTTTTATCTCATAGGCATTATTTTTAAAGGTCTGACTGACTTTAAATGGTCCTTCTAAGTTGGGTGACCATTTCCCTAATGTTCGATCTCGCCTATCCATGGGCAAGATGACCTTCTACACATAATCATTAACTCTAAAGTTCTTCGCTTTAACCTTCTTATTATAGGTTTTGTCCACTCTCTCTTTTTGACACAACAAAATGTCCAACGCCCTTAACCTCTCTTCGTCCAAGTCTGTGATCTCTTCGAACATCATATTGTGATACTGCTCTAACGGGATCTCAAATTTACGTTGGATTTTTATCAACTAAAAGCCAATTTTTGAAGGTAGGAAGGCGTCGTGAACGAAAGTCAGATGAAATGGTGTCGATTTTGTTGACTATTTTGGGGACATTCGACATGCCCAAAGGTTTTGGTTCAAAGTCTTGTGACAGTTTCTAGGCTTTTTGGCAACATGTTTCTTAATGAGCCTGATCGCTGTTAGACGCTGTGGCTAGTGATCTAGAGGGGGGTGAATGGATCACCTCCTTGTTTACAAGGATTTAAAACGTTTTTCAGAGTTTTCAAAGAATTACGGAAACAACGGCCCCAAATATACAAGCGTCTATTCTGGACCAGCCACTAGAAGACCAGACATGTGATAACGTGCTGGATTTATGATTGAGATGATAAAGGATTAAACACACAATATGTAAAACAGTTGAATGCACCTATCACTAAAGCTATTCTCAATGAATCGAAAAACAAATGAAAACGTAAATAGAGATAGAGAGGAAATACAATACGCCGAGATTTGGTAAGGAAGTTCCCCACGTTCATCATCGCGTGTGGGTACGTCTCCCTCTCAATTTCAAATCGAAATTGAGAACTTTTATATCAAAATTGCTGAATTCGTCGATTACAAGGTTGCAATACAAACACCAGACATCTATACACCTAGATCTTCCTATTGTATCAACCTTCACTTGATCTGAGCCCAATCAAGATTCCCTGCAAGTAATACAAACAATTCACCGGTTCCACGACCTATTTGCGAAATCCCCCGATTTCCAAAACTTACATTGCGGCTGAATCTGTCTTGTAAACGTGACTAACAAACCCTCAAGAACACGCCTGTTCTTGAAGGAAAACCCAACTGGTTTTTCCTTGAAACCTTCTATCAATCTTCAACTCAGCTGGATCTCCGATCATACCACTGAACGTTATCTCGAAAGCCTTCAATTCACAGGACAACAAACTCTTCCTTGTTGATGTTCTTGAATTAAGGTCTTTGAGAAGATGATGAAGATGAATTGATTCTAGGTTTCAATTCCGCTCAACATTGAAGTTCCAATACTCCAAAAACCCTTTCTTGAAGTGTTCTTCAATGATCTATCACTTTAAAATTCGTCTCCAATTTTCTGTGATCTGTTACAACACTAAATGAAACACTCCACATATATATGCAGATTCTGTTAGAAGAAAAATAGACTAATGAATCAATTCAAGACATGATGAATCGATACATACTGAACAGATTTATAAAAATAGAGAATAGAACAAGCAATGAATCGATGCATGTTTGTATGTGTCGATTCATAGAAGAAAATCCAGAACCATTCAAACAGCATGAATCGATACATAATAAGATGAATCAATTCATTTTGCGAATTTCCAGAATCCTTCAAACAACATGAATCGATTCATGATGGAATGAATCGATTCATTTTGCGTATTTTTCAAAAGATCAAAAACATTGAAAACACATGAAACAAAAGATCTAAAGGCAAGCATTTTTCTTAATATGAAGAGAACACAAACACTTAAAAATTATAATCAATCAAAACTAAGGTTGCTCACAAACTCCCCCTTTTTGATGATGACAAAATTTTTGAAGTGTGAGAATTACTCCCCCTGAGTTTGTGCCTGTCATTGTCTTTTCACACTTGCCTTTTTCTCCCCCTTTGTCAATAGCAAGAAAGAATCATAGGTGAAGAAACATAATCAGCAGTACTAAGATATAGAAGCAGAGTTCACTCACAAAGAATGAAACATATAGTGCAAACAATTTAGACAAAAGCAAATTACATAGTCATAGGCAGTGAAATTGTCAAATAGAGTTGCGAATTACATAACCAAACCAAACCATAAAGTGTTCAAACAAGAAAAACAAAGAAACTTAAGCAACAAACAATGATGATATGCAAAATGAAATGCAGCTTCAATGAGGGAAATGACCACCACACGACTCCGCATCATCTCGATCAGGGTCACAGAAACTTGGAGGAGGAGGTGGAGGAGGCATTTCATCTGGATTCTGTCCCATGAAAGCGTAACGCCTTAAACGCCTCTGAACCTCTGTGCTTTGAAACCTTTCCATTATCCCCGGGTGCGAACGACAATCATCCATAAATCCAGACATCTCATTATAGAAAACTTGATGCCACTTAACCAATTCAGTATGCCAGGAATGTTGATTATGATACATTCGAGTATGCTCATCATGCCATTCTTGGTGCTCTTTATGCCATTCCGATTGCTGAACATGCCACACACGGGCTTCTTCATGCCGGGCATTGTTTGCAACTTCTAACTGCGCAAACATTTGAGTAAGATAGGCCGGAGCAGCAGTAGATGAAGTCGGTGGAGCCGATGAAGGTGCGGGATCATAGTTTGTAGGAGACCACCTCTGTGGTACCCAATCACCCCAACCGGTGTTGGCATTCGCATCAGGAGGATTTTCTGCATCCTCCATGTCTTCATCCCGTTGTTCTTCAACATAAATGTGTTCAGACGGAATGTCAAAGTTGTAGATACGGGTTCGAGTGCTGCGTTCAAAGAAGTAGTAGCAGCGACGCTCGATGTCCCATCGATAACCCATATGAGAGAGTGTGGCATTGTTGAATTCTTGAACACTAGAGGATGATAAAAGAGGCACAGGAGGGAAAACCACTTTCCAAAATTTAAGAATTCGCATGATCTGGGAAGCATATGCAAGAGTGATGTTTTTGGAGCTGTTCCGCGTAAGAAAGATACGCTTGACAAAGTAATTGGCCCAGTTTAATGGTATCTTTTTCTGCAGAATATACAATAAATGGATATCCGGCTTGTCCAATCGTGAGTGCCCATCGGACCTTGGGCGCAAGATATGTGAAAGTATCCAGTGCAGAATTCTTGGAACGCTTTTAATCATACCAGAAGTCAGAGGCTCATCATCAGCAAGAGGTCTGTCCAATTTAGAAATCCACAATAATCCTTCAACTTAAACTGTGTTTCAAACTTCTGGTCATGCCACATTTGCAATTCAGGCAACACAGATGGCAGACTGAATACTTTGGTCCAGTCATCAGCCTCAAAACGGTATGTTCTGGTTCCAATCGAACACTTAAACATGAAGCCTTTTCCAGTTTTCACACCAGCATAGAAAGCACGGATAAAGTCTTCATGATACTCATCTTTAACTGTTAGAAAGGAACCAAGATTTTGTGCGTCGATTAAATCTGCAACTTCTTCTAAACAGAGAGTACGTACATCACTAGTATCGAAAACATGTGGTTTCATAACTAACCTTGATTTAAAGGAAGCTTCAAATTCTTCAACAATGGCAGGATGAAGAATTGCAGTCCCAGATGGAGGAATTTCAGGAATAGAAGGAGCCTGATGAGAAGACCCAACGGGTTCCTTGCCTTTACGTTTTCCTTTTTCTCTTGGAAGCAAGACTCGTGGAGGCATGGTGATGAGATTAGGGTTTTGAGAGAAGAGGGTTTTTTGTGACAGTTAGGGTTTGATGCAAATGATGCAAATGAGATGATGAGAAAGACATGATGGAGTTTTATAACTGATAGACATGTCATGGCAGTTGCTGATGTGTCGATTCATTAAAAAAATAAACTGAATTTACAACAGGATGCGTCGATTCATGACTGTATGTATCGATTCATTTCACGAAAAATTTTAAAAATCAGAAATGCTATGTACCGATACAAGCCATTATGTATCAATACATACTGTAACCATTTGGACAGAAATTAAAAGAAAATCAACATGAATCGATTCAAGATTGTTGTGATCGATTCATAATGCGAATTTTTGAAATACAAATGACAATGTATCGATACAAGTCACTATGAATCAATTCATACTGTAACTATTTTGATAGAAATTAAAAGGAAATCCACATGAATCGATTCAAGCTTGTTGTGATCGATTCATTATACGAAAAATTTGAAATTCTAGTGGATATGCAAGAATTGACACAACAATGAATATGTAAAACAAACATTATGCTGCAGAATGAATCACAACATTGTATAAATGTTAAGAATACTTAACAAATAAAAACATTAATGTTCAAACATTCATATGAAAAGAAGTTCATGTAAACAAGAAATCATTTGCTCAAACATACATTGATCATACAATATCAACAAAGTGAAGAGAGGAACAATATTACCTCCGTCGTGGTATTCTCATGAGATACTAGTGAAGACTACAATCAGAACTTAGCAAATATGATGAGATAAATAGAAACTACATCAATCAAACTTAAGACACCAAAGCGGAGAGATCAAGAATCCCTAATTTGCGACGAATGTTGAAGAATGGTTCAGTTGCCAAAGGTTTAGTGAAAATGTCAGCAAGTTGATTTTTAGTATCAACATGCTCAAAAACAACATCCCCTTTTTCAACATGATCGCGAAGGAAGTGATGTCGAATCTCAATATGTTTGGTGCGTGAGTGTAAAACAGGATTCTTAGTGAGATTAATGGCACTAGTGTTGTCACATTTAATTGGAATGCGCTTAAGTTCAATGTCAAAATCTTGTAGTTGTTGTCTTAGCCATAAAATTTGAGCACAACAGCTACCGGCTGCAACATACTCAGCCTCTGCCGTAGACAAAGCTACGAATACTTACTTTTTACTATGCCAACTTATTAAAGAATTTGAAAACAGATGACATGTGCCACTAGTGCTTTTCCTATCTAATTTGCAGCCAGCAAAATCAGAATCAGAGTAACCTACTAAGCTGCAATCGCTTCCTTTGGAATACCATAGCCCATATTTAGGTGTTCCATTAAGATACCTAAATATACGCTTGACTGATTTTAAGTGAGATTCCTTAGGATTTGATTGATATCTGGCACACATACACACACTAAACATGATGTCCGGTCTAGAAGCAGTAAGATACAAGAGAGATCCAATCATACCTCTATACCTTTTGACATCAACACACTTACCATGTTCATCTTTGTCCAAGTTTCCGTTGGTTGGCATAGGAGTGTCAATTGATTTAGAATTATCCATTCCAAACCACTTGAGCAACTCTCTACAGTATTTTGTTTGACATAATGTCGTACCTTCATCAAGTTGCTTTATTTGGAGGCCTAAGAAGTAGTTCAACTCCCCCATGAGACTCATCTCAAACTCACCCTGCATAACATTAGAAAATTCTTCGACCAAGTGTATGTTAGTTGAACCAAAAATTATATCGTCTACATAAACTTGAACTAAAAGAATGTGCTTTCCTTTGTGTTTAATGAAGAGTGTATTATCCACTTTACCTCTAGAATATCCATGATCAAGTAGAAATTTGCTAAGTCTTTCGTACCACACACGGGGTGCTTGCTTAAGACCATATAAAGCACGCTTTAATTTGTAAACATGATCTAGATATTCAGAATTTTCAAAACCGGGAGGTTGTGAGACATATACTTCTTCATTTATAACACCATTTAAAAATGCACTCTTTACCTTCATTTGGTAAATCTTGAAATTCATAGAACACACATAGGCAAGCAAAAGACGTATAGCTTCAAGGCGAGCCACCGGAGCATAAGTCTCCTTATAATCTATGCCCTCCTCTTGGTTATACCCTTGTGCTACCAAGCGTGCCTTGTTTCTAGTTATCACTCCGCTTTCATCAAGTTTATTCCTAAAAACCCATTTAGTACCTATGATGTGATGATCTCGCGGACGAGGGACAAGTTCCCAAACGTCATTTCTTTTAAATTGATTAAGCTCTTCTTGCATGGCCATTAGCCAAAATTCATCAACCAAGGCCTCTTTAGCATTTTTAGGTTCCACTTGTGATACAAAAGCGAAGTGAGAACAAAAATTACTTATCTTAGAACGAGTCAACACTCCCTTTGAAATATCTCCCAAGATATTGTCTATAGGATGGTCTTTAGAGGATTTCCAAGCTGGTGGAAGGTCCTTCACTTCAGATGTTCCTTCCTCTTTATCTTTTTCATGACAAGTATCTTCCTCCTTCTCAATAGCAACCGCTTCAGATTGATCAATTTCCGAAACAGCTTCTTTGAGTATGTCTTCTGTAGATACACCTGCGTCATCAAAAGAGATACCTTTTCCGACAATTTTTGGGTAAGACTCATCAAAAGAAACATGGACAGATTCTTCAACAGAAAGTAAACGCCTATTATACACTCTATATGTTTTGCTTGATTGAGAGTAACCAAGAAAAATACCTTCATCAGCTTTGGCATCAAACTTCCCAAGATTTTCCTTACCGTTATTCAAAACAAAACATTTACAACCGAACACATGAAGATGAGACAAGTTTGGCTTTCTACCTTTTAAAATTTCATAAGGGGTTTTATTCAAAATAGGACGAATTAAAATCCTATTCAGAACATAACAAGCTGTGCTAATTGCATCAGCCCAAAAATATTTTGGTAATCCACCCTCATTGAGCATTGTTCTTGCCAATTCCTCTAAAATTCGATTTTTGCGTTCCACAACACTGTTTTCTTGTGGAGTTCGAGGAGCTGAAAAGTTGTGCTCAATGCCATACTTGTCACAAAACTTATCAAAGAGATGGTTTTGAAATTCACCTCCATGATCGCTTCGGATTGTAACTATTTTAGAATTCATTTTATTTTGGGACAGCTTTGCAAAACTTTTAAAAGCAGAAAAAGTTTCATCTTTGCTATGAAGGAATATAGTCCAAGTGAATCTAGAGTAGTCATCTACTATTATGAAACCATAATAGTTTCCACCTAAGCTTTTTGTCCTAGATGGTCCAAAGAGGTCCATATGGAGAAGCTCAAGGGGTCTTGAAGTTGAAATTATGTTTTTAGATTTAAATGAGACCCTTGTTTGTTTCCCCATTTGGCAAGTATCACATAGGTGGTCTTTTGAAAATTTTATTTTTGGAAGACCTACTACTAGATCCTTGGATACAACCTTATTAAGCAAATCGAAATTAACATGCGCTAAGCGTCTATGCCACAACCATGAATCATCATTTAGGGCAACTAGACATTTAGTGCTTGTTAGAGATACACTCAAAAGATCAAGCATATATATGTTGTTTACTCTTACACCCTTAAACACAACATTTTGTTCGGTATGTTCAATTTTGCAACAAGTTTTTGTGAAAGAAACTTTATAACCTTTGTCGCATAATTGACTTATACTCAACAAATTGTGTTTAAGTCCCTCTACAAGATGGACATCAGAAATAGTAGTGGTAGAGGGGTTACCTACACTACCTTTACCAAGTATAGCTCCTTTGTTATTGTATCCATAAGTAACATACCCCTTCTTCTTTGCTTTGAAGTCAATAAAAAGTGATATGTCACCCGTCATGTGCCTTGAACACCCGCTGTCCAGAAACCATCTTCTTTCTACGGATGCAAGACACTCATCCTACAACATCAAAAGAGAGAGGTAGGTACCCATTTTTTATTGGGTCCAATTGGGTAAGTTGTAACATGGTTGTCTTTAGGCTTCCATTGATAAATGCCTTTAGGCACTAGAAATCTTCTAAATTTGCATTTTTCAATGGTATGGCCAGCATGACAACAATAGTGACAAACACTACGATAATGTTGTTGTTTAAGATTGGTCCTTAAATCCTTTGGAACAAAAGAATATTTTGCATATGGAGGATTTAATGACTTTTTGAACAACCTAGTATCAATGGCATAAGTAATCTTAGGTTGTAAGGCTTTTTCCAATTTGACTTTAAGAGAAATAACCTCTTGTTGCCAAATGTGACAAGCTTCACAATGCCTTATTTTACTACAACCATCAGTATCAATAGCTTTTGAATTTTCTGCAATACTAGCTTTCAAGTATTCTAAATCTTTTTCAGCATGTTGTACTTTACCTTCCAAGTATGAAATTTTTTTTTTATCGGAAGATAATCTTTTGAATGCTTCTATAGCTTCATTATGCAGTTTTTCAAAAGCTACTTTCAATTCAGAAAAAGACATAGAAGAGAAATTGTTATAATAAGCTTGTTTTACCTTTTTATCATCACCTTTCTTCTTGTGGTGGGACTGATTTTTGGTGTGAGCCATAAGACACAAATTTGCGGTTTCATCGCTATCACTTGAGCATTGTGTACTTGATGAATCACTATCACTTTCCCAAGCAATGTAAGCTCTTCTTTGCTTATTATACCTTTTTGGTGGAGCTTTTCCTTTATCCTTTTTCTTTAAAGGACAATCCGTTTTATAATGACCGGACTTGCCACAATTAAAGCAAGACCCTCTTTCTCTATTCTTCTTAATCTCTTCCTGTTTTGAATCCATAGATTGTCTTCTAAAATTTATGAGAATTTTGTCGGAATGCTTGATTCCATTCTTTCGAATGAATCTATTATATCTCCTAACAAAAAGTCCCATTTCTTCGTCACCGGAGTCTTCGTCGCTACTTGATTCATTGTTGCTTAGCTCTTTTTGTGAGGACTTTGAGTTAGAAGCCATAAGAGCTATAGGCCTCTTCTCACTCTCTTTGTCTTTATTCTTCTCCTTTCCCTTTTTACTTTTGTTCTCAAACTTTTCTAGACTTTCTAGTTCTTGCTGATGTTCCTCCAGCTTTCCAAACAAAGTAGTCATTGTGAGTGTCGTTAGATCATTTGCTTCCTTGATAGCTGTTACTTTAGGTTGCCATTCCCTACTAAGACATCTCAAAATTTTATTAGTAGCAATATCATTGGAAACAGGTTTTCCAAGTGCATTCAGACGATTTATGAGATGAACAAATCTCTTTTGCATGTCGGGAATAGATTCTCCTTGTTTCATGCGAAAGAGTTCGAACTCTTGATTAAGTGTGTTAATGCGGGACTGTTTTACTTCAGTTGTACCTTCATGTGCAATTTCTAAAGCATCCCACATTTCTTTAGCTGTCGAGCAATGGGAAACTCGATAATACTCATCTGCACTAAGTGCTGAAATTAGCATATTTCGAGCTCTCCAATCACTTGACCACTTTTTCTCATCTTTTTCATCCCAATCATCTTCTGGTTTAGATACTATGGCACCTGCCTCATTCATCATGGTAATTTGAAAAAGACCATTTTGAATGGCAGCCCATACGCGCCTATCAACATAATTTATGTGAACTCGCATGCAGTCTTTCCAGTAGCCATAATTTTCACCATTGAAAACAGGAGCTCTATTATATGCCCCCTTTGGTTCAAAATCCATAATGTTATAGGCAGCCACAAAGCACCAGTGAACCGGTGCTCTGATACCACTTGTTAGACGCTGTGGCTAGTGATCTAGAGGGGCGGGGGGTGAATGGATCACCTCCTTGTTTACAAGGATTTAAAACGTTTTTCAGAGTTTTCAAAGAATTACGGAAACAACGGCCCCAAATATACAAGCGTTTATTCTGGACCAGCCACTAGAAGACCAGACATGTGATAACGTGCTGGATTTACGATTGAGATGATAAAGGATTAAACACACAATATGTAAAACAGTTGAATGCACCTATCACTAAAGCTATTCTCAATGAATCGAAAAACAAATGAAAACGTAAATAGAGATAGAGAGGAAATACAATACGCCGAGATTTGGTAAGGAAGTTCCCCACGTCCGTCCTTGCGTGTGGGTACGTCTCCCTCTCAATTTCAAATCGAAATTGAGAACTTTTATATCAAAATTGCTGAATTCGTCGATTACAAGGTTGCAATACAAACACCAGAAATCTATACACCTAGATCTTCCTATTGTATCAACCTTCACTTGATCTGAGCCCAATCAAGATTCCCTGCAAGTAATACAAGCAATTCACTGGTTCCACGACCTATTTGCGAAATCCCCCGATTTCCAAAACTTACGCTGCGGCTGAATCTGTCTTGTAAATGTGACTAACAAACCCTCAAGAACACGCCTGTTCTTGAAGGAAAACCCAACTGGTTTTTCCTTGAAACCTTCTATCAATCTTCAACTCAGCTGGATCTCCGATCGTACCACTGAACTTTATCTCGAAAGCCTTCAATTCACAAGACATCAAACTCTTCCTTGTTGATGTTCTTGAATTAAGGTCTTTGAGAAGATGATGAAGATGAATTGATTCTAGGTTTCAATTCCGCTCAACATTGAAGTTCCAATACTCCAAAAACCCTTTCTTGAAGTTTTCTTAAATGATCTATCACTTTAAAATTCGTCTCCAATTTTCTGTGATCTGTTACAGCACTAAATGAAACACTCCACATATATATGCAGATTCTGTTAGAAGAAAAACAGACTAATGAATCGATTCAAGATATGATGAATCGATACATACTGAACAGATTTATAAAAACAGAGAATAGAACAAGCAATGAATCGATGCATGTTTGTATGTGTCGATTCATAGAAGAAAATCCAGAACCATTCAAACAGCATGAATCGATACATGATAAGATGAATCGATTCATTTTGCGAATTTCCAGAATCCTTCAAACAGCATGAATCAATTCATGATGGAATGAATCGATTCATTTTGCGTATTTTTCAAAAGATCAAAAACATTGAAAACACATGAAACAAAAGATCTAAAGGCAAGCATTTTTCTTAATATGAAGAGAACACAAAACACTTAAAAATTATAATCAATCAAAACTAAGGTTGCTCACAATCGCCACCTTGTTTGAAGCATCGAGCTGTCCATTTGCTTGTGCATAGTATGACGTCAAAGTGACGAGCTTAAATATCATTTCCTCTACAATCTCCTGCATCTTTTGACCCATAAACACTGAACCTTGGTTGGTGGTTATGGTTTCGGGAATCCTAAACCTATATGTTATATGGCTTTGGATGAAATCAATAACAGCCTCATGGTCTACTTTTGCAAAGGCACAACCTCTATCCATTTAGTAAAGTAATCTATCCCTACCAGGATGATCTTTTTTTTTGTTTCGACCAGGCGAGTTGAATCTCTTCTATGACATCCAAAGCCCATCCTTTAAACGGCCATGGCTTCATGATAATGTGTAATTCAGTGGCTGGAACATGTTGGATGTTGGCATGTTCTTGACACTCTTGACATCCCTTAACAAAATCTATACAATATTTGAGCATGCTTGACCAGTAGACGCCCTATCTAAATAGTAATGATTTCATTTTTGACCATCTTGGTGGGCTCCACAAGCCCCACTATGTACTTCAGATATGGCGAGGTATGCTTCTGAGTCTCCTATACACTTGAGTAAAACCCCTTATTAGGTTTTCTTCATGAGCTCATTTCATATTAACACATAACTTAAAGCCCTGTATTTCGTCTTCCTATCAGTTCCTCCGACGAGATTCTCTAAGTATTCTATGATAGGTCGCCTCCAGTCTGTTGTCGAAAATCCATTGATGACTAGGACTTCGTTGTACCATGTCTCTTTGGCTTCTAAACTATCCTCAATCTGTAATGGTGGCGCATTTGATACCCTTTTCTCTTGAACCTCAATGAAGTACTTCAATTTCTCCTTCGACTCTTTATATCCTGAAGCAGACTGCGCTAAATCATTCGCCTTATGGTTCTCCATTTTGGGCACGTGTATGATACTTGCTACATCAAACTGTTCTAACAATTGTTTTGCCATAACAAACTAGGCCAATAAATATTCCTTAATACACTTGTACTCTCACGTGATTTGTTTAACTACTAGCTCTGAGTCACCATTGATCTCCACTCTTTGTGCCCCTAGCTTCTTTAACATCTTTAATCCAGTGATTAAGGCTTCATACTCAGCCTCATTGTTGGAACAATTTCTTTCGACCCTGCATTTGAATTTTGTTGGGAGGCCTTTTGGGGAGACTATCAGTAGTCCTATCCTTGTTCCATACTTATGACTCGACCCAATAAAATACAATTTCCACGGGTTGGTGTTAATTATGAACACTTGAGGTTCGACCACTGCGTGGTCAACGATGAAGTCGGCCACTATTTGACCTTTCATGGCTCTTAAAGGTTTGTAAGTTAAGGAAAACTCAGTTAATGCTAGTGCCCATTTTCCAATTTGACTCTATAGAATATGTTTAGACAACATATGCTTGATGACATCAAAATGAGAAGAAACGTAAACGTAAACATGTTTTATATATTGCTTCAATTTCATACGTGAGAAGTACAGACATATGCATAATTTTTCAATCATATTATACCTAGTTTCAGCATCTATCAACATTTTACACCATCTCATATTTTTATTCGCACTAGGCGACCATAACATAGGAGGCTTCGTTAAATATTCTTTGACTGCATCGAAAGCCTCTAGTTTCTTCTCTCCCCATTGAAACTCATTGTCCTTATTGATCTTCAACAATGGCGAGAACACTTTTGTCTTGCCACTTAGGTCTGATATGAACCTTCTCAAGAAGTTGATTTTCCCCAACAAAGATTGAAGTTGCTTCTTCATCGAAGAAGGCTTGCGATCTAAAATAGCCTTTGTCTTATTTTGGTTGATCTCGATTCCTTTCTTGTGGACGACAAAGCCCATAAAATCACCTGCACGCACACCAAAAGCACATTTTAGTGGATTCATTTTTAATCCATATCTCCTCATTCTCTCAAAAAAGGGTCGAAGGTGATCTAGATGATCGTTCTCCGAAGAGGACTTTATTACAATGTCATAAATATAGACTTGGATGAACTTTTCTATGAAGTCATGGAATATTGCGTTCATGGCTCTTTGATATATGGCCCTGACATTCTTCAGGCCAAAGGGCATTACTACCTATTCATATCTACCTATGGCTCTTGGACATCGAAACATTATTTTAGGAACATTATCCTCTGCTATGAGGATTTTATTATACCCCGAGTATTCTTCGAGCATACTTAAAACCTGCGGCTGAATCGACAAGCATCTCTGCCACAGGAATTGCGTATTCATATTTGAGTGGCACATTGTTGAGATCTCTGAAATCAATGCAAACGCGAAGTGTTCCATTTTTCTTAACTACAGGAACTATATTGGATAGCCATTCGACATACATTGCAGTTCTGATGAACCAAATTTTGAGCAATCTCTCGATCTCTTAATTGATATTTCCAGTCACCTCAAGGGAAAACCAACGAGGTTGCTGCTTGATTGGCTTTTTACCTGGTTGTATGTGTATAAGATGTTCCACCATGCTTCGACTCAGACCGGGCATTTCTCCATAGTACCAGGCAAAACAATCTCAGTATTCTCTCAATACTTCGACTAACTTAGCCTTCATTTTTGACCCCCACCTTCGTACTTATGTACGTCGATCTCTTTGTGGTCCCATCACTTAGGTCAATCTCTTCGAGTGGGTCATAAGCCTGCATTTTTTGTGGCTCAATTGTTGGGTCCTTCTCGAACCCCAAAGGCCCGTTGTCAGAAATGCAATCGAGCCTTCGGTTTTCCGAAGCTGTTGTCTGGCCCAACTGGCCACAGGTTTGGCTTTATCAGTTAAGATTTGACGCTTCTTATTCTCCATAGCCATTTCTTTTTTGTTTTCAGCCATGTAGGCCGAAATTCGAGTCATACTTCCTGACTCAGAGGTCATTTTCGTCGACCTCAGACCATCCTACATGTGGCAGTCCACTTGGCTCCTCTGGTATGTCAGCATCATCCTATACAAAACCATGGTCTGGATCCAAGTTCAACATGCGGCCAGTTTTGACAGAGGTGTGGGAACCTGATCCATCATCACAAGGGGACACATTTGCTAAGTGTTGATCGAATGACCTCTTCGATCCTTTGGTGTCGTCGACCTTATAATAACTTTGGTCGGCTTCGATGTTCTCGACGATACCATCTTTCCTCCATGTATTGAGTCTTTGCTGCAGGGTAGAAGGCACTGCCCCTATACCATGAATCCATTATCTACCTAATAATAGGTTGAAGTTGGCTTTAGAGTTAATCACCATAAATAATGTCGACCTTGTGGTCATTCCCACAACCAGGTCAACTTGTATTACTCCCAAAATGTTGTTGGTCTTGCCTTCATAGTTGGACAAAACCACGTTGTGTTGTCGGAGATCTTCACCGATCTTTCTAATTTTCTTGAGTAGAACGTAAGGCATTAAGTTCACAATTTCCTCACCATCTACAAACACTTTATTGACTGCCATTTCGTCGACCTTTGCCTTTATAAAAAGAAGATTCAAATGGTACATCATATAAGGACTAGGCTTCTCAAACACCACTCTCTTTTCTTCGACTACCCCATCGTTCATGACATAGTAGCATAAGGGCTTATATTCTTGTATCTCATTTTCCACAATCTCATATTCGGCTGACAACATAGATACGATGCCACAGTTGACGACAAAGTTTTCCCCATAGGTATTGTCGTTGGTATCATCATACATGTCTTCGTCATAGTCATCTTATGGTGACAGGGTATATTCTTCGTCAGAATGAGGTGAATATGTAGGCTCTTCTTCGTCAGATTGGGGGATGTATTCAGGTTACTTCCCTTTTTTTTTCCGACAGTAGGAGTGCATTATGCCTTTTTTTTTTGCATATTACCTCTTTCCCTTCAAAGGTTCCAACGGTTAGAGTCTGGTTTGTCAAAATCTTTCCTTTTTTGACCCACCTTGATTTTGGGTGTTGCTCCTTTGGTCTAGGGGCTTCTCCATGCCTTGGTCGATATGTTGAGGCTACATTTCCAGCCTTCTTATTTCTTTGGTAGCGCCTTTATTGGGTCCTGGTCATAGGGTTTTCCTCTTATAATTAGGATAAACCACGTAACCCCTAGGTTCGTCTTTCTTCCCAGACTCTTTTTCTAAGTTCAATATCCTCCATTTTGGCCTTTTGTTGCCCTTTTGATTGATTGGCTCGAACCACTTCTCACGTGGGGTGTCAGATGGTGGCACAAAATTTCTAGGTCTGGATGGCCTGACATGTCTTTAGGATTCTTCATTTCGACGAGGGTTACCACCTTGGTCAAACACGAACCTTGGGATACGGGACCCCTCAACGGCTAAAGCTTCCTTTTTTCCAGCTTCATATTTTTCAACTTCCTTCTTGTTGAACACGGCGTTGCATCTTGGGCATAATATTTCCCTTGATCCACCCAATTGGCATTTATCTTGGAATTTCATTCAAACGTTTGCCATCCCTAGGGTAGAATGACTCTAGTTTTTCCTTAGTGTTCTTGTTGTCACTTTCAGTAGTGTCGACCATCATACGCTCCATGTTTGTGACTAGGGGTGTGTTGGGGAAATACTCGGTAACTTCTACCATCATACAATCATTCACCTCAGAATATAGTGTTTCTTCGACTTTCAGAGGGTCAACGTCCACCTGCATCTTTGGCTTCTCGCCAAATTGAAGCCTGCCATCCTTCAAAGCTATCTGCACCAAATCCCTAAAAAGAACACATTGAGACGTTTTATGACCAAGATAATTATGAAATTTGCAAAATCCCCTCTTTTTCTTTTGATATAAAGGGGGATGTTTAAAACCACGTGGAACAACAATTTGACCATCTTTTACTAGCAATATAAAATTTCATCACATTAAGATATATCAAAGGTATATGTCTTAGTGACATATTTATCAGATTTCCCTATTTCGACGGGGTATTTTCCACTCGATGGTTTCAATACTTTACACCTGTAGGGAGGTCCTGACTTAAGTTCAACCACATGAACCTCACTTTCATTGATGAGTTTCCTTCGTCGGACGAGAACTCGTCGGTTGCTAAATATGCAACTTTCTTATGGAATCGACCAGCCTTAGACTTCTCAGCTTTTAGGCTTTCGACCTGTCAAACTCTATCTGCCAATTGGGCCATATCCCTAAGATATTGGGTATCCAACTTCTTTCTGATCAAATAGTCGAATCTGCCCATATCCATTTCGACTAACTCATGTTCAAGGACTTGAGTTAAGCATCTAGATTTTAGAAGTCTGAACGTGTTTAGATATTGTTCGACTGACTCACTCGTCTTTCGTTTCACACTAGCCAATTCCTTTAGGATAATCTTGGTCTATCCCATATAAAACTGTTCGTGGAACAATCTTTCGAGTTGAGTCCATATGTGAATGGACTGAGGAGGAAGCATTGTAAACCATGTAAATGCATTTTTGGTAAGGGAACTAGGGATATATTTCATTTTCAAATCCTCATTATTTTATATATCCCCAGCTTTTGTATGGTAACATGCCAGATGTTCGACTGTGGACTTTTTGGTCTCACCAGCAAATTTGGTGAACTTTGGGACTTTCCATCCCCTGGGGAGTTCAATTTGTAGCACGTAATCAGGTAATATGGATGTGTAAGGTTTCCGTTAAAGGCCTGGGTTGGCTCCATTTTGAACTATAATCCTATCGACCATAGCCTCAAGGTTCGGCTCTCCGGCCATGGCATCTTGATGGACATGTCCCATCATATTTCCTAAGTATTGATGTCGATGTAACATCAAGACGGGGGCCTTTGGGCCACCCGAGTATTTGTTCAACCTCTTCATAAGTATGTTCTAGAATCTCTTCGTACTCCTCTTCTTGTCGGACAAGTGTCTCAGGACGAGGAGGTGGGGTTTGACGTCATGGGGCAGTTGGTACCCCCAAAAATCCCTTATTCTGGTCATTTGAGTTTCCAACTATTAGTAACTCTGAGTCGAATCCTGTATAAAATGTCTTAAAATGGTCCTCATTTTTTGAGTTAACATATGGACCATTTCATGGTTACTCTCATCCATCTACTTCCTTACGACGACTATAGAGTTTGGAGTAACATTGGCATCGACTAAGATGAAAAATTATATACGGTCATTCGACCGTATTGGTTCGTTAAAGGCCTTATCCCTTGGTATAGAGAGAAAGCTCCTGACGAACTATTTGCAAATGTCGAGCCAGAGTTGTGGAAACTTGGCATGAACTCGGGAGGAATTGTTGTTTTGACCTACATTTTCCACTTCCTCTGACGGTGTCGTTGATTTCCTTATGTCAATATAGAATTTATTTACCCTTTGCTCATCACCTCTGATGGTTATCATTGATGACAAGTTTTCGTTTCAATGATGTAAATTGAACGATTGTTGTATATTTCCACCTATATGGGTGGTTGCACCATCTAGTTATAGGGTATTTCCACCTATGTGGATGGTGACACCATTATATGATGCACTAAAATATGAGGGGTGAATATTACACAAAAATTCCCATTTTCTAGTGTTTTGAACTTGTCTTTATGGGGAGTATGCTCTTTTACCCTTTCACACTGGATGGATGGGTGGGTAGTCGGGGACCTTCCTCATATTTAAAGATGGGCAATAATTTAAAATATCCTAGTGACATGTCAATCGTTGAATGAATTCCCTTCATCCTTATGTAAACATAAAGTTCTTAGGGATGCTTTCTATCTTCTATAATCTGGTTTTGTTGTAGTTTGACAATATTTTCTTGGAAGTGGGAAAAATCTGAAGATTAGGTCGTAGTTATTCCATTAGTTAGTGATCATGTCTAGAATTGGTACCCGAATTTCTATTTCCCAATGTACTATGCCATTTTCCAATAGATGAGTTTGTATCCCCCCTTTATGAAATTCAAATAGAGACTCTAAAAGCCATTTTCCTCAATGCCTTTTCAATTGACTCACAATTGTTAGGACTATATCCTAGACTTCTAACATCTTTTCAACTATTTGAAGTTCCAGTGTTGTCTTACTTTTTTCTTTAATATTTATCTATAATCTTCGAAACGATAAAGCCAAGGGATCCCTGGGTCTTAGTTTATTTTAATCAATCCTAAAAGGTTTTTTATACTTTTACATACTCCCTCAAAAATTTCAAACATGAAAATATTATCATTCAAACTTTGAAAAAAGCATCTCATGATAGGACTTGCCTTCAAACTACATTAGAAACCTTTCTGGGAACCTCATCTCAATCAAGGGAAAAAATATTTTAGTGGTGTTGGGCAGCATATCATTTAATGATGGATCATACACTACTATAAAAAAAACTCATTTAACAGTTGGAAACTATGTATAATGACGCAGATCAAGGCATTGTTATGTAGAGTGTTGTTGTAAGTACACTACTTATAATGACGAACCTAGGATCTTTGTTGTATTTTGGAAAGCACGTGTTTTATTACAACGGTTAAGTTAAACAACAATTGTAATATATACTGAATATCACAACGGTTATTATTTTCAACCGTTGTGAAATGTATCCTTAGTTTATTATATACAAACGTATATTGCTTGTTTTACCATACACCTAATTAAAGAAATACAACCATTAAATTGATAAAGAAATCTATAATCTATAAATTAAACTGTTCTTGAAAACATACTTAAACCCACCACTGTTTTTCGATTTGCATGTGTCTCATCGTGCATATTTTATGTTCTTTAACACAAATATGATTCAATGGTTGGTTTCCTTCAATCCATTGATATCCATTATAATAGTTTACCTCATCATTGCCAAAAATCATCATGATTTTATCATCATAACAATCATGATCATAATAATCACCATGATTAGTGACGACAATGAGGCATTGTAGAATTGTAGATACCAATGAATTGAAGCAAACAGACCATTGAACCATATATATGTGTTAAGGAACATAAAATATACAAAATGAGATTCAAGCTATTCGGAAAACATTGATTGTTATAGGTTGATTTTCAAATACATCTTAATTTTCAGATTATACGTTTCTATGTCAATTTAAATGATTGCATTTTCAATAAAAAAGATAGTGAAACAAACAATATTATACATAGTATATAATAAACTAAATTTCATATACAATATCAAAATGACTTCATTTATATGTACCTTATCAACTCATATAGGCTTGCTAACACCATCATCATCACCATGTATCATCTTTACTATACAACTTCAGCTATTTCAAACAAGGAAATTAGTTAGTATTCAAAACAAAACCAACAAAAGTTGAAACAAAACCATAAGAAGTGGGACTGTAACCTAACTGGGATTGTAACCTAAGTTAAAACAACATGAAGCAAACGAGATAATGAGAACTATCTAACAAGAAGATTGAAGTAGAAGAATACCTTATTTTCCATAGCTACATAAACAATATGTACGTTACATTTGCATCATCACCATGTTTATCTAGTTTGTGAAGAAATGAAAAAGAAATATAAGGAGGAAAAAGCTTACACAAAGGCTTCATACTTCTTATATTTATTTTCATTGTTCTAAAACTAGACGAAGTTTGCTGCCTAAGATGGAAGAAGAAGAAGAAGAATAAAAAACTTGCAACAAAAGAGATAATGAGGAATATCTTAATAGGAAATATGTAAATACATTAATGGATGAAGAAGATGAATACCTTAATGTATGAAGCGCAAGATGAAAAATGGGTGCTAGGGTTTTGCTGTGAATGAAACAACGATAATGGGTCTTTTAATTTGCTTATATGGGTAAATATTTCAGAACGGTTATCGCAAACAACCATAATGATACATATATTTTTATTATAAATATATCATAACGGTTAAATATAAGAATTGTATCGATACCCCTTTTATATGGTACAAGGTTCAATTTCTGGCAAGATTTTTTTATCAATTTTACATAATATATCACAACGGTTATAATAACAAACCATTGTAATATTAGAACCTTTGCTCTTTCCAGATGTGAGAAACACTCATCCCAATTATAATCATGATTTATGATTTTCTCCATTTTCAAAAATATCATTAAATAATATCAACCGTTAAAATTTATCATCATTGCAAGCCCCTAAATATCAGACTTTTCATCTTCAACCTCATCTATAAATAGACAGTTTTACATTTCTTAATTATACATTCTTCGTAAAAATGAGTTCACCAAATGACAATGCGAACACAAACATTACAAACGAAGTCGCAAATGAATAACGTCAACGGCAAGATGAGGAAGGCCCACCATCTGGATCCTTGGTTGTCAGAGATATGACCTTAAGGGTGAGGAAGAACTTTTTTCAGAGGAGAACTTTTTTCTATAATTCTGATGAAGGAAGTGAGGAGAGAGTCCCTGATTGGGAAGATTATTTTTTTGCAATGGGCTCAGACATTTGATGATATATGCAATATATGATTATCAATGTACTCTTCTTTATTGGAATTATAATGAAGTTTTCTTTTATATATATATATACTTGTCTCTTTTACTTTCTTTTTTTTAAATGAAGTTTAGAGGTTAACACTAAAAAATGAATTAATAGAAAATAGAAAAACAAAGATGAATGTTGTGTTTTGAGGTTAAAGTTCCCGTAACACTAAAAAATGAAATAATATATGTTTAAAATTTAAACAAAGGGGAAAAATGTAGTTGCTGGGAATCGATGCTTGTCATATCATGTATTACAACAGTTTTAAAGTCAACTGTGTTTAAATATGGCTCTATTACAACGATTTTCAATTTAACCGTCGTTAAATCTGGCGTTATAAATCAGTTGCAAATTTTTTAACATATTACAACGGTGTATAAGAATATGTTGTAAACCTGACGTTGTTGTTTTCTCATTTTATAGTAGTGATATAAGGGTTAAAGGTGGAAAAATGGATCCAGCTAACCAAGTATTCCATTTTTCCCGAACTTTTTTGTGGGTGTGGCCAATGTTTTAGGCCCACACCCTCTAATGCATTTGCCCCATTTTTAGCGAGCTTTTAAGGGTGTAGAGATTAACATAAATATTTTATTTTTTAGGCTTACAAGTTATAGTGCATGCGAGTCCTCCCATCCCCACCCTCATTTTTTGAAAGACAAACCATGGTTTTAGGCCCACACCCTCAATCATGTTGACCCAATATTTGCAGGCTTTTACGGGGCAAACTTAAACAACGCGGACATGCCCATTTTCTATTCCTAATTAGGATGACCTATGAAGGAATGGTTATTTTATTAGGCCAATGTTATGTGGGTAAAAACGGAGTGTGTTCTCTCTTTTTGAAAAAAACACCCTTTGTTGACAAGAAAACAATAGAAATAAGAATGAAAGAACGGGACATAGATACGTTAATCCTAGCTACGATTGCTAACCTAGAGGAAACATGTTATATTCTCATTATATTAGCTTCTTGTTTCGTTGATGTCTTTATGTATGTATATATTAGTTTCTTATTTTATTTTAAAATTGTCATATCTTTAGGAAATCTCTTGAAGAAATTCAAGCGTGAGAATGAGGCCTCTATTTCCAGCATTCCATTGGTCCAAGCTAGCTCATTCGCGACCTCGATTGACCCTACACCCAAAAATGTTGTGGAATTAACTGGCCATGATGATCATGTTGATCTAGAAATTTGAATCATAGACCAATGAGAAAGGAATATCATAAAGGGAATTTAATAGAGTTATATGTTTTCTAGTACAATAATGTGCAAATGATTATAGTAGCAGATGATCCTTAGTGGTCTTGATGCTGAAAACACCTAATGTCAAGCGATGTTTAGTGGAGTCATTGAATATCTCTGATCAAGCAACTTCTGGTGACGACGTCTATCAAAGAATTCATATCAAGCCTCATCGGATAGAAGAAGTCAAGTCTTACATGAAATGTTGAATCCATGGTGAATCTAGTCAGGGATCTTAAAGCTTCAAGGTTGTAAAAGAGAGAAAGTGTAAAAGCTCATCTGATCTTATGTCTAAGCAATCAGTGCATTTTTAAAGTATCAAAATATCTCATGAGATACTAAGACAACTCTCACACACATGTTGAGTGGTATTAGGGGGGTGTTTTGTATATCTTCTCCACAAGGATTGTTCTGATACTAACTTGTCGTTCTATAGTTTATAAAGTTTTAAGTAAGCGTTTTCAAAGTTGGTTTGTTTTGGATCATAAGTTTGTCATGATTTAGTAGCAAACATTAAATTTTAAAGATGTTTGTTCAAGAAAGTATATCAAAGATAAGTTCATCAACCCTAACTCGTATATATTCGATTAATCTTGCATGTAAAGTGGGATCCGATTAATATCATCATGTATTCTCTCAATATTGTCTATGTCTAGAGCGGTTTTGTGAGAAATATTGTATCCATCGCTAGATGATGTCTCATGCTAACAACCAAAACAATAAACTTTAAGATCAACACAAAGCAAATATCAACCATAAATCTATGTCTAGAGTCTATGTATTAATAGATGAATATTTTAGATAGAGTTTTGTAAAATATGTCTTGAGTGTTACTGTTGTACCCCAAAATTATCCCTCCCATATTCAAGACAATGTGTCTCAAGAGGTTCCCTAATGATCACAAGATTCACAATTGCTCAAAAGGATTCAAGGTTTCATCAGACAAAGCCTTCTCCTAAGCAATAGATCTTAAACTAGGGTTTTAAGTTTCACAAAGAAAAGTGGACTTCCAAAGCCTCAAGTGGACTTCATGACATCCCACATACCTCAAAGAATCCTCATGTCAAGTTTCAAGACTTTCTCCACAAGTTTGGTCAGTCATATGCTCAGATGATCAAAAATCAATTAACTTGGTCAAAAAGTTAACTGTGGTCAACATAAAGTCAAACTTCAAGATTTTTGATCAACATCAAGATTATGAGGTGAAATTAATCATTTGATCAAGGGTTGATCATGATTCATCAAGGAAACCTCAAAATCATCAAGAATCAGGAGTTACTAAATTAAGGTTTTGTGTAGGAAAAGTCAATTGTACTTTGACCAGTCATAACTTTCACATACTTCATCAAATATTTCCCATACAAAGCTCATTTTAAAGTAAATTCAATTTTCTACAACTTTGTGTCTCACAAGCCAAGTCCAAAAATGCTTCATTTGAGAGATATGAGCCAAGACATTATAGGTCCTTTTAAAAGTCAACTTTTTCAAAAGCTCATAACTTAAAAATGGAAGATAAAATGGACATGGTACCAAATGTAGAAGTTAGAGGACACCCTAAGCTTTCTAAAAAGTCCTAGAACACCTTCATGGGATAAAAATTGAGGGAGTTATGCATTGTTGAAGTTGAGCAATTTTGAGGAGGTGTATGAAGTAAAAAAGGCCAAAACTCAAGTTTCTTCCAAATGAACCCATATTCTTTCAACCCAAACTCAATTATAAGACCATTCACGACCCATTAATCATATTATCTCATTTTTGTTATTTATTTTATATTATATTGAATTTAAATAATTTAAAATTCAATTTTAATTAAGATAAATCATAAAAAATCAAATATTTGATTTAAAATTTATTTTGGGATTATATATGTGATGTTTATGATGATTGGAAAAGATCAAAATCGTGCAAAACAAAATAGGCATGATTTTATCAAATATTTTGACAAATTTAGAAACCACTTTTCTTCATCTTCAAGCAACCCAAAACCAATCCATCAAACCCATGTTTCTGACCTTATTATATCCCTCTATAAATGTATAACAAATACAAAGGATAAGGGACGAAAAATTAGAGCTAGAACACCCTCACCAAACTTCAAATTTTCCAAGAAAAGTGGCCATTCGGTTTCAACATTCTAGAGATTTTTCAAAGGTTTGAAAGGTTCCATTACATTCCTTGATGTGTTCTGAACCTATACTGATCATCACCATCATCAAAAACTTCATGAATCATACAAACCGAATTCACATTTTACCTTAAATTTTTTATTTTTGATTTCCATTATACATGCTTTCTAACTTAATTTTGATTGTGTAATTTTGATTGTGTAATATTGTTAGGGTTCGAAAGTTCAAAATTGGGGATTGTGGTTAAACACGATTTCATGCGAAATTGATGATTTATTTGGACCTAGAAGAGCAATATTGATTGATTTGTATAACTAAAATGCATTTATTTCATGTATTTTGAATGTTTGAATCTGCAGGACATGTAGTGACGGACAAAATCCGTCACTACAGGCTTTAGCGACAGACAAGCGTAGCTAAAATTCTAACTAGACAGATCCATGAAGAAGATGACTTGGGCGCGCGCGTTTTCCAGAATTTAAATATTTGACTTCTTTTATAATTTGTTTGTCCTATATTCCTATCACCAGCGCGCAGGTGGCCCAGTGGTAACGCTTTGGAGTTAGGAGGTGGAGGTCCTAGGTTCGAATCCAGGTCTCCACCATTTCTTTTTTCTACTTTTTCTTCTTTCTATTTCCTTTTATTTTTAATTATTATTATTTTTTCTTAATTAACTATAATTAACCCTAAACTAATTAACTTAATCACCTTAATTTTATTTCTTAAAAAAACAATTTCAATAATGAACATCCAATTATTTTTAAATAATATTTTTCTTGTAAATAAAAAATTAGTTTTCTTAGGTTTTTTTTAAATTTGTAAATTAATTTAGTAATTAGGTTAATTAACCAATCCTGATTTAATTTTCTAAACCCTAATTCATTAAACCCTGATTTTTTTTCATAACCCTAATCCTTTTAAAAAAATAATTAATATATTTTCTCAACTTAATTTATTTTAATTATCTTAACTATTTACTTTATTAGAAAATTTGTATAAGACACACGATATTATTTCCTCGCACTTCTTTTTCTGATTATGTAATTTCCCCTCATATGTAATAGTTAATTAGGTTTAACTTCCGCATTTTAATTTTTTGCAATACCCCTTTAAAGACAAATGTATCCCCCTCCCCATCATGTAATAGCGTAGGACTTTACTTTCTGCTTTTATTTTCTGCAAAATATTATTGCGTGGTTAGTAAAATAGGGTGTGTAAAAGATTGTATGCTTAAATAATTGGACTTAGCCCATTAAATTCAAGATAAATAACTAAAATTGATATTGACACACGTAAGTCGATTGTTTTACGATCGCCATCTGCACCTCCTAGGGTTTTCTCTCTTGGTTGCCTTCAAGACATGGCCAAGTCCCTCGAATACGGGGGTATCTTAGTAAAAGTCCCTTCAAATAAAAAATCATCAAGTCCCTTCAAAAAGATTATAGTCCCTTTGAGTTGCCTACGAACAAATGCTCTTGTCCCTCGATGACCCTACGGAAGAATGATGATAGTCCCTTCGAACTACTAAGATACCCCTAGAGGTTGCCTTCTATGACCATACGACGACCCTACGCCCGTCCCTTTAAACATCCAATGTAAAGACTACTTACTTGCTAATAGTAAGGATAGTCATACCCTTAAAAGAAATAAATAACCAGAAAGACCTTATAAACTCAGGGTAGGTAACTCTTAAATACTTGCTCACTCTTTCAAAACACTCTTTACACCCCACTTTTCAAAATACTTTTCAAATTAAACACTTTGTATACATCCATACGAGGATCACTGCAAAGTTAAATACTTATGAAAATATTTTCTAAACACATACTACACTCTTTTTCAAATAAAAGTAAAGTGAGCTAAGTAATTAAGAGCCTATGGATAACCATGGATACAAAAGGGTGCTAACACCTTCCCTTTGTATAACTTATCCCCCGAACTCAAATCTTTTTAAGAAGGTATTTCTTGTTATTTTATTCCTTTTCCTTATTGGATAAAATAAAAGTCAGTGGCGACTCTTGCTTACCGCAACATAAATTAAAAGTCAGTTCTCCCACCATGTTACAGTTACAAATCATGAATTGATCTTTAATGAACAAAAACATTCACCATATATTAATCATCACTTGTTCACATACAAGGCCAATTAAAATAAATACATACAAGTTAAGGTATATTACCTCTACCTTTGATACAAAGAGATTTATATACCCATCACCATGGTAGCTTGCTTCACAAGGAAAAATAGAGATGAATATGCATCCACGATGATGAATCGATCTCAGATACAAATCCAACTTATATGTGTGAAGATTTCTTCTTTGATGAAGATATAAGGAAATTAGGGTTTTTTTCTCCTTCTCCAAGTTTCTTCCAAGGAAAATAGGTTATGATCCCCAAAAAGTGAGAAAAGTACATATATAGTACTACAAATATCTATACTATTTTCTTTGCGATCTCATTCTTTGCACTGTGAATAGTTAAACTGCCCCTGAGGAAATATCTAAGCTCGCACTACGAGCTATTATTTGAATTGTGAACTTAATTGTGATCTCACCTTGATCTCGCTACTTGTTCACACTACAAACTTTCTAGATTATTCTTCCTTTCTTTGGCTTCCTTGTCCAATCATTTGTGTTTTAATCTATGATGTTTTATTCCTATATCCTTTACAATAATAAATATATCAAGGGTTCCAAAGGTGATTTCAATACATTTGAAGAATCACATGAAAACATGGAATAAATCCATTGAAACATGATAAATAAGTTGAAAAATGCCAAGAATAATGGATCAAAATAAGACATATCTGCCATTCAACAAACTCTCCCCAACTAGATTTTTTCTTGTCCTCAAGCAAAGTATGCCCCTCATAAAAATAAGAGAATTTTCTCAAGCCTAAAATCCAACCAAGAAGCCTAAAATCCAACCAAGAATGGATTTATGGTTCAAATTCAACATAAGAATGCGCACACGCAATGTTCACTACTTCCTAGAATCGAACAATGATAAAGAATTTAGTTCTTAAGCAAATATCATGCAATGTTTCAAATAACAACTAAATTCTCATGCTTTAATCACTCTAGTACTCCTCTTCAAAATAAGGATGAAGAAATTTTACGCGTTTGCAACCGCGAGACAATTCCACTCATCAGACAAACAATGCTAACAACAATTCAATTTAATTCATATATTCATCTAACAATCAAAAATGAAATCATAGAAGCAAAAGATTACTAAGGGCTTTTAAGGTTTTAGCTTGGCCAGGTTCACAAAAAATGGTCCTTTCTAATGGCCTTTGAATCAAAGTTGCCAATGAAAAAGAAACATTCACTATACAAGTTATTTACACACCACAACTTCATTCACCATTTTCTTTTCTCTATTGTTCACCCTTTAAAAATTTCTTTGCATAATTATTTTTCATTCTCTATTTTTCTCTTTCAAACAAGCATTTTTTTTTCTTTTTCACATTCATATTCACAATTTTTCTTTGCTTGTTTTAAATTTGTCAAAAAATTTAGTAACCTACCACTTTTCCTTTCATTATCCCCTACTTGTATACAAACAAACCTCAAGTGAATGCTTATTGCTTTTTATGGAAAGGAAATAAATTAAAACAATGTTCAAAGGTTTCAAGAAACAATTATTATTATTATTTTTAGAATCCCACAAAATTCGATGATGAACTAAACTTTCAAATTATGTAAATAAACCAAGTTCATCACTAAAAGGAGATTCTAATCTGTTTAGGCTCAAAGAGGTAACAAATACTCACTACTCACGGGTAAGTAAATTTTGGATACGGTTGTGCTCAATATAAACAAATGCCTTGATCATTTATAATGCTTCCACAAAATCATAATAATCAAAAGATTAAGCAAGAATCAGACAAATTAAACAAAGTTATCAGACTTCTAAGCATATATTATACAATGGAGGTTTCTCATAATTTGTTGCTTTTGGACTTAAGTGAAACAAGCATTCAAACAAGTTATACAATGAAACAAGAATACACATTTGTACAAAGCCAAAATTTCTTAATCATTCTAGCATTCTAGAAAGCGGTAACCATGTACCTTGCCTGTATTCATCACATTCAAAATCATATCATCACCATCCAAACTTAGGAGAATCTTCATTGGATACTTTTATGCTAATAATGACCAATATATAAGTCCCCAACATTCATTCATCAAAGAAGAAAACATTAAATTCAAAACACTATAACCACCATAAAAATAAACTAAAAAGGAACTAGTTGAACATTCGTAAACTGAAGAATTCAACTTCATATAAAATAAAAATGTAATGATGTATAACACCAACGAAAGTAGCCAAAAGTGGTACATAATACATCATCAAAGTAATCCAAATGTCATGGATAATGCACAATAACAAAATAAAATACAACAATATCATAATATAACAATGATCATAAAGCTTAAACAAAAAATTACACTTTGTTGAAATAGAAGGAAGTAAGTTTTAGATCATGCTAAAAAACAAATAATAACAAAACTAATCCTCATCGGACTCAATCTCCTCCTCATCATCACCCTCAACATCATCACCAGAACCTGAACCAGTACATGACTCACCATCATCTTCCTCACCATCCTCCATATTAGCTACACCCGCCTCCTTTCTAGAAAATGGTTTGTCCTCGTGCCAACCAGCATGAGCTAGGAAATGCTCCATACTCATGATCGAGTGCTCAACTGTAAGCTTACGATGTTGTAGCTTCATAGCCTGCATAGAAATTGAATATCAATAATAGCCAGCTGGGTAGCCTGGATCTAGTCCCAGTTATAGTTTCAAATCTACCTCTGATTCGAGTCAAATCCCTAGAAGCTTGCAACTTTGAAGCTAGAACTCTCTCATGCACCTGTACATGCATCTATAGCAGTCTGCCTTCCTCTTGTTATCTTTATCTTGGGCTTACAATTCTTGTCCACATAGTTATCATCAATAGCAACAGGGATAGTAAACTGACATCATGATGGTAATTTCGCACGCCCATGCAAACACAATGACATGATCAAGCATGGGAAAACCAAGGGACAATTAGCTTTGGCCCCTAGTTTGATGCCACTCTTAACCATCACACGTATCTCATCCGCAATGATGTATGCTACATCAATATGAGTATCGATCATGATATTATGCACCAAGTGCACCATCTCTATAGGAATAGTAAAGGAATGTGTCTTTGGCCTAATGTTATATAAGACCAAAAGTAAAACCAGTTGTGCCAAAGGACACATGTCCTCCCTATGATACCTTCTCGGACTCTCAAATGGGTCTAGCTCAACAGTCTTGCCTTCTTTCAATAAGGCACCATTCATCGCCTCAACATTCATATGTAACCTTAAGTCTCTATGATACACATTCATTTCTTCCTTCCCAAGAGTAAGAGGTTTGCCCAACACCTCATTAATAGTGTTTTGTCAAACTTCACCTCTCTACCACATACCTGTGTGGTCCAAGTAAAAATCTCCATATCATCCAGGAGGGAATTCACGTAGAACTCCCTCACGATTTCCACATTATAACTGTCACATGGAGTAATCAACTTGTCCCACTTCTTATCATGAAGTTACCCGGAGACCGCATGGTAGGTTCCCTCAGGGTTAATGTTAAATTTTTTTCCAAAAAGATGCTCCTTTTATCAAGGGAAAGGTACCTAACAACTTGCTTGTGACCTTTGAAACGATTGGTGTCATAAGTTTATGGTTGACGTGAGGAGCCTCCAGTCGTCTATCATTTCTTTGTATTGTATGTTCATGGAGGTGCCATCTGTACAACACCAAACAAAACCAACAAAAACATACAATACATCTACAACCAAATAAACATATAAAATAATCCTCAAAGCAAAAACCAAGAAAACAAAATATTGTTGTTGCTGTCATGTTCGCCTTGACTTTGCACTGTGAGATGAAAGCGAGCTTGCGCTCTGAACTCAAGGCAAAACCTGCGAATTTTTGAAATTATAGGTTCTGTGTCTGCATAATTAACACAACAACAATGTAATTCCATTCCAATTCAATCAATGTATTCAAGTTTTCCTTAGAGTATCATACAACCAACACAAATATTAAAAAAGTTATGGTTCATGCAAAGATCAAAGTATTAAAAGGTAAATCCTAACAATGTTCAACTCAAACCTAAGCACAAACATGTTCAATCTCTTCCAAACCAATTCAAGTTCATTACCAAACAACTAAAGCAACCCAATCATAATAACTGATGCATAATAACTTTACAAAACCTAGAAGTTTGTTTCCAAGTTTTTTCACATAAACCTTAACCACTTGTTTCAAATGCACAAAGAAATTTACTTATAAAATCAAACCTGGATAAAGTATTTTGAGAGAATGGAAGTTGAATTTGAAACTTGGGAAATGTTTCCTTCTAATTATTGATATGGTTTGGAGAGATACAAAGAGAATGTGTGTGTGTTTTGGAATGTGAGTTAGACAAATAGGGAATTTGGAAAGTTTGAGAGTGAGGGGAAAAGTTTGCCCCACCAAATATGGACAATAGTAAATGGGCCCATGAATTGGCCCACAACTAGAAAACTTAAGTGATGTGGCATAAAAAGTACAATTCTATCCAGAATCGCACAGTTCACACTACGAACTCCACACAAACATTCGCCCTAGGTTCACACTACGAACTCAAGGCGGATGTGTGTAGGTACATAATTTCGACAACATGAGTTTAAGATGTAAAATCATTTTTTTGCTAAAGAAATGGTCACCAGATAAAGGAGAAAGAAAAAGATGTTCAGAAGTTTTGATATTTTCGACAAGACCAGATGCTCAAGTACTTTGACAGGAATACAAAGAATGATTTAGCAAACAAAGTTTGAAGATCTTTTATTATAGTTCAGCATTTGTCAGAACTTGAAGAATTGGTGTGTTTTTCGACATTTTGACAGAAGATGGGTTGGAGGAGGTTTTCGAAAAAAGCATTATCCTGTAAAGTTTGAAGAGTTTTGTTCTCTTCGACAATTCGACAAAACGAAGAGATGCAGCGTTTCGTCACAAAGAGGAAGAATTCAAATTTAAAAGTTACAACATTTGGCAGTTGGACGCGTGGAAGCTTCAGGAAAAGAAGAATACATGCAGATTGACAAGTGTCAATTAGTTAGGATTTTTCCGTTTTAGGCAGTTATTTTATTTGTATATAAATAGGGTAGTTGTTGTAGAATCATGGGTGAAAAAACTTGTACAATAATCCTATAGAAATACTCTAAGTACCCAGTGTGAGAGAAATGAGTTTGATATTTGGAGAAATGTACGTATTGAACACCAATTTCATTCAAGTTATTTAAATTACAAGTCTTTTTCTTTTAATTGTTTTACATCCAGTTTCTTTACTTTTCTGCAAAATTTATACTCCTTTCGCCATTTTTCTTTACTTTTGTTCAGCTTTCAGTTTGCTTTGCTTTTACATTCAAACACCCACAATTTTAATATCATTGACAAAATAGGCCAAACAATTATCAACACTAAGAGTAATTTGACAACAAAATTGCACATGTGTCCTAGGACTTGTTTGGTTGGTCCTGCAAGTAACCCAGTCCTGTGAAAGATTGGTTAACCAGAGGTTGTTCGTCAAAAATCACAGCGAACAATGTGATAAAATTTTCAAAATTTTGGTTTTCTTCTTGCTTTGGACACAAACTTCCTATACTAGATTAACAACTAAAAATGAAATAAATATGAAAGGGTACTTACAATGTTGGGGTTCCTCCCAACTAGCACTTTGTTTAACGTCGTTTGAGCTCGAGAGTTCGACGGTTGAAACCAAGGAACACTAAAAGCAATTGAATTAGCTCCCAAATGAAACTCACCACCATAATAGGTCTTCAACTATTTTCATGACCAATTTTTCTGCCAATTTTTCTCAAGAATAAAAAATCCCAACAATATATCATCATTGCCTCCTTAACATCTTCATCTTTCTTTTTTCATCACCGCAACCCTCGCATCTTCATATTTATTTTTCATTGTTGCAACTCTTGCATCTTCGTCTTTATTTTTCATTGTTGCAACTCTTGCATCTTCCTTTCTCATATGATAATCATCTTCCACTTGGTTGGAATAAACCACACCTTTAAATAGTGTAAAACACATTTCTTCATCATGAGTCTTCACCTTCATAATGCCTTCATCCACATCAATCAAAATTCTTGTGGTTTTCATGAAGGTCCGACCAAGAATTATAGGTGTATGCTCATCCTCTTCCATACCCATGACAACAAAATCAACCGGAAACAAGAATTTGTCAACTTTTAATAACACATCATCCACAACATCGTGAAGACGAGTCCTTGACTTATCTACCAATTACAAAGTCATGTTGGTTGCTTTCATCTCCATGTTTTCAAGCCTTTTCACCACAGACAAGGGGATCAAGTTTATGCTAGAAACCATATCGATCAAAGATTTACACTTCAAATCATTACCTATAGTTATAGGTAGAGCCACTCTTCCCAAATTTCATTCTTTTCGAGGAAGAATTCTTTGAACGATAGCGTTACAGTTAGCATTTAGCATAATGGTTTCTTTGTCCACAAACCTCTTTTTTTTGTAAGTATGTCTTTCATGAATTTTACATACTTGGGCATTTGTTCGAGCGCTTTGGAAAATGGAATGTTTATTTTCAAATGGCTAAAAATGTCCAAAAACCTAGCGTAATTCCTATCAATTTCTTTCTTTGTAGGAGCATGCTGATACAATAACTTTTTCATTGGAATTTCACTTTCATGTTCCTTTCCTTTTCTATTTTTTTTCTTATTCTCCTCTCTTAACTTCTTTTCTACTTCCTCCTTTTCGACTAATTCCTCCTCCATATTTTTTCAAATTCCTCTTCAATAATTTAATTCTCCTTTTCAACTACAACCTCATTCTCCACAACATTTTCACCAATTCCCAAATCAATTGTTCTACCACTCCTAGTAAAGATGGATTTGCAATATTCCTTAAGATTCAATTGAGTATTAACCGAAAAAGTTTCTTAATGTTGGTCGGCTAATTGTTTGGATATTTTCCCAAATTTAGTCTCAAGATTCCTAATTGTCGCATCAATACTCTTTTGAGTGGAGATAGACATTTGCATAAATTTGTTGAAATTTTCCTCTATCTTTGAGCTTCCACCTTGAGTTTGTGGAGGTTGATTGTAATTTTGGTATTGGCCTCCATCCTTGTTGGTAACCTTGGCTATTACCTCTCGATTTATAACCTTGGTTATTGCTTTGATACAGAGGTGGCCTCGGTTGATATCCTAGATTCAGATTTTGATTTCCCATATAGTTTTCTTCTTGAACAACAAGTGGATACCCGGTAGGATGATCTCATGTGCAAAGCTCACAACTCGATATTTGTTAGATTTTGTTGGAAAGTTCTTGTATCTCTTTTATTTGTTGTGGAATTTTTGACATTTGTTGCGTCAACAACTCCACTTGTTGTGAGGGAAACTTATTTTGAGAAAGAATTGTATCATTTGTTCCCAACTCAATAATTTCCAGATTTCGTTGAGGATTACCACAATCGTGTTAGCCTTGATGGTCATTGAGTACCATCCTATCAATAATGGCAATTGCATCTTCCTCACTTTTTGACATTAAAGACCCACTCGTAGTGGCATCCAAAATAGTTTTATGAACGGGTTGGAGTCTATTGAGGAATATATACACTTCTTGAAATCATCAAAACCATGGCGCTTGCACTTTCTCAACATAGATTTGAATCTCTCCCAAGCTTCATTGAGAGATTCATTTCCACCTTGAGCAAATACGGAAAGTGTCATCTTGGCCTCCATAAACATGTTGTGAGGAAATAATCTCCTCCAATTCATTCCAATTTTTCATCACAATAGTATATTTTTTTTAAGATACCATTCCTTCACTTTCTCAATTAATGAGTGCGATAATAGTCTCTTAAATAAAGGTTCCTCTTCCACTTTTGGTGCTCTAGTTGCACCCGCAATTTCATAGAACTTTGTGAGATGAGTGAAAGGATCCTCATGATCCATCTCGGTGAAAAGATTTTAATATAAAAGCGCAAGGATTCGCGTCTTCATCTCAAAGTGCCTTCCATTGTTGGCAACTCGTACAAACTGAGCATTGTGTCTTAGACTGTTTACACAAGGACCTCTAGCAGAACGTGAGGGTGGAGGTACATCTACCATGATTGTCGTAAAAATGGTGTAGATGTAGAATTTTTTCTACGCTCTCGTCTTTCTTTAGCTAGTTGTCATCTCCGTCTAGTCTTGCTATTAAGTCTACGTGCAGTTCTTTCAATCTCAGGATCGTAAAGAAGTTGGTATACGAGCACACTTCTTTGCATAAACAAAATCTACAACACTAACCAAACAAATTAAACAACACAAGAAATATGAACATGGATAAGAGATACAATAAAAATCTTAAAACTTGACAAACTATTGTAATGCTTGCAATATCAAATAACTATCCCCGGTAACAACACTGTTTTGTTGATGTGGTAATATTAGGGGATCATCTCCACATGGATTATTCTAATATTAACTTTCCATTATATAGTTTATAAATTTTTAAGTGAGGGTTTTCAAAGTTGGTTTTTTTAGGATCATAAGTTTGTCACGATTTAGTAGCAAAGATTAAATTCTAAAGATGTTTGTTTAACAAACTATATCAAACACTACTACGGAAAACCCATTTAACAACGGTTGGGAAAGACATATAATGATGCGGGCGAGGGCGGTTTTATGTAGATCGTCGTTGTATATATGATACTTACAATCACGACCTAGTAGGTGTTGTAAAAATCTGGAAAGCGTGTGACCTATCAAAACGGATTTTCCATTACACCGTTGTGATAAAAATAATTGTCCTAGGTTCGATTCCCTGCTGCGCTGTTTTGATGTTTATTTTTTCCTAGACAATGCGCCAGATATTATAACGGTTATGAAATATAACCGTTATATTTTTTACAAAATTAACAAATATTATCCTGCTTTTATAATTAATCCCATTTTTAACCTGTATTATTGTTCTCCATATCACAACAGAAAATACAACTCACATTTGTGATAAAGTTTTCATAATAATATTAATTGTATCATATTCATAATATCACATAATTGTATCATATTCAATTATATCAGAACAACATCCTACAATTTATCAGAACAAACAACCTACATTTTACACATATTACATAATTTAACATAATTGTAACTTGGTGTATTGATTCCTTGTCTCTTGGTGTCTTGTGTCTTGGTGTCTTGACTCTAAATACCTATTATTTCAAATAATTATACTTGTTAGTAAAAATACTTATAAACTATAACATACAATTAATATATTATGAATAAAAAATAAATTATGTACTTGTTAATTTTCTCATATGCCTTCTTCATGATCAAGTTGTATATCATGCACGACACCTCCGTCAACTTCATCATATGAGGTAGGAACTTGTGTTGTGTAAGAAGATATGGATGGAATATCAAGACTTTCATCACTAAGAGGAATTTTTTTTCCTTGGAGAATGATTGATCATTTCCCCGATATGTTCGATGGTTGGTAACATAGAAAACTTGTTTTTACTTGAGAAGCCATGATGAATGGTACGGTCATAAAAGATGCCTTTCCAAGGTCGACCCGAGTGAATCCCAAGTCATCAATGTGTACACCATTACTATTATTGGGAACCCAATTGAATTTAAATAAAGCCACTTTGAAAATAACATAATCAATCTCTCAAATTTCATCAATGACACCATAAAACGCAGTAGTTGCCAATCATCTTTTGACTTCAACCATAACCTCACTATTTTGGATTGTACTACAATCATATTTTAATTTTGTATAAAAGGTATAATGACCAATGTTGTATGCACTCCAAGTAATGACACAAATTTTTGGCTCATACGATAACCATTTAAGTATCTCAGATGCACTACGATCATTATATACACTTTTATTAAACCAATCTATGAATCTATTGTTATGATCTATCAACAACAACTTGTCACTCTTTCGGGGATATTTTTTCTTCAAAAGCCTTTTGTGAGTATCTATGAAAGGTTGAATCTCATCTATATTATTCAATATAGAAATGTGCTTGAATAACTACATCCCTAGCCATTGACTTAACATTTAGACCTTGAATACCTCTTCCATCTGTGTCATCATGACGAGACTTTGGAATTCCTATAGAATCTGCATCCGACAAATAGTTTGTACAAAACTTCACAACTTCTTTTGTGATGTACCTTTCAACAATTGAAGCTTCCGATCGGTGATGATGCTTCGTATATCCTTTATATTCATATATTGCTCTATTGGATACATCCACCTTAAATAAACTGGACCACAAATTACGATTTCTCTGACTAGATAAACGAGTAAGTGATCCATAATGTGAAAAAACGATGGAGGAAAATACATCTCTAATTGACACAAGATTATGGCAGCCACATATTTTAATTCATCTAATTTTTTGAAATCAAGAACTTTATTACATATGATAGAAGTTGTTTTATTAATACATGACAATCATGAGATTTAAAACCAATTAAATTTAGATCTTTCATTGATACAAGTTTCTTGATGTTTGATGAGTAACCTTGCGGAACTTTAATAGCTTGCAAACACTCGCATAACATTTTCTTTTCCTTTTTAGATAGAGTGTGACACGCTGGAGGTAGATAAGTTCTTTTCCCTTTCTCTATTGGAGCCAACTATTTTCGTATACCGATCTTTTCCATATCAAGATGGGAAGTCTTACTATCTTTAGTCTTCTCTGGAATGTTTAAAAGTGTGCCAATCAAACTATTACACATATTTTTCTCCATGTGCATCACATCAACACAATGTATAACATCAAGACTTGACCAATATGGAAGATCAAAGAAGATGTACCTCTTTTTCCATATATTTTTTGCAACTTCCCCTTTTTCTTTTTCTCTCTTCCCAAAGACAATATTAATGTGTTCCTTCTGTTGATAAGGTTCATCCCCGGTTAAAGGTTCATAAGCCTTATCAAACTCTTGCTCTCCATTAAAAGCCTTTCGTAATCTACGATAAGGATGACCAGGTTTTAGAAATTTTCGATGTAATACCCCGTATTTAAATTAAACACCCTGAATAATATTAATTAGGATAAATTAGTATTATTTGACTCAGAGATATTTTCTGGATATTCTCATATTGGACCCGTTAGTATACTAACTTTCATATATTGGTATAATATACATTGTTTGGTTTTTAAAAGAAAGAGAAATAAGTTATGTATTATAAAAGGAAAAGAAAAGAAAGAAAGTTGGTAAGAGAAAGAAAAGAGAAAGAAGTAAAAAGGAAAGAAAGAAAGGGAGAAGAGAATAGAAGAAGAGGAAGAAAACCCCAAGTGAGAAAATGCATGGATCATGACCATTTCTCCACCAAATCTTCATCTTCACCAAACTCCTATTCATTGGAAAGATGGGCTCTTAGTTAGAAACTTTTATCTTTTATTTTGGTTGAGTCTTAGAGAGTTTGTGATTTAGGGTTTTATTGGAAAATCTAAGAAATTGAAAGTTTAACGGTTAAAAATCGATTAAAACTTAACTATGATACTCATATATTGTCTATGAACATGTTTGATTATGTTTTATGCATTGGTTGATGATTGGAGTTGAATTTGGGTTGGATTAATGATTTCCCATAAGCCTAGAAATTCCCTGAACTAGTATAGTTCGCTCAGCGAGTAGCCCTCGCTCAACGAGAGTTCCAGGAGAATTTTCGCTCAGCGAGGTGACCCTCGCTCAGCGAGACCTGGGAGTTCTGTTTTGTGTTTTTAAATCGTAACTTATGATCCAGCTATCTGTTTTTAGTACTCCGCATATCGATTCGAAGCTGAGAATATTTACTAATTGATGACGCTTAGAGATATTATGTTTACCCGACTTTTATCCGGCTTTTCCGATTAACCGTAATTATGTTAGTTAAGGAACTTTGGAAGGTATCCCTAATCATGAGGATTGATTGAGAGTAGGTGCATGAGACCATTATGAGAATTGTGTAATTGAGAACCGTATGAGTAAAAGTATCAAATGGAGAAAGAGTGAGGAATCTTACCATAAACCAATAGAGTGGCCTAGTAGTGCAACTAGGATTACTGGGTGGTATAACTTGTGAGATGCCTAGTTTTACCTAGGTTGTTGTGAAGCATTAGCGTGCTATACACTAGGCCTCCGTAATAGTCTTGTGTAAGTCTTGAGGTGGGTGATGTTGAGTCCCACGGGAAGCATCCGTAAAGATTGAGTTGTGTATGTTACGAGATCCTCTGCATTATTCTAGTGTAAGTCTTGAGGTGGGTAGATCGTGGTCCCACGGGAAGCATCCGTAAAGGCTAGAGGTGAGTATTGTATGGTGTCCTCTGTAAAGTCTTGTATAAGTCTCTTGGTGGTTACTTTGTGTTTCGCAAGATCATCCGTAAATATTGAGGTACCGGATGTATAGATGTGAGTATTAATTTGAGGCGTGTAGGCTACAAATCCTCCGTAAAGTCTTGAGTAAGTATTGAGGTAGGTTACCTTTAGTCCCACGTGAAGCATCCGTAAAGATTGAAGTGAAGTGCTACACTATTTGGGAGATAATCTTGAGTAAGTCTTGAGGTGGGTTATATTTAGTCCCACGAGAAGCGTCCGTAAAGGCTTGAGGTAGATGTTTCACTGTTTAATGGTGAGAACATTGTATGGATCGTTGTTCCATCTCGTACCAGATCTATTTGAGAAGTGACCAAGGACTTGAGTTAGGTTTGATAGAACCTTGTATAGCCGAGAGAACTCTAAGATAGAGAACCCACTGAGATGTTGTTATCTCACCCCACTATTATTATTGCTTTTCAGGTTCCTTTTGCAGGTTTGATTTACAAGTGGAGCTATGCTCGGGATGTTTCAAGTGAAGCATAGTTTTAGTCTTCCGTTGTGTATTTTCTTTATCTTTGTACAATAATGGATATTGTATTGTTCTTAGCCTTTTTTTAGTATGATTTCCATGTCTCGTGCCATAGTTTGTTTTGTTAATAGAATTGGACAAGAATGTGAATTATACTAGTAGGTATTTATGATGGTGTCAGTACCAAAATAACACTTGTATGATATTATTCGAGATATATATTATATGGGCGTTACAGTTGGTATCAGAGCAGGTCATATCCTCGACCTAGCCTTGAAACATCATAAGTAAATCTTTCCTGCCTCTTAAGTGTGTCTGGACGGCATGATTCTTAATATCACTCTATGTAGTAATGGGTCTGATCAACTTAGTGCTATGTATGTGGTAGGTAGGATCATAGTTGTGCGACCATGAGGATTCCGTAATGTTGTCGCAACTTGTGTTGTGAGAGTAGGCTCAAGACAAGATTTAGCAGAAAGAGCTTTGGTCTGCTCAGTTGGAGTCTTCTTAAGAATTTTACTTTCTGTGACGTGGGATTATAGAGAAGTGTGTGGGTTGAGGAATCCTTTGGAATGGATAGGATCCGAAGGGTAAAGTTATCTATGGGATAAATGGTCAGCGTATCAGGGAATGAGTAAAGTCGTTGGTGGACCGGTAATAGTCACTGGTATAATCAAGAGCGTTGAGAAGCCTCATTTTGCAAGGAGAGAGAATACTTGTGGAAGGTGTGGCGTAAGTTCAAGAGTGAGTAATTCTTGTAAGTGTTTCAATTCTAAGGACGCGATGGCATCGTGGATGAGCGAAATCACCTCAAGGAATGTATTCGGATAATACCTCCCAGATGGATTGAAGTTACCAGTTAAGCATGTTCATTTTCTTTTGGGAACCTAAAATTGTGGCGAAAGGTGAAGAGGAACACAAGGATGTGACTACACATTTTAAGTGAGACATGTACACCCCAGACGAAGGATGGAAAAAGTTCTATTTAGCGATATGAGATATATGAAGTATGGACTTGATGAAGTCGTGTTAAATGTTAGAGTAAACACATTGGACTTAGAAGAAGTTATAGTATAATGGCTTGTGTTTGAGTGAAAGAAGATTACCGCAGAACGTGAAGTTAATACAGTATGGAGACAACATTGACCGCGCGATATGAGAAGGCATTGGATGATTTGTGCTCATTTGAAGTGAGTGTGTGCTTCTTGCTATGCTACATGTCCAAATGGAGCTCTATGATCAGTGTTACTTCCATGGACACCACTAGTATCGCCAATGACAAGATTGTCAACAAATGAGATCGAATAAGTATAAGACAAGCCTGTAAATTCAGATACTTGGTTTGGACATACGTTAATTCGGTATTCTATGAATTTTTAGAAGAAGTGAACGTACTGAACGTTTGTTGGTCTACAAGGATGGTGGATGGAAGGAATTTCCTAGGGATATTGTTGACTTGGTTAAGAAATATTTTGAAGTAAAGAAAGAAGTGGTGGAGGTCGAGTTAAATGGTCATCACCTTGCACTGGACTTTTGCTTATGTATCAGATGAATTTGTAATCTGGTTTGCAGCAACCTATTGCTTGGATTGATGAGGATGAGTCCTTTAACCGTAACTCGTCCGCTGTTTTCTTTCAGTTTTGGTCAGTTGGAATCATCTGTTGGTGATGGTTGTAACTTTTGGTTGCGATTGGAATGAGTTGAGAGGCTTAGGTAACAATGAAGATCAAAAGTTGATTATGTGTTGAGTAATCGGTTACTCTCCTGGTGGTGACTGATTATCGTTGTTAAGTTTTAAGAATTTGATTTTTCTAAGATGCATACACTCGGACTTGGGTGTTGATTGAATCATTTTTGATATCGATGGAAGCTGTGGAAATATTCTATGAAACGATTGGTAGAGGGTAAGGGAACCCCAGATTATATGTAAGTAGAGGTATCGAAGGTTCGTTAGAGGAGTACATTACCTCAATTTTCAAGTGTAAGGAATAATCAAAGTATTTGGGATTTATCTCTAGTGGGGTTGAGAAGGTTGTTGTTGTTTTAATTCTCACCAAGGAATTAAAGAGAGAGGACAAAGTTATATACTAGAGATGAGGCGTTCATTGTTTTGTTTTTCTTCTTTATAAGAGTTATGTGTTGGATTCGTTCATGGACAAACTAAGTGTTAGCTTGCGACTAAACCCTTTTTGATAATGTAATTGTGGGAGTGGAATCGAGCCATTCCATTGTATATCTGTGTTGTGACTGTGACAAAATGGTAGTTCAACTTCTTCGATTGTTGGAGTTGTGATCTGCACGTTGTGCCTATTTGTGCTATCTCGAGTTGTGAACGGCGAGCGTTTGTGCTCATATCTCAACATCAAGAGTGAGAATCATCTTGCAAGATGGTGTGGACTGAATTAGTAACTTTGAGTCGGATTATTGTTAATGAGAAGAACAAGTTCAGTTGTGTTCGATCGCTTAGCCTCGGTTAGGTAACCGATTAACACCTGACTTTGTTGAGAACCTTAAAGAATCATACCTTTCTAAACTGTAAGTCTATTTTGGTCCCCGTTCGTAATGTCAGTGGGTAAAGTGTTGAACTCTCCTTTGAGCATGTTTCGGTGGACGGTATATGATCTGGATAGCTGGTGTCGTCGTTACGACTATTGAATAATTTGAGTTGTGAGATTATACAAGGATCATGAAGTGTCGATCTCTTCGGAATTGTTTTGGTATTTGAATTATTATGTGGATAAAAGAAGAACAGTTGGTCATTTTTTGTATCGTAAATTCTTAACATCAAGTCAAGGAAACCGAAAAGGTGATACCAATTGTGTGTAGTTAAGTCGTACCCAGAGATAAGGATGTTAAGTCATCTTCTGAGTAAGAGTGAGAAATGAATATTCCGAGGTCATGCGTGCACATTGGACCATTTAAGGAACGAAACCCCAAGAGAAATGGATTGAACGGGAAGTTGGTTATGGTCTTCAAGGGAAAGCGTTATGGGAACCCACAAGTGTACCGAGGATGATTTGAGTTTGGTATTAGTGACTCACTGGTTATTGTAAGTCTGTGGTGTTATCGCGTTGTTACTGATGGAGACCTTGTGTCAACAGAAATCTTGAGTGAATGAGATTTTTATAAAAAGAATTGTTATGAAACATAGTAACCATGGTCAAATTAGTTAAGCCTAATTGGATAATTTGTTTCGAGTTTAGATTGGGATTTGGAATTGTATCGGTTACGATTGCAGCAGTACAACCCCGATATCTCTGTCATTGGAGAGTGTGGACCGATGTCATGGACTTGTAGTTGACAAGTGCATTATTCTATCATTGCATGTTGCAAGTTCTTATCCTATTGGTTGGTGAGAGCTCCGACAGATAAGTATTTCCTCCGCAGATAGTCAGCTTCTTAGCATGGGTTTAGAATCTGTGGTATCTCCGTTGCTAGGCTTTGAAAGCATAGTGGAAGGAGAAATATGAAAGAATTCAGTTAGATTGTTGAGGATCAAAGGAGAATTTTATCTCTAAGTGGGTTGTCTATGGTGGGGTACCGAAAGAATGAAGTGTCCGATATAAATGGTTACCGTTTTGATGTAAGACCAAGTGGAATTGGTAAAGGAAGTCGTTTGACAACTTTTGTTATAGCGTTAGTGATTGGAGGATCTTAATAAGATGATTTTGTTAGGAAATTGTACAAGGAAGGGATCTCACAAAGATGCCTTCTGGATCCTTGTCGAGGTTAACCAGAGTATTTTGTCTCGTGTTGAGAATCAATGGAAGGTTTTAACGTGGCATGTTTCTTCGACGGAAGGATGATACTAGATGATTAAGTATAAAGCAACAGATAGATTGAGAAAGTAGTAAGTTGGAAACAAGCGTGTGAAAATGGTCGCGAAGTTGTTTCGTTGTGAAACGAGGACTTTGAGCCACAAAGTCAGACTGGAAATTTGAGTACGTCAGAATATGTAATGGAGTTAAGGATAAGTATGAATCTAAGATAGTGTTGTAAACTGTCGTGGGGGTGAGTAAAGGAAATTTGAGGACGAATTTCAATTCAAGGGGGAGAATGTAATACTCCGTATTTAAATTAAACACCCTGAATAATATTAATTAGGATAAATTAGTATTATCTGACTCAGAGATATTTTCTGGATATTCTCATATTGGACCCGTTAGTATACTAACTTTCGTATATTGGTATAATATACATTGTTTGGTTTTTAAAAGAAAGAGAAATAAGTTATGTATTATAAAAGGAAAAGAAAAGAAAGAAAATTGGTAAGAGAAAGAAAAGAGAAAGAAGGAAAAAGAAAAGAAAGAAAGGGAGAAGAGAAGAGAAGAAGAGGAAGAAAACCCCAAGTGAGAAATGCATGGATCATCACCATTTCTCCACCAAATCTTCATCTTCACCAAACTCCTCTTCATTGGCAAGGTGGGTTCTTAGTTAGAAACTTTTATCTTTGATTTTGGTTGAGTTTTAGAGAGTTTGCGATTTAGGGTTTTATTGGAAAATCTAAGAAATTGAAAGTTTAACGGTTAAAACTCGATTAAAACTTAACTATGATACTCATATATTGTCTATGAACATGTTTGGTTATGTTTTGATGCATTGGTTGATGATTGGAGTTGAATTTGGGTTAGATTAATGATTTCCCGTAAGCCTGGAAATTCCCTGACCTGGTATAGTTCGCTCAACGAGCAGCCCTCGCTCAGCGAGAGTTCCAGGAGAATTTTCACTCAGCGAGCTGACCCTCGCTCAGCGAGACCTGGGAGTTCTGTTTTGTGTTTTTAAATCGTAACTTATGATCCAGGTATCTGTTTTTAGTACTCCGTATATCGATTCGAAGCTGAGAATATTTACTAATTAATGACCCTAAGAGATATTACGTTTACCCAACTTTTATTCGACTTTTCCGATTAACCGTAATTATGTTAGTTAAGGAATTTTGGAAGGTATCCCTAATCATGAGGATTGATTGTGATTAGGTGCATGAGACCATTATGAGAATTGTGTAATTGAGAACCGTATGAGTAAAATTATCAAATGGATAAAGAGTGAGGAATCTTACCATAAACCAATAGAGTGGCCTAGTAGTGCAACTAGGATTATTGGGTGGTATAACTTGTGAGATGCCTAGTTTTACCTAGGTTGTTGTGAATCGTTAGCGTGTTATACACTAGGCCTCCGTAATAGTCTTGTGTAAGTCTTGAGGTGGGTGATGTTGAGTCCCACGAGAAGCATCCGTAAAGATTTGAGGTGTGTATGTAACGAGATCCTCTGTATTAGTCTAGTGTAAGTCTTGAGGTGGGTAGATCTTGGTCCCACGGGAAGCATCCGTAAAGGCTAGAGGTGAGTATTATACGGTGTCCTCCATAAAGTCTTGTATAAGTCTATTGATGGTTACTTTGTGTTTCGCAAGAGCATCCATAAAGATTGAGGTACCGGATGTATAGATGCGAGTATTGATTTGAGGCATGTAGGCTATGAATCCTCCGAAAAGTCTTGAGTAAGTCTTGAGGTGGGTTACCTTTAGTCCCACGTGAAGCATCCGTAAAGATTGAGGTGAAGTGCTACACTATTTAGGCGATAATCTTGAGTGAGTCTTGAGGTGGGTTATATTTAGTCCCACGAGAAGCGTCCGTAAAGGCTTGAGGTAGATGTTTCACTCGTTTAGTGGTGAGAACGTTGTATGGATCGTTGTTCCATCTCGTACCGGATCTTTTTGAGAAATGACCAAGGACTTGAGTTAGGTTTGATAGAACCTTGTAGAGCCGAGAGAACTCTAAGATAGAGAACCCACTGAGATGTTGTTATCTTACCCCACTATTGTTGTTGCTTTTCAGGTTCCTTTTGCAGGTTTGATTTACAAGTGGAGCTATGCTCGAGATGTTTCAAGTGAAGCATAGTTTTAGTCTTCTGCTGTGTATTTTCTGTATCTTTGTACAATAATGTATATTATATTGTTCTTATCCTTTTTTTTAGTATGATTTCCTTGTCTTGTGCCATAGTTTGTTTTGTTTATAGAATTGGACAAGAATGTGAATTATACTAGTAGGTATTTATGATGTGTCAGTACCAAAATAACACTTGTATGATATTATTCTAGATATATATTATATGGGCGTTACATTCGATGCCCAAGGTAAACGGTCTTTTTTCCAAACTCAAGTTGGTGATAACAAGTATCATTTTTACATATATGATACACTCTATGTCCTTTGAAACTGTATCCAATCAAGTTACTATAAACCGAAAAGTCGTTGATTGTGCAAAATAACATTGCACGTATCTTAAAATATTCTCTAGAATATGCATCATCAACTTCAATTCCTTCATCCCACAAGATTTGTAAATCATCAATTTATGGACTTAGATAACCATCTATGTCGTTACCAGGTTGGCGTGGTCTAGAAATCATTATACGTAATAATATATACTTGCGCTTCATGAATAACCAAGGAGATGGGTTGTAAATAGTTAGAAGAACAGGCTATAAAGTATGATTAGTGCTCATATTACCAAAGAGGGTCATTACATCGATGGCAAGCCCAAGCCTAAGGTTTCTTGGCTTAACTCCAAAATCTAGAAACAACGAATCAATTTTCTTCCATTGTAACGAATAAACTACATGGAGAATACTTCAATCATAAATCATTTCATCTGTATGCTATCTAAGATTCTTTGCGTCATTCGAATTAGCAAAAAAGTCTCTTTAATTGTGAAATTATTGGCAAGTACCATAACACTTTAGTAGAAGTATGCTTCCTACTAACATTGTCATAGTCATTGTCATCACCATTGTTGGCCTTCAACTTGTAATGCGACACACCACATTTTGGACATTGATACAAGTCTTCATACTCTTTCCGATATAATATGCAATCATTAGGGAAAGCATGTATTTTGATATACTCTAGACCCATTGGATACAATATCTTTTTGGCCTCAAAACAACGATCCGACAATTTGGGATCTTCTGGTAACATTTAATGTAACAATTTAATTAATTTCGTGAAACTTTTATATGACCATCCCTTTTTTGCCTTCAGAATAAACAACTTTAACACTGCCGACAATCATGTAAAATATGTGCATCCCTTATATAAAGGGGTGTCTTTATCACTACATAAAGTATCATAAATATGAGAATTCTTAAAAGAAGATTCCCCAATATCACGAAACATATCCTATAGTTTATCTTCCATATATTCATCTTCATCCAATCTTTGACTTTGTGACAGACGACTTTCTTATTTATTCACATCACCATGCCATGTTCATATTATATAATTTTGACATATACCATCACAACAAAGGTGATGGTATATTTCTTTCTTTGAAGTCTTTTTGATATTCGCACAAACAACACAAGGACAATAAAATATATCATTATTGTCAGAAAGATGTTTATCATCGTATCAAGGAATTCACGAACTCCGTTCACATAAACCGGACCTAATTTATTGACTTTCATCCAACTACGATCCATTACAACTTCTGAAATTTATACATGTATATTAATGTGAATGACACACCAAAATCTAATCTAAAAACTTAAGCATATGCATATACAATATGAACACAGAAAAAGGAATGAATATGTAATCTTATACTAAACCTAAAGTATATTAAATATGTACTCTCATATTGACTTGTGCATATACAATATGAACAAATAAAAAATGAATAAAGATATTGAAGAATATTGTACTTTGAAGTTGTAATTAAATGAACGTAAGGAATCAAGATGTTAAAGAGTACCGTAGTTCGAAGCTAAAGAATGAAATGAACAAAGCTGGTGAATATTTGAGTATGTACAACATAAACCAAGAAAAAAGGAATGAAGATGTTGAATAGTACTGTACTTAGAAGATGAAGAATCAAATGAATGAAGAGGGTGAATATTTTAGCTCTAAATGAATTGATACGAAGAGGGTAAAGATTACGCCACCGCTGTCGTCTCTGATTACGCCACTGCTGTCGTCTCTGACTCGCTTGTTCAATTAGGGTGTCTTATGAAAGAAATATAGAATAAGTTTTGTTTTAATTTATCAGTAAAGCTTTTAATGTCGGTTGGAGAAACCAACCGTAGTGGAATTTCAATTCCTCTAACAACAGTTTTTTAACTTCACTGTTGTAAAATCATTTACAATTTATTTTTTAAATAATGGACTTAAGTGACACACGCTTAATATACTCTAAAAAATGAAAAAAAAATGTAGTTGCAGGGAATCGAAGCTTATGGTGTTTTAAGTCAACCGTCATTAAATTATTGTTTATACATCCAGATATTGACTGAGCGCAAATTTTTTAACTTATTACAATGATGTATATGGATCTGTTATAAGCATGGCGTTGTTGTTTGCATGTTTTGTTGTAGTGGAAGAATGGTTTTATCAACCCTAACTCGTATATATTCGATTAATCTTGCATGTGAAGTCAGATCCAATTAATATCATCACATATTCTCTCAATATCGTCTATGTCTGAAGTGATTTTGTAAGAAATATTATATCCATCACTAGATTGTGTTTCATGCTAGTAACCTATACAATAAGCTTTAAGATCAAAACAAAGCAAATATCAACCATAAATCTTTGTCTAGAGTCTATGTATAGATAGATGCATATTTTAGATAAAAGTTTGTAAAATCATTGTCTAGAGTTTCACAGATCATGAATGGATCTTTAATGAATAATAACATTCACCATACATTAATCATTACTTGTTCACATAGAATTCCAATGAAAAGAAATACAAACAATCTAAAGAATACATTCAATCTAAGGTACACTACCTCTACCTTTGATACAAATAGATTTAGCGATCCATCACCATGGTGGCTTGCTTCACAAGGAAAGATAGAAGATGAATGTGCATCCACGATGAAAAATCGATCTCAGATGCAAATCCAACTTCTATGTGTAAAGATTTCTTCTTTGATGAAGAAATGAGGAAATTAGGGCTTTTCTCTCCTTCTCCAAGTTTCTTCCAAGAAAAATAGGTTATGATCCCCCAAAAGTGAGAAAGTACATATATAGTACTACAAATATATGTATTATTCACTTTGCGAACTAATTCTTTGCACTGGGAAGTCCACTTTTAGGCACATGAAGTGCCTCTGAACAATTAAACCGCCCTTGAGGAAATGTATTATTCGCGCTACAAACTTATTCTCTTTGACCTCGCATTGTGAACTTATGGCCAAATACCTACTGCCTAATTACTGTTTGGGTTTTCCGGGGTCTCTCTTTGAGCTCGCACTACGAGCTCTCCTTGATCTCACTACTAGTTCGCATGACAAACTTGATGGATTCTTCTTCCTTTATTTGGCTTCCTTGTCCAATCATTTGTGTCTTAATCTATGATGTTTTATGCCTATATCCTGCACAACAACACACATATCAAGGAATCCAAAGGTAATTGCGATACAATTGAAGAATTACATGAAAACATGGAATAAATTCATTGTAACATAAGAAATTGGTTGTAAAATGCCAAGAAGAATGGATCAAAATAAGACATATTTGGCATTCAACAACACACTAAAATGTTTTTAAAACCTCTATACTTTTATAAAATTAACAACAAAAAATAATGCAAGTAGATAATTGGTTACTAGCTTTAATATTACTTTGAGTGAAGTTTCCACTAGATAATCAAATATCTTAGTTGCTTTAATTGGTTATCTCTTATATAACGCCTCATAATCTATTATTAGGCCATAGAATTGATTAGTGACTACACCATTGAGAAATCTTCCATATTTGAACTATATAATCAATTATGTGATATGCATAATCAATTATGTGATATGCATATTCTATTATGTGCATTAAAAAAACCCATAGATTGTTTTTCTTTTCGAGCTATATGTTTTCCTATATAAATGATACTTCTCCTTATTTCAAATCACACGAGAACTCATATTTCTACTAATATTTTCTAGTTTTCTCTCATCATTCCTTTTATATTCTTTCACAAAAAGGTGCCTTATTGCCCTGTGAGTGAAAAATAATTTTGAGAAGTGTTTGGTTGTATGAAGAATTGTTTTCTCATTAAGAGTGTGATATTCTTGTTTGATATCTTCAGTTCTTGATATCATTTGAGGAAATTTTTTGTTTAGTTCTTGAGAAGAGCACTACTACAAAAAACAAATTTAACCTCAGACACAAAGTTGATTTAATCTCGATTATAGAGGCAATGTAAGGAAGGGCGTCATGAAAACTCTCTACTATATTCCTTGTATTTAGAATAACCAAAGGGTTAGTTGAAATGGCCATTGGTTCAATCCCCAGCAATAGTGTTTTTATATTTCAAAACTAGCGCCACATACCTCTCGGTTTATGATAAAAAACGGACGAAAAGATAAATTCATTTTTAAAAATACTCATTACATTGTTTACACATAATATTAATAAATTAATTTGCTTACAAACTACATTTTTCATAAAGAATATTAAAGTAAAAATGTATAACAAATTTTGAATTTGATTCATTGTCATCGTTGTCGATGAAGAAAAAATATTGGATATCTTGGGGAAGATCAAATGTTTGATGCAATATATTCTCTATTGATTTTGCATTCATTTATTTTATATATAAATTAAAAAAAGTTTAGATAAATAAAACAAATATTCAATTATATGATTATTTAAGAACACAAACCATGAACCCAAATAATTTTCTACTATTGCAATCTATCTTATAGAACTTTTCCCAAATAAAATAAACGTTTCTCTAAGTTTCAAAGTTTTCATGTCAAATGTTTCATTATCAATTTTTAATATTCAAATGCTTTTATAATGTCTTTTAGGTTTCACGCAGATCACTAATGAAAATGTCTTGAGCGTCGATACTCATTAAATGGACGACAAAGATTTGTGTTAGGATGGTGGAGAAACTCAATAAACACGCGTATATTTCCCCTCGGTTATTACTCAAAACTGAGGTATAATGTGTTTCTTGTTAAACAAAAAATATAATATATTATGTTCCATCCCAAACAATACATACCTCTCAATTTTTGTAAAAAAAAGTGAGGGAAGTATGTTTTCTTTAAATCACATTAGCTTGTGTCTAAATTTTCTTTAAAAATCACAATGAAATGTCTGCATTTGGATCACATTAGCTTGGGCTAGTTGGGCCGTGGATAATTTTTTAGATAGTGTTTCTATTTGAGCTGATAAGATTGTGGTCGAACCAACTACGTGAATGCCCTTTTTCTTCATCGTTCTTTCGCTTAAGTGGTGCTCATTCTAACAAATATTCTCAATCAACATTTTCAACTCTTCATCAGTTTTTAATCTCAATGTACCTCCAATTTAGGCATCAAGATGCATTTTCATTTGCGTTCCAACTCTTTGATAAAGTGTGGCATATTTTATACATAACTAATATTATGAGTCACACACCTTTGAAGTAAAAACTTGAATCTTTCACATGCATCTGATAATGGTTTTGACCATTCTTGCGATAAGTTGGAAATTACATATTTTATCTCCACAAATTAAGCATTTGAATATCACCTCTTGAGAAACTTGTCTTCTAGCTCTTTCTAGGTCTGAATTATACCATTTGGGATGCACTTCAACCTATCCTTCACACAACCTATAAAGTAAAAAAAAAAAAAAAAAAAAAATTTAACCTAATCGTCCGTGATATCAAAACTTGGCTTGCTTATTGAGCATGTCTCATAATATTTTGCGAGATGCTCACAAGGATCTCTGATTGCTTTCCCTTCATACAAATTCTCTTTCAAACTTGTAAGTACATAATGCTTAATATCAAATGTTATTGGATTGTCCGATTTGAAACCTAAGGATATTTATCCTGCGTCGATCATGTTGCAATAGTTCCCCAATGTTTGATGTGGCGGAACAACCATCACTCATACTTCCTCTTTTACTTATTTGGCAAATTGTAGTGCTTCTCCTTTCGCATTATGGATTGTGCCTGCTACTCTATTGATTTCTAGATCAATCGATACCAGCGTCTAATCAATACATCACATAAACAAACAAATAATACCTCAGTAGTACCCCACAAACAGAACAAAATAACAATAAAGATAAATTAAAATAACTCAAAATTAAAATTCAAAATTGAAATATAATAAATAAAACTGCAAAAACTGAAACTAAAAACATCACCCAAAATTTCCTTGTTAAAATCAACAATCCCCAATAATGGCGCTAAAAACACGATGACTTCTAAGCAAGTGTATCGATAGTGTTCTTGCTAAAACACTAAAGTGTTGACTTTTTTGTTACTACTCGAAGAGAGTCTTAGATGAATGGTTTTAGGTGTTTGTATGTTGTATGATTATTATGTATTGGTTCTCCCTCCCATTCTTAAGCGTTGTTATTTATAGGTCATTTTTTATATATCTCTTGGTAACGCCAGCCGCCTCCAAAATTTCTTTCATAACATTTTCCTCTTCAATGATTGTAACTCTCTAGTCATAATATATGTTTTCATAATCATCTCTTATGTCCTTTAGTGTGGTACCCGAGCTGTACAGACGTCTGTTATGTATGGTCAAGGTGATTCTCTTCCAATTTGAGGTCGACTCATCTCTATCTTATCGAGCCATCCTTAACCGAAATCTGACGTGTAAGTAGGCATGCGATATCCTGCTTAACCTCTCTCATCATACTGGGTACCATTGCGCTTAGACCTTGGCTAGTCAACATAATTTTTGGGTATTTACAAATAGTGTCAAAGTAATAATTAAAAGATCTCCATGAGGATTGTAATTTAGCAAAGTAATTACATGCGAATGAAATTAATGCAATGAGGGGTGTTGATTTATTTGGTTCCAAAATAAGAACGAGAAAAATAAAAGAATAAAATTCAAGATGAGAAAGACGATTAGGTCATTTATATCAAATCCACTTATTTTATTTGTTGATGAACCGCGTATTTATTGATTTTCAAAAAAATTATCATCTCGTTGCAAACTAATAATACCACTGCACCAAATTCCATGTTGTATAACTCAATAACCTAAACAATATTTTCCTATTTATTTAGGCCAATTTAGATTTATATTAGGTGGTCTACGAACATTAATTAAAAAGAAATGACTTTTAATTACATATCCCTAGTTAATTACAAAGTCCAATAAACTGCCTAGATCTGATGCGTAGACTAACAGTTAGAAGTCCCTACCTATTTATTTAAGTTTGTGTGCTTGTAAATGAATAAAAAACATTAAAATCAAGAACAATTAAATAAGATAATAATAATAAGAGTACTTAATAAATCTTAAACAAACATATGATCCAACAGATTAAAAATAAGGTCCATCTCAAAAATACCTAATCTAGAGAAACTTAGCTACCCATTGATAAATTTACAAATACTATGAGTTGATAAGTCTTCAATATCGAAATCTATAGAAGAATGGATCTCCAATGAATCCAATGCTCTCAAAATTTGTCCCTTTGATATCCCTAGTGTCGCTCCAGGGATTTTCATCCTAGTACAAACACGAAAGTGGCACGGAAAAGGTAGAGTCACCAACCATGCATTTTTATCCTGAATGAATGGGAAATGTAATGCTACACAAACCTAAGGAAAAGGAAAGAACAAGGTCTTGTGAACCAAAAAGACTGGGTTCGGGAGTCGACTACGAATTGGGAAGGTATTAGCTCCCCATATCGTATGTCGTACCCGACGAGATCCACACTCGTTAGTCCGTTTCAAAGGGTAAGGAATAAACTGTTGCTGAACAAAAAAAACTACTGCTGAACTAGAATGAAAGAGGGAACTGGACAAAGAGAACGAAAATGTATGGGAAAAATGTAAGGAAAATAAATAATGTGCTCGAATGGGTCATACCCCATTGCCTACATATCTAATGGGAAATGAGAATCAGAGTCGACGTAGTTTGCATCACTAAGGCGGGAACTTTGTTTGTGTTTTTAATGAATTGAACTGCTTATGCCTATGCTCAGGTGTTGCATGCTCGCCTTGAACGAGTGTGTGTACCGTCTTGAAAAGAGACAAGTCATAGAGAGTTCTTTCATTGTGAGTGAATGAGATGAGAAGAGAATTTTTGTAGGAAAGACGTTTGTTGTTGGCTTATTGTCTTCTAGAAGAAGTGTTTTGATTTTGTTGTTTGTGAAACATTCTCATGCTAAGACTTATTCATCATGATAGATATCCTACACCTCATCCTCATATGGAATGTGTGCAAGTACCCCATGGCAAAGTCTCCTGGAACATGAGAAAGCTCGACCTTTATTAGGTGTTTTATTTGTGTTTTGAGATGAGAAAGAAAGACTCAAATCAAGAAAGGAAAAACACTAAGGGAAACTAAGACTCACCCTAAGTTGTTATTCAATTGAGATCCTATGGTTAGTGTGGTTTTCTAATCCTAAATAGAAAAACAAGTTCTAACTCACTTCAAGGATTGAAGATGAGATTAGAACTCAAAGGGAATGGAGAAAGTGAAATGTCGAAGAAGCATACAATGCTTATCACAATCACACAAGATAACTTTAAAAGGATAAGGAAGAAGGTGTATGTGGGATACCCACCCACACACATGGCTTACCATAACTCCTTACAAAACAAAGGTTAGTTCAAATTAATCCAAATTGATAAAAGGAAAGAGGTAATTAAGTACCAAACAAGTCCTAGCATGGTTATGACCTAAAATAGACTCAATCCTAAGCCTAAGGATGCCTAAAAGCTAAGCAAAACCTAAAGTCAACATCTACAATAACGCTTCAGCACACAATCAACTACCAAAGTGCAACTAACAATGCATACAACCTATTACAGCTACCAAACAACATAAAAACAAGTGTAAAAAGTGTCAAAACAAGGCAATGCAACACATATTTAATAGCCTTTGTTTTAAAATACAGCCGTGAAAACATGGCAGAATTACATCTTTCTTATAATGCAAATGCATGAATCACAATGCGTGGATATGCAACATACTACGATCATTAATGGATGCAACATATTTAGTATGATTATGAACATGCGAATATGCAAACATCTTAACCACTTTAATGTATTTTTCATAAAAAGCAAATATATACATTTTCCACAAAGTGAAACTTAAATGCGAACAAACAATGAAATGAACATGTATCTTATGGAATTCTAATCTGAAATGAACATCAATAATGGAATGCAACAAACAACCAAACAAAAATGAATGCAAACATGTGAATTGTGCAATTTCAAGTAGCATGCAACATTTTCTATTATACGTGCAAACATCTGATACATGCATTGGTCGCAAATACAGTGAAAAACAGAATTTTAATTCATCATTAACATGCTAACGATGCAGCTCAATCATGGTAACAACATTCATAACATGTTATGAACACAAATTCAACAATTATGCAAAAATTTGGAACCAAACAAAATGCGCGTCGAAAGTTGTCGAAACTACAGGCACCTGCACCTAAACAGCTCCTAAAAACTCCTTAAAATCATGTACTAAAGATCCGTGATGATTGGAGGGGAATGGATAACAAAAATTCAAGAAAAAACAAGAATTTTTCATTCTAGTTCAGTGGTAATCGGTTACTACCTATGTGGTAATCGGTTACCAGTTCAAAACTTGGCATTTTCTGCAAAATTTAACACAGATAACCGGTTACTACCTATGTGGTAACCGGTTACTCTGAGACCAGAATCAAACATTTCTATATTTTCTTGTAAAAATCAGCACCAACTTACTCAAATAAGCCCTAACCTAATGCCTATCAATTAAGCACGAAAACTACACCTAAATGCAACAATCTAACACACATTGGAACCACAAACACATCAAGATTCTAACTTCTAATGATCAAATCAATTAAAGTATCAAAAATTAAGAAAATCCGAAGAATGCACGAAGTGAGATGAAGAGGAATAAGTTAAAAAACAGAAGTGATTATGAGATTCACCAACCTATAAAGCGGAGGTTTGCTTTGGCAATTGTTACAATGTCGAAGCGATACGCGGTAGAAAACCGGAGATCCGCAACTTCTTCCCTCGAATGCGCAAAATAAATGCGATTGATGAAAATCTTCGAAAAGCACTTCCAAAAGGTGAAATAAACACCAAATTCGTAGCAACTTCTTCGATAATTCGTGAAATCGATGCAAATGGTGGAGGCTTAGCTTCTAATTCTTCAAGTTTCAATGCAAAACTTGAAGAATTATGGAAGATGAAACTTTGTGTGAAATTTGGAAAATGGGAGAAAAATGAGAGAGATTTTGAAAAAATGGTAAAAATGATGAAGTGTGTGAGGTTTGGAGGGAAAATGATTATATATGTGTTAGGTTTGGAACTTGGTTTGGGTTAGCAATGAGGTTCGGGTATTAGGTTTGGTACCTAGGCTAGGAGTTAGTTAAAGTTAGTTGGGAATATTCCTAGAATATTCCAATGGCATATTCTTAGAATATTCCATTGGCTTATTCTTGGAATATTCCTTTGGAAGCTGGTAGAAGATTCTAGAAATTTGTTAAAGTGCAAGGTAATGTAAAGTGGAAAGGATAGTGAATGCTATCCCAACTAAATTTTGAATTTTTTCAATTTTACACGTGGTAACCGATTACTACCTATGAGGTAACCGGTTACTAGTTCAAAAAACCAGATTTCTTCCCAAATTTCAATAGGTAACTGGTTACTACCTATAAGGTAACCGGTTACTTCAACCAAAATTTGAAATTTTCCATTTTGTGGGAAATCTTGGATACCCGACCTCGGTCATGATTTTTGAGATTATCTTTCTTCTGAGACCTGATAATTGACATTATCACTGAATAACCCTTGATCACATGCCATGTGCCTTGACCAATTATGCATGCTTTATCATTTATTTTTTATTATTTTATGCAATATGGAAGAATATGCTAAATGACACAGGAATGAAGCGTAAGCCACTTGGGGTGTTACACCTAGCCATCATTTTTTATCCAACTTTCCGAATCCCCAAAAAGTATCCAAATTTTCCTTTAAATAGCAATTTTCTTGTCAACCAAAAAGTGATCCATTGCACCACAATACATTAGTATCACACTGCGATGTAAGCCTCAACTTGCCTTGATGTGATGCATCGCAGGCGCGAGAACTCCCGAAGCAAAATGCACATTTTCTTCTCTTTTTCATTATAATTTTCACTATGTCTTTGTATTTTTATTTATTATTGGATTTTTGCTCAATTCTTCACTCTTTGGCATGACTTTTGCTCATTATTATTTTGAGCTTATCCAAATTTTCTCATAAAAATCATGTAATGACGACTGTCATCAATTATGAACTTGCATTGTAAAGAAAATCATTTCGTAAAATGACGTTTTTTTAAAAGTTCTTGATTGTGTATGCTAACTTCCTATGAAAATACATTTTGAAATTCGTCTAAACCATTTGAATGGATTAAATTTGAGATTAATCAAAATTATAAGATGTAGAGAGTTGATAAGAGACAAAAATACATTAAATACATAAACACTTATTAACTTATTTGATAAGTAAACAATGGAAAAACCCATGATTTATCAACAAAAATTGATTAATCGCCTGTTTGGACATTTTAACTATATATATACTAAAAAAGTGTAAAATGATGAAGGAATCATAAAAAAACTACAAAGACCAATCTAAATTACTTTACCAACAAAACAAGGCACACCAAGCCAAGAACATAAACATAGTTGGCGAGCATATATGCCAACCTTTCTAAGCTAAGAGCACAAGTGGACTTAGCGAGAAAAGGCGATTTATGACTTCATGGATAAGTTAATTCAATTTGAAGTATGGGTTTTTTGGTTAAGTGAGCATAAGCGGTTAACTAGATAAGGCAGAAAGACAAGTTATAGGTAAGTTGGAATTACTTAGCCAGGAAAAAATTAGGCATGCTAAGCGAGTATGGGCGGTGCGCTTAGTGAGCCTATCCTCTTTAACCCTATAAATAGAGGTGTTAGGGAGTTCATTTGATATCTCAATGCTTTCTATTTTGTAGACACTTTCTTGATTAGCTTGAGATGGAGTTTTAGTTTCATTCCATTTTATTGATGGTAGTACTTAGATTTTTATGATGACTTATCATATAGTTGCCATAATAAAAATTTGTTGTCCTTGTTAAAAGTATATTACTTGAAAAATAAGGTTCCATATCAACAACAAATGACCTTTTGTGACATGCCTTAAAACATTATATGCCTTCATAATTGACAAGGGAAGGTGATATGTGTCAGATTTACGTTAAATACGGTGACACTTATTGACTTATTTTACAATCAATAATTACAAACTCCTCAATTTATCTATGAAAAGTGAGAAAACACCTATTTGGAATTTTTTATGTATTAATAAAACATACAAGAAAAATTCTGGAAAAAGCGTGGCTCGACATGAAAAAACTATGCCAAAACAAAACTTTAAATAACAAGGCTCGCTAGGCCCAACATAGGTGTCCTAGGCGCAAGATGACATGGCCAGATGGCACAACCAGTTGTAACTACTTCATGGTGAACCAAAGTTTAACTTCCTAGTTGCAAGCATTATTTTTTTAGGAAGAAAAGCTGGCTAGCAAGAGATGGCAGAACAAGGTAGGCAGCTAGGTGCAAAGACATTGTGCCTAGTGAGAACATCAAAATACTTCCTATAAATAACAAATTCTAATTCATTGCAAAGAGGGTTTTGATTGGTTGAGGTAGTATAAATTGGAGTAGTTTCACTTGGGAATATAGTAGGAGAAATAGAAAGGAAGCCTAAAGTAAGAAGTGTTGCTCAAGTGAAATGGCGAATTAAACTTCCAAGGTTAGCTTCTTTAGAAAGACTAACTGTTATGTTAACCATGAGTAAGCATAGCTAGAATATCTTTGTTGGGGGTTAGAGATAGTCATTATATTCATGTACTTAATATATCATGACATTTTACATAATTCTACTCATGCTTTAATTTGATGACTCTTTAATCTTAATACTTGTTTGGGCATTGCTACCTAAAACACGTTTTCATGGTGTAGCATGACATTGAAAGGTGTTTGTCATTACTTGATCCAATATAATCAGCAATTGGATACTAGTGCCTAGAGATAGGGTTAAGTTAAATATCTCCATTTATTGTAATATGGATCGATATGGAGTTAATGTTCTTTAAAACTATCAAAACTTAATGCTTTGTGTTGGTTAATAGTATGATATATTGATTGTTGAATAATACATTAATCTCACGTTGTTGATACTGAAAGGAGATACGAATGAGAGAAACATGTGGTAGTATTAATAGATGAGTATATGCGCATATTACTGACAAATGGATGTACGTGATAAATATGTAATAATCTACCCATAACAAGGTTTCTCAATATTAACACCAAAATCTCCATTTTACTTTATGTTATTAATTTTATGTAATTTACTTTTGACATATCACAACCAATACAAAACCCTTTTCTCTACTTAAAATATTAAAAGTTATTAAATTGTACTTGAAACCCACAGTCTATGTGAATACATTAATTGTAAAAGTTACTTTTTCTATGAAGGTAACAACATGAGATGATTTTTTTTATTTTCAAAAAGCCATTGAATATAATTGAATACAAAGTGGTATTCAAACCCTAACAATACTCAAGAGAGATTACCCACCAACTCACAAAACTACAATGGATTCATACAAAAATTGTAGAAAGAAGAGTTGGAGTAGGGAATTTCTCCAATGCAGCCCCATTTCCATACAAAAAATTTGACTTCCCAACTAATATTATTCACACTAAAACCAACCACCCTAAATATATAATTATTTCTATTCAACCAAATAACCCAAACCACAGCTAACCATATATTGAAGATTAAACCTTGTACCCCTACAATTATCCTTGTACCCCTACACAAATTTTTTTTGGACGAAATTGCCCTGATATAAATAGTTTGTATTTCAAAAAGTTAAATTTTTTTTTATCATTTTCGCAAGGAACAAACTCTCTCCAAAACAATTTCTATTTTTTTCGCTCCCGGATAACCCAACCCTTCTACTTTCGATTCAGTAAATATACACATCAGATAACTTAAGTGAGTTAAATCCGGTTCACGTTTTTTAAAATTTACAAACCAGATGTAGCCTCTATGCTACTTCCGGTTGAGGAATTTTGCGTTAATACACATCGGATGTAGCATCTATGCTACTTCCGGTGTGTTTCGTAAATTTTTTTTTATCTTTTTTTATTTGTTTATTATATATTTTTTGTTTTCTTTATAGTGTCTCGAATTAGAGGGCGTGACAGATATATTCATCGGCGATTGCCCGATGGAAAGACAGTTCCCACACATCTATACCAGCAGGAACTTGAGGCACTAGAGGCTGCTAATCCTGTTGCGCCTAATGTTCCACCACATCCACCATTCCCCGGAGGACCTTCTGATACCTCACTTTTGGTGAGGTACCAGAATCATGTTGTTAGCCACAATAAGTTCGTAGAAAAGTTTCTCTATCGGTTCTCACATATCGTCCACAACATACTCCTTGCACTTCGCTTTCACATTCTTGGTTATGTGATATCGACAAAGCATATTGACTGTTGTTGGAAATACAGTTTCAATTGCTTTCATCAAAGCAAGATCTCAATCGGTTAAAATTACTTGTGGCCATAACCCTTATTTCGTGAATAACTATTTCAGTTTATCCAGTACCCAACACAAAGTCTCTGTTTGCTCAGATTCCATATAGGCAAATGCAACAACAAATGTTAATTCGGTTGATGTGACACCAACTATTTCAAACAAAGGTTTCATATACTTATTGGTGTACTATCCATAATCAACAAAATCAGGAACATATTCAACAATTTCACAGAGTCTAGATGAGCCCAGAAGATATCTTTCACAACTTCTGATTCATCTTTTTTCCTACTATAATAAACATAATTCGATTCATCAATCAACTTAAGAAAATGTTGTATTTCTGTTCTACTTCCCCTGATTTTTTCCTCAATCTTACTCTTATGTTTATATATTTGGGTGATTCGAGTCACATTGTTTGGATCTCGCTCTTGCAAAGACAACAATATATGTCTTGGAGGAACACGACGTTTTGACAAATCTAAAATATGTTGTTGGTCATCTTCAATGAGTCGACTAACAAATGCATGACCTTCAAATCTATCCGGTGAACCATGGTTGTGAATGCCACATTTTACATCGATTTTTCAACCAGAACCATCCTTTGAAGGTGTTGATCCAACTTTGAAAGGACACTCACATATTTTGGAAGCACTTTGTGTTTCGCTTTCTCGTTTTTTGTCCTTTCCACCTCTATCGCAACCAAATATAACTTTGTCACTTCTTTCTCTCTTTCCCGTCTTTGTGTCCGAGCGAGTGATTATAATAGTAACCCTATTTCTCATGTAGGAAATTTTTGTGTAGTAGAGAATATATTTGTAGTATCTACTTTTGAGTCATCCTTCGTGCATATCATCAAAGGCAGCTCATTGTCTTCTAAAAAATATTGAAAATTTATAAATTAAAAAAAAAATTACGAACCGGATAACCCAGCTATGCTACTTCCGGTTAAGAAATTACAAACCGGAAAACACAACAAAGCTACTTCCGGTTAATAAATTTTATGAACCGGAAAACACACTAAAGCTACTTCCGGTTCATAATTTTTCTAAACCGGAACTCTTAGCCATTGTACATCCGGTTCGTCTTTTCCAAATTTAAAAAATATTATCTTTTTACTCTGACTTTGAGGTAAAAATTTTAAGTTTTTATTTAAATATTAAAAGGGTAAAATTGGAATTAAAAAAATTTATTGGGGTATCAGGCTAAACGTAGGGGTACAGGGTAAAATTTCCCCATATATTCCTATATAGACCCGAAGCAGCAGGTGTCGCTCCCACCGAAATGACACGGGGCCAAGAGGGGTACAGACGCGAACGGTCGGCGAAAGAGGAAGAGAACACATGAGGGTGAACTCAGGAAGACAAGAGTCGCCAGCTAGGCATTTTTATCCCGAAGGAAAGGTAATGCTGCATAGACCTAGGAAAAGAATATGGATAAGACGGTTGCGAACCAGAGAGACTGAGAAAGGGGGTTGGTTACAACCTGGGAAGGTATTAGCACCCAGATTGTCCGCCGTACTCGACGGGATCCACGCTTAAAAGATTTCTGTTTTAAAGGGGTAGTGTCAGTGCAATTTGTGTATCAAAGCTGGAAAAGAATGAAAGTGTCAGTGTAAAAGAAATGTGAAGCGTATAAGAGAAGTGTTAGTGTAAGAACAAGGATGAAATGCTCAAGACTATGAGGCTCAAAGAATGATACTGGAAGAGGGGGAATATACAGAGACTTTTGTTCGATGACTGTTAAGTTATGCCTACGTATCCTCTCGTGCAATGAGGAAGTCAGAACACCGTAGTTCGACTCAAAGAGACTGAAAGAATAACTTGACTGATGAACTGCTTGCTTGTTTATGCTCAAGTGTATGACCTGTCTGGCTCAGGTGCAAACTGTCTTGCATTAGACGGAAGAAGCAAGTTCCCGTTTGTGAATGAATGAGATGAGAAAAGAATCCCGAAGGAGACGATTATTGTTTGCTTTTGGTGTTTTCAATCTTTTATTGCTTTTGACAGTTTGCCATAGGACAATGAGCTTAAGACTAAACCAAGGGGTTAGTAAACTCATCACATCTTCCCTCTGATTAGGGGTAATGAGAATACCTTAAGTGTGAAGTCAGCATCTCACACTTAATCACCCTGATGTAGGATTAGGATCATTAACCTACTTGTGATTATTTAGATGTTTTTGTTGTTTTTGTTTAGTGTTAAGTAATGAGTTTAAGCCATAATCAGGGATTTAACGGACCCATTACACCATCCTAATAGAAGGATAATAGATGAGAACATTTAAGCTGAGAAAGACTCCTCAACTTAATCCATGATTAGGGATTAACCTCATGACAAAACAAAGTCTTTATTAGATGGATTTTAGTTAATGATAAGATGAAGAAGTGATTTTTATGATTTGTAAGACAACTTGAGGGGGACTTGTCCATTAACACTAGGGTTAGTCCTTCTTAACCAATTAAGGAAGAATTAGAACCCTAATGCAAGGCCCAAGTTACAAGTCTGATGTCTTGATGATTATTAGATGGATTGATTAGAGGATTTAAACACATTAAGGATTTAACACTTAGGATTAAAGTTATACACTCCATCCTAATAGAAGGATGCAGACATAAGCTTAATCACAAAGCCTTAAAGCCTTTAGGGTTTAGTCCTTGATTATGAGGTGAGAATGGAAGACTCAATGATGACACAAAGGTAAAAGCTAAATGGGGGGACTAATCAAACCCTAATTGTGATCATGCTTGGGTGTTCCTAAGGTTAATGAGGTTTGCAAGAAGATCTTCAGAGAAACCACCAGGAAGGAAGCAGGTGAAAGGAGCAAAGAGAGGCAAAACAACTTGCTTCACTTAGGAAGACAAGTTGTTTGAAGGAAGAAAGTAAGATGAACATGAATGAGCAAGCTCAATCCAATACACAAGATAAAATGCAACAAAGATGCAAGAGAGATGAGAAGAGATTGTGAGAAGTGAAGGCAAATTCACTTCTCAAAGCAACTTACCACCTGAAAAGTTAGCCAAAAGAAATGAAATGCAATGCAAATGAGATGAAATGTCATGATGCAAACCAAAGTCAGAAGCAATTACATGATGTTAGTGATGCTGAGAGATGATACAAACATGAGGCAAGACATGAGAATGATCAAACAAACATAAGGATGCAAATGAAGCATGCATTGAACCATGAATGTACATGAAAAGTTATGAAATGCAATGGACATATAGCATGGCAAATAAAAGATGCAATGATCAAACATGATTCTAATGTGTCCTAAGATGTATCATGAATCATGTAGATGCACAAAATGTCATGGCAAGTCATTGGATGCAAGCAAATGGAAAATGGATGCAAAAGAAGGCACAAATTAGGGTTACATGCATCATGCAAAGCAAAAATCCAAAACCAGAATCAAATGACATGATAAAAATTTGAAAATGCAATAAAAGATACCCTAAACCTATACAATCTCACTGCCCAAAAGAGAGGATCCAACTCTTAACCTAGTGAAATTTATGAATTTCCTAAGATTGCTAGGGTTTTAAGGTACCTTATCAAGAAAAATGCTAAACAAATTAAAAATGCAAGATCAAATCAAACCAAATTTATCCTATAAACTACATGCTATGAAGAGTGTAATGCAAGAAGAATCATCATCCAACTCTCAATGGTTAGGCAGAAGGGATTTTTCAAAGTTTACACAAAAATATTGCCTTAAAATGAATTTAATTCCAATGAAAATGATCAAAAGGCATCAAGAACCAAAAAGAAATTTGGTTTGAGAGTTGGACAATGTTTCTAAATGTTTCTAAATGCAATGTGAATTTTTTTGTGATTTTTAAATACCTAAATGCATTTTTAATTAATTAATTTTCATTAACTAATTAAAAATAAACATTTAAATGATTTAAAAATAATTTTCAGTGCAAAAAATAAAAATAAAAATATTTTTGTGTTTTAAAAATTAATGAAATCTTTGACAAAAAAATTTCATAATTTTTAAATGATTTTTGCTATTTTAAATAAAATGTAAAAGATAAATCAAATTAAATGGAACAAAAATAAAAATAAATGAAAGTATGCAAAGGGAAGGGCCAGGATTTGATCTGGGTTTGGACTGGTTGACTGCGCGCCAGATCCAAAGGCCCAGATTCAAATCTGGCTAATTTTGTTTTACAATTTAATTAAACATGATTTAATAAATTAATTGGAGATTAGGGCTTTAATGACAAATCCAGGCCACTCATTCACGCGCGGGAAAGCACAATTAAGGGTCCATATTCAAAACTCCTAATTAATCACACTTAGCCCTAATTAATCTCAGGCGACCGGAGATAAGCTCCGGTCGTCTTCTCCGGCTGCCTTCCTCACCAGAATCACCCCAAACGCATCCCCAAGACCCCCAAAACTCCAGAATCAAACCCTCAACAATGGGTAACAAGAATCCAAGGCCAAAAACCATTTACATCAACTACACAGTGAGAATCGAAGAAAACAAATCTTAGGGCAAAAATTTCAGAACATCACAACATGCTTGTTTCTGGCTCATTTTCAAAAACAAATAGATCCCCATGATCAGAGCAACACATAGAACAATATTCTAACAAGAAATCAAGGTTCTGGAAAATCTGTTCATCATGTTACCTGAGGTTGAGCTTTCAATCCAGGAGCTTTCTGCTTGCCTCTTTGCTTCAAAATGGCCCCAAAGATCCTCTTGATGAAGCTTTGAAGCTTGGTTGGTGTTTAGAGTGGCTGATTTGTGAGTTTGAAGAGGTTCTGTTCAGAGAGGGGAAGAAATCGTATTTTGATTTCAGGGGGTTTTAGGGCAAGGTGAAGGGTCAGAGATGATCAGTGGAACATGCTGAGAGATTCTATGAAGTTTGTTTTGGTGTTTGTGTCTTGTGTAATGAGTTTCGAAGGAAAGTGCATAAGAGGTGAAAACTTGGAGCTATGGCTTGGGGTATGTTTCAGGCTTGTGTGTCTGCTGTGTTGAGTCCCTTTTGGTCCACTTATCACATTTGGATGGGTCAGAGAAGTTGGTGTGGCACTGTGGGATTGGTATGGGTGTTTTTGCATAAAGTCCAAGTTAGGTGTACTTGAGGTATGGGCAAGTGTGAGGCTGTGATAGGGGCATGGTTTGGCTCAGCTGAGTTTAGGGAGAGCCATGGAAATGGATTAGAAGCAATGCAGCAAGTGGATTAGGGTTTGTCATAGGTTTTGCAACTTTGTGACTTTTTGGCCCTTTTGTGATTACTTGAAGCACAAGTCATGAAAATGGACAAACTCTTGGTGCATTCTGAATTTTAGGCATTGGTTTATGTTTGTGCAAAGGTTAGAAATCCATTTGAAGTCACAATTTGCCTTGGCAAGAGGTTTTGCAACTTTGCCTCTTTGGTACAAAACTTGAAATTATGTGATTTTCCCCAACTTTGACAAGCCATAACTTTTGATCCAAAATGAATTAGAATGAGTTCTTGTACTTTTTGAAAAGGGAATGATCCATTCTAAAACTTTCATGACCAAAGTTTTCCCATTTGAAGCATTTTTGAATCAAAAAGAAAGGGTTGAAAAAGTTTCCCAAAATGGCAAGTTTCCATTACAAGTCATTTTCCCAAAAAGGCAACTTTGCAAATGGCTTGAAATTCTTCAATTTTGTGAACTTCTAACATCTTCTATGATCAAATAAATATCATACACATTCAAAATGATGAAGAACACCCTTTGGTTGGGTCATTGGGGGCCTCAGATGCCCTGATTTTGCACTGACTTGCTCAAGAAGTCAACCCTTGATTAGATGCCTTCCCCATGGAATTTCTTCATGAAAATTGATATGTATGATCTTCATACCATATAGAGACCAATAGAAACAAGAATGACCAAAAAATTTGGAGTTATGGCCTCTGAAACCAAAACCCTAATTCTAGGTCATCTGTGCAGTTAAGCCTGGCCCTGCTTCCATGCCATTCTCAGTTCTTGTGATTCCTTGACTTTCTAGACTTTGTGGGGATATAACATGATGCTGGAACATACATGGATCCCTTTGAAGTGACTGAAGACCTTTGGAGTGGCTCAAATGGCTCAGGATGGCTCAAATCACAAACCCTAGATGCAAATGACTTTGAATCAATGCAGTGAAACAAAAATGCAATATGTGATGATGTGATTGAAATAATGCATATGAAAAGACCACAAGCCATGGTGTGAATGGGTGAGGGCAAATTTGGGGTGTTTACAGCAGGGTTTCCACTTCCTTCGCTCCAATCCTTCCAAGACCGAACCACACACCCATTGAGATGGAATTATAAACCCTGATTTTGTCTCTTATTCTCTTAAGAATTATTCCATGTTTCAAACTATTTCTTAATTTCAATGCATATTTATTTATAGAAGGTTTCCTCACTAGATAAAAATATATCTATTTGGATCTTAGGCCTTTGAAATAATCAATTAACCTTAGACTATGAAATAAAACATATTGACTTTTGCTAATACGTGTACTATGATAGTACAATGCACATGGAGACAACATGACCCTTTGGCATCCTTATGGGAGGGATGTTGCATCTTTTGTATACTTTTTCTAATGGGGATTCACAATGCCATAAAAGACATTAGACAACGCTTTTTTTTACATTAGACAGCGCTTTAAAACGTTGTATAAACCTGTGATGCTAAAGGTTTAAATAGCGCTTTGGTTAATGTCAAAAGTGTTATCTAAAGGTGCTTTATACAGTACTTTTATTGTCAAAATAGCTTTCTAAACCCCCACCTTAGACAACACTTTTTTTCCTTTTTTTAGTATAGCTTAGACAACGCTTTTGACATTTTTATGGTATACCTTCGACAACACTTTTAGTAAAAGCGCTTTCTAAACCCCACCTTAGACATCGCTTTTTGTGAAAGCGCTTTCTAAACTTCACCATAGACAATGCTTTTAGTGTAAAGCGATGTCTAAGGTATACAAATTTTTTAAAATAATTTACTTTAAAAAGCGTTGTCTGGATTTTACAATTTATAGGCACCTGTTTTAAACCACATTTTTCACAAGGTTTTCAACCAGAATTTGTACCTGTTTTTCAACCATATTTTGAAGAAAAATATCACCAAATTTGCCTATTTAAACGTACCAATTTAGGCACCGATTTATATATACAAAACAATTGGATTTTCAAACTAATATATACAGGGCCGGATTTGGGCCTGTGCATGCTGACCCACTACACAAGGCCTCAAAAATCTAGGGGCCTCAAATTGCATGAAAAAATAGAAGTCCAACCCAATTAGTAATTAGTTTTTAGAATACTGTTCATTTAACTAGGTTATAAATTATTAGAAACACAGACATTAGTAACACATTTTTACGAAAAGCAAATGTACGGCGGCGACATATATCACAGTCAAATTCATATAACATCTTCATTATTAAAATTAGTGTTGCAACAACATCACCAACCAAAAATTCATATAACAATTTACTTTTTCAGGTATTCATATTTTTTTAATCTATTATTATAGGTAATAATATCATTATTTTATTCATATCAATATAATACTGCATCTTCATCATTCATACTATAATATTTTCTAACGACATCACCAAGAAGAAAATTATAACCTATACTAATAAATTATATAACATTTAAACATTTTCATACTACATCATCATTATTTTATAACATATTTTTAAATCTTACTGCATCATCATTATACATATATATTTATAATAAATTATAAAACTTTTTCTTATAACATTTTAAATTTATATAAAATCTTAATAACTTTTCTTTATTATTATTTACTTTTTAAAATTATATTTTAATATTAATGTTTTATAACATATTAATTTTTCAAATTTTATAAATCTTATAAATTTATTTTTTAATTTTAATTTGTTTATAATTTTATTTTTTTAATTACTTATTATCTTTTAATTTTTTTACCGGTTCAACTTTGATGTTGTCTATCTGACTCAAATTCAACAATGCGGATTTGATCAAGAACAACACAAATTCCAGGTTTTAATTTTTTTCATACTTCTATAATGTCTTCTAAATTGCCTCCAAAGATTAGAAAATTTGATTCTGGATATGAGAAGCGTAAAAAAAAAGAAGAGACTTGATGAGTTAACTCTATCTCAATCAGGAGCTCTTGATAAATTCATAATAAGAGAATCAAATGCTTCGGTTGAAAATCAGAATGTGGTTAATGTTGATGTAGGCATTATTGAAAATGTGATTACTTCAGAAAATATGGAGAATAATGTTGATCTTAATGATGCTACTGAAAATATGGAGAATAATATTGATGTTAATGCTACTGAAAATGATAATTTAGATGCTGAAAAGGTTAATGTTGATAATGTTAATGACAATGGGAAAGATATATTTGATCCAAGAATTTGGGATTCTCTTGAGTCTAAATTCATTGATTTATTAGCTATGAAAGGTCCTAAAAGAGATTTAACTATTGTGAAGGGTCCTAAAGATAAATCATCTAGACGTTTTACGGCTAATTTGTACACTAGAGTTTTATCAAATGGAGAGAAATGTGATAGAGATTGGCTTGTCTATTCAAAAGAGCTTGATAGAGCATTTTGTTTTTGTTGTAAGGTTTTTAAAAAAGGTATCGGCAAAGGTCAATTAGCAAATGAGGGTTTTGGTGATTGGGCACATGTTGGAGAAAGACTTAGAGAACATGAAATTTGTATGGAACATGTTAAGAATATGACTACTTGGTATGAATTACGTCAAAGGATGCAAAACTCCCAAACTATTGATAAAACATCTCAAAGATTGATTAACAAAGAAAAAGATCATTGGAAAAGTGTTTTAAAAAGAATTATTTCAATAGTGAAATTTCTTGCTAAACATAACTTGGCCTTTCGTGGTTCTAATGAGATATTGTACCAAAATAGCAATGGAATTTTTTTGGGTTTAATTGAAATGTTAGCCGAATTTGACCCAGTAGTTCAAGAACAAGTTAGACGTATTATAAATGATAATGTTCATGTTCACTTTCTTGGACATAACATCCAGAATGAGATAATACTTTTGCTTTCTTCTGCAATTAAAAATGAAATCATTAGAAAAATCAAACAAGCAAAGTATTTCTCAGTGATACTTGATTGTACTCCTGATATTAGTCACCAAGAGCAAATGTCTTTGATAATAAGATATGTGAATGTTACATCAAATTCCGCTAACATTGAGGAATCTTTTTTAGAATTTTTGAATGTTGATGATACAACTGGTCAATGGCTCTTTGATGTGTTACAAAATGAATTGAAAAATCTTAATCTTGACTTATTTGATGTGCGCGGACAAGGATATGATAATGGATCAAATATGAAAGGAAAACATCAAGGTGTGCAAAAGAAATTTTTAGACATAAATCCGAGAGCCTATTATACTCCATGTGGTTGTCATAATCTTAATTTATCTTTGTGTGACATGGCTAACTCATGTATTAAAGCTAAAGACTTTTTTGGCGTCGTTCAACGCATTTATACTATTTTTGCCAATTCCACTAAGAGATGGCAAATTTTGAAAGATAATGTAAAAGGGTTGACTCCAAAATCATTTTCATCTACTCGATGGGAGAGCCATGTAAATAGTATAAAAGCTATAAAATCTCAAATGTCAGATTTTAGAGAAGCATTGCTTCAAGTGACAGAAATGGATCTTGATTCTAAAATAAGAAGTGAAGCTAAATCTTTAGCAACAAATGAGCTTGGTGATTTTGAGTTTTTAATGAGTATAATTATTTGGTTTGAAATATTATATGCAATTAATTCTGTTAGCAAGCTTTTACAGTCAAAGAACATGCTTATTGATGTTGCCATGGAAAAAATAACGGGGTTGATTTCCTTTTTTGAGAGTTATAGAGAAAGTGGTTTTGATAAGGTCTTGGATTATGCTAAGAAAATTTCTATTGAATTGAATATTGATCCAGTATTTCCTCAAAGGCGTTTAATTAGAAGAAAAAGACACTTTGATGAGAATTTGAGTACCCCGTCGGTTGAGTTGTCTAAAGTGGAATCTTTTAGAGTTAATTATTTTCTCTACCTTGTTGATCAAGCCATTGTATCTCTTAAAAAGAGATTTGAACAGTACCAACAATATGAAAGTGTTTTTGGCTTCTTGTTTACTTCTCATAAGTTACAATCATTGGACGATGCAACTTTGGAGTCTCGTGGTAGTCATTTAGAACAGAGATTAAAACATAATAATCAATCTGATATTGATGGAAGAGAACTATGTGTGGAGTTAAAGTTATTAAGAAATTTCTTGTCTGGAGAAATAATAGGACCTATTGATATATTAAATTTTTTTGAAAGGAATGGATTGTTTTCCTAATACAATTATTGCATATCGAATTTTATTGACTATTCCTGTAACAGTTGCTTTTGCCGAAAGAAGTTTTTCAAAATTTAAGTTGTTGAAGTCATATCTGCGGTCTACCATGTTACAAGAAAGACTTAATGGCTTAGCACTAATAGCTATTGAGAATGATATCTTAGAGACAATACAATATGAGGACCTGGTTGATGAATTTGCTTCAAAAAGTGTTCGAAGGATGGCTCTTTTTAAGTAGACATAATGTTAAAGATAATATTTATATTAAATTATATTTTGATATTATTGATTAAAATATAACTTTTTTTAATGTTATGGACATGGATGATTGATTTTGATGTTATTGTTAATATTTATCATTTAATTAGAGAATAGTTTAATTTAAATTTTTCGTATTTTTATTCATGAAGGGTCCATTTTTAATATTAGAACAGAGCCTCTGAAATGTTTGAGACGGCCCTGAATATATACGAAACAATTTATACAAACGTACCAATTTACGCACCAATTTATATATACAAAACTGTTTATACAAATCATTTCATCCAACAAAACATTTTGCTTCAAATTAAATCTACATATTACTTATACTTTGCACATGATATACCCTGGAACAATTTATCTACTACTTTGCACATATAACCTGAAACAACACAAAAAGATTGTAATTTAATTAAAACAAGACATAAACAATATGTCTATAGTTACAAAGTTACACATACTCAAAATTCTCATCAATTAACGTAAGAGTAGAATATACCTTATAAAACTCCGAGCTCCATAATAAATTGACACCAATCCTCTTTAATTTCTTCCAAATGATCTCTTGAATAATATGCACACTTAAATTCATCAAAGCACTACATAATAATATAACATAGTTTGATTTAGTTTCAACTATTTAATTATATGAGAAATATGTGTTAAATATTAAAATAACTCATAAGTTAGAAATACATACATCGGATGGAATCTCTAATCGATCCAAAAAAAGAGTTTCACTCATAAACCTTAACATGAAATATCTGCAATCTATATCATTATGTTGCTAGGACACTACACATGAAAAGAAAATATGGATAAATCCTAAGTTTTATCAAGTATCATCACTAATATAATAAAAAACGTGATAATTAATATACCGCCACTTTTATCCATGTAGTGTTGTTGGCTCTCCTCTTTGATACTTGGATATCTCGTTGGGCTTGAAAAGCTTATATAATGCTAATAAAATATAAATGAATATTTAGAACAATTCACATAAATAAATATTTAGAACAATCTCACTTACGTGTCAATCATATTCTTCATATCTGGGTATGTTGTCCAATCATTTCCTAACGAGTCCAGATAATACACAAACTCTCTAATAGGATTAATTGCGACCAACAACCAATGTCCACTGTAAGATTAAACAAATGTTAGATGAAAACTTTCTACACGACGTCAAAATACAAAAAAATATAATAGATGAATTTAGAATGAAAATCTAACCCAATATTAAACGGTAAAAAGAACAACTTTTATGTATCTTTGTTGGCCATAAAGAGGTTGTGTAAATACACCATGACCTCATTTGGTTTACTTAAGATTAAAGTTAAGTTGACAGACGCGGGGCTTAAGAATGCAAATCTTTGGTTCAATCCACTTGGGAGCATCACTTTGTCATACAAAAACCTTAAATAAAAACATCATTAACATTAGACTATTCATTTGAAACATAAAGTAAATAAGTTATTCAATTAATATAACAAAGTAGATCGGATATACCTCATGTATGTAATGACAACACTGATGCGTAACTCTTCATGACGAAAAACTTGCACAAATTCGTCATTACCAATTGATTGTTCCTGATTTGTTTCACTTATACTTTTAAATTCTGGGGCTTTTCGTTTGGATTTAAACGTGTCCCATTCTTGTTGTGGAATCAAACTTCCATATTTAGATGGAAGCTCTATATCAACAAAATTACCATCTACATCCCTAAGAAACTTGGATGATAAAAATGTTCTAAACCCTGTTAGTAGCTTTTCGACCAATTTGAGACAAAAAGCTCTTTTATCATCTTCGATGTTGAAACACCTCTAAGAAAAACATACACATTGTGCGTTAGTACAAGTAATTTAAAAGACATAATTAGTTCGCATAATTAAAGACATAATTATTGTACCTTTATCTCAATCCAACTTTTTTCTTTGGCTTCTTTCAACTGTTTATTTTTCCAATCATCACAAGTAATTGGAATCTCATTCCTTACAAGTGCACCAATGAAACTAGTCAAGGTATAACCGTTATGTTCAATAAGCTGGCCTTGTAGACTCCAATGCACATATAAAATGATGCCTCAATCTCTAGCACATATCACTTTCTTCATCATTGTTATGCCTCTTTTAATGTCTTCTTCCGTAGATACCTTTTTATTACCTCCTTCATGCATAGAATCATCATCATGTGGGTGATCCTCGTTAGTAGCCATATTTAACCTGTAATAAAGAAACCAAGGATATCAAATATAAATTATAATGAAAGTAATTGTCTAAGCTATAAATTATGATACTAAATAACATTTATTGAAAATGAAAAATAAAGAAACCAAGGATATCAAATATAAATTATGAAAAATAAAGAAAAGCATATAAATTTATTGAAAATGACATAATATATAACATTTTATTATATTACCTCTTTCACTAACATCTCTTTCTTTTCTTGGTTGGAATATGAATTACTTGTTTCTTAGCAATGCAGACGGATGAATTGATTCAAATTCCCTAGTTATGATCATTTCTGATATATGACTCAACTGCTATAAGATCCTCATCTTGATCATTTCTATTCAACTCATTCCGTCTAATGCATGACTCGTTCTCAACATCAATATCACATTGATCTACACTGCTATCATCAACCATTTTCTTAGATATAAGCATTATAGACCATTTCATACTCGTCGGGTCATTGACATAGAACACTTATTTAGCTTGAGATGCTAGAATAAAAGGCTCATATTTGTACCCCACCCTATTAAGATCCACTTTCAAAAATCCAGACTTATCCATTTGTATGCCACTACTATTTACCCACTTGAAACCAAAGATAGGAATATGAAACTTCTCGTAATCAAACACCCAAATATGCTCAATAACTCCAAAATATGACAAATTTGCATATTTGGGGTTTAAGTCCTTCATACTTGATATATGCATTGCTTCAGCTAGCACGGTGACACCACTATTTTGCATAGTACTTCTATCATCTTGTTCTTTGGTATAAAATGTGTATCCATTAATTGCATATGTGTTATGAGAAAACACATGCAAATTTGGACCATATGTCAAACATCTCAACCTTTCTGTTACCGAAGCAGGATCTGAAGAGCGCTTCGAATAAATATGATCCTTTAACCATTGTATAAAACTTAGATTGTGCTCTCGTACTATCCAATTTTCATTTCTGTTCTCATTTAACCTTCAGAGTATATCCTTGTGCATTTCAACATATGGTTCAACCTCATTATCACTGTGCAGAACATACAAATGCACTTGATCCCGTTCATCCCTTGATATTGTCACAATTTTATTTCCAATTAATTTTTTACCTTCCTTTTTTTTCTTCGAAAATATGAGCTTTGGGGAGTCCAATCGATTGAAAGTTGGACAAATATTTAGTACAAAACTCAACCGCTTCTTCAACAATGTATCGTTCAACAATACAACCCTCTGGGCGACTTCGGTTTTTCACGTACCCTTTTAATATTTTCATATACCGTTCAACAAGGTACATCCATCTCATATAAGCTGGTCCACACAATTGTGTCTCTTTCACAAGATGAACAACTAGATGTACCATTATATCAAAAAAGAGGGAGAAAAATACATTTCAAGCTCACACAAGGTAATAACTATCTCTTTTTGTAGTGTTGGTAAGATCTCGGGATCGATCACCTTACTACAAATTGACCTAAAGAAAAAACACAATTTAGTTATGGCGCTTCTTACTTTTTCTGGAAAATAGAACGTATACCTATTGGTAGAAAATGTTCCATTATAACATGGAAATCATGTGACTTTAAACTCTTCAACTTGAGGTCTTTCATAGACACAAGTCTTTTAATATCTGAAGAGTATCCTTCTGGAACTTTAACTTCACTTAGAAACTTACACAATATTTCTTTCTCCTTTCTAGATAGAGTAAAAGCAACAGGTTGTAGATATGTTCGTCTTACTTTCTTCACGGGTGCTAATTCAGTTCTTATTCCCATTTTTAACACTCCTCCCTTGCTTTAAGTCCATCTTTATACTTTCCTTTTATATTGAGTAACGTATCAATAACACTTTCAAATACATTTTTTTCAATATGCATAACATCGAGAAAATGTCTCACGTACAAAGACTTCCAATATGGCAATTCAAAAAATATTGACCTCTTCTTCCACACACCTTTGACAACCTTATGTGCAAAAGGCTTGCCAAACTCAGTACGCACATCTTTCACCTTTCTAAGAACTTGGTCACCTGACAATGCGGGTGGAGATTTACGATGTTTGGTGTCTCCATTGTATGATTTTCTCCATTGTTGGAGTACAATAGAATAAGGGTTTTATTTTCGATCCACAAACATTGTTTTGTGATATTTAAGTCGTTCTAAAGTTGCACTAGTTTAAGACTCAAAGTAACAAATGGGGTTTTGTTTTCGGTAACGAAAAGTTTAATTTTTGCATTCAAATAAAAGCTACAAGTTAAAAGTGTTGTTTGTTGAAAGATTATAAAAAGCACATGCCAAAGTTAGGGTTCGATAGGTCCATTTGCACGTATAGTTTCGATCAAGCGGACAAACTCGTTAAAACGATAAACATAATCACAATATCCTTTCAAAATGTTTATTTCTAACACAAAACGTGAGTTTTACCATTTTGATCCATTGATGATCTCTCACTCAATCTATCAAAATGGTAACAGTAAAGATCAATACAATGTGAACACCAAGTCTCATAACTATCTCTAGCTTATGTTCTTTGGTGGATGAAAAACCTAGGTCAAGTGTTGAACACATTTCTCAATCATGAAGCAACACAAAATATATTTCATAAACATAAAGTTTTCACCATATATTCATCATCTAGAGTTCTTACACAATGATCAAAGCCTATACATACAAAGAAAAGACCTATCTACCTTCTAACCTTGACTATATAAAGGGTTTAGCTATCCATAATCATGGATGCTTCCATTGAAAGAAAGAGATGAAGAAGACAAAGCATCAATGACGATCTCCCGACTATTGATGTGCCGATTCTTCGAAAATAATGAAAAGTCTTCAGTTTTATGTATTTTGGTCTAAGAAAATAAGGTTACATCCATAAAATGACTTGTGAAACCCTTTTAATCAATTCTGAAAAAGGCAGTGCTCGCTAAGCGAGCACGAGCTCGCTGAGTGAGCCTTCATTAAATGCTAAACCACCATAACTCACTAAGCAAGCTGAGACCCTCGCTCAGCGAGAAAATCTCTAACTCTTTCACTTGGAGCTTGCTCAGCGAGCTTGCAGCAAGCTCAAACAATCCAAAATCTTCAAGAATCTTCCAAAGAGAGTCATCATGAATTGCTTTCTTCATTCCAAATATGCAACCTAAAATTCATAAAAAAAAAGTTAAATAATCGATACTATTGCAATAAATAAACTAAAGTATGGAAATTACTTAGAAACAAAGGGAAAACGCATTAGAAGTCCAAATTAACTCTTGAAAAGTGCCAAAAACTATACTACATAATAACACTAATTGGAACTTATCAACTCTCCCCAACTTGTTCTTTGTTTGTCCTCAAACAAAGGTAAATTTAAAGAGAAACAATTACAAAACAAAACAAAGAAAACACACTCAAATTGATGGTTCAAACCGAAAGATTTTTGCTTACAAGTAATGTCCGGCCTTGCAAAGAATCACATCATGCTCATGAACTAACTTCTAAACACAAATGACAAGCAAACGACATAAGCAATAAAATGTTCAAACAAGAATCACCTAATAACTTAATTAAGACAAACTTAATATCTACAAGGGACAAATCACTCTCATGCATAATTGTGCTAGCATCCGGAACAATTCATGCAAGTATCAAACCAGTTCAAAAGGAATAATCAAGGAAACAAAGATCTCAAGAACTTTTTCACTGTTGTAATGGGGCAAGGGTTACCAAGAAAGGGATATATATATATATATATATATATATATATATATATATATATATATATATATATATATATATATATATATATATATATATATATATATATATAAAGGCCAATGATTCAAAATGGTTTTCTAAAGTTTTTGAAAAAAATGAAGAACATGCCAAATTAAAATCAACCAATAAATTTCTCATTTTTTCCTAACTCCTCCTTACCACACTTTTCATCTCTCTTTTTTTTTATGTGTGGTGCCCCTTCTCAAGAATATATATATATATATATATATATATATATGTTTTTTTTCTTCAAATGATCTTTTGATTTTCAAGCAACACTACTAGAGTGCAAAGCTATTACAAATCTCATTTCAGTTTTTCTTTTCTTTTCTTTCCCAAAAGAGGCACTGCCCCTATTCAATCACTGTAGAGCTGAATGGATGGTAGCGGTTGCTTCTAGACGTTTGAGGTATGCAGGGATTGAATACCAGTAACAACCAGAAAATTTGCACTCTGTGGCAGAAGAACAGGGAAATAAACCCAACCGAATGAACTCTGCTTGAATATAATTATGATGGGAAGAATAGTAAACATGGGATGCCTTTTGAATGATGCCAGAAGACTAATGGCTCGCCACGCTGCGGGTGGACTTTGAAATTCTGTCTTTTGAACCACGCTAGACTACTACTATTCTGCCACACTGCGGGTGGACTTCTGATAGGCTGCAATGGCGCAATAATGATGTCTTGTCTTTTGGATAGAGTCGGATGACTAACGACTTGCCACACTGCGGATGGACTTTTACCGGTCTATGGTTGGACTTCAAGAATAATTTTCCACCTTGAGGACGGACTTTTGCCAATCTGCGGTTGGACTTCAGGATACATTTCCACCCTGAGGACGGTCTTCAGATGATTTATCACACTGCGGGTCAACTTTCGATTGCCACACTGCGGGTGGACTTTGGAGATCTTGCCACACTATGGGGGCTACTGCTCACTACGGGATACCTTTGCTCACTATGGGAGACTTTTGCTCGCTACGGGAGACTTCTGGACGCCTGCCACACTACGGGGGATGTTGCTCACTACGGGAGACTTTTGCCCACTGCGGGGGACTTCTGCTCACTACGGGAGACTTTTGCCACACTACGGGGGACCATGGAAATCTTGCCACACTACGGGGGCTGCTGCTCACTACGGGAGACTTTTGCTCACTGCGGGGGACTTTAGAAATTTGCCACCCGAAGATGGACTTTGGTCGGTTTGTGGCTGGACTTTTGCTCAATGCGGGAGACTTTTTCCCACTACAGGGGACTTTAAGAATTTGCCACCCGAAGATGGACTTTGGCCAGTCTACGGCTGGACTTTTGCTCACTACAGGAGACTTTTGAAATTTGCCACCCCAAGATGGACTTTGGCCAGTCTGTGGCTGGACTTTTGCTCACTGCAGGAGACTTGTGCCCACTACGGGGGACTTTAAGAATTTTCCACCTGAAGATGGACTTTGGCCAGTCTGCGGCTGGACTTTTTCTCACTACGGGAGACTTTTGCCCATTACCGGGGACTTTTGACCACTGCGGGGGACTTTAGAAATTTTCCACCCGGAGATGGATTTTGGCCAGTCTGTGGCTTGACTTTTGCTCACTGCGGGAGACTTTTGCCCACTGCGGGGGACTTTAGAAATTTGCCACCCGAAGATGGACTTTGTCCAGTCTGTGGCTGGACTTTTGCTCACTACGGGAGACTTCAAGAATTTGCCACCCGAAGATGGACTTTGGCCAGTCTGTGGCTGGACTTTGCAAGATGTCAAACTTGGATTATGTCGGGTATGCATATGTTGAATTGCATGGCGTGATGTCCCATGACACTGGGGATGCTAGGTTTTGAACATGTCAATGAAATGACGCAAGTGCAAAGGGAGTTCCTGATGCGGAAATAATAAGTCCCTACTGATTTTGCTGAGAATACAATGATCGCGGATTCGATCTCGAGAAGCCCTGCGGAGATAACAACTTTGCTGGAGAAGAGCGTGAATAATTCATATGTCCCGAATTATCACCTTTTCCAAAAATAAATTGGAATTTATATTTGAGGAACCTGCTTAGAGATACCACAACTGCTGGGGATTGAATCTCACCCATAAGACTGCTGGGGGATCGACGACCTTCCGACTTAGCTGGGGAAGGGTTTTGTTAATGTTCTGATGAGGAGAAATCTATGTCTACCTGAATCTTATGAACCTCTATGGGGAAAGGAACCGTTTAGCTGGTTTCCGGAAATACATGAACTCTTGTAAGAAATACTTCACCGTGGGAAGAGAACTCTCTGTTTGGGGATTATCAATCCTTGTTGCTCTGCTGGAGCAAAGAAATCTTCCAAGATCTGTTAGGGAAGAGAAATTTGTCTGAGATCTTCTAGGGAATAAGATCCACCTTAGATCTGCTGCGGAATAGGATCCAGGAAACCTGTTGAAGAGAAAAAGCTTGGCGACTTTACTGGGGATAACTTCCATCCGTCTTCTAGGGATAACGAAATTAAAAAATATCCTGCTGAGGAGGAAGGATTTCAAATCGTCTCGTGTTAGGGATCATTTTCTTTTGTCGGGACTTTACTTTAAGAGGATTTTACAAAAGACTTAGTGTCTTTAAACTCTTAAGTATCGCAATGACTGCCTAAATTGGTGTAATAACCTTGCTGAGGAGGTAACCATTATCAACGCAGATGAGCTTGGAGCTGTAAGAAACGATGAACGAGATAATTGGCTTGACGAGTGACCGCGGTATTCTGAACTCCGGGTAAATGCTTCTGATAGTCTGTCTTCAGGAAAGAATGAATCCTCGCGCTATTGGGGTGGCATGCCCCAGTACGAGTATTTGAATAGTTTTATACCTGACTGACTAATCTTCGCTCTTGGAGAGATTTGAATCTCGAGGTGATTGCCCCAGTTTGGCTGAATTTAGAAGAGATTTCTCGACGTAACTGCCCCGGATTGGCTAGCTTTTGCCATGATTGGTTGGGAAAGTCCTTACTCAATGGAGATTTTGCGGAAAAGTGCACCTCGACGTGACTGTCTTTCAGAAGTTTTAGACTTCTCAACTTGGCAAACTTAAGCTTCTGGACTGAATTTCCGCATGTGAACTTCTTATGATGCTTAACAAATGTATGCAAGCAAAAAATGTTTATCCTTAGAATGAAAATTCTAATGCAACACACATGTTAATCTTGAAGTCTTTATTGAAAAGGTGACGCAAACCTTTGTGAGTGAACCACCGTTAAGATACAACATTAATTTTGAATGAAAGTATGTTCATGCAATACCAACAAGGGTCTTTTAGCACAACTCATAGGAGTCAGGAACGCGGTCTCGTCGTAGTACGATCTCAAATTAACCATGTTTCAGTTAGGACTTTTGAGGGTTGTATCGTGGCCTGGTTCACGGTTATAGAAACAAAGGATATAGGCTTTTAGTTTATTTGTGCCCACCCACTCTTCGTGATGTTCTCCATTCCTATGTTCAGCTAATTTTCACAAGCACTCACCTTTCATAAGGGTTTCGTGTCGATTGAGGAACCATTGTTGCTATCAGTTTAATCACTAATCAGGTTATTGTTGAGAGTCAGTCACCCCTCTATCTTTCGTGTCTGTGCCACACGAATTTTCTCTTGCTTAAAGATCTTTCTTGTGTAATCCTTTTTGCATTTTTTCGCCTTTCATTCTTTTGCTTATCCCTAACTTTTGCATGGACTGATTCTTGTGAATCTTTGATTGTGAAGTCCAGCGGGATGCCCTAACTTTTGCCTAAGTCGTTTGTTTTCAAGTTTTGACTTAGCGGGCTTTTTCATTTTTCATTTTTTTTCTTTTTTGAACAAATCGTGTGACACTGTTTGTCTTGATTGCTTTGTGAGGGTTGTGACTGCCTCATTCTTTGGTTGATGACGGATAAACATTGTGGATTTCAGTCTTTGGACCTCTTGATTTGGATAACCATTGTGATTTTCGGCCTTTGGACCTCTTGATTAGCATAGTGGAATGTAATGGATCCTCAAATGCACTCCTTTATGAAAGTCTGAACGCTTGGTCCAGCTAGCTGACACCTACCCTGCCCCTGGGTTACATGTGAGGGTTTTTTGTGCGAAAAGTAACTCCTACTTCAAGGCTCAAAGGGGTTAGCGAGGGTCTATCTCCCTTATATCTCCAGTGTTTAGGGATTTGAAACAAATCATGTACATCGTTAACAGGGCCTTACTCGAGAGAACACAATTAGATATTCTTGCGTTTTTGTTTCGTCATTATCCTTCATAGAGTTTAAGCACGACAATTGGTATTGTGATGTACACATGAAAAATTATAAGTGAATGCAAATGAATTACTTCAAGAAAAACATGTGAGTTTTATTATTGCTAAAATTCAAAAGCAAACAAATTTCATATATGTAGACAAATGTTTTAGCACATAAAAGAAACTACAAATGGAAATGCAGTAAAGAAACTGAATATTTCCGTAGTTGAGGAGGCTTAACTCCGTCTGAACCTGTCATTCTTGGATAGCTCTTTCACAAACTTTTAATTTTCAAGTTGCAGCCGTATACCCAACCATGGCAATCATACCTCTTCTTCTAGTTATTCTGACTCTGACACGAGACGTCTGAAGGAAAGAGTAAAGCTGGGGAGTAAAGTTGCCCCATAAGGTTGCTCGGAAAGAACTGACGATCTTCTACCTACGTATCTCCATTGACCCATGACCAATGAAGAATCAGAGCGACGTAGTTCCCCTCAATAGGGATGAAAATGAACAATAAATAAAGGAAAACACATAAATGTCATCACTGAGAGTATTTGAATACTGCTGGCTTTATTTACTATGCGGATACCCTTGCGTTCTGGGTGATTAACTCGAAGATTTCAGCTTAACATGGACCATATGGTAGAACTACCGTGACACCATTTCCACCGTGATTAGGCATTGGATTCTGGAGTACATTTGGGTGAGGAGCGAAATTAATCGCCTTGGAGTCAACTAGGTCTTGTACCTTGTTCTGAAAAGTCCAACATTTCTCAATAATGTGCCCCTGAGCACCCGAATGGAATTCGCACCTGGCATTAGCATCAAAATTCAGAGGTAGATTGTCCGGAGGAGGAGGTCTCATGGTACGAAGCTCGACCATGTTCAACTTTCTCTGGAAGCAAAACAACATATGGACATGGGACAGCATCAATCCTACGGTCCCTCGCTCTCGCTCTTTGCTGAAACGGTCTCTGTGCCTGTTGTTGCTGATCATGTGGTCGTTGTTGAACCTGTGGAGTAATAGTTGTCGCTCCCACCAAAATGACACCTTAGGTCAGAAGGGGTACAGACGCGAACGGTCGGCGAAAGGAGAAGAGAACACACAGAAGTGAACTCAGAAAAGACAAGAGTCGCCAGCTAGGCATTTTTATCCCGGGGGAAAGGTAATGCTGCATAAACCTAGAAAAGAAATGGATAAGACGGTTGCGAACCAGAGAGACTGAGAAAGGGGGTTGGTTACAACCTGGGAAGGTATTAGCACCCAGATTGTCCGTCGTACTCGACGGGATCCACGCTTAAAAGATTTGTGTTTCAAAGGGGTAGTGTCAGTGCAATTTGTGTATCAAGGCTGGAAAGAATGCAAGTGTCAGTGCTGGAAGAAAGTGGAGTGAAATATGTGAAGTGTCAGTGTAAGAACAAGAGTGAAATGCTCAAGACTATGAGGCTTAAAGAGTGATGCTGGAAGGAGGGGGAATATACAGAGACTTTTGTTCGATAACTGTTAAGTTATGCCTACGTATCCTCTCGTGCAATGAGGAAGTCAGAACACCGTAGTTCGACCCAAAGAGACTGAAAGATGAAATGACTTGTGAACTACTTGCTTGTCTATGCTCAAGTGTATGAACTGTCTGGCTCAGGTGCTAACTGTCTTGCATTAGACGGAAGAAGCAGGTTCTCGTTTGTGAGTGAATGAGATGAGAAAAGAATCCCGAAGGAGACGATTATTGTTTGTTTTTGTGTTTTCAGTCTTTTATTGCTTTTTGAAGTTTGTCATAAGTTAATGAGCTTAAGACTAAACCAAAGGGGTAGTAAACTCATCACATCTTCCCTCTGATTACGGGTAATGAGAATACCTTAAGTGTGAAGTCAGCATCTCACACTTAATCACCATGGTGTAGGATTAAGATCATTAACCTACTTGCATTTATTTAGATGTTTTTGTTTAGTGTTGAGTAATGAGTTTAAGCCATAATCAGGGATTTAATGGACTCATTACACCATCCTAATAGAAGGATAATAGATGAGAATGTTTAAGCTGAGGAAAGCTCCTCAACTTAATCCATGATTAGGGATTAACCTCATGACAAAACAAAGCCTTTATTAAATGGATTTTAGTTAATGATAAGATGAAGAAGTGAGTTTTATGGTTTGTAAGACAACTTGAGGGGGACTTGTCCATTAACACTGGGGTTAGTCCTTCTTAACCAATTGAGGAAGAATTAGAACCCTAATGCAAGGCCCAAGTTACAAGCTTGATGCCTTAGTGATTATTAAGTGAATTGATTAAAGGATTTAAACACATTAAGGGTTTAACACTTAGGATTAAAGTTATACACTCCATCCTAATAGAAGGATGCAGACATAAGCTTAATCACAAAGCCTTAAAACCTTTAGGGTTTAGTCCTTGATTATGAGATGAGAAGAGAAGACTCAAAGATGACACAAAGGTAAAAGCTAAGTGGGGGACTAATCAAACCCTAATTTTTATCATGCTTGGGTGTTCCTAGGGTTTATAAAGTTTGCAAGAAGATCTTCAAGGAGCCACCAGGGAGCAGTTTAAAGGAGCAAAGAGAAGCAAAACAACTTGCTTCACTTAAGAAGACAAGTTGCTTGAAGGAAGAAAGTAAGATGAAAAAGAATGAGCAAGCTCAAACCCAAACACATACAAAATGCAGCAAGGGATGTATGAAAGAGATGAAAAGAGAACATGAGAAGTGAAGGCAAATTCACTTCTCAAAGTAACTTACCACCTGAAAAGTTAGTGAAAGAAATGAAATGCAATGCAAATGAGATGAAATGGCATGATGCAAGACAAAGTCAGAATCAAACACATGATGTTAATGATGCTAAGAGATGATGCAAACATGAGGCAAGGCATGAGAATGATCATACAAGGATATGGATGCAGATGAAGCATGCTTGAACCATGGAAGTTCATGAAAGTTTATGAAATGTAATGGACACATAACATGGAAAATGAAAGATGCAATGGTCAAACATGATTCTAATATGTCTTAAGATGTGTTATGGATCAAATGAATGCACAAAATGTCATGGCAAGTCATGGTATGCAAGCAAATGGAAGATGGATGCAAAGGAAGGCATGAATTAGGGTTTAATACTTCACACAAAGCAAAAATCCAAAACCAGAAGCAAACAACATGATAAAAATTTGAAAATTCACTCAAAGGAAACCTAGACCTATAAAAACTCACTGCCCAAAGGAGGGGATCCAACTCTTAACCTAGTGAGAGTTATGAATTTCCTAAGATTGTTAGGGTTTTAAGGTACCTTGTCAAGGAAAAATGCCAAACAAATGGAAAATGCAAGATCAATTCAAACCAATTTTATCCTACAAACTACATGTTATGCAAGATGCAATGCAAAAAGAATCATTGCCCAACTCTCAATGGTTAGGCAGAAGTGAATTTTTGAAGTTTGAAGTGAAATATTGCCTAAAAATGAATTTAATTCCATTGAAAATGATCAAAAGGCATCAAGAACAAAAAAGAAATTTGGTTTGAGAGTTAGACAATGTTTCTAAATGTTTTTAAATGTTACATGAATTTTTTTGTGATTTTTAAATACCTAAAAGTATTTTTAATTAATTAATTTTCATTAATTAATTAAAAATAAACTTTTAAATGATTTAAAAATAATTTTTAATGCAAAAAATAAAAATAAAAATATTTTTGTGTTCTGAAAAATAATGAAAACCTTGACAAAAATTTTCATAATTTTTAAACATTTTTTGCTATTTTAATTAATTCGTGCAAAATAAATCAAAACAAATGAAAATAAAATGAATTTTAAATGAAAAAAGGGAAAGTCAACTGATCTGAGGGTCCAGATTCAAAGTCAGGGGGGCGGGAATTGACTTGGCGCGCGAATGGACGGCCAGAATTCAAACTGGCCTAATTATGATTAAGCCCTAATCCAAAACCCTAATTACTTTCAGATGACCGGAACAGTGTTCCGGTCATCTTCTCCGGCAAGGTCATCACTCAATCTCTCTTAATACGCCATGAAACTTCACAAATCTCTCTAGAATTAATCATTAGACCACTCTAAACAAGAATCCAGCAATCAAAATCATTTATTTTCACTCAAACTCAAGAATCAAAACAAAAAGCATTTCACGGGCAAAGTTTCAGAACAAGCATACAACCTCAAAACTCAATCATTTTCAAAAATAAAAGGTTCAGTGAACTCAGGGAAGCATGTAGATCATTTTAGAAACAAGAAATAAGAGTTCTGGAAAAATGAATTTCCATGGCTACCTGAATCGAAGCTTTCAACCCAAGAGCTTTCTGCTTGCCTCTTTGCCTCAAAATGATCCCAATGGTCCTCCTGATGAAGTTATGAAGCTTGGCTGGAGTTTATATTGGTTGGTTTGTGAGTTTGCAGAAGTTCTGTTCAGTGAGGGGTGAGGATCGTGTTTTTGATTGAGGAGGTTTCAGGGATGAATGAGGGCAGGGAAATGATCAGGGGAGTATGCTGAGATGCTTTGTGAAGTTTGTTTTAATGTTTGATGCTTGTATGATGATTTTCGAAAGGTTTTGCATAAGAGGTGAAAAATGAGAATGCTGGCTTATGATCTGTTTCAGCATGAGTTGTGTTGTGTGTTAGGCTGCATTTGGTCCACTTATCACAACTAGAGAGGTCAGAGGAGTTGGTGTGGCACTGTGGGATTGGTATGGGGTTTTTTTCAAAAAGTCAAGTCTAGGTGTACTTGAGGTATGGGCAAGTGTGAGGTTATGATAGGGTCATGGTTGAGTTCAGCAGAGGTCATGGAGTTCATATGGATCAGATTCTATGAGCTGTAACAAGTAGAGGCATGGCTTCATGAGTTTTTGCAAGTTGGTACATGTTTGCCCCCTTTGGAAATTCATGAAGTTCAAGGCACCAAAATGCAATATTCTTGGGCCAATTCTGACTTTTAGAAGTCACATGATCATGTTGTAATGAGTTTGTGCACATTTGAAGCCTTTAGAACACTTGATCATACCATTTTGCAAAATGCCTCTTTGGTGGAAAACTTGAAATTATGTGATTTTCCCAACTTTGACAAGCCATAACTTTTGATTCAAAATGAATTAGAACAAGTTCTTGTACTTTTTGAAAAGGGAATGATCCATTCTACAACTTTCATGACCAAAGTTTTCCCATTTGAAGCATTTTTGAATCAAAAAGCAAGGGTTGAAAAAGTTTCCCAAAATGGCAATTTTCCATTATAAGTCATTTTCCCAAAAAAGTCAACTTTGCAAATGGCTTGAAATTCTTCAAATTTGTGAACTTCTAACATATTATATTATCAAATAAAGATCATACACAATCAAAATGATAAAGAACACCCTTCGGTTGGGTCATTGAGGGCCTCAGATGCCCTGATTTTGCACTGACTTGCTCAAAAAGTCAACTCTTGATCAGATGCCTTCCCCACTGAATTTCTTCATGAAAATTGATATGCATGATCCTTGTACCATATAGAGACCAATAGAAACAAGAATGACCAAAAAAATTGGAGTTATGGCCCTTGAAACCAAAACCCTAATTCTAGGTCAACTGTGCAGTTAAACCTGGCCCTGCTTCCATGCCTTTCTCAGTTCTTGTGATTTTTTGACATTCTTGACTTTGAAAGGATAGAATATGATGTTTGAACATACATGGACCCTTTTGAAGTGATTGATGACCTTTGGAGTGGCTCAAGAAGCCCTTGGATAGCTCAGATCACAAACCCTAGGTGCAGATGACTTAGAATCAGTGCAGTGAATCAAAAATGTAATATGAGATGCTATGATTGAACTTATGCATATGAAAAGATCACAAGCCATGGTGTGAATGAGTGAGGGCAAATTTGGGGTGTTTACAATAGTCACTGCAGCTGCTTAGTAGTAACCTTGAGAATGACCTCTGTCTCGGCCTCTATACACAGCATGTGTCTCGCCTTCTCTTCTTCTTTGGCCATTGCCAAAAGGATTTTTCATACCAGAAGAACTAGCACTGCTTGCATCCTGAATCTTTCCCAATTTCAGAAAGTTTTCTATCCTTTCTCCAGCGATGACAATATCAGAAAAACCAATGGACGGGCAGGCGGCCAGACGATCCAAGTAAACACCTTTCAAGGCTCCCATAAACATGTCGGCCATTTCCCGATCAAGCAATGGAGGTTGAACCTATGCGGCCAGCTCACGCCACCTCTGGGCATACTGCTTAAAACTTTCCTTAGGTCCTTGAGAAAAGTTCTGCAACTGAGTGCGGTTCGGAGCCATATCAATATTATATTGATACTGGTTGAGAAAAGCTTCAGCTAAATCTTTCTAGCTTCGAATAGAGACCCTGCTTAGCTTCATGTACCCGCTCAACGAAGCTCCAGATAAACTATCTTGGAAGAAATGCATCCAAAGTTTCTCGTCATCAGTGTGAGCCGAGATTCTTCCAAAATATGCATGAATGTGAGTTCTAGGGCATGTGCTGCCGTTGTACTTGTCAAATGATGGAGCTTTGAACTTATGAGGGATTTTGACTCCTGGCACTAACCCAAGACTGGTTACATCGATGTCCAGGGAATTCTGACATTCCATGGTCTTGATCTTCTCTGCCAGCTCTTCATACCTGCGGTCATTGATCTCATTCATATTACCCATATCAGCATCCAGTAGAGTGAACTGGTCCTCCTATGTGTCTTCTAAACCTACATTACGTGTTGCAGTCCTATTTGGATTAGGCTCTCCGTTACGGGCAGCGTTAGGATCCACATTCTCAATCGGTGTTCCAGTATTAGCATTCCCATGGGGTTGCTCAACCATCAGCCTGAGACGCTCCTGGTTCTGGGCCATGCCAGTCATCATTTCCATGAACTGATCCATCCTCTGTTGAAGCTCATTGAGATCAGTCTGCATTCGTTCAGCCATCCTTACTCGGTTTCTTTTAGTCCGATATCGGTGAACGTGTTGACCAGCTATATTGCCTGCAATTGAATAAGTTAGAAACTCTGGATAATCTGCGAAAACATAAGAATATGATATGCAATAAATGAATGCCTATGGTATGTCTATTCATTCTTAGGGCATTCCACCCCCTGATTCCAGTTTTGTGGGTTTGATGAAGACAGAAGCTCCTTTTGCTGCAAATAACAAACAATGTTGATAATACAAGATGTGTGTGTGTAGCAGACGTGCAAAACAATTCCAAGAATATGAAGACCAAGGTGTTTTGCAAACATGCCAGATGTGTCGGTGATCACAAAGCGAGAGCACACGGAATGATAGTAAAGAGATCTTTTAATGATAAGCACTTGTTGATATAGTCAAAACACACAAAACATGGACCTTAAACAGAAGTGCAATGATAAAGAGATTCCATCAACAGTCCTGATGGTAATCCCACAACATACAAGCAAATAGAAAGTTGTCTTTGTCAATGCGATCCTCTATCTAAGTCTAAGTCAATGATCGGTCCTGCCTTTGGAACTTCTACCAATTCCTTCGTCTGCATATGGATGTCCTCAACCCTCTTCAGCTTCTTCTGATAGTAGATCATCATCCGCTTGTAATAAGCAGCTTCCTCTCGGTCCCTAGCAAGTTCTTCATCCTTTTCTCTCAACTTACCGGCCATCTCTTCATCTTTCTCCTTTAGCTTACTCATGATCTCTTCAGCTTGAATTTTATCTTGTTCCTCTCTTTTGATCCTGTAAGCAGCATGCCTCTTTTTCATGTTCTCAAACATCAAGGTCTTTTGATCCAGTTGCCTTCTAGTGTCAATATGTTCCTTGGAAGAACTCCTAGTAGCAAACTCGAACCTCGCATACCGAGCTAACTCAACTTCACATTGTTTCCTTGTAATAGCATGCTTCTCAGCATCTTCTTGAGCTTTCCACTCAATCTCAAGTCTGGCATGATTAGCCTTAGCAAGCTCTTGACTCAACTGTGCATTCTCCTTTAACAACTTGTCTCTTTCCGTCTTCACCTTGTTGAACTCTTCAATGCTAATTGTGGTAGGCTGTTCAATGACCATGGGATATAGAAAAGTCGCAGGCCCAAATGGTAATAGTAACACTTCAACCCGTTCTCTTAGCCATTCTGCAAACGGTGGATACATTCGACAATCCCCTACTCCCAAAGTCTTCTTCCCTCTTGTATTTCGACTATGCCAAGCATTAAAAGCTTTCTGAGTAATCTCGAATCCGTATGTTGATTGGAAGTATAAGGACTTTGTGATGTCCACACGGCTGGTGGTTCCTTTAAGGCGTACCCGGACTGTCTAACCGTGAGGTAAGGGTTATAATTAATTCCCCATTTCCTCCCGATCAATGGAACATTAAGGAATCCTCCGCAACTATGAAGATTGTCAATACACTGCAATCCCTGATTAACCCAGACAATGTCCTTTGCTTGCAAGCCCATCAGTCTTTCCGACCATTCAAGTGAGTTCTTCATCCTCTCAAAAGCCCCTGATTGTGGAAGAAAGCGTGTGAACCACTTATGGAATACAATAGCGCAACAATTCAACATTCCACCCCTTTGCTTCTCATTCTTATAATGCACGGAGTTGTAGAGATCACCTAAGAGAGTAGGAATAAGATTATTTGCTATGAAAATGCGAATAGCATCGACATCCATGAAGTTCGACATGTTCGGGAACAAAGTGATTCCATAGATACACAAAGCTAGGATTGCATTGAAGGTACTCCAACTTTTTGCTTCAGCTGCTTTAGTAGCCTCATATAACAAGAAACTCAAATGATATCCTCGGAAGCCTCCTTTTCTATCAATCCGGTTTTCCAATAATGACTTTCTCAAATAAAGAGCAGTTGCTACATCTTTGAAGTCGGGGTCAATCTTGGACCCAAAGAATGGTGCACAGTCTTTCACGGAAACTTTCAGGATGCTCGAGTACTCCTCCAATGTAGGTGCCAATACGAAGTCAGAAAGTACGAAACATCTAAGTTGTGGATCAAAAAATTGTAGCAAGGTGTGCATCCCTCTGAAAGCGTAGTCACTGATGGGCTCTATGAAATACAAAATCCACCCGTAATCCTGCTTGAAGACATTGAGAACTTCTGGAGGAGCTAAGGCTTTCACTTTGAGGATTTCCTTCACAACATGCTGATGAACCTTGTAGGAAATAATACACTTGGTCTTTTTCTTGGACTCCATGCTCATAGAACAATACCCACAACTGGAATCAAGGATGTGATATGCAACCCTTTAAATGAATAAACATGCGTTAGGAATGCAAGTATGCGGATAATATGATGCAATGCAATGGCATGTGATCACTGTTGCATATACTGAGCAATTGTTGTACTGCCTTATGATTTGCCCGAATACCGACTGTCAAGAATACCAGATCACAAGTATGTGTCAAAAGAAAACCCAAGTATCATGAACAAGGTAGGTTGAAGGTTAATTGTCCTGCAAACCTGTAAACCCCTCCCAATCTCACGGGTGTGCTACTATGGGTCAACATCATGGACTCTCAAAGCCGAGTAGCAATAATACGTTCACCATTTCCGAGAAATGGCTCATGACCAAATCAGGGAATCGGTTTAGCATTATGTACTACTCAGGGAGGTCTCAGTTGAGTCCTGAAAACAAGCATCCCTCATAAGTTCACGGATTCAAGCACTGAAGTCGAGAAACAATAGTTCATTCATCCCGAAGGGTACAATACTACCGTCATATGACCAGTTGCTTTAACTGGGTTCCTATGAGAGAACAAGGTCATCCTATGCGATTTCCTAGTGGGCCCTCGGGTGCGAATGGGTTTTCCATAAAATGTAGTCTGCCACTGTCACCACTAGAGAGGGTTTTTTCCACTAAGGTCCTCGATGATCGGTTCCCAGTGTTAGTAGCTCAGGTGGGAACATTCGATGGTCTGCCTAGGCAGTATAGAACATATCCCAAGAAAGCCTAATCTGGGTGTGGGACTCATGAAAACTACACATGCTCAAGACCACGCAAGCCACACGACTGCCCACTTTAAATCCTATGTGTATACTCAAGTCGGGTATCTGGCTTATCTCACAATAATCCCATCCCGCCAAGGAAAACCAGAACAGCCAATACAATGTATGCCAGTATATGCAACAGTAAAGTAAAGTGCAAAAAGCTGTAAATAAAGCTGTAAAGTAAAGCGATGAACTGTAAATAAAATAGTACGGCTAAACTAAAGCACAACAACAAATGAATAAACACCCAACGAAAACAGAAACAGACAAGCGCTAAGATTGACTCTCAAAGGGGAAACTAGAGATTCTGGGTTCGATCCCCAGATGAGTCGCCAGCTGTCGCTCTCGGGATTTTCATCCTAGTACAAACGCGAAAGTGGCGCGGAAAAGGTAGAGTCGTCAGCCAGACATTTTTATCCTGAATGAATGGGAAAGGTAATGTTGCAAAAACCTAAGGAAGAAGGAAAGGACTAGGCCTTGCGAACCAAAGATCTGGTCTGGAAGTCGGTTACGAATTGGGAAGGTATTATCACCCCAATCTGTCCGCCGTACCCGACGGGATCCCCGCTTGTTAGTCTGTAGTCAAAGGGTGAGAAATAATATGCTGCTTGAATGAAAGAATGGCTATCTGGAATGGAAGTGAAATGAGAAAAGGATCTGGAAAGGAAAATGGGAAGAAAGAGGGAAATGTAGGGAAAATAAAGAATGTGCTCGGATGGACCTACCCCACTGCCTACGTACCTCATCGGGAAAATGAGGATCAGAGTCGCCGTAGTTCGTCTAAATAAGGTGGGATCTTGCTTATGTTTTTTAGGATGACGTTGCCATAGCTCTAGCTCAGGTGTTATCGGCTCTGACTCGAGGGTGTTTAACATATCGTTGTTTGAACTGTCGAGAAAAGCCACATTCGTCCGCAAAGAGTATGAGATGAGAAGAGAAGACGTAGTGTCTTTGTTTATTGTCTTTTAAAGAAGTGTTTTGAATTTTTTGTTTATCGTATGTACAACACTAAAGACTATGATACATGAGCGAATACTTTCCAAGATCGCCCCCAATGGAACGTTTGTAAAGTACCCTAGAAGAGTGGAGGAGACCTCCACTAATCATTTCCCATATAGCTTAAGGCTCGTGGCGTATTGTACCTACTTTCCTTTTTAAATGTTTTTTATTTTTCTTTAAAGGTGAGAAGTGAGACTCAACATGTGAAAGGAAAAACTTCTAAGGGAAACTAGACTTTACCCTAAGTTAATTAAGTTTAATGGTGACCTATGGTTAGTGAGGCTTGAAAGATTAAATCTACCTAAGCGGATATTAGACTAGAAATGCGAGTACAAAAAGTAATAGTGAATAATATGGCCCTCCTACATCATGGTGGGTGAAAACGTGTATGAATCGTAAATGACATGAAACGATGGATCGGGTGGGTCAGTTGCGTGGTGCTGAGACGCACGACTTATGGTGTGCAACATACAAGGCTTGCTTTTGGGTGTATTGGAGTGGAACGATGGTAATCGAGAGAGACCTAAAATCACATGAGATTTATTTAACATTTTTTTCCAAAATTTACTCAACGTTGGATCGAGTATTTCTTTATTTTATTTTTGAGATTTGGTTTTCTAGCGATTCGTTTTATCTTTTCTAGCCTAATTATGAGAACTATACAAGCATAAAATTTTTAAGCTATTACATCACAAAGTACAAACCACAAAAATATAATCGAGGCATAATAACAATAATCCAAGTCCATAAGCGAATCCTCAAAACATACCTTGTACAAAAAGAAGATGTTAGTAAATGAAATGAAGATACAGATGCAACAATACGACAAAAATGAATTAAGGTAAAAAAGTCGCAAGAATTTCTAAAGCATATAAGGCATAAAACCGAAATGAAGGTTAATAGCTTTATGGAAACACATTTTAACGGTTTCTAAGCCTAAGTCCTAAAACTAAAGGATCTTGCATGACATCAACATTATAAAATCAGTAGCTAACCCACACTAAGGCCTTCTAATATTATAAGATCAAGCCTAATTAATCTATGTCCTAATGCACCATAAAATCCTAAGCTAACTTAGATGGATTTACAATGAAAAAAGTTGACTAAAATCAATACACTAAAAAAATAGTAAAAAGTCCTGAAAAAATATGAAATTAATTCCCTAGGGTCTCTAACCTGAATCTAATATTGTGTTAAAAAAATATCCTAAAAATTCATAACCTAACTATGTCAAATGGTCACTTAAATCTACCTAAGATTCAATCACAAATTTCCACAAACAACACTATCAAAACAGTGGATAAAATGGCCTAAAAATATACCAAAAGTTATTCCAGATTATATTATAAGTCCTATGATCATAGCAAAAAGAATGGGACAAAAATCTTACATGAAGTGGGAGAAATAAAATGTACAAAATAAAGTGTTCATGAAAGAATTCAATAGAAAAGCAATTAAATGGAAAATCGAAATAAAATCGAAAAATGACTAAAATCAGAAAGTAAAAACACAACAAATTTCTAAAATGAGTTATAAACCTCCTATAATATTTGTAGAGTTTTATTATATGTTTTAGTATTTTTTTTATGGATTTAAATGAAAACTACACAAAATAGAAAATCTAAAGAAAAACAAAGAAATAGAGAAAATAGCAGAGGGGGTGCACGTGAAGAAATTTACTTGAGAAAAGATGTTGGGCTTGGTTTTAGGGGTGCAAACAGCAGAAACCTTAGGCCCATACGCAGGCAAGCCTGAGGGTGTATGGTGCGCCCTCAGTCAATTATGTTGACTAAGTTTTGGGTCGTCCGATCTCGCTAGTGATATTGAAGATGAAATGAAAAGTCATGATACGAGGATACACCCTTACTATGGTGGGGGGGAGTGCGCACAATTTCCATATGATGGTCCAACCGGACGGTGACACGTGTCACCGCCGGAGAGGACAAACCAAGCAAGATCTTATCTCCACATGTTTTGGGCGGTGAGAAATAAAAAAGGATTAAAGCATTCTAACGTTTTTTCCAGATTTTGTGGTGCCATTAATCAATTTTTTATGAGTGTTTATGAGTTATTATTTCTTTTTAATCCCTAATTAAGATTATATTATAAATAAATTAACTTAAAACAAAACAAATAAAACCAAGTTATTCAAACCCCTCTCTCTCACGAACTTCTTCTTCACCTAACAAACCCTAGCCTCTCTCTATCCCTCCGAACGGCGCATACTCCATCTTCTCCTATTTCTTCCACCACCGTCCCCTCACTGGAAACCCTAAGCTACCGTCGGAGGTACGCCACGTTACCACGACCACACCTCCCCAAATCTCCCTATTTTCCCCTTTTCATCTCAAATCCCTAACAGCTTAACCTAGGTCCTTTCTGAATCTTCGAATCAAGACACTTCTGAAGTAAAGAAAAGAGGCGAATCAAACACAGATTGAGTTTATCGTACCTTCAATCGAGATGGTGGAGATTGACGTTCGAATATCTGAATCGCTTGCGTGATCCATGTGGATTATTGAAGGTTATGCGGTGACGATGCTGATGACGAAGCCCTACGCATTTCGCGATGAAGCCACAGGATGAAGATGAATCTTCGATGAAGATCGGCGTTGATGTGCATTTGATGAAGCGCATACCATGAAGATGAAGAGTTCCGTTCAAGTATACGTTTCGTTTGTTACCTTAGCTCACTTTTGTCTTTGCTTCTTCTGATGTTGTACTGATCGAGTTGTTGTCATTGTTGATTTGTTTCTCATGTTGCGTGATTTTGGATTGTTGATACTTGTTCTTGATGCAGGAAGGGAAGGACTTGTAGATTGATTCTTGGTTGGAGATCGGTAAACTGATGATTCTTGGTGGCTAATGAAGGTAACGTATGAAGCCGCGATTTCGGAATCGAGTCGTTGATGGAGCGATGTCATTGTGATGTCAAATGTGCAGGTTGCGAAAGTGATTCGAAGATGATGAAATGGTGGTATTCTAAATTTATTGTTGATTGCTCTTCATTTTTGTGATTGATTATGATGTGTTCTTGTGGTTGATTTGTTGCTTATTGAAGGTTCTTAATGAAGGTGATGAAGATGTTGATTAAATGGTGAAGGTTGATGAAGAGTTTGAAGGGAGAGTGAAGGTTGATAAAGAAGAAATTTCAGACTGGAACTTTGAAGGAGGAAGAAGATGGAGTGAATCAGAGAAGTGAAGATGGAGGAAAAATGGTGAAGGTAGAAGATTGAAGAGGTTTGGGATGAGTGTGGAATGCAGGAAAAAGAAACCGAGACTCATGATGGAAGTTGAATTCAGCTTTATAGAAGGAGGATGGAAGGACCAAAATAGGAATTTCCAGGTAGAGTTTAGTTATAAGTCTAACTGATTCTGTTAGATAGATATGAGTATGTAACTGATTGTTTAGTTTTGATTTTGTTGGATCGTATTCATATGATGCAGGTTATGTGTTTAAAGTTGAATTGATGATTTTTACGCCTATAGAATTCTTTCCTTCTGCAGAACATTTGGCGATGATATGAAGAGGCTCGGGGTGACACCTAGAAAATCGAAGAAAATAAAGAGGTTCAGAGAGTTCAATGGAGAGAGTTTGGTATAAGTCATCTCTCCAGTCCAGAACCTGCAGAATTTTGTTACAGTCAGTTGAGCTTCTGAATTTTCTATTGTCAAATTGCTACCAATATAAATTGAGATCCATTTTCTATCCTCCGTTTTTTCTGTTAGAAGCTCCCTTTATTTGATGCTTTTCGGTTCTTTTGTGTTATGTATATTATTTTTTCAGAGTCTTTGCTGATATCAATTTCTGCTTGAGTTTTTTTGCTATTACAATATGAAATGCAAGTCTAGTTTTCTCTAAACTGAATTTCGTTTTTTTTTCTCGTGATGTTGACCGCAGGCTGAATCATTATTGATATCGTGAGGCCTTTGCTCCGATGAATGAACACAGGACGGTGGTTTGGTTGATGCTACCCTAAATATCTTGTCATGATTGTGAATCTGAGCATTTCGATTTTATGCAACCCTTTTGCTGAAGTTTTTGTTGGAAAATTAGAAGAGGCATAAATAGTTTTCTTTGTATTTTGTTTTTTCGGACGGAATATATATATATATATATATATATATATATATATATATATATATATATATATTTTTTTTTTTTTTGTATTTGAACTTATAAATCAAGACACCTTTTCTCTTTGTGACTAATTCATTTATATCAATGGAAGAGAATTTCCATTATTTATAGTTTGCAATCAATATTTTGGCTTTGATATTTTCCTTGCATTCTTTTGTGACATCGCTACTAATATCTTTCTCCAATTGGAGAATTATATCCATAATTTTCCAAGAAGTTTGGCAATGTCAATCTTGAAACCTTCCAGACAATTGATCAAGGATATCGAAGCAGTCAAGTATAGGATCATCGCATGCTTCTTTTACTTTCTTCCTAGCTTCCTTAGACTTTTGTAGAAAGGCATAATACCACTTCCTATCCAAATTTGACCATCTTTGTCTTCACCCAAATGTACTTCACTCACAGCTCTAACAACTTCCACTTTGGAATTGAATTAATTGCTAGAGAAATGATAAAAAAAAACGTGGTTTGGGCTTAAAATGGACATGGATTAGTTTGATGGTTTGACATTGTGTCATGAAATAGGTATGGACGTTAGGCTTGTAACTTGGTCCTAAAAGTATTATTTGTGAAACTTGAAACCCTTAATTAACATGAACCCACACCATGCTCGCTCACTCATATGATTTCACAAACGGGTGGAAATAAAACCTAGGCCACTTGAGCTTGATTTTAAAAAAATAATTAATCCTGAATTAATCGTGAATTACTCCTGAACTGAATCTACAAATCACATGGAAGCCAAATGCCAACAAATATGAATTGGGAACCATGATCCCGATGTGCTATTGAATAGTCTTTGCGAGTGAAATCCTCAAAAATCACATAAATAGCGAAGTAAACCCTAGTTGGGAAGCAGGAACACAAGCAGATGCTATTAGCCATAACCAAAACCCAGAGTTCATCTTATGACTGCAGATAGGGTATGAAGCCCTAATTGAGAAGGCATTGATCCCATATTTGAAATGTGTGGTTGTGAATGCTAATGACCTAGATCTAGTTCCTGAAACACAATCTATGACCTGATGAAAGATACTGAGGAATAGGAGGCGTAACGCCGATTAGATGGTTATAAATAAGAGGGAAAATTTTGGTGTGTTACAGGCACCAATTCCAACAATTCTTTTTCACACAAACAACTCTCCCCAACTTTTACATCAAACCACAATACATGACCATGTTCTTCCAAAGGTATGTTCAAATGAAAGGGCAAAGTGTATACAAATAAATCAAACTAGAATGAATCATAATGTGTCTTTCTTTTCATTTTCACAACAAGGATTACCAAAGGATGGTAACACGGTAATCTTACTGGCTCTTGCTTATGATTCATTCTAATTGTGTGAAGGCTCTAAGTCAGCTAGCAAATTCTCACACTTCTCACCGGGTGACTAAAGCCTAAAGAAATGGGTGGTTTTTCTCAAATATCAAATAATGCCTAGATCATTTCCAAGTTTCCAAAATTGATCAAAGAATACAAGGTACAAGCATGAATCGCACGAGTTCACAACAATTACATAAACATTATTATTTGTGAACAATGGAAGTTACTCACTTTGTGGTTTGTCCTAAATGATTCTCATATGAACACTTATGCAAAATTAATAAAGCTTGAAATTTGCAGAAAGTAAATAGTTCATGTACATGTTATTTTCTATAAAGCACGAACAAAGTACCTTTTTCGCGTAAACTTAATGAATTATATCATCACACCAAAGAGAGGTGAAGCCCAAAATGCTTTGATCAACAAAATAGCACTTGCTTCCACCACAAAACCACCTTAAAATCAAGAACAGACACAAAAATTTGTACCACAAAATAATAGAAACAAAAGCATCCGCCCGGATGTTAACTAAACATAAATATACCAAAATCATCCAAATGTTAATAACACACCATCCGCCCGGATTGGAACAAAATACAAATCCAAAATATAAAAACACATACGCCCGGATGGTAAAATCAAAATATCACCCCACATCCGCCCGGATGGTAAAAATCCTAAAACTACTATATCACAATCCTAGAAATATTCTAAAAACATAAAAACAAAAGATGGACAATCAAACAGTCCAGAAGTCACTCAGAAGAACTAGAACTAGCATCATCATCAGCACCCTCAGCACCATCATCAGCACCCTTAGCACCTGCACCCCCTGAAGATGATGGCATGTCCCCAGGCCAACCATAATGGGCCCTAAAAGCATCTATGGATCTCAAATAGTGGCCCGCATGAGGCTCTCGAATCATAACCTACAGCTGAAACACAAACTCATAAATAAAATCAAGAGAACGGTGATGAGATGCATGCATCACCCAGTTTGTGGATGCATCATCATTCATACCACTCCCTCTGCCAAAAGGAAGACCTCCAGTAGGAGGAGCAGAAGAAACTGGTGTAGTCAAAATGGGAGGCTCACAAAATGTCCTATAATACTCATAATCAATCTTCCTCAGCTTCACATTCCCATGAGATGGAAGAACAACACCAACATTCTTACAAAGAGCCATAATCAACCCAAGGTGTGTGAGTGCACAATCTGCCGTGGAACCATGCATAGTACCACTCGTGGAAATCCTACGAAGCTCAGAAGAGATAATCCATGCAAGATCTATCATCTTGTCTTCAATGATACAGTGAATAAGGGCAGCCACTTCAATTGTGATATCTAAAACATGGCTTCTTGGTATCAAGTTGTGCAGAACAATCGTCATAATCACCTGAGCATGGCTATACAAAGCTCCTCTCTTGAAACGCAATGGTACTCCCATAGCGCTCACTTCGTAAGAATGGTTCTGATCGAAGATACTCTCCGTAATGGGCTGAATATCCCAAGTTCTCCTAGCTTTCATCCTACCAAAATCACACAAACCATCCTCAGATAACTGTACATTACCCCCAGGTAAGTACTTATGTTGTCCTTCGAGAAGTTAATCACTATGCCTCTCACACAGGTGGTGTAGGAAAACGCTTCAGCTTCAGAACTTGTCGGAAGGGCATTCTCAAAGAACTCCCTAACGATTTCCAGATGATACTTAGGGTGAGGCTCACAGAGGAGCGCATAGTCACCCTCCTCCATTGTCTGCTAAACAAATTTGTACGGCCCTTCCAGATTCAACCTAACAAGCCTATAAGCCCACACACTCCTTTTCTCGAGAAGCAAATAACGCTCGTGGTGGGCAGGAGTCAAAAATCATGCTCTGTCAACAGTAGGTGTTGCAGAATGCCTAGAAGCAGATGTTCCTGCACGACCTCTCTTTGAACGATTGGACATCTGAAAAAGAACAAAATAAACAAAATTGAAACGCAAGCAAATTGATTAAATTAGTCATTAAAAACAAAAATGAAAATTATCAAAATTGCTAATTAATCAACAGAAACTTCCCCATAAGCTCTTAAAACAGTTCTGGAAAAATGGGTATTTTTCTGCATTTCCCAGGTCTCGCTCAGCGAGCTCTGCGTTTTGCAGAATAACTCCCCAACTTCTTCAGGGGCAATTTCCCAAAACAGAAACACTCTACTAACACACAACTTACAAACAGAAGTTCACCACACGAATTAAATCCTAACTAAATAATAGACTTCAAAACATTTTTCAAAAACTTGCCCTAAATCTACAATCCTCAACTATAAAAAACAGCAAATACTTGCAAAATTGGGGTGCCTCCCAATGAGCGCTTGTTTAACGTCAAATAAGCTCGACGGTCCACGATGATCAACGATCATCGAGGACAACTGATTGATTTTCCCGATTGAAGCTACCTCCTAGGTAGATTTTGAGACGTTTCGCGTTAACCGACCAACTGTCTTTCTTCTCTAAGTCTTCAATCACAACAGCTCCATATTCTTTCACTTTTTTTACCTGGAAAGGTTCGGACCATTTGCTTTTCAACTTCCCCGAAAAAAGTTTCAATCGGGAGTTGAAAAGTAAAACAAGTTGTCCGACCTTGAACTCTTTAAGCTTGATTTTCTTGTCATGGTACTTTTTTACTTTTTCTTTGTACAGCCAGCTCGAATGATATGTCGCGTTTCTCATTTCCTCTAACTCGCTCAACTGTACCTTTCTCTTCGTCCCGACCAAGGTTGGATCAAAATTTAAAAACTTTAAAGCCCATAGAGCCTTGTGATCCATTTCAACCGGTAAATGGCATGTTTTGCCATAAACCAATTGGAAATGAGTTAAGCCTATCAGAGCTTTGTAAGTGGTGCGGTAAGCCCACAAAGCTTCCTCTAGCTGTTGAGACCAATCCTTCCTAGATGCCGAAACAGTTTTTTCCAAAATCTTTTTCACCTCCCTATTTGACACCTCGACTTTCCCATTTGATTGGGGATGATAGGGGGTCTCAACCTTATGTGACACTCTGTAATGCTTCAAAACGCTTTCAAGCGGGGCATTACAAAAGTGCGACCCACCATCACTAATCAACACACGAGGGGTTCCAAAACGGGCAAAAATGTTTTTCTTGAGAAATTTAATCACCATTTTGCCATCCTTCCTCGGTGAAGCAATAACTTCCACACATTTACAAACATAGTCTACCGCAACCAATATGTACTCATTTGTGAAAGATGATGGAAATGGGCCAACGAAATCAATGCCCCAGCAATCAAAGATTTCAACCTCTTGAATATTCTGGAGGGGCATTTCATCCCGCTTGCTTATTCCACCTGATATTTGGCAAATGTCATAACTCCTCGCATGGAGGTTGGCATCTTTGAAAATAGTAGGCCAATAAAATCCCGATTGAAGGATTTTTGTGGCCGTCCTAGATTCGTTAAAATGGCCTCCATACGGAGAGTTATGACAATGCCAAAGGATATTATTCTATTTGTCACTTGTAACACACCTTCTTAGCAAATTATCCCCATAAATATTGAAAAGATATGGTTCATCCCAAACATAGTATCGAGCATCCGCCAAGAACTTTTGTTTTTGGTTTCAAGTTAGGTCCTCGGTGTTGCACCCCAAAATTTGCCCTCACCTAGACAAGACAATGTGTCCCAAGGATCCTCTCAAGGTTCACAAGGTTCACAAGATTCACAATTAGTCAAGAAGTTTGACAATTCCCTCAGACAATGCATCCTCCTAAGCAATGCATCCTAAAATAGGGTTTTGAATTTCATCAGGCTAAATGAACTTTCAAGGCCTCAAGTGAGCTTCATAACATCCTACATATCTTCAAGAATCCCTATGTCAATTTTCAAGGCTTTCCCAAAAAGTTTGCTCAGTCAGATGATCAGATATGCAAAAATCAGTCAAAGTAGTTAAAAAGTCAAACTGAGGTCAACTGTGGTCAAACCAAAGTCAAACTTCATTATTTTTTGCCAACATCAAGTATATGAATTAAAATTCATCATTTGATCAAGGGTTGATCATGATTCATCAAGGAGATTTCAGATCATCAAGAATCAGGAGTTTCTAAATTAGGGTTTTCATAGGAAAAGTCAACTGAACTTTGACCAGCCATAACTTTCACATGCTTCATCAAAAAATTTCCATCCAAAGCTCATTTTGAAGGAAATTTAATTCTCTACAACTTTGTGTCTCACAAGCCAATCCCAAAAATGCTTCATTTGGAAGGTATGAGCTAAGACATTATAGGTCATTTTAAAAGTCAACAAAAAGTCAACATCTTCCAAAGAGCATAACTTGAGAATGGTAAAAGATATAGACATGAGACCAAAGAGGTTGGTTATAGGACTTTCTAAGCTTTCTAAAATGTCCAAGAACACCTTCATAGCATTAAAATTGTGGGATTTGTGCCTTTGCAAAGTTGGGAAATTTTTCAGAGGTTTATGAAGCAAATGGGACTTTAGAACCAAATTTCTCCAAATGGGCTTGCATTTTTATGACTCAAACACTACCATGACATCATGCACGAATTAAAAATTATTTATTCAAATTTTTATTCATTTTATTTTATTTATTATGATTTTTTACATTAAAAATCATTTTAAATCAAAATAAAATATAAAAGTTTCAATATTTAAAAAGATTTTGGTTCTAGAAAGTCTTAAAGGCCATTTAGAGATGATTGAAATCACATGAAATCAGATCAATAAAAAATAGCAAGGATATATCAAATTTTTTCATATTTTGAAGGCATATCTTTTTCAATCTCAATTGATCCAAAAATCCAAAAGATGATATGATTTTTTGACCTAGTTAGGTCATACTATATATGTATAACATGAAGCAAACACAAGGGACGAATTGGGCAGCCTCTAAGAACAAAATCACAAGTCAAAATTTCACTCAAAATTTGAAATTCGGTTTCATACATTCAAGCAGTTTCAATCACTTTTGAAGGTTGCTTTAGCTTCCTTGAGGTTCATTGATCGTATTTCAATCCTCATATGCATCAAAAGCATGATCATAAGCCATAACCGAATCAGAATTGTTCTTGAACTTTTGATTTTTGATTTTTATTATTTACGCATCATTCACTGATTTTGATTGTTGATTTGTGTTTAGAATGAAGTTTGCAAGCTTTCTGGACAATTAGATTGAAGGTTCATGACCTAAATCGTAAACGACCATAGTTAGGGTTTATGTCCCTCATTTGGGGTTTTATGATTAACCAAATATAAATGAATTTAAAGGACATGGATAGATTGTATGGACCTTAAGGATTTTATTGCACTAATCAATTTGATGAAATTGTATTGTTTGGTTGATGGTTGAGATTCGCAGGTCACACATATGGAAGAACTCGCAGGTAAAAACACAGCTGAATTCACATGTATTTTCGCAGGAAATTTGGAGAAGATGAAGTTCAGATGGCGCCAAGCTTTAATTTAAAAAATTGATTTAAAATATAATGTTTGTTGGTTGGTTATATGTTGAATGTGTAGTAGTGGCTCAGTTGGTTTGTGTGCGCGTTTGTGATATTGATGGTCCTGGGTTCAAATCCTCCCTAGACCATTTTGCTTTGTTTTATTTTTTAGAATTTTTGCAGGTTAATGATAAAACAAATTTGGACTCCTCTGTTAGCACCAGCGCGCGCCTGGCCTTGTGGTGATGTTGTTGGTCTTGTGTTGGCAAAGCCTAGGGCCTGAGTTCGAATCCCAGCCCCAGGTATGTTTTTTTTGTTCATTTATTTTCATTATTTTTGTTTTGTTTATTTAATTTAAATAATTATTTAAATAATAAGTTTATAAAATAAATGTATATATTATGCTCTTTATAAAAACAACTTATATTTTCAATTCAAATGATTTTCTCAAAAAAAAACAAATTATTTATATTTATTATATTATATGTTCATATTATTAAATATATATATATATATATATATATATATATATATATATATATATATATATATATATATATATATATATATATATATATATATATATATATATATATATATATATATATATATATATATATATGTTGTAAATTAATTAATTAATATTTCAATTAATAATTAAAACCCTAATTTTTCTTAAATAAAAAATCAAAACCCTAATTTTCTTAATCCTAATTTTTCATAACCTTTAAAAATTTAATCTAATATTTTTATAAAGTATCATTAATTATTTATTATTTGTTTAATATGTAAATAATTAGTATTTGTTTATTATTATTATAATCATTCTATTTTATTCTAAAAATTTTCTAAATGTTTATTTAACTTAAAAAATAATATTTTCTCTTAAATTCTTATTTTCTTTATGTTTTTTACTAACCCCTTTTATTATTATTATTATTTCATTATTACTAACCATTTAAATTATTACTTATTTATTATTATTTTTCGTTATTTTTTCGATTATATTGTAACTATCCCAAAGCTTTGTAATAGTTTAGGTTTATATTTTTGCTCTATTTTTGTAAATATTTATTTCCATGGTTAGTAACTTTAGGGTGTGTATAACTATGTGTAATTAAAATAATTTAGAAAACTAATTAAATAAGATAAATATCTGAACATGAACACTCACACACGTAAGTCGATCTTTGATCACCATCTTTCACTTTCTAGGGTTACCTCTCATGTTGCCTATTTCTAAGGTCAAGTAAGGCGTCTTAAGCAAAGTCCCTTCATAAATATCATCAAGTCCCTTCAGTTTATAAGATCAAGTCCCTTCGAGGTTGCCTACGATAAATGATCTTGTCCCTTCGAATAAAAGATGATAAGTCCCTCGTATTGCGAAAGACACCTTGCAGTTGCCTATATTCAGATGTCCCTACACATGTCCCTTAACACATCCAAGGTAATGACTACCTATTCCTTAATAATAGGGATAGTCTTACCATTGAAAGAATACATAAGAACAGTAAAGACTTAACATAGGGTAGGTTTCTCTTAAGTTACTTGCTCACCATTTCAAAATACATTTTACACTTCACATTTCAAACAAATTTTCAAAACAAAGTCTTTATATACATCCATACGAGGATCATTATAAAGTACTTAGAAAATTTTTATCACACACTACACTTTCTCAAAACAACTTAAAGTGAGCTAAATAACTAAGAGCCCATGGATAACCATGGATATAAAGGGTGCTAATACCTTTCTTTTATATAACCTACCCCCCGAACTCAAAATCTTTTTAAGGTCTTTCTTGTTCTTTTATGTCCTTTCCTTTTGGATAAAATAAAAGTCGGTGGCGACTCTTGCTATCCGCAACATTTAACTAAAAGTCAGTTCTCCCACCGGGTCACAGAACTGGCGACTCTGCTAGGGATTAATAAAAGAGGGGTACCCTTAGGAATTAGATCATTTTAAATTTGTTTGCTTTGTTTGCTTTACTTTACTTGTTGGGTACTCTTATGTGTGAAAGATCCTAACCCGGATCTAGTGTACCTTAGGTAAATGGCAATAGACCAAGGAAACTGTACGGCATATACTGATATGGTTGATCTGGTGGCCATAGTTAGTGTGACTTCTTGGTGGGTGCTTATGTTCCTTAAGAAAGTTGAGGATAATATGAGGCTGCCATATGTTGTCAATACACTAACTAACTTTTAGAACCTTAGTTATCCCATCTTGGCCTTTAGAAAGTAGTGAGATAACCGGCTTTGGTGAAGACTAAAGTTGGTTGATACTCGATGCTACACTCATTGAGATTCTAAACTTGGAGGGTTTTGGTTGGCAAGTAAGTTGTCTACTGAACAACCACCCTTGTGAAGGATCAATGATATTGAGATCCCTTAGAACCTGGTTACTTTATAGGACAGGATGAACCAACTAAACTTCAGGGGAGGGTACTAACCTTTAAACCTCATGCAAGCCTTCAAACCTAGGGCTATTGCGTGACTTGTTTGTGTGTGCCACATGTTTGTGATTTGAGCATAACATCATATCATCATGCATCATAAGCATATCATTTTCACTAACCATTTCAAGGACCAAAGGATTTATCTTTGTTCTTTGTTGCAGGTCATGGCTTCTGCTCGTAGGAATACTATCCGGATCAACTTTATAGGAATACCTCCTAAGCTTAAGGAATTGATCTCTCAAGTTTCTGAAAACTCCCAATTCATCAAGAGGCATGGTCACCTACTTGACTTGGTTACCTCAGGGTTCAATGAAGATATGATGAGTGTCCTGTTTCAGTTCTTTGACCCTAAACATCATTGTTTCACATTCCCCGACTATCAGTTGGTTCCTACAATGGAAGAGTTCTCTAAGCTACTGGGTATACCTATCCTTGATCAGAAACCCTTCACAGGCTTGGAAAAAGAACCTAAACCTGAAGTCATTGTTGAAGCCCTTCATTTAAAGAAATCAAACATTGTCTTAGAAACAAGGAGTGGAGTTAAGGGTATTCTTGCTAAGGTGTTGATGGAGAAAGCTCAAATGTTCCTGAAGGCTATGAGTTATGATGCTTTTGAGGAGATCTTAGCCCTATTGATCTATGGCTTAGTGTTGTTCCCCAATCCAGACCAGTTCATAGACGTACACGCCATCAACATATTTCTGACCCACAATCCAGTGCCTACATTACTTGGAGACATCTTACACTCTCTTCATACCCGTACTATGAAGGCACGAGGAACTCTGATGTGTTGTATACCTCTTTTGTCTAGGTGGTTTATTTCTCACCTTCCTCGATCAGTGATGAAGAATGAACAAGGGTTCAGGTGGTCCAAGAGGATTATGTCACTTTCCCATTCAGATATTCATTGGTGCTCTAGATCTATGGAGAATGTTACTATCATTGATCGTTGTGGGGAATTCCCTAATGTGCCACTCCTTGGCATAAGGGGAGGCAGTACCTACAATCCTTCTTTAGCTCTACGTCAATTTGGTTATGCTTGGAGTGACGGTCCTCATGACATGCTTATTCAGGGTATTGTGTTCGACTACGACAACGATCTGCAAGGTTACCGTCAAAGGTTTATACGAGCATGGGGTAAAGTGAACAAGGTTGACAGCAAGACTCTGGAACCAAAGTACACTATTCCTATGGAACCTTATCTCAGATGGGTGCGAGCACGTGCTCAGACTCTTATGATGCCATATCCTGCTATCCTGCCAGTTACCATTGAGCCTGTTGCTGAAGGAGATACTTCTTATATCATTCTTCATCCAGACATGCCCACTGACATGGAGGAGTTACAAAGGTCCTGGATCCAGTTGAAGGAGCAAAAAGATACTTTTGAGACTCATTTCAAAGCAAGTGAAGAAAGAATCCTGGAGCTAACAAAACAACTTCACGAGGAGCGGAATCTCAACTCATACCTCAACACAAAGAGGAAACGTCCATGGGAGACTTAAAACCCCATTTTTGTACTCATTTCATTTTGTTGTAAGCCCAAGAGGCAAACAAGTTTATTGATTACTAATAAAAGTTTACTTTCTGGTTGTTTAAACAAATTTAAATCCCGCGGTCCTTGAAAACATTGCATATGCATTTACATATCATATCATTGCATCACAGGTTTCTTATAAACAGGTTTCTCAATCTTCTCGCTGTTTATTTCAGCAGAAATGGCTCTCGAACAATCTATCAAGGATCTCCAGGCTCAGAATGCTCATTTCCAAGAAGTGATCCTGAATTTGTCCAAGGGGCAAGAAGAGTTGAAAGCATTCCTCTCTAAGGATATGAAAATGAAGAATCCTGAATATAACAAGGATAATCAGTTGGAACAACTGCAAGCTGAGATGACAGAAATGAGGATCCAAATGAATAACCATGTGGCTCTTATTCAAAGTTTAGCTCAAGGGCAAGAAGAGCTAAGAACCTTTGTCCAAAAATTTCAAAGTAATGCAGTCAGGAATCTAAGTGTCAGTCAACCTCCGTTAAAACAAGCTGACTTGGTTGAAAGGAAGATGAGGATAAAAGAAGGTAAGAGACAGGTTGCCACTGATTGTTCTTCAGTTGAAGAAGAAAGACCTGGTAAAGTTAATCCACCTCAATACAAGGAATGTAGAAGATAGTTTATCAAACTCAACACTCCAATGTTGCAAGTTCTGCAGTGCTTGTTGGAGATGAAGCTAATTTCCTTGAAAAATCCTCCCCAAAATCCTAATACTTCCTCTCCTCGCTATAATCCCAAGGCAAGGTGTGGGTATCACTCCAACTGTCCCGGACATGATACTAATAGTTGTTGGACATTGAAGAAAAAGATTCAAGACCTGATTGATGAAGGAATCCTCGAGGTTACGCCAGAAGGCCAAATTGAATTCTACTATCGTCCATCAAACATCGAAGTTGCAAGACAAGTTGCCCAACGTAGCAAGAAAGATAGCCTACCTATTCCTGTTAAGATATGGGGCACCTTGGGACATCCAAGTGGCAAATTTGATTTCATGGTGAAATATACTGCTCCTGAAAGTTCGCAGATTGCAATTGAAGACATTCAGCCAACTGGATGGGACAACATTTGAACTTTCATTTGTAATTTCTTTTATTTTAAACACTTACTAATATGTTAAACTTTTGTTTTCATTAATGCATTGCATATGTTTGTCTTGAATTAATCCATTCGTTTCACTATATTTTGAACTATGCTTCAAATTTCTACTTTGTGATATTTAACTCCTGATAAAGCTATAGGCCTGTAGAGGGAGGATGACGAAAACAATACCATAATCTTAGGCAGTATGCTTTTGAACAGACTATGCTGACGATGTACAGGCATTGTTTCAATTCCTAAACAGTGGAGATATAAGGAAGTTAATCCCTAGTCAATCCTTTTGAGCCTATGAAGTAGGAGTTTTTATTCTCACACAAATTAAAACCTTTCATTATAACCTGGGGCAGGGTAGTTTTTCGGTTAACTCAATTATGCCAGTTATCTTTCTTGTACACAACTAATGAGGGTTCCCGGAAACCGTTATGTCTGACAATATCTAGCAAAAGAAAATTTCACTAAGTCATAACCTATGAAGGAGACTTAGTAAACATTGAGATATCCCGCTGACCGTAACCTTGAAATAAACAGTTCAGGCAAAAAAAAATGGATAGCAAAATAAAATAAAAAAGAGGGCACTACAAATCCTCAACAAAAAATAAAAAAAGAGATGACTTTTAAAATAAAGTTATGGTTTCTGAATCATCTCAAATATCAGTGTTACAATTCCAAGTACTTTTGGAGCCTCAATGCATAAGTTAACCGAACATAGGATTGAAGAACATCATGAAGATCGTGTTGGGTGCAAATAAATTTGAGCCTTTATCCTTTGTTTCTTAAACCATGAACCATGCCATGTTATAACCCTTTAAAAGTCCTAACTGAAGCATGGTTAGTTTGAAAGCGTATTGCCACAAAAAGGTATCCTGACTCCTTTAGGGCTTATTATAAAACTTGAGTTAATATCACAGTTTTCACAAAAATTGTTTTTCTAAAATAACTCTTTTTCAAAACTTCAAGACAGACGTAAGCATTGCATTTTTGAATATATTTGTTTGCATATACCTGAGTGTTTGATAAACAGAGAAACTTACAGGATGAATGTTCAATAAACCAAAGTCCTTCCAATAAACAAAGTTGTTTCCAGGATCAAAGTCCATGTTTACAAAGGGGCATAGTCATTATCTCCCAATCAAGGGGGCATGCCATGATATTGCCTAATTCATTTGGGGCAATCAGGACATGATTCAACTATGTTTAAGTAGCCATGGGAAGATCTCCTCATCTATCTAAATTACCAAGAGTAACATTACAGAGTTCATAATGCCAGGGGCATAGTCATTGTTTCCTAATCAAGGGGCATACCAAGTTACTGTTCAATTCATTCGGGGCAATTAGGTCCAGATTCAACAGTGCTTAATAGCCAGGGGCAGCTCTCCTCATATATTTAAATTACCAAGGGAAACATTACAAAGTTCATGATGTCAAGGACATATTATTGTGGGGCATTCTGCTTATTTCTCTTGAGGTAACTACATTCAGATACTTCCATTATGGGACAATTCATCCTCAACCAAGGGGCAGTGCTCTCTTTTCAAATCTAATACCCGAAGCGTATATGGTCCATCACAATTTGAAGACACATTCCTCTCATTGTATTACCTTGATATTGGATTCTCAGCAGAAGCCATTGTGGAAATTAATTGTCTACGCCAGTAGTATCAGATGGTGTCAGTATCATGTCTTCAGATCCAGCTATGAGGATTCCTGGGAAGGTATTCAGGAAAGTTAAGAATCTCAGGAGCTCTAAATCCAATTGGTTATACACTCTCAAAGTTGAAACGATTCTGTTTTCGAGTTCAGCTTTACTTTTCCCTCTTTATTCAGGATTACTTTTTCCCTTTTGCTAAAGCGAAAAACGTTTGTTTGAATATGATTGATGTTTACCAGAAATGCATAAAATACAATTACTAAGGACGAACGGGAGAAGGAGTTCAACGAAGCTTCGCCGGTTCATCCCCACAGGACAACTACAAATCCCCAGTAGAGCAGATCTATCTTTATAGATACTTCGAGTTACATCTCCCCTTTGACTTATGTCCATCTCTTTTATCCTCAGTCGGGATACTCAGGAACTTATTCCTTCAATAGAAGTACGACGAACGAGGACGGGAGGTTATAAATACTATACTATCAAATAAGACGGGAACGAGGTTCTCATATTCCTCAACGACGAATCGAGATTTATTTTCCCTAGCCAGCGGTTGTTATACAGAGATATTCAGACGCTTCAGGATGCATGATTCATACATACATCATTTACATCATACCATAACATATCCATAAATGCATAATACATTTACTTAGATGCACCATGCCATGCATGCATACATATTGCACAAACTAACCTTTTCCTTGCAGGATGGTTATATGAAGATAAAATACTATCAACAATTCACAACAGGTCAGAGACGATCTATACGAAGGTCTAGTGCTGATACTTAATTCAGGGATGATCGCCACGAAGATTCATTACTGATAATCATTACTCAAGTTGTCCTTGGATAGTAGGCAAACGGTCTATACGAAGATCTATTCCCTAATCCAGGATATTTCCAGAAGAGATAATTGTCACGAAGATTTATTTCTACTGGTCTATTCAACAACTCAAAACAGTTCAGAGACGATCTATACGAAGATCTAGTGCTGATACTTAATTTAGAAAAAAATCGCCACGAAGATTTGGTTCTGACACTTCAATTATAGTATGTTCTTAGATATGGTTCAGAGACGATCTATACGAAGATCTAAGCCCTGACACTTAATGAAGGATATTCTTTTTCCCCAGAGATAATGCAGAGACGATCTATATGAAGATCTAGTGCTAGCATTCAACTCAAACCATGTTGCATAAACGATTCAGAAACGGCCTATACGAAGACCTAGTACTGATATCCAGTATCAACATCAAGATATTATCACCTCCTGATATTATGGATGACATCTATAAGCCCATCTCCAGTTCCAAGTGGCATCTTCAAGCCCACTCAAGCATATACAACTAATCATCAGTGTTACTTTACGCACCGGCGAGTGCAAATTTTTTGGCTTTTGTGTTCAATCCCCTTCAACCTTCCAGGTCACGAATGGCACATATACCAATCTAACCCCTCGGGTTTCAGAAAATTGAACAGGGGCAGCTGTTGCACCCCAAAATTTGCCCTCACCTAGACAAGACAATGTTTCCCAAGTATCCTCTCAAGGTTCACAAGGTTCAAAAGATTCACAATTAGTCAAGAAGTTTGACAATTCCCTCAGACAATGCATCCTCCTAAGCAATGCATCCTAAACTAGGGTTTTGAATTTCATCAGGCTAAATGAACTTTCAAGGCCTCAAGTAAGCTTCATAACATCCTACATATCTTCAAGAATCCCTATGTCAATTTTCAAGGCTTTCCCAAAACGTTTGCTCAGTCAGATGATCAGATATGCAAAAATCAGTCAAAGTAGTTAAAAAGTCAAACTGAGGTCAACTGTGGTCAAACCAAAGTCAAACTTCATGATTTTTTGCCAACATCAAGTATATGAAGTAAAATTCATCATTTGATCAAGGGTTGATCATGATTCATCAAGGAGATTTCAGATCATCAAGAATCAGGAGTTTCTAAATTTGGGTTTTCATAGGAAAAGTCAACTGAACTTTGACCAGCCATAAATTTCACATGCTTCATCAAAAAATTTCCATCCAAAGCTCATTTTGAAGGAAATTTAATTCTCTAAAACTTTGTGTCTCACAATACAAGCCCAAAAATGCTTCATTTGGAAGGTATGAGCTAATACATTATAGGTCATTTTAAAAGTCAACAAAAAGTCAACATCTTCCAAAGAGCATAACTTGAGAATGGTAAAAGATATGGACATGAGACCAAAGAGGTTGGTTATAGGACTCTCTAAGCTTTCTAAAATGTCCAAGAAAACCTTCATAGCATTAAAATTGAGGGATTTGAGCCTTTGCAAAGTTGGGAAATTATTCAGAGGTTTATGAAGCAAATGGGACTTTAGAACCAAATTTCTCCAAATGGGCTTGCATTTTTATGACTCAAACACTACCATGACATCATGCATGAATTAAAAATTATTTATTCAAATTTTATTCATTTTATTTTATTTATTATGATTTTTATATTAAAAATCATTTTAAATCAAAATAAAATATAAAAGTTTCAATATTTAAAAAGATTTTGGTTCTAGAAAGTCTTAAAGGCCATTTAGAGATGATTGAAATCACGTGAAATCAGATCAATCAAAAATAGCAAGGATATATCAAATTTTTTCATATTTTGAAGGCATATCTTTTTCAATCTCAATTGATCCAAAAATCCAAAAGATGATATGATTTTTTGACCTAGTTAGGTCATACTATATATGTATAACATTAAGCAAACACAAGGGACGAATTTGGCAGCCTCTAAGAACAAAATCACAAGTCAAAATTTCACTCAAAATTTGAAATTCGGTTTCATACATTCAAGCAGTTTCAATCACTTTTGAAGGTTGCTTTAGCTTCCTTGAGGTTCATTGATCGTATTTCAATCCTCATATGCATCAAAAGCATGATCATAAGCCATAACCGAATCAGAATTGTTCTTGAACTTTTGATTTTTGATTTTTATTATTTACGCATCATTCACTGATTTTGATTGTTGATTTGTGTTTAGAATGAAGTTTGCAAGCTTTCTGGACAATTAGATTGAAGGTTCATGACCTAAATCGTAAACGGCCATAGTTAGGGTTTATGTCCCTCATTTGGGGTTTTATGATTAACCAAATATAAATGAATTTAAAGGACATAGATAGATTGTATGGACCTTAAGGATTTCATTGCACTAATCAATTTGATGAAATTGTATTGTTTGGTTGATGATTGAGATTCGTAGGTCACACATATGGAAGAACTCGCAGGTAAAAACGCAGCTGAATTCACATGTATTTTCGCAGGAAATTTGGAGAAGATGAAGTTCAGATGGCGCCAAGCTTTAATTTAAAAAATTGATTTAAAATATAATGTTTGTTGGTTGGTTATATGTTGAATGTGTAGTAGTGGCTCAGTTGGTTTGTGTGCGCGTTTGTGATATTGATGGTCCTGGGTTCAAATCCTCCCCAGGCCATTTTGCTTTGTTTTATTATTTAGAATTTTTGCAGGTTAATGATAAAAACAAATTTGGACTCCTCTGTTAGCATCAGCGCGCGCTTGGCCTTGTGGTGATGTTGTTGGTCTTGTGTTGGCAAAGCCTAGGGCCTGGGTTCGAATCCCAGCCCCAGGTATGTTTTTTTTGTTCATTTATTTTCATTATTTTTGTTTTGTTTATTTAATTTAAATAATTCTTTAAATAATAAGTTTATAAAATAAATGTATATATTATGCTCTTTATAAAAACAACTTATATTTTCAATTCAAATGATTTTCTCAAAAAAAACAAATTGTTTATATTTATTATATTATATGTTCATATTATTATTATTATTATTATTATTATTATTATTATATATATATATATATATATATATATATATATATATATATATATATATATATATATATATATATATATATATATATATATGTTGTAAATAAATTAATTAATATTTCAATTAATAATTAAAACCCTAATTTTTCTTAAATAAAAAATCAAAACCCTAATTTTCTTAATCCTAATTTTTCATAACCTTTAAAAATTTAATCTAATATTTTTATAAAGTATCATTAATTATTTATTATTTGTTTAATATGTAAATAATTAGTATTTGTTTATTATTATTATAATCATTATATTTTATTCTAAAAAATTTCTAAATGTTTATTTAACTTAAAAAACAATATTTTCTCTTAAATTCTTATTTTCTTTATGTTTTTACTAACCCCTTTTATTATTATTATTATTATTTCATTATTACTAACCATTTAAATTATTACTTATTTATTATTATTTTTCGTTATTTTTCGATTATATTGTAACTATCCCAAAGCTTTGTAATAGTTTAGGTTTATATTTTTGCTCTATTTTTGTAAATATTTATTGTCATGGTTAGTAATTTTAGGGTGTGTATAACTATGTGTAATTAAAATAATTTAGAAAACTAATTAAATAAGATAAATATTTGAACATGAACACTCACACACGTAAGTCGATCTTTGATCACCATCTTTCACTTTCTAGGGTTACCTCTCATGTTGCCTATTTCTAAGGTCAAGTAAGGCGTCTTAAGCAAAGTCCCTTCATAAATATCATCAAGTCCCTTCAGTTTATAAGATCAAGTCCCTTCGAGGTTGCCTACGATAAATGATCTTGTCCCTTCGAATAAAAGATGATAAGTCCCTTCGTATTGCTAAAGACACCTTGCAGTTGCCTATATTCAGATGTCCCTACACATGTCCCTTAACACATCCAAGGTAATGACTACCTATTCCTTAATAATAGGGATAGTCTTACCATTGAAAGAACACATAAGAACAGTAAAGACTTAACATAGGGTAGGTTTCTCTTAAGTTACTTGCTCACCTTTTCAAAATACATTTTACACTTCACATTTCAAACAAATTTTCAAAACAAAGTCTTTATATACATCCATACGAGGATCATTATAAAGTACTTAGAAATTTTTTAATCACACACTACACTTTCTCAAAACAACTTAAAGTGAGCTAAATAACTAAGAGCCCATGGATAACCATGGATATAAAGGGTGCTAATACCTTCCCTTTGTATAACCTACCCCCCGAACTCAAAATCTTTTTAAGGTCTTTCCTGTTCTTTTATGTCCTTTCCTTTTGGATAAAATAAAAGTCGTTGGCGACTCTTACTATCCGCAACATTTAACTAAAAGTCAGTTCTCCCACCGTGTTACACTCGGGTATCCATCTCGTTGCCTTGTGATTAGCAAAATCGGCAAACCATGGCCTAACTTGCACCATAAATAGTTTTTCATCCGGAAATTCTTCTCGGATCCCAATTTTATTTTCAGTTAAGTCTATATTTACCAACCGCGATAAATGATCTGCTACCAAATTTTCCGATCCCTTCCTATCTTTAATTTCCAAATCAAATTCTTGAAGAAGAAGGATCCATCGGATAAGCCTTTGCTTAGAATCCGGTTTGGTAAGCAAATATTTTATCGCGGCATGGTCAGTGTAAACAATAACTTTTAAATCGATCAAGTAGGAACAAAACTTTTCATGCGCATACACTATCGCTAGCAATTCTTTTTCCATTGTTGCATAATTCACTTATGCTTCGTTAAGCACTTTGCTAGCGTAGTGTATTGCATGAAAAACTTTGTTTTTCCTTTGTCCTAGTACTGCTCCAACGGCATAGTCACTCGCATCACACATGAGTTCAAAATCAAAATTCCAATTTGGTGCGATGATTATTGGAGCGGTAACAAGGTTTTCTTTAAGAGTTTGGAAAGATAAAAGACATGGTTCGTCAAAGAAAAATACATGATCTTTGTTTAGCAAATTGCTAGGTGGCCTTTCCACTTTGGCAAAGTCTTTGATGAACCTCCAATAAAAACCCACATGCCCCAAGAAGCTTCAGATTCCTTTGATGTTTGATGGAGGAGGCAACTTTGAAATAAGTTCAACTTTTGCTTTATCCACCTCAAGACCTCTTGAAGACACCTTGTGCCCAAGAACAATTCCTTCTTTTACCATGAAATGGCATTTTTCCCAATATAGCACCAAGTTTGTTTTTGCACACCTCTCTAACACCGTTTCCAAGTTTTTCAAGCAAAGATCGAATAAAGCTCTAAACACCAAAAAATCATCCATAAAAACTTCCATCGTCTTTTCAATTAGATCGGAAAAGATAGCTTGCACACATCGTTGGAAAGTTGTCAGTGCATTGCACAACCCAAAGGGCATTTTTTGATATGCAAAAATTCTGAATGGACATGTGAATGCCGTCTTCTCATGGTCCGCCGAGTCAACCGCAATTTGGTTGTACCCCGACTACCCATCCAAAAAACAATAAAATTCTTGCATGGATAACCACTCTAGCATTTGATCCATGAACGGTAGTGGGAAATGATCTTTTTCTAACAACCGTGTTCAAACGTCTATAGTCTATACACATTCGCCATCTCGTCACAACTTTTGTCGGTATAAGCTCATTTTATTCATTTCGGATCATGCTAATTCCATCTTTCTTAGGTACCATATGAACGGGACTCACCCAAGGACTATCAGAAATTGGATAAATCATTCCGGCATCAAGTAGTTTCACTACTTCCTTTCGAAACACTTCTTTCATAGTTGGATTTAAACGGCGTTGAGGTTGTGCTACCTCCTTGAAGTCATCTTCCATAAGGATCTTGTGCATTCAATAAGATGGACTTATTCCTTTAAGATCGGAAAGAACCCATTCTAAAGCCTCTTGATTTTTCTTGATCATATTAACCAAACGAAACTCTTCATCGATAGACAATGTGTTGCTTATAATCACCAGTTTTCTTCCACTATTATCCAAAAAGTAATACTTGAGGTTCGAAGGTAGCACCTTCAATTCCACTTCAACTTTCTCATCACTTTTTTCTCTCTTCAATTCTTCTAACTCAACTTCCCATGGTTGTAATTCTTTCAAGATCTCTAACTCTTTCAAACATTCATCAAGCTCTCTTTCTTCTTCACTAGTGAGTGTGTCAATTTCCTCACCTAGTGCTAGCTCTAACAGAGTTTCCATATGAATATGCTTTGCAACTTCCATAATAGCCATATCGGAGGCGTCAATGCAGAAACTATCATGTCTTTATTTTGAATGTTTCATTGCCTCAAACAAATTAAAAGGGACCTCCTCATTTAGTACCCTCACTTTCATGAGACCATTATCAACTTCTATCATCATTCGGGCCGTCTTCTTGAAAGCACGGCCAAGAATCAAAGGAGAGTCATCATCTTCTTCCATGTCAATAACAATGAAATCGACTGAAAAGAAGAACTTGTCAACATTTACCAAAACATCTCTTGCCACTCCAATTGGGTGAGTGGTAGATTTGTCGGCAAGTTGTAACATCATTCTTATTCCTTTGATATCAATGTTATCAAGCCTTTTTACAATAGAGAGAGGGATAAGGTTGATGCTTGAACACAAATCAATGAGACCATTTCCTACAAACATGTTTCCAATGGTGACCGGTAAAGTGACACGTCCCGGTTCGACTTCTTTCTTAGGAAGAGTGCGTTGAATGATGGCACTACAATTAGCTGCAAGAATAACTGTCTCCGGATCCGTATACTTCCGTCTTTTGAGAGAATGTCCTTCAAGAATTTAGCATATTTTGGCATTTGCTTAAGAGCTTCAGAAAATTGAAAATTAATTTGAAGTTGTTTGAAAATGTCCATGGACCGAGTGTATTGCCTTTCATTGTCTTTCTTTGATGGTACATGAGGATATGGCATGTTTTTAGGAATTTGGTTCATCACTTTTTCCCTTATTCACTCTCCTATTTACTTCTTTTCTCTTCTCATCCTCCACTTTTGTATTTTCAACTTCAACCAAATCATCATTTTTATTTTCAACAAATTCATCAATTTTTTTCTTCTTTTCAACTTCCTCCTCATCACTAACTTCTTCTACTACGCCATCAATCTTCTCTTCCACCACTTTCTTCTCTTTAGGTTGAGCCATCTCCTCCCCACTCCTAGTAACAATATCTTTGCAATGCTCTTTAGGATTAACTTGAGTGTTGGCAGAAAAAGAAGGTCCCGATTGGTTCTCGGAAATTTGTTTTGCAAGTTTCCCAACTTGATTTTCAAGGTTTTTTATCGCCGCATCATTTGACTTTTGGCTGGCCATGGACATTTGAATGAATTAATTCAATGTGTCTTCCAACTTTGTATTTGCAACTAGTGGTGGTGGAGCAACATAAGGATTTTGTCGATTAGATGAACTACCGCCATAACCTTGGTTATTTTGGTAATCACTTCTAGGTTGGTATCCTTGATGTTGTTGATGTGGGTAATGGTGTTGTTGAGAAGGTTGTTGTTGGTAAGGATGTTGTTGTTGATAAGGTTGTTGTTGTTAATACGTTTGTTGTTGTCTTTGGAATCCTTGATTATTGTTCATGTAATTTACTTCTTCGGTTCCCGGAGGTGGACAATATCCGGTTTCATGATCTCCCTTGCATAGCTCACAACTAGCGACTTGCTTGTTCTTTCTCAGATACTCTTGCATCTCCTTAAATTGTTGTGGGAGTTTCGGCATTTGTTGCGTTAAAAGCTCCACTTGATGAGAAAGAAGCTTGTTTTGTGCAAGGATCGCATCATTTGTTCCTAACTCAAGAACTTCAGGTTTCTTCATAGAATTTCCATGATTTTGACTTTGCAAGTCATTGAGAGCCATATGGCTGATAATATTTGTCGCTTCTTCCGCAATTTTTGACAACAAAGCTCCACCCGAAGTATCATCTAACAAGGTTTTACAATTAGGTTGGAGACCATTTCGAAAGATATGGATTTGTGTCAATTCATCGAGTCTGTGGCCCTTACACTTCCGTAACATGGATTTGAATCTCTCACATGCTTCATTCAAGGAATCCTTAGCACCTTGAGAGAACACGGAGATCGCGGTCTTTGATTCCATAAAACGGTTGTGTGAGAAGAATCTCTCAATGAACTTCTCTTCTAGAACATTCCAATCTGTCATCACCGCGGGAGTTTGATCTAGATACCAATCCTTTGCTTTGCCAAGCAAAGCATGAGGAAAAAGTCTTCGAAACAAAGCTAAATCTTGATTTTGATCAACTTCGGCCGCCAATTCTATCTCATAGAATTTTGTGAGAAAAGAAAATGGGTTTTCATGGTCCATTCCTGTGAATGGACTTCCGTACAATAAATTAAGAGTTTTGGTCTTCATCTCAGCTTTCCAGCCATTGTGGGCGTTGTTGGAAAACTGAGTTGTGTTACAAGGGCTATTTACACATGGTGTTGAAAGTGGAGGTAGAGGTGGAGATGGATTTGCTATGGTTGGTGTCAATGGTGGAGTGAATGGTGTTGAAGTAGAAGTTGATCCTTGTCATTGTTCTCGTCTTTCCTTAGCTAGTTTCCTCCTCCGTCATGTCTTGCTATTCAACTTCCTTGTGGTTCTCTCAATCTCAGGATCAAAAAGAAGTTGGTCCGCAGGAAGCTTTCCTCACATAAACAGAAGCTGCAAACACTAACCAAACAAATTAACAAGTTCAAGAAAAAGAATAACAAGTCTAAAACCTAGCAACTATTGCGATGCTTATAATATCAAATAACAATCCTTGGAAACGGCGCCAATTTGTTGGAGTACAAATGGAATAAGTGTTTTATTATCGATCCACATATATTGTTTTGTGATATTTAAGCCGTTCTAAAGTTGTGCTAGTTTAAGACTCAAAGTAACAAAGGGGGTTTTTGTTTTCAATAACGGAAAGTTTAATTTTTGCATTCAAATAAAAATTACAAGTTAAAAGTTTTGTTTGTTGAAAGATTATAAAAAGCACATGCCAAAGTTAGGGTTTGATAGGTCCATTTGCATGTATAGTTTCAATCAAGCGGACGAACTCATTAAAACGATAAACATAATCACAATATCCTCTCAAAATGTTTATTTCTAACACAAAATGTGAGTTTTACCATTTTGATCCTTTGATGATCTCTCACTCAATCTATCAAAATGGTAACATTAAAGATCAATGCAATGTGAACACCAAGTCTCATAACTATCTCTAGCTTATGTTCTTTGGTGGATGAAAAACCTAGGTCAAGTGTTGAACACATTTCTCAGTCATGAAGCAACACAAAATATATTTCATAAACACAAATTTTTCACCATATATTCATCATCTAGAGTTCTTACATAATGATCAAAGCCTATACATACAAAGAAAAGACATATCTACCTTCTAACATAAAGGGTTTAGCTATCCATAATCATGGAAGATTCCATTGAAAGAAAGAGATGAAGAAGACAAAGCATCAATGACGATCTCCCGACTATTGATGTGCCGATTCTTTGAAAATAATGAAAAGTCGTCAGTTTGGTGTATTTTGGTCTAAGAAAATAAGGTTACATCCACAAAATGAGTTGTGAAACCCTTTTAATCAATTCTGAAAAATACAGTGCTCGCTAAGCGAGCACGAGCTCGCTGAGTGAGCCTTCAGAATTGATTAAAAAGGTTTCACAACTCATTTTGTGGATGTAACCTTAATTTCTTAGACCAAAATACACCAAACTGAAGACTTTTCATTATTTTCGAAGAATCGGCACATCAATAGTCGGGAGATCGTCATTGATGTTTTGTCTTCTTCATCTCTTTCTTTCAATGGAAGCTTCCATGATTATGGATAGCTAAACCCTTTATATGTCAAGGTTAGAAGGTAGATAGGTCTTTTCTTTGTATGTATAGGCTTTGATCATTGTGTAAGAACTCTAGATGATGAATATATGGTGAAAACTTTGTGTTTATGAAATATATTTTGTGTTGCTTCATGATTGAGAAATGTGTTCAACACTTGGCCTAGGTTTTTCATCCACCAAAGAACATAAGCTAGAGATAGTTATGAGACTTGGTGTTCACATTATATTGATCTTTAATGTTACCATTTTGATAGATTGAGTGAGAGATCATCAATGGATCAAAATGGTAAAACTCACATTTTGTGTTAGAAATAAACATTTTGAGAGGATATTGTGATTATGTTTATCATTTTAACGAGTTCGTCCGCTTGATTGAAACTATACGTGCAAATGAACATATCAAACCCTAACTTTGGCATGTGCTTTTTATAATCTTTCAACAAACAACACTTTTAACTTGTAGTTTTTATTTGAATGCAAAAATTAAACTTTCCGTTACCGAAAACAAAAACCCCTTTTGTTACTTTGAGTCTTAAACTAGAGCAACTTTAGAACGTCTTAAATATCACAAAACAATCGATACTATTGCAACAAATAAACTAAAGTATGAAAATTACTTAGAAACAAAGGGAAAACGCATTAGAAGTCCAAATAAACTCTTGAAAATTGCCAAAAACTATACTACATAATAACACTAATTGGCACTTATCATCCACCCACGGTAGTGATGTTTAGATTTTAAAAATCTATGATGACCGAGAAACACATTCTTCTGAAAAAGTTCCAATCGCATCGTATCGGTTCCATCTTCACAAGTAGGACACACACGTTGACCTTTAATGCTATACCCAGATAGATTCCCGTATGCTGGAAAATCATTAATTGTGCCAAACAACATTGCCCTCAAATTGAAACTTTCTTTCTTATATCCATTATAAACCTCCACAACATTCTCCCACAAAATCTTTAAATCTTCGATCAAAGGTGTCAAGTATACGTCTATGTCATTCCCTGGTTGTTTAGGCCCAAAGATTAACATAGATAATATCATGTACTTACGCTTCATACATATAAATCATAAGAATCGCATGCCATGTGGTATGTGAGATACTTTGAAGACCATGCAGATTCATTCAATCAGTAGATAATGCTAAGCGAAGGTTTCTTGCTTCTTCTCCAAAGTCAGGATAATCATTATCAATTTTCGACCACTATGGTGAATCAGCCGGGACGTCGATACTTTCCATCAATAATTCTTACATTTGCATGCCAAGTAAGGTGTCTTGCATTGGTTTCACTACGAAACATGCGCCTAAATCTCGGAATTATAGGAAAATACCATAAAACTTTTGCTGGAGACAATTTTTTCTTATATCGAGACAAACCGCATTTAGGGCACTCAGTTAACGATGCATATTTGTTTCGGAAAAAAAATGCAGTCGTTTGGATAAGCATGTATCTTATGATAACTCATGCCAATAGAGCACAACATTTTTTCGCCTCATAAGTTCGATTAGGAAGAACATTATCCTCCGGTAGCATTTCTCTCATATGGGCCAACAACTTTGTGAAACTTTTATCCGACCATCCATTGCCCGCCTTTAAGTTGTACAACTTTAATACCGCGAACAGTCTTGTGAATTTAGTGCAACCTTTATACAATGGTTTCTCTGCATCGCTTACCAACCTCTCAAACATTTCGGGACAATCATAAAGATCCTCTTCAAGTGCTTATGTTATCTCTTCGACTCGATCACAATCGTATGTTTCCGTGTCTTTGTCGTCTGAAGCATAGGTCATATTACTTTTCCCACTCGGTTCAACATTCTTGTTAATTTTCTCACCATGAAATATCCAACACTTATAACTTCGATCAATTTCATGCCTCAGTAAATGCAATTTCAATCCATTTGCGTCAACCTTACCAATATAACAACAACCCAAGCAAGGACATTTTTCATTCGACTGGGGTCTTTAACGTGTTGAACAACAAACTTAACGAATTCCACAACCTCATTCTCGTACTCTTTGGTCAATCGATTGGCAAACATCTATTTTTTATCCATGGTTTTCCTACTAATTATTAAGGTAAACAAATATTTCTAACTACAACAATTATAATGCTAACTACAACAATTAACCATCAAGTTCTACAACAATTATAATACTCTCATATAAGTTACTAGACCAAAATCGAATTCCAACAAAGAAATATGATATCATTAAGTGCCCAAATAACAACTCAAATATATATATAAATGATTTTTAAATCATTTCAAAATCTTATGGACTCATAATCCTACATACTATGGTTTAACAACATTCAACAAACAACTAAAGCAACATGTTATTACTATATACCTATACTGCAACATTAAGAAAGCCAACATCTTATAGACCCATAACACATTTTTACACACTAGATGCTACAATGTACACACCAACATTAAGAAAACCAATCTTTGAAAAATAATATTTTATTGATCCATAACACATTTGTACACACTAAATGCTACAATGCTACAAGTTTTGAAAACTAATCTTTGAAAACTAACATCACAAAGATTAAGAAAACCAACATCTTAGCAGAAAAATAAAAACTAACTAAAATAGTGCTTTCCCTAACAGAAAAAGAAGAAACTTACCGAAACAGAGACGGTGTACGGTGGAGGAAGGAGTACGACGACAAGCTGTAAACGAGACGGTGGAGCACGGTGGACGACGGTGACGATAACAACTTCGTTAGGTCGTTCGTAGTGGTCATTCGCAAGTCGTAGTGGCAGAGAGGGAAAGAAAAGATATGAAAATAGAATACTGATTATTCTAATATTTTCATTTAATTAGACCTTTGACAACGCTTTTGTGAAAAGCGCTGGCTAAGATAGCCCTTAGACAGCGCTTTTGAGTTTTTTTTTTAAATTATAAGACCTTAGACAACGCTTTTGAGAAAAGCGTTGTCTAAGATATTCCTTTAAAAGCGCTTTCAGAAGCGCTAGCTAATGTCTACCTTAGACATCGCTTTCGGAAAAGGGTTGTCTAAGGTAGGACTTTTAGCAGCGCTTTTACTATTATTCGTGAACAGTTTCCGTTGTTTTATTTATTTTTAAAACTTATAGCAGCGCTTTTGTAATAAAACGTTGTCTAAGGTGCGCGATTAAAAATCATTTTTGGCATAGTGATTACTATCATGATACCAATATTATAACACAGTATGCCTACACCGTATATGTTAAATTCAATTCTTGTGTGGCACAAATTTCAACTTACATAAAAATAATAAATAAATGACAAAAAGTAGATTGAACCATATAAAAATACGGTGTAAATATAAAATGAGAAATGATATTCTTACACCATTTCCTACACATACACCGTATTTCACTGTTCATCAATACGATGAATAATGAAATATTATAATAATATATATTTTTTAAAATATTATTTTAATTTTTTTTTATACTTGAATGTATATTAACGAACTTCATTACTGTATTAACCAAGTTTTTACACTGCATTAACTAAGTTTTTAATATCTTAATGTTTATTAATCAAGTTAAACAACGTATTAACCAAGTTTCAACAATATATTAACCAATTTTGTTTTAAACAAATTCTCATATTATTTTGAAGTCTGAGACTGCATTAACCAAGTTAAATTACCATTAACCAACTTCCAACAATGTATTAATTATATTTGGTGAAGTATCAATAAAACATAATTAAAGTTAAGAGAGAGAAACAATAAAGTCACTTTTTATTATGATCCACAAAAACAAAAACAAAAAAAAAGACAAATAACATCTGTCACTATCAATATGGATATTTTATTGTTTTTTTTAGTATATTATCACTGTTTATACGGTATAAGTGTATGCTTCAGTGTAAACATAGCAAAGCTAATATAATATTAAGTGTTAATATATCATTTCACTTTTCCAATTTATACCCATACTTATCCATTAACTCTACAGCTTTACCCTAATTTATCCTTCTAGAAATAAATCAGTGTCACCTCATAAGTCACAATAATACCCATCTTCTTCTGGTTAAAAGTTTACTGAGAATTTGTTTCTTGTAACTTTCATGACAATGTCTGTTATATTTACTCAACCTACACAATAAAAAGAACGTATTGAATTAACCCTAAAAAACCCATATATATATATATATATATATATATATATATATATATATATATATATATATATATATATATATGTGTGTGTGTTTTTTTTTTTCTTTCTTTTTTTGTATGTGTAATATATCCAACTATGTAGGCATTAAATAACTCACAAAAATTGAGTTTTCACACCCCTAAACTTGATTCACTACATGTTCTTAGTTGATGCGACATAAAAGTTCCAAAGAACCAATACTAAACAACCAATACTATTCTGAAGCACCAATATATTTCATAATAACAAAATTTTCAAGTTAGATTGTATTCATACATTGGCATTGTCCAATGCCAAAAACATTTTTACAATGTGTGGGGGATGTGAATGTAACCCATGATGCTTAGTGTTGCGTTAGTAGACTTTATCAAAGAAAATCAATATAAAATCTTGTTGGTTTGGATTTTATTATGGTCTAAGACTTATTTTTAAACTTCATTAGGAGGGTTGAACTATTTCATTATGACTTAAGCTTTTGATTCTTTTTTGAACTTTGGGGGCTATAATAGTATTAACTATTCTCTTTTATATGGGTATCCTACATTTTTACTTGATTGGATCTTACTTGTAATTTGTACAACATGTTACTGAAAGTGAAACACCTATTATTTCTTAACTATTCTCTTTTATATGGGTATCCTACATTTTTACTTAACTGGATCTTACTTGTAATTTGTACAACATGTTACTGAAAGTGAAACACCTATTATTTCTCCAATTCCAGACACAAGAACTTGATCAATATTTTGCTCTTTTTCTTATGATTTTTTTAATTTACATTTGAAACGCAATATGTTATTTGTTGATAGTCAAAATGCTATTCATTTTAGTAAGAATCTGACTTTTCATAATAGATTCAAACACATTGATGTGAGATATCATTGATTACGTAATATTTTGGATGATAAGTTTTTGGAGTTAACTAAGATTCATAAAGATGATAATATAATTATGAAATGATGTCTAAGTCATTACCAAGAGGAAAATTTGAAGTTTGTGTGATATCCACAGTTTGGGGATTTCTACCACATAATTGTGAAAGAGAGATTTGCTAGGTTCAGACTCCCTTCCTATGTGGAGAATGACTCAAATTTGATTAATTCATTTGTATCACTTATTTAAGTGGAGATGGTCAATTTAGGATTGTGTGTGTGTGTGTGTGTGTGTGTGTGTGTGTGTGTGTGTGAGAGAGAGAGAGAGAGAGAGAGAGAGAGAGAGGATTCAAAATAGAGAAAATAGGAGAGAAACATATTCTCATTTTTCTATAACCAGTCTCATCAAATGGACGATCCTGAATTCTTTAACCGATCAAACTCAAATTTGGAGGGCATGTTCATAACACCCATATTTAAATTTTGACGGTTTAGAATTTCAAAACAATGTCTGAACTGAGTGATATTTGCTTCGCACTAAAGTTGCAGATTTGAGTAATTTTTTTTAATTTTCTGATTCTTATTTTAAGCTAGTTTGCTTTGTGATTTGCAGTTGTTAGCATTAGTTTGTGATCACTTTAAGACTCTCTTGTACCCTTAATTGATTATAGTGAAGTTATTTCTTTGGTCTGGACGACCCGTGATTCTTACTCTCATATTTAGGGATTTTCCATGTTAAAATATATGTGTTCTTTTATGTTTTTATTTCTTTAATTTGTCGTCTTATATTTATTGTTGATCCTTAAAGTTCCTACAAGTGTGGAGAATTTTATATTTTTTCATATTAGTTTGTTATTATGTCTTAATTTCTCATAATTAACTCGTGTTAAAATCATTGTTTATTACTATCATTAGGTAAATTTAATAGTGTAGTAGAATGGAGTTTATGCATTATTTCTTTAGAGTATATTCTGATTGATGATATATGGCAGAATTAAATAAAATGAAATGATAATTTTATTATTTGGATTTGCAAATAATAGATGGAATAAAACACGATAGAATTCATTTCATTTCATTCCATCTAATTTTTTATTATTTTAATTTTAAAGTATAAACACAAATGAAATAAAATATTATTAATGACCCCTAGTAGAATTGATTTGTCAATTCATAAATAAATGAATAATTAATAAAATATTTAAAGAAAACACAAATATATATATATATATATATATATATATATATATATATATATATATATATATATATATATATATATATATATATATATATATATATATATATATATATATATATATATATATATATATATATACTTAAGACACATTTTAATAAACTAGTAGATGTGAAAATAAATCATGCATTTAATTTTATAAAAATATAAAATGACTTATTCAATATAAACTTTTTACTTCGACAATCCTTAATACATATTATCAGGACACAAATTAAGATCACGTTAAGTTTATTAATACAAAACATAAGGAATTTTACAACACATTCTCCTTAACTTTTGGTTCATATACCCTGTCTGGCCTGCTTTAGCTTTCCATTTATTTTAGGGATTTGAGCAGATCTTAGTGATTTATTTGTTTGAATATTTTGCACGTTGATTTGAATCAATACTTAAAAGGTATATAAGGCCAATCCACTAAAACAAATTATGTCCTTATGAAGGAATGAAGGGCCATATTGTGAGTGTTTGACTGTCTCTGTCTAATGACAGAGAGGCACTAAATTTATTGATTAAAGGCATATCATAGCTTATTCTAAAAAAAAGGCTTATCATAATAAGAATAAAGGGCTTATCCAATATTTAATTGCTATAAACTTTTTTCATTTTAAGAAACTTAGATTTTTTTTATTGAAAAGGAAACCATATCACATATATGAAAACATAAATACAGTAACAGTAGAGTTTAATATGCAGGCTTATTGGACTCTATTTACTGGTATGGGTTTGGATTAAACATGAGCAGCGAACCATAAGAAAACACTAATTTTAAGATCATTTCTTATTGCACCTCATGTATTTCTTTTCTACAGTATAGAATTTCACATATGTTTTCAGATTTTAGAGATATATATCTGGACGCTTCTCAGAATTGATTAAACGTTAATATAATAGTCTGGAGATATATCTTCGGAACAATTTAAACATTAAATGGTCACAAAATCTCTCATAGCTCATTTCCATTTGAATATTTTTGGAGATACATTTAAGAGAATTTTCCGGTAATACATCTTTGAAGTGTATCAGAACAAGATTATTATTTTTTAAACACACTGTGTATTTGTTCGCAAATAAATTATAAAATAACAACATACTAAAATAATATAACAATATAGTAATAGGATGTCATACGTCGCAAAAATCTAAAATGTAATAACAATGTCAGGAAAAACTTACAAACTATAGTACTGAAACAAAATAAATACACACAACTATTATGTGTGCCTGACAACCTCTTATTTGCCTCCTCTGTCTGGTATGCGTCATCGGCCATCGATCCACCCGTCCTCGCGCGATGTCTACGGGTACAAAAGTGCCATATGTGCCTCTACATTAATGGCATCATGTACTCGCCTGACAACAGACCTCTCGGGGAAGATATACTCATCGATGTCTACCCGCGTAATCTCCACTCTGTGACGACAACGATGCAAGACATCCTTAGTATGATTCAGTTGAGCATGTTGCTCCTCTAAAATCTCCTAATGAGCTGGTCTCGGCGGATCTCTTGGAGCAGTCGAAACCATGTACGAATGTGAGACCATGAAGATTCACCTAATGTTTTCGTCGATGTAGCTCCATTCATTCGGCGCTATGGTAGCCCGAGCCTCATCTGGTACCAAATGACTCTGATAATTAGTAAATCATCAATCTGTATATGATTCAAGGCAGGAGGAGTGGAGACAACAGGGTGTATCTGAACAGTCGCAAGACACACTCGGGTAGATCAAAAGTAGTAATACACGATCCGTATGCCAGCCATCTGGAGTATAGGGATGTAAACGGATATCCATGGGGACGGATAGTATGATTTTCATGTTCGCCCCGTTAGATAAATATGATATCCATATCCGCTCCATATCCATGCGGATATCCGCTAACGGATAATCAGTGGGTTTTAAGATATTCGTGGATATTTACAGATATCCATGGATAACATTTGTTTTCTAAATTATTTTTTTGAAATTTTTTCCAACTTCTTTTAAAGATACAAGAAGTTATTATCAGATAACATCCATACAAATATCTCTTATTTTAAGAACAAAATGTTATCACATTAATTTCCTTCATTTTAAACTTAACATATTATTCATACATTTCATTTTCAAAAAAAAAATGGAAGATATTGTGATTGTGAGTTATGGTTAAAAAGTGGACGACTGAGGAGTTGAAAGAAAGGCACCGGTTAGAGAGGGAAAATGGTCGGTTGGACGGTCAAATTAAATTGTTAAAGTGAGGTATGAAGTAAAAAATAAGCTTAAATATGAAATGACTAATATGATTTGTATGAAATGTAAAACATTTTCTTTAGAGAAAACTTCAAAAAAAATAATATGAGAAGGCTAGTATTTTAGAAGATGAAAAGACAAAGTATAATAAACTAATATTTAAGTAATAATTATAATTTATTAACGGATACAAATATTTGCGGGCATTGATATCATTAAACTTGTATCCATATCCATTACTAAACAGGTATATTAAATATCCATTTATTTTATCCGTGGATATCTATTAAGTTACCCGCTCTGTACCCGTGACAGATATTATCCGTGGATATCCACGGGTATGAATATTTTTGTCATCCCAAAGTATAGTGATATATCGTCAAAAGTTGTGTCTGACGGGTGATCCACATAGTAGTTGAAGTGGATGTCCTCGGAAACCAAGCGGTCAAGACAAACTCTGAATGGCTCGACCTTCTTCAAAAGCATTTGGCTCAGCATCAACAACCTCACCCTCCGAAGGTGGCACCGGTGCATCATGATCATCGGGGAGAGGAGGCACAAGTGCATCTCATTGCATGTAGAAGGATGGGGGAAGTGACGCGTCAGATGGTGCATTCTGTGGTCCGCGGGAAGAGGATGAAGAATGTGTAGTGAGTTGAGATGTAGATGGAGTAGCCTGAGATATAGATAGATTGGCCTGAGGTGAAGGTTGAACCCCATGAGTGGACTGAGCCTCAGAAGTAGACTATACACCAGCAGTCGACGCCTCACTCTGACCAGAGGTACCTGTTGCATTTGGAACCGGATGGATCCACCTCCTCCTAATAGATGCGTATTGGAAAATCTTTCCATGTCTCAATCGATCAACATTGGCAACCATTATTACTGCAAGATCAAATTAGTTGTGGAATGATTTAACACAAAAGATCAGCATCAACATAAACAAGAAAATTATAAAATAAAATAAAACTGACTGAGGTAAATCTAGAGATATATATATATACGAAAATATTTTGCAGATGTATCTCTAGAATTCCCCAGAGTACATGAAACATTGATTTATTCCAGAGATGTATCTCCGGAATATTCTGCAACTTAAAGGTCGTGACAATGGCGTCCTCTGACCCTCAGAATGTGAAATTTGAAGTCATGGTCGTCCATTTAAGCCAACAAACATTACATACACTTACTCTAAAATATGTTTCACTTGATTTCTAAAAATAGATTACACCTAACAATGGATTCTAACTTGTTTACAACATAACTAGAATATTTACCAAAAACTCAAAAACTTATTCAGATTATATGATTTACAAGATGTTGAGTGATGAACTGGATGTTGTTTAATGATTACTTGAGCCTGGGACAAAGGGAATCAAATTTAGTGAAGTTGGAGAAATTTGGGAATGAGAAAGTGGAAGAGATTTGAGAATGAAATTGAAAAGTGTGTGAGGAGAAGAGTTTGACACGATAATAATCTCCAAATTATTCCGGAGATATATCTCCGAAATATTTCAACGTTCACTTAAGTTTTGGTACATATGGAGATATATCTACGAAATATTTTAATGTTTAGTTTAATTTTGATGCATCCGAAGATATATCTCCAGAATCAAATGACATATATGAAAACTCGCATAGTGCGTAAGAAGTTCATAAGGTATGTAAGAAGTTCATAGGATATAAAAAGAAATGCTCAAATTTAATATATGAAACTTCTTTTTAAAATGTTTTGTTGTTAAATATAAGACGTTTTTAAAATGTTTATCATAGAAGATAAAAAGTTAATATTAAACACTTTTTTTAATGAGACCTAAGAAGGAAAAGATCATAGAGGGCCAAGCCACAAACTCATTAAAAATAAATAAATTTATGCCAAAATTATAGAGGTTCTTTAAGTAATTTTGTGTAACAGATTGATGTTTTATGTTTTTTTTTTAACAATTGTGTTGTTTAAGTTATCAAATATGTATGCACTACTATCCTTTTATAATAGAGTGAATGTATTATTTGTGGATGTAATTATTTTGAGTAGTGTGAAAATAATGAAGTGCAACAAAAAATACAACAATAAAAAAATTCTAAATGTTAAAAATATGAGTTAAAGGATATAGAAATCAACCTAAAGGACCAAGTTTTTACCAAAAAAAAAATCAAGAGCCAACATATTACATAAAAATAACTTAAAATACTTCTGATCTAGTTTTTCCTAAATTCATAAAAACACATCTGTAGTTTATTTCTTATAAAGTCCTTCCTCATTCTAAGAGAAATGAACTAAAAAAGGTTAGAGAGTTCAGTGAGAGGCCTAGATTAGCTAAAAAGAATTGCAAAATAGTTATTTTCTTTGTAAATGTAAGAAATGAAAAAGTGTCTATTTAAAAAAATTGTATAAGTATTGGTTTGTTTCTTGCTTTCCAAGGCACTAAAGAAGACTTGGAGAAATATTGCACCTTCATATTTAAATAAGTTTCAATCCAAAACATGACCTAATTCTTATCCATCATTTCTGTCATGTTGACCTAAGATTGTTTAAGAAAATCCTCATTTACTTTCTATGTTAAAGGGAGTTTATCCTCCAAATTTGTTATTTGAGTTGCATCAACAAATTCTAAGTCATCATACTTGTTATGCTCCAACATGGCCTATTCTAGCCAAATTTGGTTAGAATACCAAAAGTGTTAGCCCTTCCTCCTCTGAGCAAAGAGAGCTATGCCGTTTATAATGTGTAGTATGTTTGAGGATTTGAGAGCAGTGTTGCGGAAGTATGTCTCAAGAAGAATGCCTTGCTTATCCCTCATTTGGAAACCCCTTTATATAGTAGTCTTCATAGTCTGCTTTTAAGAGAGGTCTTTAAGAGGAGTCCATTGGATTTCTGCTGTTATAGAGCTATGAATGAGTAACTATCATCTTTATTGTGAGCTTTGAAGTCTTGATAACGACTGGTATTGATGTGTCGAAACCGTTACAAACTCTTGGTTGCCTGGTGAGTAAATACCCTTATTTCGGGTTATGAAGGTATGATGTCCGGCCTCACAAGAGGCGAGTTGTATATTAGTGATTGTGTCGGATAAGACGTGTTATGGGGCCGACTTTGGTTATAGTAGGTGTTCTTCTAGCCGTCGTGTTTAGCCATCTACTCCACTCCCTACAATGCCCGACTACCCAACCCGACCTGAAATATTTTATGTATGTACATAAGTCCCACGAGTCCTGCTCCCGCTTTAGGGGTGCAGTTCTTGGAAATACCATAAGTCCACACGTATTTCAGGGCTTATCGCTCTATAGCCTGACCCACGCGGCAGAATTCCCTTGGAGGGTTGTGTCCTTTCATTTCATTTGGCCAATTATTGACCAAAATATCTTCGGTAGTATCACAAAGTAGTGAGATTTTGTTATCCTTTACTTTTTAGTCGATTGGTCATAGGTTTTCGTGTTAACCCAAAAAATATACCAGACTAAGGATTTTTTTTCAATAGGTATCTAGTGCCCCTTGGGGCTTAACCTGAGCTTACATTCTAGTTTAGATGAAGTGTCCAGAGATGCTTATCTTTGGATACAGGCGGAGCCGTTTGGGTATAAAGTTCACTGAAGTGAAGTACTTTTGCCCGGGTTATGACAACACTGAGAAAAATAATCTGCTAATTTCTCAGCTTTTGCTTATTTGTCATAAGGACCTTGAATATTTGTGATGTAATATATTCCCGAGCTGAGTCTCCTGGGTAAGAAGCCCATAAGAGTAAGTGTTCGGACATAAGATATCTGGTTATATGTCATGTTTTGTTGATTTTATGAAATCAACCATGGTGCTCATTATTTAAGCGTCCCAAGCCTGTCAGAGGTTTGGGAGATCATCTACTTGTTCATATTTTCGAGCTAATGAGCCCCAAGCAAATTTTGTTGAGTCTGACGATTACCATATTTGGTTTGATCCGTCCAGATTCATCTGCCCCAAAGGTTTTTTAACATAACCGGGTCCAACGCATACCATGTAATTGAGGATTCGTGGTGTTCAACCGTTTGTAGAACTCGACTCTTATATGAGCAGTGTTGATTCTTGGTATTTATCCCTTAAATGGGGAGTGTTTTAGTGGCGCATAGATGCCCTAAGGCGTTTTAATTTGAATTTCCCTTTGCGGTCTTTATAATCGTATTGTTATTTTGCTTTGATTTTTCAGCCTAAAATAATCCCACGTGCAAAATGCAGGGAATTATTTTTACTTTACCTTAATTTTGCGAACTATGTGAATACCTATAATTCGGTAAGCCCCTAGTCACTGAATGTGTATAGCCTTGACAAAACTCTACACTTTTGCAATCTTGTTAGGCTAAGAGTCGCATATTGTTTAACTCTTTTAACCTTAATGTTTCAAGAGCCCCAACGGTAGGTCTTATTACATATGACACCTTACTCTAGTGCTACGAGTATTTGATTCGTTTGTAGGCAATGTTTTCCCATCTTTTATACATAGAATATATAACTGTGTTTATTGTTAACTATCCTGCCTGTAAGAATTTATTCGGCCTGTATTTGTTTGACATGTCTTTATTATAAGGGGTAGTTAATTTCTTCTTTTTGTTTACAATTATGATTTTTGCCTCCGGGATTTTGAACAACTTGCAGCACCTCTGAGATTTTTTATATCATTTTCCTATTAAAAAATTTCGCTTTCGCTTTCACAAAAATAATCTTGTTTGTATGTACTATCTCCTCGGGTACTTAAGTCAAGATGGCTTAAAGTGGTCGATCATAAAGTATCAGGCATTATTTTTGCTCAGCTTTATTTCTAAGACTTTGCATTCGCAATTGGTTATGCATAGGAAGGCCCATGCGTTGAAGCTCTTGAATGCTTTCAGCTTTATGGGCAAGATTGCCGGGTATGTGCCCAGGTATGTTAGATGCTTGATAGCAACTTATTTTTTATTTTCTTGAAGCCCCAAGTTTCTCTATTAAACTATAGGTTTTAGATATTTCCATTGAGGCATTTTGTAGATACTCGAATACCAACCCGGCGATGGATAACCTATGTACGCAGGACATATTTTTGCTTTTATAGGAGTTTTTCTATAGTTCGCTGAAGTATTTGAGTGAGGCCCTTATAAGCCTTTTATAACGTCCTTAGGGACAATAACCAGCCCATACCCGCTGAATAAACCAACATGCCTTTCGGGTGATCACCTAATAATTGCGAACATAGGCCCGAAAGCATATTAAACTTAGTGGTTCATAGCCCCTTTTACCAGTAGGCGAGGTTGGCCGAGTTTCCAAAAGAGTCAAGTGCGATTGGACTTTAATTTGAGTTCAGTCTTGATTTCCAAGACTAGTAATAGTTTAGATTCTTTCAATAATCCCCAGGCATAAAGCATTTTCGGGCCTTTATGACATCTTGAATCTCTAAGGTGACCAGCTACATGCTTAGTCGTACTTGTGTGTGAGATTTGGTTCTTTGGTTTTTCCCATCAATTTAGTCTTTCCTTTACCAACCCTGAACTTTCTTTGAGGAAAGAAAAGTCGGAGAATCTCGTTTCTTCCAAAGTGGCCCTAGAAGTTAGTAACCAACCCATCGAAGGTGACCTATGTACACAGTGTCATCACCGAGTTATAGGAATTTTGTTCAATCCTTTGTGGAACCAATAAATTCTTTTGTGGGAGACCTATGTATACGATTTAATCAATGGGTGTATATAGGAGTTTTTCTACCCGACACAGAGCAAATCATAACGCTTGTGGGCGACCTATGTACACAGATGTAATCAACATGTTTATAGGATTTTTTTCTACCCGGTGCAGAGCAAATCATGACGCTCATGGGCAACCTATGTACACAAATGTAATCAACGTGTTATAAGAGTCTTTTCAACCCTGTACGACGCTAATCGAAATATTTGTGGGAGACCTATAAACACGGGTGTAATCGAAGTGTTATAGGAGTTTTTTCAACCCTGCACGGAGCTAGTCGGCATGCTTGTGGGAGACATGTAACACTCGTTTATTTAATTAATTATTTAATTAAATATAATTGTTGTATGTTGTGGTAATTTGCGTTGATTTGAGTATCTTTGTTGATTTGCGTTGCTTTGTGTGGAATTGTGTCGACTCGTGTTGATGACTAAATTTATCGGAATATTATGTTAATGGTTATAAGTTGGTTTGAGTCGAATTTAATTAATTAAGTCTATATAAGTTGTGGAAGACGATACGAAATATTTTCCGTCTATTGTTGGATATGTCGATTGAATTGTTTGGACCATTTGGTTGATAATTAGAGGTTAATCTATTAAGTCGGGAATAAGTAGTTAGTCACAAATTATTATTCAGTTGATTTTGTGTTACGAAGAAATAAGTTGTTAAGTCGGAATATTAAGTCAGAAAGTCGAGGAAAAAATATTACGAGTTATATTATTGATTATTTGAGCATGTTGGTTAATGTGCTTGGATTGCGTCGGAATTAGCATATTGAGGGGTGTAGTATGTAGGCCCATTAGTTGATTATTATAATTGGATTATTATTATTATTTTCATAAAAAGAAGAATTAGTCAAAGAGAAAAATAAAAATATCAATAAGAAGGGGAAGTAGAACGTGGAAAAGGATGAACGAGGAAAATTGAGAGAAACCGGTTACGAGAAGTCGCCGTCGAAAATCAAAATCGGTTGGAGATTCGAGCGGCCAACGATTAAGTTAAGGGTGGGATTCGATCTTTATAACTGGGTTTGATAAATGATACTAGGTTTGGGTGGTTGTATATGTTGTGTTGTGTTTGAGGTTGATGTCGAATTATGTTAATTTCTTATATTGTATTGTTGTTAATTTGTTGATTGTTTCCGTATAAATTATTGATCAGCTGTTGGTGATAAGTTGTCCGTAAATCGATTCTGTAAACATTTGATTTTGTTTAATATGTTGCTGGTTTTCTAAGAATTGGTATTTTGGGGATAATACTATTGTGCCAATTGCATATGTGGTGCAAGCCACCCAAGGTTGAAAATGGACATGTGGCGGGAGCCACATGCGATGAGGTGGAAGCCACTAAGTGGCGGAAGCCACCTCCCTTAAGCATCACATGGCGCAAGCCATGTATTGTGATTCCAGCCCCTTTAAAATATGGTCATCATGGTAGAAAGTGGCGCTGGCCACTTGGGTTTCATGTGTGATGAAGTAAATTTAATTAAAGATAAAGCTAATACTCATAAAAAGAAGAATAATAAGTCGGGTTAGGCTTGTAATTAGACACATGTATCCCTTAGTAACAAACCTATAAGGTTTGCGAGGTCACTGCTATGGTAATAGATAATTCATTATCTTTAACTATGGTAGTGAGAAGATAGGTGGGATCAAGTTGACTTTACCAAGCGGTGGGTTGTCTTCCTTTTACTAATATATCTATTAAAATTATTAGACTCTTATATAATAAGCATTTTTCAATTGATACCCATAATTGTAATTCATTTTATAACTAATCAGGAAGTTGTTGGGTGATGCAAGCCACCCTGTTTGGGAAGAGGCATCTCATTTTCCTTATGCATATTTTGATATTTTATTATATTAAGTCAATTAAACTTGTATAATATTTTATTAATTCCAAATTATAAACACACCAATTTTATTAATTCTACTTTCTTAAAGAATATTAAGTAATTCTTAGAATCAGTGGTAAGTATCAATAACAAGAGGATTTATCAGTAGCGAATAGAAATCAGTTTTTGTATCAAGTCTGTTTTGGAAGTTTTGACAGAAAAAGGTAGTAGTCCTAGAAATTGACAGAAACAAAATTTGTTAAAATTGTGTTTTCTATGACAAAAGAATTTACCAAAAATAATAGCTTTTGACAGAATTTTCAGAAGAAGTCGTAATGATCACATAATGATAAAAACAGTGTCGGTTTAGCCGAATTAGGCGAAAAACTTAGTTGCTCGGAATTTAACGAAAATTGTCGGGGTAAGTCGGGTAGTTTAATAGTTGATTTTTGTTGCATTGTTTTGTTGAAAATATGTTGTAAAGTTGAGTTACAGATACAGTTGAGTTGGTAAGTGATTTCGGTTTACGAAAAATCTCTAAGTTGTTATGTTGAAGGCCTTATAAGCCAAAGTTGATTTTTAAGTTGCCTATGTTGTATAAGTTGTTATGCATTGTCGATGTTATTATGTTGTTCAAGTTGAAGGCTTAATAGCCAAAGTTGATTAAATTTATTCAGGTTGTATAAGCTGGTTGTGTTGTTTGATGTTGTATGTTGTTATGTTGTAAAGTCATGCATGCTATGTAGATCATTTGCATTTTTATGTCGGAGTCGTTGCACACACCATGTTGGCCTGGATTGGCACTAAGTTGAAAGTTGAAGGTTTATGCCTTGATTGCCTCGATAACCTGACAATAATTTTAAGTTGGGAGTTTTACTATGAATGGTGCCATATGCATTTGCATAGTCGAGTCGTATCTGTGTTACGCTGTTTATGTCAATTATGTTATTTATGTTGTTCAAGTTGATAAGTTGTTTATGTTGTTCAAGTTGATAAGTTGTTATGTTGTTTTCAAGTTGATTAAACGAAATGTGTTGAGTTGACTGATTATGTAGTTTGTGTGGAATATATGATTATGTGGTTTATGTAGAAAATGTTGATGGATATAATAGTAGTAAGATAAGTTGATAAAAGGTGGATGATTGTCAAGTTGTTGTTTTTGGTTGAGGTTGTGAAGTGGTGAACTATTTATGATCCTTATATAAGTATTGTTTATCATATGTTGTTTATAATTATCGATATCTCACCCCTTCTGTTTGAATGTTTCCCTATGTTGGTAACGTGCAGGTAGCTTGCAGGAAGATGGTTATCTTTATTAGTTCGAGTCTGTGTCGGTGCTCTGATACGTAACACTCGGGGGATGGATGCATTAGTTATTTTGTGTCGGTGCCCAAGTACGTCGAGCAAGTCGACACGCTTAGGGGTGACCTATGTATGTTAATCACATCAACACATTTATAGGTTGTAAAGATGAATTAGAATCCCATGATCTGGGTACCTCGACTAAAATCATACCTAAGCCTTGAGAGTATCATAGCATAGACATCCTTACTCCCCTAACCGAGCCTAGTTATTCAAACAGAATATTCTATGCATCCCTATTCTTCAGGTGGATCTCCCCAACCGGTGGGCTGGATGTCTTCATAAGCAATACTGAAACTTTTAGGAGCGGTGTAGGTTACCATGAAGTCGAACTTGCCACTTGGTTATCCCAAAGTGTTATATATCTTTTCTGTTTGAATTTTCCTCCTATCCTCTCTATTCTCGCCCAAATAACGCGCCTTTGATATTTTAGCCCTCCTCACAACACCACTTCATTACCCCTTATGCTTTTGACAATGGTTGAGTGAGCTAAAGGACTGATCTAGGAATTATCTTGACTGGAAATATACTCCTTCTTAAACCTGATGGATGTTATGGCCCGGAGATAATTCATGAAAATGGTATCTTTTTCTTGGAGCATGCATCTCACCAGCTCAGCCACTAATTGAGAGTCAACCTGTATCATGGGGCGAGGTGCCTCATTTTCCTCTTTTGAAAATATCCTATCAAGTAAGGTGTTATGTTTCGCTTGATGACCTTGATCTTTTAAATTAAAACACAAGGAAGATGTTGATGTTAGCTCTTCAACGTTGGGGATCCCCATTCTGTTTGGGATCCTTATGTTGAGGGTATTTCCTTCTATGACCTCCTGTAGCTTTTCCTCTTCTCTTTTATCAGGAACTTTCAAGTGAAGTAACCGCCCCGAACTTTCTTCAGTGGGCTCAGCTTCTAGGTCTTCATGCACACAAATTTTAAACATGTGAACCTTAAGATCTGTTTTGACACCTATATCACTCTGAGTCACTTTTTTATTTAGCTTCAGGATGTCTTTATAACACTTTCTTGCTAGCCACTGATCACCATTGACTATTCCAACCCGACCCTCACCGAGCGGAAATTTCATGGTGAGGTACAAGGTTGAGAGCAAAGCTTCCAAAGCATTGAATAAAGGTCTTCATATGATAATGTTATATGGTGATGCAACATTGACAATGAGATATCTGACACGAACAATTTTTGCATTGTCTGAGTTACCAAAAGTAGTCGTTAATGCCAAATGTCCCAATACTTGTACCTGCTCCGATGAGAATCCTACAAGACCCCCTTTGAATGGTAAGAGCTCGGTGGCATTAATCCCTATTCTGCGGAACGCATCCCAGTACAATACATTTGTTGAACTGTCAGGGTCTATTAGTAGTTTTTTTACACACTAGTCTCTGATCAATACCTTTATGACCACGGGATCATTTTCATGAGTCAAGACTCCTACAACTTCTTGTTTAGAGAATGTAATCACCCACAGATCTTCATTCATTTTCTCTGGTAGGGATTGGTCAATGTGCATGATCGTCCTCGCGTATCTCCTCCTAGATGAACTAGTTTCACCTCCACGTACTAAACCTTTGGCTATGGTGTTTAATGTGTGATAGGCGGCCTTCGTTTCATGACCTTCACCGGAGTCTGAACCCTTCTTCCGTGATGCTTTCTCAGAACCCGGATCGTCACGATTAAGACTCCTCTTACCATTATTTGGACGTGAATCTTTCACATGGGATAAGAGGTGTCCTCTCTGGATCAATGCTTAAATTTCTCTCTTCAATTATTGACAGTCCTCCATGTGATGACCCTTGATTCTATAATAATTGTACCATGCCTTCAGATCTCTTCCTATGGTTGCATTTTCCCTTTTGGGTCAGATGAGTTATGGTAACAAGTTCAGATGCCCGACTTCTTTCAAAATGTCCCATCTCCAAGTATTTAGTGGAGTGTAGTTTTTGTTCGGTGCAGGTGCTGCCTTGTACAATCTGGGAGAGTGTCGCTCTCAGATAGCTGGCCGAGGTGCTTCCTTTTACTGGATTGGGATTTCCTCTTTGTTCCTTGCTCTTTTCGTGCCATCTCGATCCCTTTTTTTTGGTTTCTTTTTTCACTCTTTATGTATCATTCGGCCCAGGATGTGATTTCGTCCATATTAGCGGTCGGTTTTTAGGCTAGGTATTCATTAAATGCCCGACTTGTAATCCATTTTGAAAGGCTCCAACAAATAATTCTTAATTAGGATGAGATACTTTGAGAGTCTCTTCATTGAATCTAGCAAGATACTCCCTGAGTGATTCAGAGTGCCTCTGTCGGATACTAAATAAAGTAGTGGTGGACACCCTTCGGCGTTTGCTTGCCGAGAAATATTGTACTAACTTTTTGGTAAAATCCTGGTAGCTAATAATTGAAAAGCGGGGAAGGCCCATATACCAACTGAGCACTACATCCTTGAAAGTACCCGATAGCGAATCTGTAGGCGCCACTATAGCCATTTGATTGTTTACGGCTATAATGGGTTCTTGAAGATCCGTCTTGTCATCATAAGTTACCAATTCGAGCGCCTTTAAATTATTTCGGACATGATCATCCCAAATTTCTTGAGACAAAGGTCGTGGCTTGAGCACTTCTTCTTCTGTTTCTTCTTTGATTTGCGTCTTTTGTTGTAGTGTGTGTAAACTGTCTTGTAATGACTCATTTTTCTGGTGAATTTCCTCCATCAAGTCCAAGAGCTAAGCCACTATATTTTATCCAAATTTGGTCAGAACACCAAAGGTGCTAGTCCTCCCTCCTATACTGTGTAGTATGTTTGGGGATTTGAGAGCAGTGTTGCGAAGCAAGTCTCAAGAAGAATGTCTTGCTTATCCCTCCGTTGGGGCCCGTTTATATAGTAGTCTTCATAGTCTGCTTTTAAGAGAGGTCTTTAAGGGGATTCCCTTAGTCTTATGTTGTTATAGAGCTATGAATGTGTAACTCCCATCTTCATTGTGACCTTTTAAGTCTTGATAACGACTGGCTTCAATGTACCAGAACTGTTACAAAATCTTGGTTGCCTGGTGAGTAAATACCCGAATGTCGGGTTATGAGGGTATGATTCCTGGTCTCATAATAGGCGGGTTGTATAGCAGTGACCGTGCTGGGTAAGAAGTGTTATGGGGACGGCTTCGATTATAGTAGGTGTTCTTCTAGTCGTCGTGGTTATCCATCTACTCCACACCCTACAATGGCATCCATATTCTTTGTGTATGTACATGGCCAACTGCTGATTGTTCTCCAAGGAAGCATCAATACTTCCTCCTTTATCAACCAAATGAAAACCTTCATTTTGGGTGGAATGAGTTACCTTAAAGTTTTCATTAGGTCTTTGATTCTAAGCTTGAGCATCAACAACATCTTTGATAACTCCACTAACCTCGTCAGCATTTAAGGCGTTTCTCTTCATTATCAAATCAACCACTTCTACAACAGACTCTTTGAACTAGTTTGTTACATACATATATGTTTTATGGACTTCACTTTTTTCATTATTCTTGGAGTTTTCCAACGTATTTCCATTTTTTTCTTCTGCAAAATCCAAGGGAATGGCCAATTGTATTGCAATGATTACAAAACTCTGAAAGTTTCTTATATTTTATCTCTACAAAGAAAGTAAGTTGCAAACTTTCCACTAGGATTTTGTAACTCAAATCCTTGACCATGTCAATGTCAACAAATACCCTAAAAAATTGATCAAAAGTACAGTAAAATGCATGCTTACTTTATGTGGAATCTATACATATAGGAGTACCAAGACTGCTTGCAGTAGTGAATATTATTTTGGGGCTCCAATATTCTTGAGATAGTCCATCGATTCTTACCTAGAATTTAGTATATGTTTGGTTAACATTATAAGGGATGAAGTCCATTGTCCAAAGAAAAATATTGAGATTTCTTAGGTTTAGGTCCCATGAGTTCATGGACATGAGTCATTGTGTAACACCCAAAAATCCCCACGAATTTTATAATAAAATCATAGTAATTCAAAACACCAATTAATTCGAGTGTCACAATTCCAACAACGTCATGGCTCAATAATGATATGTCTTATAAAATACTTTTACATGCAGCGGAAAATTCTAAACTTCATCACAATAGAAAATAATGTTATAAATCAAGAATAACATATTCTCCTAAAAATAAACAATACACAGAAAAGATTCATCGTCCCGACACCCAAAGCGCGTATCAGAGCCGACTCCTAATCGTGAAGTCCACCGATCTCACCGACCACTCTCTACTTATCCTGCTCACCTGCACGTTACCAACCAAGGGTAACATTCAAACAAAATGGGTGAGATTCTCAAATCAATCAAAAGGAATAAATGATATAAGTACATGAATATAAATCATCTAGGTAATCATATACATTACAACAACAACATCATCATGCACCCCTACTCATAAGCATACAACAATATCAACACCATTTAACACTATCATATATGCAATGATACTCAACTTGACTCAATGCAAATGAGGTACCATTCTCCAATCTCTATTTCAAAATTCAGTTCCCGTCGGAACTCTCGACCCCTGTTTCATGGTTAGTATGATCCCTATTTCATGATCACACCCTCGATCCCTATTTCATTGTCTAGTATGATCCCTATTTCATGATCACACCCTCGTACGATCCCTACTTCATGATTTTACCAACATCACTTGATCCTTTTGGATCCAAATGGATATACCCTACCTTGGCATACCATTCCCAATTATGCACCATCAATGACAACCATGCATATCTATGACTACTACATCATGGAATCAACATCAACCACTAAGATACAACAACAACAACTACTACAACAACTACAACACTAGACAATATCAACCTCATCCATTTTCGAATAACACAACATATATTAATAACAACAAAACACATAATCAACAACAACAACAACAACATACTTCAATAGTTACATCAACGTGTATCAACGTCAACATGATGTAACCACAACAACAACAACTACGTATAGTCAAAACAACAACAAATACACATACTAGTTCATGTTCATTTCCAAATTATGCACTATATAGTTCATAGAACCATATGGATAAACTGCACTATATAGTTCTTAGAACCAAGTGGATAACATGCACTTCATAGTTCATTGAACCATGTGGATTACCTGCACTTCATGGTTCATTGAACCATGTGGATAAACTGCACTACATAGTTCATTGAACCATGTGGATAACTGCACTACATAGTTCATATAAGCAATTCTATATGAACAACGTGGTTATTCAATCTAAACCCAACATACCCACTCATATTGAAACATAGAGGCAACAATATAACACCAATGAACCTGTTAAATAACAACAACTATATGACACTTTTTCATGAATAATGTAAGAAAACTTAGAACATGTCAAAAGTCCCCAAAATTTTATATGACAGTTTTCCGATTTTGACTCCAAATCAAACCAATCGAAAATACAAGCATTGGTAAGTGATACCACACATATAAAACTCATGGTGTCAAGATTATAATATATTTCAACCGTTTGATTTACCGATTTATCCAAAAAGAAATCATTTTCACATAATCTCTCTAAACCCTAAAACTCAACAAAAGTGTACATCTAAGTTTCTAACTAAGCCCACTCAACCTACATACATCATTCAACCCTTATGAGATGAAAGAACCCCACCCTTACCTTGATGACGAACTCTTTCTTCTCTAAAGGAATCTCATCTTCTTTCCCTAGCCTCTTTCTCCTCTGCTCCTCTTTCTCCCTTTCACGATTGTGTTCCCCAAAAAACTATCTTTTCTTTTTTTTTGTTCCTCTTCTAACCCTTAGACCCTTAAACTTCTAATTCCTACTTCATCCTTACTAACCTTCACTAAAAGTATCTTATGCCCCCCTCAACTAATTAAATAATCTTTTTATTTAATTATTCTTCCAATTATTAAATCACTCAATATAATTAAATTTTATTCCAATAATATCATATTGAACAATATAATATTTTCACTACACACCAACATACAACAACGATTTTCATTTAAATTGATAATTAAAATTGGGGCGTTACACATTGCACATCTTCCAGGCATGAAAAGTGAATTCATAGAAACCTTTTCCTAGGAATGATGTCTCATTTCTCAATATAGGTCCATTGAGCAGCTAGCTTGGCACCTATGTTAAGAACAATGAGAGAAGTAGATCCCTTAGGCCCCAAATTTCTTACTTGAAGGTTATGTTTGCAAGCCTTAAGCCCTACCTAGAATTTTTATTCTGATATAACAATGGTCAGGAGGTCGCCATTCTGTTTGCCGTGAAAATTGGTAAACAACCGATGATCTTCTAAAAACACCAAAGTTTCTAATGACTTATAGGATCGATCAGATTGATCCTAGGACATGTGTTATAAATGTTGATTGCTTAAAGTCTAAGAAAAATGTAATGAACGCTTCGACAACATTCACAAGTAACTTGTTAAGAAATGAAAGAAAAAAGATAAACAATAAAGGAATGCAAGGAAAAGTGTTAAGTCAAGGAGATTAAATAAAAGGATAGAAGTCGAAGGGAAGGTAAATGTGTGACTGGAATCGAAAGGAAGTTAAAATGCATAAGAGACTTAATGAAATTGCATAAACATAACTTGCATAAAGTAAAGAAACATCCTTAAATAAAACATTTAAATTGAATTTGATAAATAAATGGTAGTGTTCATCACGTACATTCTCACACAACTCTTTTCTCTACACTGATACTTTGAGTTTTTTATTCGAGTTACTAGTAAAAATTAACCACACACCTAAATCCTATTGTTAAGACTCTTATTTATAATAGACTAAATAACTGCCATTAACGGCTCATTCACTGAGATAATGATAAATGGTGCCTTGCATGTCTTTATGTCTTGGATATGTTCCATTTGTCTTATTTGCAACCGGATAAGAACAAAATTCCCTCCTTTATTTGAATTTGAATTCTTCATGTCGAATGCCCTCAATAGCATTCACTTTCACAACAAAGTTCAAGTATTTAGAAATATTTCTAAGTCCAAAACACTATATTTTATCTTTTGTGCCAATTAGGCTTCGACTTAGTCTCTTCATTATTATCCCAGTTGAAGGCCTTCAAACTTTTCAAAAGGCTTGATACTTGGCATTAACATTTATGACCCAATCCCAGTGTCAAAATTAGGATCTAACAAATCCCCCCCCCCCCCAAATTGTCTCTTTTGACAATATAGAAGAAAGGGTCATTTTTTGACTGCATAATTTCAATGCTTTATTTTAATACTATGTAAGTATTTATCAAAACTCACCATCCCACGTCTTCAAGGAAAAACTATTCAAGTTCCTTTTAACTGCTTCAATGATGTCATGGTCATAATGGCCATATCTGCAAACGTCTCCTCGAGACCCACTCAATCACAAGCCATCATTACCTTTCATAACTTCTACCGTCCATGTTCGTATCCCCAACACGGCGTATGTCCCACTAGCTATAAGCTAGTTAGTGTGATCAAAGGTCTATGAGACCTCTTAACATTCCTAAAGAAATTTATAAATAGCCTCCTCAAAAGCCATTTTAAAGTATTATGCTTTCAAAGAAATCTTCTTTCATATTTCTCTCTTTTTCTCTAGTTTTTTCAATTTCCAAAAACTAGACCTCACCTTCAACAATGGCGTCCCAAGCTCTGAGAGATATCAAGAATAAAAAGAAGAACATTATTCCCCTTTTAGCGACATTTGCCAAGCTGGCCAGACCCACACTTGTAGGGAATCGTGAGTTCGTTCCTGAACCCCTTATAGAGGAGAAGAGACACATCTACGAATCCCAGGTACTCATCCCTGTCTCTATAGCTAGAAAAACCCACGTTTTATCCGGTCCTTTATCTCCCATAAATTTAGATTATGATACCATTAGGAACGTCCTTCCTTCTTACCATAGAAACAAACTAATAGGGCAAAAGGATAAGTCAATAGTCCAAACTGACTCATATGATGCAATCATGCTAAATAACTAGGACTTGATGTTCTTAAGTGATGGCTCTAGGTTATTTAGGGAAACCCCTTACTTCGAAGACTCTAAATTTTATACAGACTGGCTAGAAAAAGTAGAGAAAGTTAAGGGTTATTTTTGGAAAGAAATTGGAATTTATGACATGGTCATGATGTCAAAAGTTGGCCCAGATTATTGTCCAACCCTTTTGATCGCTTTTATGTACTTCTGGGATAACACCCATTAGACCTTTCACCTTCCTTGTAGGATGATGACTCCCACACTCTTCTACATAGGCGTTATCACAGGGCTTCAACCTCATGGATTACCCTATAATACAGAGATAGATGTTGTTGATCCCATAGACTTCAAAGGTGGTAATCCCACCTACACAAACTTTGTTACTCATTATCATGATAAGACAATTGCCGAAGTGACGAATGTATAACATATAGCCTTTATGGCCATGTGGCTCTCTCGCTGTGTTTTCTGCATCAGATCCTTTCAAGTGGCCAATCAACTGCACAACAACAGGGGCATATGCCTAAGCGAAATTATTCTGGCCAACTTGTATGAAGCTTTGAGTGAAGGTGTCATCAAACTCAAATATTTTATGAACCATGAGGATCTTTCCTTATCAGGACCCTTTTGGCTACTCCAACTTTGGCTCAATGCAACTTTTGAAGCCAACTTGCCTCAAAAGGGAATCATGGACGAGGACTCTGAAGAGATCAAAGAGAGGGAGGTTGAATGGCCTCGCATAGTGCAATTGACCCCAAAGGAAGAAGGGGAAACACTCAGAACTTCATTTAATGACTTTGTGCAAACGTTTGCCAAGCGCTATGACTTTACAACATGCATGGCTCCCTTTGCTGCAAGAGAGTGTGGCCCATAGTGGTTCACGAGGGATTTCCCTTCGCCATACAAAAAATATGACGTAGAATCTATACTTGTGTGGGAAGCATTTTTAATCCCACGTTTTATTATCCACAAGCTAAACCAGTCGAAAGCAAGCTAGGTTGCCTTGATAGCTTACCAACCAAACCTTGTATCTCGACAGTTTAGTTTGATATAAACCCTTCTTAAATGCCTCTAAGAGAAAATAAGCCAGGTCATCTTTCCCTTTACTTGGCGCAATGCTTTAAACGCTTTGACACAGATCACTCGTTGTGCCCAGAAATCTTTCCTAACACCCATTAACTTCAAATCTAGTCACATGTACCCAGGAATTCCATGATTGGTGGTCGAAGTATTACTCTGTTGAATTTCTTGATGTTTCTACCTTTTCCCAATTAATTGAACATGCTTTTGTTGATGTGCAAGACAAATCCAAGAAAGGTACTTCTACTCATATAAAAGAAATCCAAAAGTTCCAAAAGTACTTTGAAACCGTCTATCGACCAGATAACATTAGTTGAACCATTAGTGAAGCTGCAGTCACTTTTAAGGGAAACAATTTCAAAAAAAATAGAAAGTTTAAAAATCCCTTCACACGTTTCTACTAAGAAACGCTATGAGTTGGCTTTTAAGATTTCCCCCAAAAAAATCTCTCGACTTCCTACTGCTGAGTTTGGAGTGGCTCTTGATCCTCCCTTCCCAGATTAGTTCATTTGTGGGAGTGACATAAAAGTCCATCAGCAGCAAGTAGGGCCAAAGGCTTCACAGGTGGTTCCGACTAAGCATACTTTGGACAGTTTCAAGGGACACCTTCACTTTGGTATCGAGGATGTTCACATCAAATATGAAATTCGTGAAGGTTTAGAAATTCCAAATCACGCCTCTTTAGTTCACATTTAGATACTAACTTGTAATAACTGTGTTTGTTTTTTAGTCGTCAAAACCACCACTAAAAAGGTTGCGACCCAAAAGCTGGTCGAAGCAAGAGCTGAGAAAGGAGTCGAAAGCTCCAAGGTAAACCTTACATTTTACTTCTCTGCTCTTATGTGCAATGATATTTTTATAACTCTTTGCTTTATCATTCAGGCCTCTGAGAAATTGATGTCAACTCCTAGGAAGTCGGGGAGGGAGTGCTAAATTGGTTGTTAGTGACCTAGAGGAGGAGGATTTATCCCCTCCCGAGGCTTTGAAGACAAGAAAGAGGAAGCCAATGACTCCTACCACAGACGTTGCTGGACAACCTCCCAAGGAAACTAATGCCAAAAAAACTGATATTACTGCAAGCATCGCCAAAGAAACTTCTCATGTGGTAACACCTCAACTGGTTGATGGTCGTGTCAAAAGTGAGATTTCCAGCCCTGATGAAGGTGTTAAGGTAATTTTATAATTCATAATTTATGCAATTATTTACCTTATCTCGTGTCTCGATTTGACTTGCTCTAATTGATCCTTTAGGGCAATGTTTGTGGTTCGAACCAGCTTGTGAGAACCTCTTCTTCTTCAGCCACTCTCCTGAATAGCCAAGGTGAGCCTACATATCATCCCAATTCTGATTTAGGCTCTGGCAGAAGTTCATTCAGTGAGGTTAACAAAACTTCATTTGAAACAGATGTTCCTTCGCCAGCCAAGACCACCTCTACCCAATCTCATACTTATATAACTAGTTATAAGGCATACACTAGTAGAGAAACTCCTGAAGAGGTTCAACGAGAGACTGCTGTTATGGAAACAAACAATATTCTGGCTGAAGAAGATGGTTCACCTGTGGTCGAGCCTGTTAATATGGTTGGTGATGATGATTCTGATGAGGAAATGGAGAAGAAGAAAGAACCACCCCAAACTGAAGCTGGTAGGAGAAGGATGATGATGATGATGATGGGGACACCAAATATGGTGAGGAAAAAGATGATTAAGAGATGGATGAGGATGACAAAGATGAATGCAATAAAGATACAATTGGCCCAAGTGAGAAACAAGTTGAGACTACACCTGAGGGGAACCCAAATCAAACCGGGACTTCAACTATTCCACCAAATTTCACTATTGTTGCAGGTGTCCTTGCTTCGACTGGGATTGTGCCTATTCTTTCGACTGAGGAACTTGATTCCTTGAAGGAAAATGATCAAAAGAAGTATGTCAGGTCTCTCCTATGAGGTCGAAATAGTTCCTCTGACAAAACTCCCAGTGCTTTGAATGCTTCTGAGGACCCTCCTACCAGCAAGCCTGATGATAACACCCTCTTAAAGATCAAGGAAAAGATCTTTTAGGATAATTTATTTATGGCTCTGCAAATGGATGATGTGACTCATATTGCCATGAAGGAACTCCTTAAACAAGTTGATATTAATGTTGTTACCCCTGAAGCTACTAAAGTTATCTTGGAGATTGGTATCATGATCAACCATATCTATGATGACTTCAAGAGTATCTCTCAGATTTAAAAGGTTCTTGTTGAAAAATCAGGGGTAAGTACCAACAGATGGGAGCTTACAACCGAGTCAGTAACCAAGGTGGAGGAGCTTGATGCAGCACGAGAGGAAAAACAAGTTCCAAATTCCTTCAACGACCAATCCATTATTGTATGGAAGCGGAAGATCAAGAAACTCATAAGCAAAGTCTCCAAGGCCAAGAAGAAAAATGCCGCTTTGTCAGCCTTTGACAAAGCCGCCTATCAAAAAGAGCTGGACGTTTCCATCTCCTTTGCTAAAGAGGCCAATGATTTGGACAAAGAGGTTGCATCTTTGAAGTCTGACATATCCTTCCGCAAGAAGCATCTTGATCTTCACAAGTAGAAGTTTCTAAAAATGAAAGCAAATCTCCCATTCTGACTGCCTACCATTTATTTGTACTTTATTTCAACACAATTTTTATGGCCCATTTGTGACCTTATGTAATGACATCTTTAATGCCTTCTGGAATTTTTTGCATGAATGCTTTTTGCTTGCTTTATGTTTCGACTTGCATTTTACCCTTTAGTATAATTTAAATTTTTTGAAGTAATGGCGCATATACTTAGATATTTCACCTATTTCCCTAAAATTCCTCTATCTTCGTACTTAGAGAATTTCACACCGGTTAGCAAGGTTTTTTAAATCTTGGAAACTGTGGAACAAATACTAATTTACTATTAATGTGTTCCAACGGCACAAGTCTTTATGTCATGGGAAGTACTAATAATAGGACCCTAGGATGTGTTTCCAAAATAAATCTCACAATTTGCTATCTCTCCTATTTGTCTGGTTAAGATGACCAAATGATCTCTTGTCTATAAAATCCTCACAAGTTAGTTTTCATTCATCACATTGAATCCTAACATGAGTACCTCCACCAAAAATTCCACAACCAAGAAAGTTGAGAAAGTGAAAAAACATGAGCCAAATGTTGTTACCTCCATTGCATCACCTATTGGCTCTAACATGTCCACCAGATCCACCATGACTAGCAAAAAGTCTAGAACTAGGATGAAGATACCCAAGAAGAGTCGAGTCCAGAAACATGTCTCTAATGATGAGGCTGAGAAAGATTGGATGACTTATCTGAACTCAAGAGACTGGAGTAGTTATGAGTAACTTATTTTCCAAGTGTGACCGTGTATCTTTATTTTCTCATAGCCTATGTACACCATTTTGGCCTTTTTAGCCTATTTTGGCTATCTCAATTATGAATAAGACTATGTTCTAATTTGAATCTCTTGCAAAATAGGTCTATATTTTTTCAAATATTTCCCATTTACTCTTAAGATTCGTTGGTCACCATCAATATTGTGAACTTCGTATGCATTATTACTGAATATGTTGGTAACTTGGAATGTACTTTCCCACTTTGGGTACCATTTCCCTAAATATCTGGTCTTTCGATCCATGGGCAAGATTACCTTCCACACTAACTCTCCATGTGAAAAGGTCTTGATCTTAACCTTTTTAATATAAGACTTCTCCATTATTTTCTTTTTCCTTTTCAGCAACTCTAAAGCATGGGGCTTTTCTTCATCCAAGTCCACCAATTTTTCTAGCATCATGTTCCAATAATACTCATAGAGAATCTCATGATGCCTTTGGATCCTTATTGACTGAAGATAAATCTCTATAGACAAAACTTCATCATGACCAAACGTGAGTCAAAATGGAGTAGTGTTGGTTGCCTCTTTAGGGGATGTTCGACATGCCCAAAGAACTTGGTCCAATGTCTTATGCCAATTTTTTTGGCTTTTTACCTACATGCTTTTTAATCAAACCAATCACCACTTTATTTGCTGCTTCGACTTGACCATTAGCCTAAGCATAATAAGGTGTAGAGGTCAAAAGTTTGAAACCCATCTCTTTATAAAATTCTTGCATCTTTCGACCAGTAAAGACTGATCCTTGATCTGTTGTAATAGTTTATGGGATCCCAAACCTATAGATGATGTGTTTTTGAATAAATTCAATCACATCCTCTTGGTCAACATTTGGTAGGGATATAGCTTCGACCCATTTGGTAAAATAATCAATACCCACCAAAATGTATTTTTGATTCTTTGATGATGCTGGTCGAATCTCTCCAACTAGATCCAAAGCCCAACCTCTAAAGGGCCAAGATTTGACTATAGAATGTAACTCACTTACAGGGACATGTTGTATACCAGCACAAATTTGGCATTCTTGACAACCCTTATCAAATTCAATACAATCTTTCAACACGGTAGGCCAATACATGCCTTGTCGAAACAAGATCCATTTAATTTTGTGGCCTACTTGGTATGCCCCACATACCCAACCATAGACTATTGATAGGGCCAAATATGCCTTTAATTCACTAAGGCATTTGAGAAATACTCCCTAAGGAGTCATCTTGAAAAAATCATTACCCAACAAAACATGGTTTAAATCTTGATACCTGGTTTTCCGCTTCGTTGTTGCTGTTGGATTTTGTAGGTACTCCACTATAGGCTTTCTCTATTCCTTATCTATTAAGTTGTCGACTACTAAGATGGTGAAATTGTCTTTGTTAGCGTATCCAAGTTTTGTTTCTTATAAATCTGATGGGGATAATCCAACTAACACTACCTTCCCTCTAGCTTTGATTGCATCTTGCAAATTTTTCTTTGAAAATTTATACCCTGGTGCAATCTGGACCAAGTCATTTGCAACATAGTTTTCCAGTCTAGGGACGTGTCAAAAACTAACTGCTTCAAAAAAAATTAGCAGTCAATTTGCCACTACAAAGTACATAATTAGATTTTCTTGTATGCATTTGTATTCTTTTGTGATTTGTTTTATAACCAACTCTGAGTATCCCATTATTTCGACATGAATTGCCCCCAATTCCAACAATACTTCAAATTAAGCTATTAAAGCATCATATTCAGCGTCATTGTTTGAACAATGACCTTCGATTTTACACTTGAGTGTTGTTGGAATTTTATTAGGAGAAATAACCAATACTCCAATTCCTATCCCATCTTTATGGCTGGACCCATCAAAGTACAACTTCCAAGGTTCTATCTCAAGATAATTCAAAGAATTTTCATGAATAGAGTGGTCGACTATAAAGTCTTCCACCACTTGTCCCTTAACATCCTTTAAAGGTTTATACGTTAAATAATACTCAGTCAATGCTAGTGCCCATTTGCCAATTAGACTATGCAAAATAGGCTTAGATAACATATGTTTAATAACATCAAAACGAGACGAAAAATACACATCAACTTGTTTTATATATTGCTTCAATTTTGTAAAAGAAAAATATAAGCATAAGCACAATTTCTCTATCATGTTATACCTAATTTCTGCATCATTTAAAACTTTACGCCATCATCATCCTCTTGAGCCAACATGCTCCCCTAAAGTTTTATCATATGCAGTTATGTACAATCTCATGCTCTTCTTCCTACAAGGTGGTGAAAGAATTGGTGGGTGGCTCAGGTTATCCTTGATCTTGTTGAAGGCTTCCTGTTGAGCTTGCCCCTATTCGAATCCATCTATGTTGAATCGAAGCAAAGGTGAGAAGGCTCGCACCTTTCCACTTAGGTTTGATATAAACCTCCTGAAGAAATTAATCTTTCCTGGTAATGTCTACAATTCCTTATTTGTAGATGGTGCTTTTCGCTTCCATGATGGCTTGGTCTTATTCTGGTCGATTTCAATCCCCTTTTTATGGACCACAAAGCCTAGAAAATCCCCTTCTTGCACACAAAAAGCACATTTGAGAGGATTCATTTTGAGACCATGTCTTCTCATCCTTTCAAATGACAATCGAAGATAGTCTATATGACTCTTCCCAAAAATAGACTTTACCACAATATCATCAATGTAAATTTGCATAAAAGTTTCTATGTAATCATGGAAGATAGAATTCATTGCTCGTTGGTAAGTTTCCCCATCATTCTTTAGACCAAAAGGCATTATGATCCACTCATAGGTACATAAGGCCCATAGGCATCAAAAAGCAGTTTTTGGGACATCCTCTTCAATAATTAATATTTGGTTATACCCGGAATACCCATCTAACATGCTGAGATATTCATGTCCTGCAGCAAAATCAACTAGCATTTCTGCCATAGGCAAAGAATATTCATCTTTAGGGGTTGCAAAATTTAAATCTCTAAAATATATACAAACCCTTAAATAACAATTGTTTTTAATAACTGGTACAATGTTAGCTAACCATTCGACATACATGGCAGTACGAATGAACTTTCATCGAAAAAACCTTTTGATTTCCTCTTTTATCTTTGAGATGATTGTTTGGGCAAACCATCTTGGATTTTTTTTACTGGCTTCTTCCTATGCTTGATTGAAAGCTTGTGTTCGACGAGTTCTCTCTTCAAACCAGGCATCTCATCATAGTCCCAAGCAAAACAATCTTTGAATTCCTTCAACAACTAGACTACTTCAAACTTGAGATATGGGTCAAAGTTGGCACTGATGTAGGTAGGCCTCTTCATTACCCCTTCTCCCAAGTCAATTTCATCTAATGGATCTTGCGCCAACATTATTATGTTGTCTGACAATGAATCCATTTCAAAACCTAAAGGCTCATTGTCATAAATTGTATCAAGTTTCAGCTTGAGCCTTGTCAGGTGGCTCGGGATCGAAGTCCTTACTAGGACCTTCTTCATGGAACTTTGCATTGGCTTCGACAACAATGTATTTTTCTGCAGCCTCCAAGGCCGCTTGTAACTTAGTTTCGCCCACGTAGGCCGAAATTCTTCTTAGTGTGTCGAACTCAGTCATTATTACTGCCTTCACTTCCCTAGCCTATGGGGTGTATAACAGGATCCCCAAAATATGGGTAATTGCCTTCTTCCCCTATCACCTCTCTATCCTAATGGAAACCCCCAACAGGGTGCAAGTACAATGAGAAAAAGGCATGATCATCAGGGGTGAAATCAAAGTCTTCTGGGGTACAAGGCGCAATATGCGCCAAGTTCTTGTCACATTCAGTTCCATCAACATGGTTAACATGTACTTTGAAGTATCCCTGATCTCCTTTAATATTTTCTATGATCCCATCAGGTCTCTAAATTATTACTCTCTGGTGCATCAAATAAGGTACTGCTCTGACACCATGGATCCATTTTCTTCCTAGCAGAAGGTTATAGTTGGCCTTACTTTCCATGACCATAAACATAGTAGCTCTTGTCATTGTTCCTATAGTCAAATAGACTTGTATAACACCTAAGGTGGTGCCAATATTACCCTCATAGTTTGAAAGGACCATGTTATGAGGTTTCAAATCAGTGTCGAATTTTCTAATTTTATTTAGCAAAGAAAGTGGCATCAGATTAACCGTCGCGCCACAATCTACCAATATCTTGTTTACACCCACATTCTCCACCTTCCCAGTAATATAGAGAGGTTTAAAATGTCCTTTCATAGCTTCAGTTGGCCTTTCGAAGAAGGCATTTTGCTCTTCTACGCAGCCATTATTCATGACATAATAACACACAGGCTTATGTGCTGCCATCTCAACCTCGGTGTTTGCATCTAGATTTTCAACCTCAGTTATTTTGTCGTACTCTCTTGGTATCATCGAGACCACATTCATAATAATTTCTAAGGAGGCCTCTGAATCTGAATCGAAATTGTCAGTCATGTTCTCATCTTCAACAACTTCATGAGCAGATTTATTCTTAGTCCCCTCGTCCTTATAGGAGAATAGTTTTCGCCCTACAGGCATCTTGTTAATTGTCTTCACCCCAATGCCTCCACTATTGTTATCCAAAACTTTGGTATTGGATTCAATTTGGTCTTTTATCTAGGCTTCTCTCTATGCCTTCCTTAGCCTTTTCTCCCTTCGCCATTGCGATCTTGACATATGATTTTTGCCTTTGTAATTTTCAGACACATATGCAGACTTGTTGGATGATTTGAGATCTTTTAGGTACTCCATTGAAGAGCCTATTTCCATGTCAAACTTCCTCCATTTATGTTTTCCATTCTCTTTAGCTTCGATGGGTTTAACCCACTTTCTATTTGGCACCTCACTACTGGGCTTGAAAGTGGCTTGCCTGGCTCCTGGCATTTCAAGTCTTCCTCCATGTTGTCTCTGAGGAGATCCCCAGGGATCGAAAATCCTTTGCCTTTAAGCAGATCTCTTCCCATCTCTTTCTCTGGCCTTCATCAATCCATGAAGGTTGTGGGCAGCCTTCTTGTCGAAGATAACACTATACATAGGGCCCATCTTTACCTCAAAATTATTCCACAGACACCTGTGTAAAAAGTCAACAATAGTTTCTTTTTCCTTGAGGTAAGACACCTTATTATATTCTTCTTAACGAGTATGTTCATCAACATCCATGCTATTTAACTCTATTATTTCGACCATGTTTATATCAACTCCATCCTTCATACCTAATTTGGAGAAGTCCATATCAAGGTCCTCATTAGCCTTGCCCATTCGCACGAAACTGTGAGCAGTTTCTTTTGTTAAAATTTGAAGATTTGACCCCTCAAGTCCAACCATGGGATCAACAGTAACCCCCACATCATCCCACTCGACTTCAGTTGATTTCCTGAAGAAAAACTCAGCCGCTACGCATATAAATTGCTCCATATGGCTACCATCAATGTCCTCAGTAAGCTTGAAACATACAACATTATTTTTGAAGTCTCCAGTAACTTCACTCACAATAACATTATTACCAAGAGCCTCATTGGTGTCGACACTATCTGCGTTGCTGTCAGAATCTTTAGCCATTTCAATCATGTTCACTTCACTGGGCTCTGTATAATTTGCTTCCACTACCTGCGGGGGGTCATCATCAATCTTCATTTGGTTCTTGGGTTTCTCACCAAACTTGAGCCTTCCCTCTTGTATAGCATTCTGCACCAGGTACCTGAAAAGAAAACACTGAGAAGTTTTATGACCCAAAAAGTTATGGTATTTTCAAAAACCTATCTTTTTCTTTGTTATGAAGGTGGCAATTTAGCGCCAGGAGGCACTAGTATTTGACTATCCTTAACTAACAAATCAAATATTTCGTCACATTTAGTGATGTCGAAAGTGTATGTTTTCTTTGGAAACCTATCATTCCTTTCGGTTTCGATAGGATTTTTTTCCATTTGAAAAGACTAGCATTTTACAAGAATAAGGGGAACCCTATTTCAATTCTGCAAGATCTATCTCGTCGTCATTGAAACTCAAAGGCTCATCATATTGAACCTCTCCACTTTCATTATACTCGACATAGGCTATTCTTTTGCTCTTATTTGCCTTAGCTTTTTCGTCCTTCAAAAGTTCTAATTGTCGAACTCTATCGGCCAATTGGGCCATATCTCTCAACTATTAGGTGTCCAACCTTTTTCTAATAGAGTAATCTAGGCCACCAACGACCATTTCGACAAGTTCATGCTCAAGAATTTGTGTAAAACACCTAGCCTTGAGTAATCGAAACCTATTCAAGTAATCATCTATTGGCTTAGTGAACTTTCATTTAATACTAGCCAACTCCTTCAAACTAATCTTAGTGTGTCCCATGTAAAATTGTTCATGGAACAAACGTTCTAACTGGGTCCAGTTGAAAATCGAACCAGGTGGCAAGGTGGTGAACCATGTAAATGCATTTTTGGTGAGGGAACTAGGAAAATACTTAACCCTAAGACTCTTATCATTTGTAATTTCCCCAACTTCGATCAATTAACGTGCCACATGTTCGACAGTAGACTTAGTAGTGTCCCCTGAGAATTTAGTAAACTTTGGAACCTTCGTCCTAGGGGGTAATTTAGACTGAAGGATATAGTCTACTATGGGTGAAGTGAAATTTGGCCTGACAAAGCCCATATTCAGTCAATTTCGATCCATAATCCTTTCGGCCAAGGGTGTCAGGTTATTCTTCATTGCCATGTTGTTACGTCGAACCTGATGTACCACATTATCACCATTTTTGTTTCTATTTACTAGCATTACCCTTGGTTCCTCCTCTTCAGGGACTAGTATTTGATTTCTAGGAGGTTCGACCCTGGGTGATTCGACTATCTCCTAATTTTCTGGATTCTAGTTGGACGTTTTCCCTTACTCCAACACCTTGTTTTTTCCTAGTTAGGTGTCGAACTGGGGCAGGTACACCCATAAACTATGTTATTCGCGCCATTTGGGAAGCTATTTATTGATTTTTTTTAGTAGTATTTTGGATCAATGGTTGGAAGATCTCCCCCATGGTTTGAGACAAGGTGTGTACCATTTGCATGTTGCTTTCGTCCATTTGTTGCCTCAAATATGTTGCAGACTCATTTGTCAAGCCAGGGTCTTGGGTAGAGTACCCTAACCCTATATTTTGGATGTTTCAACCCATGTTTATTCCAAAATCTGACTCTTGTGGTGGCGAAGAAATCACATTCTCTGAAAATACATGGGTGTGTTACGCAAGTTTTGCATCATTGAAGTCGACATACCATAAATTGGATTCCTAGGTAACAACTGTGAGAACATATGGGGAGGGAAAGGTCTAAACAAACAGTTGTTGGTGGAGGAGTTTGAGGATTAACCCCAATATACTCCAACATAGGTTGAGTATATGCCCTTGTATATGTTGCTCCAGGTCCTACCATCAAAGGTATTAGTTCGGATACCATGGTTGGCACTATTTTCCTCCTGTCGAAGGAATAGGGGGTGACACCATATTAATTCTGGGTATACCCTGAGAATTAGTGTTGCCAACTTGAGCGTTCAAACTACTTGATTGAAGATTCATTCCAATCGCTTGTGGATTATGATCATTTAGGTTATCCTGATTTGATGCCATTTTCCTCGTTTGTCTTCTTCTTGGTTTATATTTGTTTGTAGTGGCTACCTTTCCACTTCTTAAATGCATGTAACAAACTTTTAACAATGTTCTTGATCAATAAAAATGTAAGATAATTTTTTTAATGAAGTTATAAAACTTCTACTAACGGTTATAGCACTGTCCCACTGGGTGTGCCAATTTGTTTACCGTGAAAATTGGTAAACAAACGTTGATATTCTAAAAACACCAAAGTTTCTAGTGACTTACATGACCAATAAGATTGATCCAAGAACATGTTCTATAAATGTTGATTTCTTAAAGTCTAAGAAAAATGTAATGAACGTTTCGACAACATTCACAAGTAACTTGTTAAGAAATGCAAGAAAGAGATAAACAATAAAGGAATGCAAGGAAAACTATTAAATCAAGGAGATTAAATAAAAGGATTGAAGTCGAAGGGAAAGTAAATGTATGACTGGAATTGAAAGGAAGTTAAAATGCATAAGAGACTTAATGAAACTGCATAAACATAACTTGCATAAAGTAATAAAACATCCTTAAAGAAAACATTTAAATTGCATTTGATAAATAAATGGTGGTGTTCATCATGTAGATTCTCACACAACTCTTTTCTCTACACTGATACTTTGAGCTTTTGATTCGAGTTACTAGTACAAATTAACCACACACCTGAATCATATTGTTAAGACTCTTATTTATAATAGACTAAATAACTGCCATTAACGGCTTATTCACTAAGATAATGACAAATGGCGCCTTGCGTGTCTTCATGTCTTGAATATGTGCCACTTGTCTTGTTTGCTAACGGATAAGAACAAAATTCACTCCTTTATTTGAATTTGAATTCTTCATGTCGAATGCCATCAGGAGCATTCACTTTCGCAACAAAGTTTAAGTACTTAGAAATATTTCTAAGTCCAAAACTCTATATTTTATCTTTTGTGCCAATTAAGCTTCTACTTTGTCTCTTCATTGTTATCTCGGTCAAAGCCCTTCAAACTTTTCAAAAGGCTTTATACTTGGCATTAACATTTATGACTCAATTCCAGTGTTGAAATTAGGAGCTAACGCCTTCATACATAAAACTAATAGCTAACTTTGATGAATGTTACATACATTGTTCACTGTAATGCCCCGATTCGACATATCGTTTTGAAGCTAAAAATATGTATTTTCTCATGATGTCGAAAAATATTATTTTTAACCGATTTTTACCCGAATTTTCTGATTAATCATAATTATGTGAATTAAGGAATTGTGGGATTGATTGTGGTATAGTGGCCGTTTGGCAAATAAATGCATTTCGTGAAGTGAATATGAATGCATGTTGATAGTGAAAGAGTTCGTTGCCGTTTGGCGTAATTGATGCGAATGTGTATAGTTTGTTTGTGATTATATGAGATGAATGCATAATTATATTGTGAATATATATGCATTTTCAAGAATGATGTGGGTCATTTTGCATGTGAAGCATAATATATGCATTCTTGTATTGTGGGATTCTATGTGAATCCGTTGTAACATCGTGTGCCCATGTAGGGTGTGAGCGATGATTACAATATGACTGTGTGCCCACGTGGGGTGTGAGCAATCAGATTGTGTGCCCGTGTGGGGTGTGAGCAATCCATAAACATTGTGTGCCCGTGTGAGGTGTGAGCAATGAGTAATTTAATCACGAATGATTGTGTGCCCCTGTGGGGTGTGAGCAATCACATTGTGTGCCCGTGTGGGGTGTGAGCAATCCGTAAACATTGTGTGCCCGTATGGGGTGTGAGCAATGGGTGAACATTGTATGCCCAACGGGGAGTTACTTTAGGTAACGAGCGATGGTTCCAATAAGTTCCTGAGTGAACTTGAGATGATTGAGTCAGTACCTTATTGCATTTGCATAGAGTCGTGAGTTGGTCTCTATGATTTGAATTTATTATCTATAATTGAAATTGGTGAATAAACATGAATAATGTATGTTTATGCGGAGTGATAGAAATTGGTGAATAAACATGAATGTATATGTTTGTGTAGAATGATGTGAAATGGTGAAATTGTGCATGATGAATATGCTTGGGTTGTATATATACATTGTAATGTATATGTGTGATGAGTGATGAATTATGGTGAGAATATGTATATGTGTATTTTTATGTTAAGATATATAATTATATGCATTATTATTATGATAATATTTCTCACCCTTCTGTTGTTTTATGATGCTCTATGAGGCATTGCAGAGTAGGTTTGTTGTAGGTCTTTTTGTGAAGCGTGTCTTCATTCTTTTGGTCGGTCGGTTCTAATATGTAGCATCGGGTAGCTAGGGTTGGCTTGATGCCTTTTTGTGATGCATTTATATATGTATCTTGGTGATGAATGTTTATGTAAACATGAATTATGTGGTGGATCAAACTTGATGATATATATAAGTATATATGTTTGATGTTGTTTAATGTTTAGTTTCCGCTGTTATTTTAATGTTGAGGTATGGGTGTAAGGATTAAATCCCTCTGTTGCAAGTTACCCCATTGTTGCATATCGTTAAATGAGCAGGTGTTGGATGTTTTAATTTCATGTATAATGTGACATGCCTCTTTTATACTATATTTTAATTATACTCTGATGGAATTTTTAATTTGTGCCTAAATGATTATATGATTATTTGGGGGTATAGAAAGGGGGTGTTACATTAAGTGGTATCAGAGCCAGTGTCGAGTCAGTTGTGTATGTCTTGTTGTTGTGATGGTTGAACTGTTGTTTACCATTGTTATTGTTTTTGGAAATAATCAGAATATGGCTGGTAGAAATGACAATGCGATGGCTGCTGCTTTGGAAGCAATGGCTAAGGCGGTGCAGGGTGCTCCGAATGTGAATGCTAATGATGAATTCAGGAAGAATCAACCACCGATCTTCAAAGGAAAATTTGATCCTGATGGTGCTCAAGTTTGGTTGAAAGAGATTGAAAGAATCTTCAGAGTCATGGACTGTGTTGAAGAGAGTAAGGTGGGGCTTGGATCTCACATACTGAAGGAAGAAGCTGATGATTGGTGGGTCGGTAGAAGTCAAGCTCTTGAGGAAGAGGATGAAGAGATAACTTGGGATGTTTTTCGTACTGAGTTCTTGGGGAAGTATTACCCTGAAAGTGTGAAAGAGAAGAAGGAGATGGAGTTTCTTGAACTGAAACAAGGTAGTATGTCTGTGGTGGACTATACTGCTAAGTTTGTGGAGTTGGTTCAATTTCATCCTCACTATGTTGCTACTACTACTGAGTTCTCAAAGTGTATTAAGTATGAGAATGGATTGCGTCCTAAGATTAAGTAAGTTGTGGGATATCAAAGAATAAGAAGGTTTTCGGATTTGACGGAATGTTGTAGAATTTTTGAGGAGGATAGCGAAACTCGTTCTACATATTACAAGAGTTTGAACGAGAGGAAAGGAAAGCAACAAGCTAGAAGTGGACCTTATGTGACACTCCCTAATAAGGGCAAGCATAGGGGAAACTTTGATAAGAGATCTGGAGGAGGGAGTTCTGGTCCCGTTAAGTGTTACAAGTGTGGTGATTTGGGTCATAAGTCTTTTGAGTGTGGGAAGAACATAGTGAAATGTTCTAACTGTGGAGGCCTTGGGCATGCTGTCGCTCCCGGGATTTTCATCCTAGTACAAACGCGAAAGTGGCGCGGAAAAGGTAGAGTCGCCAGCCAGACATTTTTATCCTGAAAGAATGGGAAAGGTAATGTTGCACAAACCTGAGGAAGAAGGAAAGGACAAGGTCCTGCGAACCAAAGATCTGAGTTCGGGAGTCGGTTACGACCTGGGAAGGTATTAGCACCCCAGATCGTCCGTCGTACCCGACGGGATCCACGCTTGCTTGTTTGTTTCAAAGGGTGAGAAAATAAGATGCTGCTGAATAAAACTGCTACTGGAACTGGAATGAGAAAAGGAACTAAAATAAGAGAATGAAAGAATGGGGAAAATGTAGGGAAAATAAAGAATGTGCTCGAACGGGCCCTACCCCGCTGCCTACGTACCTCATCGGGATAATGAGGATCAGAGTCGACGTAGTTCGCCTAACCTAGGCGGGAACTATTTGTTTGTGTTTTTTACAGCTGGAACTGCGTATGTCTATGCTCAGGTGTTGCAGGCTCGTCTGGTACGAGTGCGTTTACCGTCTTGCAAATGAGACAAGTCGCCGCGAGTTCGCGTTGTGAATGAATGAGATGAGAAGAGAAGTTCCCGCAGGATAGTCGTTTATTGTTTGTTTTTTTTCTTTTAAAAGAAGTGTTTTGAATTTTTGTTTGTGAACTGTCTTGTACTAAGACCTATCCATCGCGGGAAGTATTTACACCTCGCCCCGAAACAGGACGCGTATAAACACTCCGCAACAAAGTCTCGTGTCGTACAAGATTGTTCGGTTTTTATTAAGTGTTTTATTGCTTTTCTTTTGAGATGAGAAAGAATGACTCAAATTGGAAAAGGGACAAACTAAGGGAACTAAGACACACCCTAATTTTGTTTATTTACAAGAGGTCCTAATGGTTAGTGAAGTATTCTAATCCTACGAAAGAAAAGAGAGTTAGAAACTAACTTACTTCCTAAGGAAGTTAAGTTGGTTCTAAAGAACAAAAAAGGAACCTATGAACAAAGCACAAAGCGCTAAGGCAAAGACAATTAAAATGCATAAGAGATAGGAATGAAGTAATGCTTACCTCAATATTTCCCCCTACAAAACAAAAGTTAGCATGACAATGCATATTGAAAATAAAATCAAAGCATGAAAGCGATTAAGCACCATAAACGTCCTATAATGGAACTAGGGTTTAAAATAAGACCTAAGTCTAAAGGTGAAGGTACCTAAAGGTCACATGACTTCTAAAGTCAGTAGCTACATGATATAGGTCCCTAAGTATGCTAGGATACCTCACAAGATCAAACTATGTCAAACTATGTACAAAAAGTTCACCTAAGTTCACATGAATGCAAATTAAGGTTTATGGATGAAGTATGAATGCATATGGCTTACAAACATGAATTAATACATGGAATGAACATCAAAGTCAGTAGTGAATACTTATGAATGGGGATGCATGAATATACAATCATGGATGCAATGGATTAGGCATATGGAGCAAGGAGAAGAATATGTGAGATGAAATGGAATAAACATCGCATAAGATCGCACATGATGAAAGTTAAGGAAGTATGGCATATGAATATGCATGAAATGATTATGGGTCAGTAGCATACAAGTTATGAGATGCCATTAGAATGCATGGATAGGCATTAATTACTCCCACATAATTCAAGTTAAACACGAGAAGAGATTAGCAACCCGTTTAAGTTAAACTAGTTCACATAAGTATGCATTTTGAAACACTAAAACAAACCAAATGAATATGGTTCAAAAAGTGACCTATGAATGGAATCAAAGACATACAAATGACCTATAATCAACTCCTAAACGTTACCAAAAATTATCCCAATCAAATGGCATGAATGCCTACTTAACATTTAGGGTATGGAGCAAATACACACATGAATCAACCTAGGATCTAGGTGACATGGAAAAATAGCAAAAAGCCTTTTAAAATTATGAAATTAAATCCCTGGAATAATAAAGTCATTATCTCACATTGTCCAAAAGGATTTTACAAAATTATGCACCAAAGTGCCAAAACAATTCCTTGATTAGCAAGGTAACAAAACATGATCACCCAAAAACAACTCCACAAAGTGGATCAAAAAAGGCCCTAAAAATTATGAAAAAAATGCCTAAGGGGCATCAAAATGTCACAAATTACAGTGATTAATCACACACAAAAAATAGGTTTCACACCTATGAGGAAAAATCGATTTCGGTCCCTTATGCCAAAACCTTCCCTTTTGGGACAGCTTGTGAACTAAAATCCAAATAAAATATTAAAACCACCCAAATCTGGAAATAAAAAATATGACAATTTAATTAAGATGATGAGGATCACTCATGAATTTTTCCAGGATTTTATCTCACCTAAAACTATTTTTAATAAATGTTACGAAACGGACAAAAAAGTGAATCTTAAGGGGAAGTGAAAGGAATCGATTTTAATGGTTCTTAACCTAATCCCTAAGTTCCGAAATCGATACATATAATTAATAATCACAAATATAACCAATGCCTCAGGTGGGAGGGCTCAGATGCATCTTAAGTTATATGGTCCTAAGCCGCATACCACTAAAATGATGCTTAAAGGCTTGAAATCACTTACATAATCGAAATGCTGATTCCTCACAAAAAGAAATCCGAAAAAAACCTTAAGCAAGGTCTTGTAGTCTCCTATGAGCAAAATAAATTCCCATCTTCCATAATTAGCTTTGTGTAGCTCCATCATAATCGAAATCGATTCAAATCGATCAAAAAAAACTCATGAATATCTTAATTCACAATTAGCACTAAACCATAACTAATATTATCAAAAAATAAAAATTCTAATTAAAAAACACAAGAAAAATGAATTAACTATTAATCCATAAACATTATCTAAAAACAAAATTAATCGTGATTCCTTTCAATAAAGAAATTAATTAGAAATTTCTAAGTAAACAAATAACATGAGGGGTGATTCAGAAATCTAATGACAGCAAAAAGAAACTAAATGGCCCAAGGCCCATCTTTCCCTTAGTCATGCGCAGGAGGAGGTGAGGATAGGAAAATTTCGGTGCAAATAGAGACCCATGGGGATATGAGGCCCAATTTGAGTAGCTTGGATGAGAAACCCTAGGTCCTTATAGAACTGAAGCTGTCTTCTCCAATGGCCGCCGCTTCTGTCCTTCACCGTCAAAGAAAATCAACCTCTCATCTCGAAATCTCCCGTTCGGCTTCGACCGCCGTGAATCCTCCGCAAGCTTGATTCTTCTTCGACCCAACAAACCTCGCCGGGATCTCCTTCGTCCTCGTGACAATGGTGGCCTCCTCTTTTTCATCGTCACCGGCGAAACCTTCTATAAACAGAAACAAAATCCATCGCCGTGAACCAAACAACTTCGTCAGCGACTTGAATCCCCTACGCTTGTCTCCGCCTCCGAATCGGCTCCGAAGGTCACTACACCATCCTCAGCCAACACTGTTTCTCCACCACGTTGAATGAAATCTCCCGGTGACATTATTTATCACTCTCAAAGATCCTACACCGCGAATCGGACGCGATCATCTTCTTCGATTTTCCGTGAGCGCCTCCTATCACCACCGCCTTTGGAGGACGAACAGTCTTCCACGCCGTATGGAGCTCGCCTTCTCGAACCTTGATGTGGCTTTGATCAAAGCTTCAATCTAAACCCTAAATCGCGAGCGAAATGAACACGGATTATCAGAGCCTAGTGCTTCGAATCAGATCAATATTCACGGCTTCAGGTGTACGATTTCAGATTCTCTTTCACTTCTGTCCGGTTCTATCTTTTGGTAGCTTCTGAACTATGCTGTTATTAATGTGTTGCGTTCTTGAAATATGTCGGTGAGTCAATACAAAGCATTGATGTTGCTGAAACTTGATTTGCAGGTATTGATGAAGGATTATTGTTGGAGCTGAACATTTGATGAGGGCGATGCCAAGATTCAATCCGTACCGAGGGCTATTGATGAATATGAATCAACGAAGCATGGATGAAAGTTCTTGAACTTGCACTGATTCGACGAAGGTATGGCATCTTTGATTACAGCCTCTTTTCTGTCACTGTGTATCACTCACCGATTTCCTTGATACTGGCATTTCTCTTCCTGATTTGTTGTGTATGGTAAGGACTCTGATAAGACTGAATTGATGTGGATTGAAAACAGATGATTGATGACGAAGACACGCTGATGATATTGCAGGTTCTTGAATAATCCGCAACAGGTGGGTCAATGAGGACGTTGTTGAAGCGAGATTGAGGTTCAGATTTTGTTGAAAGTTTTCCATGGAGATTGATGGGAATGAATATTGTAGGTGAAATGTATTCAAGAAGTTGAACTTTATGAAGTTTGTACCAGCTTGAAGATTGATTCAAGTAGAAGATTGAAGATAGTAAAATCTTGAGGAAGATGAAGTTGGAGATTGGTGAGAAGTTAGATCCTGAGGTTGTTGCGTGATTCTGCCAAAAAATTCTGGAAGATGATGAAGGGGATGAATAATTCAGCAACCATGATAATCAGTTCCCAATTCAGATTGGAGATGGGGATTTTTGTGTCTAGAGGTTCCTTTTTTTTCCTGAGTTTGTTATATCAGTTAGAGATATAACTAACTTTTCCTAACTGTTTCTGTATTTTTGTTATATCAGTTATGAAAACTGAATTTTTCCTTTTGGTTGTAATTGTATTATATCTGTTTCCATGAACTTAATGTAAATACCAAAAATCATTTTTTGTCATTAATTTTTTCTTTTTTTCTTTTGTTGCAATTAATAATGGGCCATACTAATAAGTGATTCAATTAATTATTATGGATAATTTGGGTGATTAAAACTGGGTACAAATTTAATGAGATGGATTCTAAACGGAAAAATCTTTCGGACCTTCGAATATGGGCCTAAAGTGTGTATAAAATGATTTTTTGGATAAAATTGGGTCTTGCAAAAATGGATAAGAACAATGGTTTGGATTTGAAACGGGTCAAGCAAAAATGAGTCTGAACGGGTTTTGACAAACAACTTGAAAGTTGTTATTGGATTAAATTGGACCGAAAATGGATAAGAAAACAATGACGGCTTGTATTTGAATTTGAATGACATCTTCCAAATAGATCACTAACTGTGTATTCTCCCTTAGCATCCCGAATCATTATTGCTCCATAAACGAATTGGACCCAAACCACTCCTTAATACACTGGACCTCCGTTGGTGAAGTTCCCCTCAACATTATGAACAAAATCTCCTAATTTCCCTTGAGATATTAAATGATGAGGAATACAACATGAGACGTCAAGAAAAACCAACACCCTTATTTCAAGAAAATCTGGTTGAACATCTCAGTACTGGATTAGATGCACCAATGACTATTCTCCACAAGTTCAATCCCTAATAAACACGGACAAGGTACAAAACCCTAATTTCCTTGAGCCCTGATCACATGCCTTATGAAACAATGAAATGAACTACTATGATGTTAATGTCCTGGTGAGAAATGCAGATGAGTGCGAAATGATACACCAGTAAAGGGGATAAATATGAGGGCAAATTTTGAGGTATTACAGCTGCCCCTATTCAATCATCTGCAGACTTGAATGGATAATTGCAACAACTTTTAGACGTTCAAGGTATGGAGTGATTGAATACTCGAATAAAACCTGAAAATTTGCACACTGAGGGTAATGGAAAAGCCATCTGCCCATTTATTTATTTATCTTTTTTGTTTTGACCTCTGAATAGGTAACGTGGAAAGAACCAGGTGGAGATACGCTGGGAAGAATATCATCCTCGAATGACAACTCACAAGGGATCCTCGGATCCAACACGAAACCATCCTCGAATGGAGACGCAAAGGTATACCAGCCTCGACTGATAACCAAACACAAAGCTGACCTCAGACAGACTTCGCAAAAGAGAAAAACTGACCTCGATCAATAAGCTCGAAAAATGAACTACTATCCTCGAATAATAGCCACACAAAACAAAACAAGACCAACCGCAGAAGTACTTGAAGAAAAGAAATGCCATCCTCGAATGACAAATCAAAAGATCCTCGATCTAACACGAAACCATCCTCGAATGGAGACGCAAAGGTATACCAGCCTCGACTGATAACCAAACACAAAGATGACCTCAGACAGACTTTGCAAAAGAGACAAACTGACCTCGATCAATAAGCTCGAAAAGTGAACTACTATCCTCGAATAATAGCCACACAAAACAACAAGACCAACCTCGGAAGGACTTGAAGAAAAGAATGCCATCCTCGAATGACAATCCAAAAGATCCTCGGATCTAACACGAAACCATCCTCGAATGGAGACGCAAAGGTATACCAGCCTCGACTGATAACCAAACACAAAGCTGACCTCAGACAGACTTTGCAAAAGAGACAAACTGACCTCGATCAATAAGCTCGAAAAGTGAACTACTATCCTCGAATAATAGCCACACAAAACAACAAGACCAACCTCGGAAGGACTTGAAGAAAAGAATGCCATCCTCGAATGACAATCCAAAAGATCCTCGGATCTAACACGAAACCATCCTCGAATGGAGACGCAAAGGTATACCAGCCTCGACTGATAACCAAACACAAAGCTGACCTCAGACAGACTTTGCAAAAGAGACAAACTGACCTCGATCAATAAGCTCGAAAAGTGAATTACTATCCTCGAATAATAGCCACACAAAACAACAAGACCAACCTCGGAAGGACTTGAAGAAAAGAATGCCATCCTCGAATGACAATCCAAAAGATCCTCGGATCTAACACGAAACCATCCTCGAATGGAGACGCAAAGGTATACCAGCCTCGACTGATAACCAAACACAAAGCTGACCTCAAACAGACTTTGCAAAAGAGACAAACTGACCTCGATCAATAAGCTCAAAAAGTGAACTACTATCCTCGGATAATAGCAACAACAAAGCAAACAAGACCAACCGCAGAAGGACTTGAAGAAAAGAAATGCCATCCTCGAATGACAAATCAAAAGATCCTCGGATCTAACACGAAACCATCCTCGAATGGAGACGCAAAGGTATACCGGCCGCAGGCGGTAACCAGAAACAAAGAAAATAGGACAAGATGGAACGGGATCGTTGTACTTAAACGAGAGCCCAAGACGCGACCGTTGTACTGATACGGAGACGCGAAAAAATGAGACTGTTGTACTGAAACAGAACTCAAAGACGAGGCCATTGTACTTAAATGGAAACTCGAAAGGAACGGGATCGTTGTACTTAAACGAGAGCCCAAGACGCGACCGTTGTACGGAAACGGAGACGCGAAAAAATGAGACTGTTGTACTGAAACAAGACTCAAACGGGGATAACAACAATACTCGGTAGACGTAACCACCCTGGGAAACGGAGTTGCATTCTGTGGGTAACATTTCAATCTGATTGGAGATGTAACGGGTCTGATGCAATATACCTCAATATACCTCAAAACTGGCCCATGCTGGCATGCATATGTTTGAATTTATGGCGTAATTCTCCATGATGATGGAAATGCTACGCTTTGGAGGATGCAAATGTATTGATGATTACTAGATGCAAATGCAAATGCAAAAGGGGTCTCCTGATGAGGAGACTGCAGGCATCCCAGATAGCTTGACTGGGGAGGAACGATGATCACTGCATTGATCTGACTAATCTTTGTGAAGAGAAAACAACTCTGCGGGGAATGTTGTTAATAATTCACTGGCTCTGAATAGCCTCCACTGCCAAAAATAAATTGGACTTTGAGATTGGAGCGCCAAGACCCTGCTGGAAACGGACCCTTCTTGAACTCTGGTAGGGAAGTGAGGACTTCCTGGCTTGGCTGGGAACCAAAGGCATGACACTGCTGAGGAAACACCTTGCTGGGGAGGAAAGAACACTCCTTATACTGCTGAGAATTGCCCCTGTCTGAAGGGAAACTTCTGCTTGGGGATGACACCCACCTTCTGTTACCTTGCTGGGAGAGATTTCAACTTTCAACTCTACTGGGGATGATGGAGGATGTCAATGATAAAGCTTCATGCTGAAGATAAGAGTTTAAGTTGCCTCTCACTGGGGATGAGAGAAGATGATACCCTTCTGCTCAAGAAGTATCCTTCCTTTTGCTACACTGCTGGAGCAGGGATTGTCTAACGAGACTTGCTAAGGAATTCTGAAATGAAGCCTGCTGATGAAACAACACTTAAAGTATTGTGCTGACAATGGATTTGTGTCTAGCCCCGGGTTGATAGGTTGTCAACTAATCATGAGTGAACAATGGTTCTTTACAATTTTCAACTCGCCTCAGATTAAGGTCTGTCAGAAGTAAATGTCTCAAGAGGATTTTACAGAAAACATGGCATATGAAATGCCTCAGTGTCTTCAAACTCTTGGAGAGATTCGTTGGATCTCGAAATAACTGCCCCAGACTGCATGGTCTGTGCAAGAATTATCCTCGCGAGGATTCATGAAAAACCTCATATCACTGTGAGATAGTGTGTCCCAGTATATTGAACTCCGGATAGGTGCTTTTGATAAACCGTCTTCGAGAGAGAGTAACTTCTAGTGCTCTTGGGGTGGCCTGCCCCAGTATGAGTCTTGAAGTGATCACCTCTGAATGACTGCTTTGAAGAAAACACCCAGATCAACTATTCTTCGAGAGATTGGATCTCGAAGTGATTGCCCCAGTTTGGCTGAAATTTGAATAATGCTTCCACCTGATGGCTCTTTGAGAGATTTGATCTCGAATTGATTGCCCCAGTTTGGCTAAAATTTGAATGCATGCATCAGACTCATGAGAGATTTGATCTCGAAGTGATTGCCCCAGTTTGGTTGAAATTTGAATGAATGCCTCCGACTGACGGCTCTTTGAGAGATTTGAATCTCGAAATGATTGCCCCAGTTCGGCTAAACTTTGAAGAGATTGCTCGACATGATTTCCCCAGATTAGTTGGCTCTTACCACGACTGTTGGGAAAGTCCCTACTCAATGGAGTTTTCTTGAAAAGTGCACCTCGACAGATTGTCCTCCGGAAGTTTCATACTTCTCAACTTGGCAAGATCAAGCTTCTAGACTGAAGTTTCGTATGTGAATTTTTATGATGCCCAACAAATATATGCCAGCAGAAAATGTTTATTCTAAGAATGAAAATTCTAATGCAACACACATGTTAATCTTGAAGTTTTACTGTAAAAAAGATGTCGTCAACCTTTGTGAGTGGAATCACTGGTTAAGATACGACATTGATTTTTTTGATGAATGAAAGCATGCACATGCAACACCAATAAAGAACTTTTAGCACAACTCAAAGGAGTCAAGAACGCGATCTTGTGGTAGTACGCTCTCAAAAATAACCCTGTTTCAGTTAGGACTTTTAAGGGTTGTATCGTGGCCTGGTTCACGGTTATAGAAACAAAGGATATAGGCTCGAAATTTATTTGTGCCCACCCATCTTCGTGATGTTCTCCATTCCTATTTTCAGCTAGCTTTCACAAGCGCTCACCTCTCAAAAAGGGTTTTGTGATGGTTGAGGAACCAATTACACTAACGGTTTAAGCACCAATCAAATTATTGTTTAGAGTCAGTCACCCCTGTTGTCTTTTGTGTCTGTATCACACGACTTTGTTCCTGCTCAAGGATCTTTCTTGTGTAATCCTTTTCGTCTTTCACTTTTGCATTATTTTGTTTATCCCTAACTTTTGCCTGGACTGAATTCTTGTGAATCTTTGATTGTGAAGTCCAGCGGGATGCCCTAATTTTTGCCTAAGTCGCTTGTTTTCAAGTTTCGACTTAGCGGGCTTTCTCATTCATTTTTTTTTCTTTTTTTTTTTTGAACAAATCGTGTGACACTGTTTGTCTTGAATGCTTTGAGAGGGTCGTGACTGTCTCACTCCTTTGTTGTTAAGGAATAACCATTGTGGTCTCCGGTCTCTGGACCTCTTGATTGGGATAACCATTGTGGTTTTTGGTCATTGGACCTCTTGATTTGGTACAACGAAAGGTAATGGATCCTCAGGTTTGCACTCCTTTTTGAAATTTGAATGCTCGGTCAACCTAACTGACGCCTACCCTGCCCCTGGGTTAAATGCAAGGGTTTTATTCATGCGAAAAGAAACTCCTACTTCAAGGCTCAAACGGGTTGGCGAGGGTCTATCTCCCTTATATCTCCGGTATTTAGGATTTGAAACAATGCTTGTACATCGTCAACAGGGTCTTTCTCAAAAGCGAACAATTAGAGTTTTTGCGTTTTCATTTTGTCATCCTCCCTGATAGAGTTTAATCACAACAGTTAGTATTGCAATGCACATACACAAAATCATGAGTAAATACGAATGGATTACTTCAAGAAAAACATGTGCATTTTATTATGGTTATCATTCAAAAAAACAAATAAGTTTCATGCATGCATACAAATGTTTAAACAAACAATATAAACTACAAATGAAAATGCAGTAAAGAAGCTGAACACTGCCGTCACTGAGGAGACTTGACTCCGTATGGACTTATTGCTTATGAAGATGCCTTTGCAAATTGGGAGACCCATTTGATGAGGAGACTTCAATATGTGAGCAGACTTTCTGGCATGATGACCTTTGAGTCGATCAAATTTTGCACTTTGTACTTGAACACATCACAATTGTCAATTGTATGCCTAAATGCCCCTGAGTGGTACTTGCATCTAGCCTTCATATCATGGTTGCCATTATTGAGGAGGTCTGACTCCGTCTGGACTTATTGCTCTCGGAGACTTTCAGCAGTCAGTAGTCTGGATGTTTACTCAATCAAATTTGCGACCTTGTTTTTACCTTTGTCTCTGAAAGACTTTCAATCTTCAATTAAATGTCCAGGTGCCCCAGAATGGTAGTCAGACTTGGCATTCGGCATTGAAACCCCAAAGTAAGATTTATCGGAGATGATCCTGATGCGTCTAGCTCAACCAGCTCGAATTTGAGTAAATAAGGAAACTTGTTACACGTACGACCTCAGAATATGATCAAACTTCTTCTCGAGTTGTTCTGGACATTACCCATATGCTTTGGTCCTAAGACTCTCTTAGGAAGCTGAGGTTGGATGCAGACAAACGACATCTGGGGGGAGAGGTTGATAAATGAAGTTGATAAATAAGGTTGCTCGGAAAGATCTTGCACGATCTCCTGCCTACGTATCTCCATTGACCAATGGAGAATCAGAGCAGCGTAGTTCCCCTCAATAGGGATGAAAATAGCTTCGTTTCCTTGACACTGCATTCAGGATTTCCATAACCGGTTTATCTGAGTCTTCATCTGGTTGACTTCCTGTTTCAGCAGTTTCTGGTTTTGAAATAAAGCTTATACCTCTGCCCTGAATGGCCTCAGCTGGGTATTCCTTCGATTACCTCCGCCCGGAGTTGCTTCAAATATATACCTTGATGATTGTGATTCAAGTTGTCCATTGTGAAGGGAAATCAAGTCAGGAAAAGAATCTGTCTCTGAACACCTGTCAAGAATGCAAGGATGTATGCAAATGCCATGTTCAATTATTTCTGAGGAATCTATCTGCTTTGATTCAAGTTTTTGATACAGAAAAATCCAACAGCATGATTCAGACATGTGATCCTCGGAAATAACTGAACATGTGTGCAGAAATGCTATGATGTCATGTATGCAGCAGGCATGTGATCAATGGTCTGATGTTGGTGTTGAGCAGTGAACCAATTGTCTGTATAGAACCACAATAGCGGCACCATCTCTGTATAGAACCCCATAACTGAGAATCCAATAACTGTAGAACTGGATCACATAATTGAACAGTCACCGATGGTGTTGAAGTTGAACAACGAGCCAAGTGTCTGTGGAGAGTCATAATAGCAGTCATAATATCAGGGTCACCATGGTAATCACAGTAACAATTTCTCTGAATAGAACTCCCGAATCTCAGAATCAGAGAACCATAGAACACTGAACAATACTGACAAAGTGGGTATGTTGAAGTTTAGGGTTCCTGCAAACCTGTAAACCCCTCCCAATCTCACGGGTGTGCTACTCGGGTCAACATCACGGACTCTCAAAGCCGAATAGCAATAATACGTTCACCATTTCCGAGAAATGGCTCATGACCAAATCAGGGAATCGGTTTGGCATTATGTACTACTCAGGGAGGTCTCAGCTGAGTCCGGAAAAAACAAGCATCCCTCATAAGTCCTCAGCTTCAAGCACTGAGTCGAGAAACAATAGTACATTCATCCCGAAGGGTACAATACTATCGTCATACGAACAGTTTGCCTTGACTGGATTCCTATGAGCAAACCAGGCCATCCTATGCGAGTTCCCAGTGGGCCCTCGGATGCGAGTGGGTTTGCCAACAAATGTGGTCTGCCACTGTCATCACTGGAGAGGGATGTTTCCACAAAGGTTCTCAATGATCGGTCCCCTGACTGCACATAACTATCAAGGTAGCGCATCAACCCAGAAAGATTCCGGTATCAATACATTCCCGAGAAGGTCGCAAGTCAAGGTGTGGAACTCACTACTACCAACATAGCAAGATGCCATGAAGCCAAAGTGGAACCACTCTAAGTCCTAGGGTGCACTCAAGCCGGGTAGTTGGCTTATCTCACAGTAACTCCCAACCCACAGAAAAAATGAAAACCAGCACAGCCAGACAGTCCAGTATAATATGATGCATGGAAAATAAAATACTGAAAGCGGTAAATAAATGCGATAAAGTAAAGCTGTAAATAAAACTGCAAACAAAAACAGTAAGGCTAAACTAAAGCACGCAACAACAAACATATAAACACCCAAAGAACAAAACCAAACAGGCGCTAGGATTGACTCTACAAGGGAAACCGGAAGAATCAGGTTCGTCCCCAGCAGAGTCGCCAGCTGTCGCTCCCAGGATTTTCATCCTAGTACAAACGCGAAAGTGGCGCGGAAAAGGTAGAGTCGCCAGCCAGACATTTTTATCCCGAAAGAATGGGAAAGGTAATGTTGCACAAACCTGAGGAAGAAGGAAAGGACAAGGTCCTGCGAACCAAAGATCTGAGTTCGGGAGTCGGTTACGACCTGGGAAGGTATTAGCACCCCAGATCGTCCGTCGTACCCGACGGGATCCACGCTTGCTTGTTTGTTTCAAAGGGTGAGAAAATAAGATGCTGCTGAATAAAACTGCTACTGGAACTGGAATGAGAAAAGGAACTAAAATAAGAGAATGAAAGAATGGGGAGAATGTAGGGAAAATAAAGAATGTGCTCGAACGGGCCCTACCCCGCTGCCTACGTACCTCATCGGGATAATGAGGATCAGAGTCGACGTAGTTCGCCTAACCTAGGCGGGAACTATTTGTTTGTGTTTTTTACAGTTGGAACTGCGTATGTCTATGCTCAGGTGTTGCAGGCTCGTCTGGTACGAGTGCGTTTACCGTCTTGCAAATGAGACAAGTCGCCGCGAGTTCGCGTTGTGAATGAATGAGATGAGAAGAGAAGTTCCCGCAGGATAGTCGTTTATTGTTTGTTTTTTTGCTTTTAAAAGAAGTGTTTTGAATTTTTGTTTGTGAACTGTCTTGTACTAAGACCTATCCATCGCGGGAAGTATTTACACCTCGCCCCGAAACAGGACGCGTATAAACACTCCGCAACAAAGTCTCGTGTCGTACAAGATTGTTCGGTTTTTATTAAGTGTTTTATTGCTTTTCTTTTGAGATGAGAAAGAATGACTCAAATTGGAAAAGGGACAAACTAAGGGAACTAAGACACACCCTAATTTTGTTTATTTACAAGAGGTCCTAATGGTTAGTGAAGTATTCTAATCCTACGAAAGAAAAGAGAGTTAGAAACTAACTTACTTCCTAAGGAAGTTAAGTTGGTTCTAAAGAACAAAAAAGGAACCTATGAACAAAGCACAAAGCGCTAAGGCAAAGACAATTAAAATGCATAAGAGATAGGAATGAAGTAATGCTTACCTCAATCTTTCCCCCTACAAAACAAAAGTTAGCATGACAATGCATATTGAAAATAAAATCAAAGCATGAAAGCGATTAAGCACCATAAACGTCCTATAATGGAACTAGGGTTCAAAATAAGACCTAAGTCTAAAGGTGAAGGTACCTAAAGGTCACATGACTTCTAAAGTCAGTAGCTACATGATATAGGTCCCTAAGTATGCTAGGATACCTCACAAGATCAAACTATGTCAAACTATGTACAAAAAGTTCACCTAAGTTCACATGAATGCAAATTAAGGTTTATGGATGAAGTATGAATGCATATGGCTTACAAACATGAATTAATACATGGAATGAACATCAAAGTCAGTAGTGAATACTTATGAATGGGGATGCATGAATATACAATCATGGATGCAATGGATTAGGCATATGGAGCAAGGAGAAGAATATGTGAGATGAAATGGAATAAACATCGCATAAGATCGCACATGATGAAAGTTAAGGAAGTATGGCATATGAATATGCATGAAATGATTATGGGTCAGTAGCATACAAGTTATGAGATGCCATTAGAATGCATGGATAGGCATTAATTACTCCCACATAATTCAAGTTAAACACGAGAAGAGATTAGCAACCCGTTTAAGTTAAACTAGTTCACATAAGTATGCATTTTGAAACACTAAAACAAACCAAATGAATATGGTTCAAAAAGTGACCTATGAATGGAATCAAAGACATACAAATGACCTATAATCAACTCCTAAACGTTACCAAAAATTATCCCAATCAAATGGCATGAATGCCTCCTTAACATTTAGGGTATGGAGCAAATACACACATGAATCAACCTAGGATCTAGGTGACATGGAAAAATAGCAAAAAGCCTTTTAAAATTATGAAATTAAATCCCTGGAATAATAAAGTCATTATCTCACATTGTCCAAAAGTATTTTACAAAATTATGCACCAAAGTGCCAAAACAATTCCTTGATTAGCAAGGTAACAAAACATGATCACCCAAAAACAACTCCACAAAGTGGATCAAAAAAGGCCCTAAAAATTATGAAAAAAATGCCTAAGGGGCATAAAAATGTCACAAATTACAGTGATTAATCACACACAAAAAATAGGTTTCACACCTATGAGGAAAAATCGATTTCGGTCCCTTATGCCAAAACCTTCCCTTTTGGGACAGCTTGTGAACTAAAATCCAAATAAAATATTAAAACCACCCAAATCTGGAAATAAAAAATATGACAATTTAATTAAGATGATGAGGATCACTCATGAATTTTTCCAGAATTTTATCTCACCTAAAACTATTTTTAATAAATGTTACGAAACGGACAAAAAAGTGAATCTTAAGGGGAAGTGAAAGGAATCGATTTTAATGGTTCTTAACCTAATCCCTAAGTTCCGAAATCGATACATATCATTAATAATCACAAATATAACCAATGCCTCAGGTGGGAGGGCTCAGATGCATCTTAAGTTATATGGTCCTAAGCCGCATACCACTAAAATGATGCTTAAAGGCTTGAAATCACTTACATAATCGAAATGCTGATTCCTCACAAAAAGAAATCCGAAAAAAACCTTAAGCAAGGTCTTGTAGTCTCCTATGAGCAAAATAAATGCCCATCTTCCATAATTAGCTTTGTGTAGCTCCATCATAATCGAAATCGATTCAAATCGATCAAAAAAAAACTCATGAATATCTTAATTCACAATTAGCACTAAACCATAACTAATATTATCAAAAAATAAAAATTCTAATTAAAAAAACACAAGAAAAATGAATTAACTATTAATCCATAAACATTATCTAAAAACAAAATTAATCGTGATTCCTTTCAATAAAGAAATTAATTAGAAATTTCTAAGTAAACAAATAACATGAGGGGTGATTCAGAAATCTAATGACAGCAAAAAGAAACTAAATGGCCCAAGGCCCATCTTTCCCTTAGTCATGCGCAGGAGGAGGTGAGGATAGGAAAATTTCGGTGCAAATAGAGACCCATGGGGATATGAGGCCCAATTTGAGTAGCTTGGATGAGAAACCCTAGGTCCTTATAGAACTGAAGCTGTCTTCTCCAATGGCCGCCGCTTCTGTCCTTCACCGTCAAAGCAAATCAACCTCTCATCTCGAAATCTCCCGTTCGGCTTCGACCGCCGTGAATCCTCCGCAAGCTTGATTCTTCTTCGACCCAACAAACCTCGCCGGGATCTCCTTCGTCCTCGTGACAATGGTGGCCTCCTCTTCTTCATCGTCACCGGCGAAACCTTCTATAAACAGAAACAAAATCCATCGCCGTGAACCAAACAACTTCGTCAGCGACTTGAATCCCCTACGCTTGTCTCCGCCTCCGAATCGGCTCCGAAGGTCACTACACCATCCTCAGCCAACACTGTTTCTCCACCACGTTGAATGAAATCTCCCGGTGACATTATTTATCACTCTCAAAGATCCTACACCGCGAATCGGACGCGATCATCTTCTTCGATTTTCCGTGAGCGCCTCCTATCACCACCGCCTTTGGAGGACGAACAGTCTTCCACGCCGTATGGAGCTCGCCTTCTCGAACCTTGATGTGGCTTTGATCAAAGCTTCAATCTAAACCCTAAATCGCGAGCGAAATGAACACGGATTATCAGAGCCTAGTGCTTCGAATCAGATCAATATTCACGGCTTCAGGTGTACGATTTCAGATTCTCTTTCACTTCTGTCCGCTTCTATCTTTTGGTAGCTTCTGAACTATACTGTTATTAATGTGTTGCGTTCTTGAAATATGTCGGTGAGTCAATACAAAGCATTGATGTTGCTGAAACTTGATTTGCAGGTATTGATGAAGGATTATTGTTGGAGCTGAACATTTGATGAGGGCGATGCCAAGATTCAATCCGTACCGAGGGCTATTGATGAATATGAATCAACGAAGCATGGATGAAAGTTCTTGAACTTGCACTGATTCGACGAAGGTATGGCATCTTTGATTACAGCCTCTTTTCTGTCACTGTGTATCACTCACCGATTTCCTTGATACTGGCATTTCTCTTCCTGATTTGTTGTGTATGGTAAGGACTCTGATAAGACTGAATTGATGTGGATTGAAAACAGATGATTGATGACGAAGACACGCTGATGATATTGCAGGTTCTTGAATAATCCGCAACAGGTGGGTCAATGAGGACGTTGTTGAAGCGAGATTGAGGTTCAGATTTTGTTGAAAGTTTTCCATGGAGATTGATGGGAATGAATATTGTAGGTGAAATGTATTCAAGAAGTTGAACTTTATGAAGTTTGTACCAGCTTGAAGATTGATTCAAGTAGAAGATTGAAGATAGTAAAATCTTGAGGAAGATGAAGTTGGAGATTGGTTTGAAGTTAGATCCTGAGGTTGTTGCGTGATTCTGCCAAAAAATTCTGGAAGATGATGAAGGGGATGAATAATTCAGCAACCATGATAATCAGTTCCCAATTCAGATTGGAGATGGGGATTTTTGTGTCTAGAGGTTCCTTTTTTTTCCTGAGTTTGTTATATCAGTTAGAGATATAACTAACTTTTCCTAACTGTTTCTGTATTTTTGTTATATCAGTTATGAAAACTGAATTTTTCCTTTTGGTTGTAATTGTATTATATCTGTTTCCATGAACTTAATGTAAATACCAAAAATCATTTTTTGTCATTAATTTTTTCTTTTTTTCTTTTGTTGCAATTAATAATGGGCCATACTAATAAGTGATTCAATTAATTATTATGGATAATTTGGGTGATTAAAACTGGGTACAAATTTAATGAGATGGATTCTAAACGGAAAAATCTTCCGGACCTTCGAATATGGGCCTAAAGTGTGTATAAAATGATTTTTTGGATAAAATTGGGTCTTGCAAAAATGGATAAGAACAATGGTTTGGATTTGAAACGGGTCAAGCAAAAATGAGTCTGAACGGGTTTTGACAAACAACTTGAAAGTTGTTATTGGATTAAATTGGACCGAAAATGGATAAGAAAACAATGACGGCTTGTATTTGAATTTGAATGACATCTTCCAAATAGATCACTAACTGTGTATTCTCCCTTAGCATCCCGAATCATTATTGCTCCATAAACGAATTGGACCCAAACCACTCCTTAATACACTGGACCTCCGTTGGTGAAGTTCCCCTCAACATTATGAACAAAATCTCCTAATTTCCCTTGAGATATTAAATGATGAGGAATACAACATGAGACGTCAAGAAAAACCAACACCCTTATTTCAAGAAAATCTGGTTGAACATCTCAGTACTGGATTAGATGCACCAATGACTATTCTCCACAAGTTCAATCCCTAATAAACACGGACAAGGTACAAAACCCTAATTTCCTTGAGCCCTGATCACATGCCTTATGAAACAATGAAATGAACTACTATGATGTTAATGTCCTGGTGAGAAATGCAGATGAGTGCGAAATGATACACCAGTAAAGGGGATAAATATGAGGGCAAATTTTGAGGTATTACACATGCTACTACCGATTGTAGAAGGAATGTAGTGAATTGTTATAATTGTGGAGATGTGGGTCACATTAGTATTAAGTGTACTAAGCCGAAACAAGCTCAAGCGGGCGGAAAGGTGTTTGCATTAGCATGGAAGGACACTACTAGTACAGACTGTTTGATTAAAGGTACATGTTTTATTAATAGTATGCCTTTAGTTACTATTATTGATACGAGAGCAAATCATTTGTTCATTTCTCTTGAGTGCGCTAAACGTTTGAATTTGTTTATGACTTCTTGGGGGTGGTAAGATGGTTATTGAGACTTCTGCTTCAGGGTCGGTAACTACGTCTTTGGTGTGTGTAAGTTGTCCTTTGACCATGTATGATAAAGACTTCATTTTGGATTTGGTTTGTTTGCCGTTAGAGGGATTGGACGTAATCTTGGGAATGAACTGGTTGCAATTTAACCGAGTTCATATAGATTGCTACCACAAGTTAGTAAGGTTTCCTTCTTTGGATGATGATGAAGATGAGAGTTTCCTATCCACTAAAGAGTTGAAGAAACTTTTAGCGGACGAAGATCAATTGTTCGGTTTATTTGCATCATTGTCGGTGGAGAGTAAAGTTAAGCTCAATGTGTTCCCAGTGGTGTGTGATTTTCCAGAAGTATTTCCGGAGGATATTAAGGATGTACCACCGGAAAGAGAAGTTGAGTTTTCTATTGATCTAGTTCCGGGTACTAGACCAATTTCAATGGCACCGTATCGTACGTCAACATCAGAGTTGGTAGAGTTGAAGAAACAATTGAATGACTTGTTGGACAAGAGATTTATAAGGCCAAGTGTTTCTCCTTGGGGTGCTCTGGTATTGTTGGTAAAGAAGAAGGATTATGCGGTTATGGATTGATTATCGACAGTTGAACAAGGTGACAATTAAGAACAAGTATCTACTTTCAAGGATCGATGATTTGATGGACCAATTGGTTGGTGCGTGTGTTTTTAGTAAGATTGATTTGAGATCAGGATATCACCAGATTCGTGTGAAAGAGGAGGATATTCAAAAGACGACTTTTAGGACACGGTATGGTCATTACGAGTATTCCGTGATGCCATTCGGAGTTTCTAATGCGCTGGGTGTGTTTATGGAATATATGAACCGTATTTTTCATGAGCAGTTGGATTGTTTTATGGTTGTGTTCATCGAAGATATTTTGATTTATTCTAAGTCTCAAGAGGAGCATGAAGAGCATTTAAGGATTGTGTTACAGATTTTGAAAGAGAAACAATTGTATGCTAAATTGTCGAAATGTGAATTTTGGTTATCAAAAGTGAGTTTTCTTGGACATGTTATTTCCTATGGTGGTATTAGTGTTGATCCATCCAAGATTGATGCGGTAATGCAATGGGAAGTTCCTAGATCGGTTACGGAGATTCGAAGCTTTTTAAGCTTGGCGGGTTATTATCGGAGGTTTATTAAGGGATTTTCAAAGTTGGCACTTCCGTTAACGCAATTGACTTGTAAGGGAAAGGCTTTCATTTGGGATATTCATTGTGAAGAGAGTTTCATTGAACTTAAGAGAAGGTTGACAACGGCTCTGATCTTGATTTTTCCAAATCCGACGGAACCATTTGTGGTGTATTATGATGCTTCATTATTTGGGTTAGATGGTGTTTTGATGCAAGATGGAAAAGTTGTGGCTTATGCTTCAAGACAATTGAGAGTGCATGAAAAGAATTATCCTATGCATGACTTGGAATTAGCGGCCCTGGTGTTTGTTTTGAAAATTTGGAGGCATTATCTTTATGGTGCAAGTTCGAAGTTTTTAGCGATCACAAGAGTTTGAAGTATTTATTTGATCAAAAGGAATTGAACATGAGACAAAGAAGGTGGTTAGAGCTTTTGAAGGATTATGATTTTGGTTTGAATTACCATCCGGGTAAGGCAAATGTGGTGGCTGATGCCTTAAGTCGCAAGTTGTTACATATGTCCGCATTGATGATAAGAGAATGGGAACTTTTGGAGGATTTTAGAGACTTGAGTTTGGTTTGTGAAATGACGTCGAGAAGTGTGAGACTTGGTATGCTGCATGTTACGAATGATTTTCTTGCAACCGTATGTGAAAAGAAAAAGTTGTATTTGAAGTTTGTTGATTTGATGATGAATGAGAATGAGGATTTCAAGGTTGATAATTTTGGAGTTTTGAGATTCCGTGGTCGTATTTGTATTCCCGATGATGTGGAGTTGAAAAAGATGATATTGGAAGAGGGACACCGAAGTAATTTAAGTATTCATCCGGGAGAGAATAAGATGTATCAAGATTTGAAGAAGATCTTTTGGTGGTCCGAATTGAAGAGGGTTGTAGCTCATTTTGTGTATGCATGCTTAACTTGTCAGAAGTCTAAGGTAGAACATCAGAAACCTAGTGGTTTGATGCAACCGTTGGATATTCCAGAATGGAAATGGGATAGTATATTGATGGATTTTGTTACGGGATTGCTGAGTACGCAAAGAGGTCATAATGTTATTTGGCTGATTATTGATATACTTACTAAATCTGCTCACTTTGTTCCAATTGATATTAGTTATCCTTTGGAGAAGTTAGCCGAGATTTATGTTTTTGTGGTTGTGAAGTTGCATGGAGTTCCTAAGAGTATTGTATCGGATAGAGATCCTAGATTTACATCAAGGTTCTGGGAGAGTTTGCAAAAGGATTTGGGTTCTAAGCTAAGATTGAGTTCGGCTTACCATCCACAAACGGACGATCAAACCGAGAGGACAATTCAATCGTTGGAGGATTTGTTGCGTGATTGTGTGCTAGAGCAATGTGGTGCTTGGGATAGTTATTTAGCATTAATTGAGTTCACCTAAAATAACATTTTTCATTCAAGTATAGGTATGAAACCATTTGAGGCTTTGTATGGTCGGAGATGTCGAACACCTTTATGTTGGCATGAAACCAGTGAAAGAACGGTAGTTGGACTGGAAATGGTACAACAAACGACAGAGAAGGTGAAGTTTATTCAGGAGAAGATGAGAGCTTCTCAAAGTAGACAAAAGATCTATCATGACAAGAGAAGGAAAAATCTTGAGTTTCAGGAAGGAGACCTTGTGTTTTTTAGAGTTACACCGGTTACGGGTGTGGGTCGAGCTTTGAAGTCGAAGAAGTTGACTTCTCGTTTTATTGGTCCGTATCAGATTACTACACGAGTTGGCGTTGTGGCTTACTGTGTGGCGTTGCCTCCAAATCTATCGAATTTGCATGATGTGTTCCATATTTTGCAACTTCGGAAGTATGTTCCGGATCCGTCACATGTTATTCCTATGGACGAGGTTGAAGTAAGAGATAACCTTACGGTGGAAGCTTTACCGGTTAGGATTTTGGACCTTGAAGTCAAAAAGCTAAGAGGTAAGGATATTGCGCTTGTGAAAGTAGCGTGGGGAGGCGCTGCGGAAGCAATATGACTTGGGAATTAGAGAGTGGGATGCGAGAGTCGTATCCGGAGTTGTTTGAATCAGGTAATATTTTCGAGAACGAAAATTTCTAAAGTGGGGAAGAGTTGTAACGCCCCGATTCGATTATTCTATTTTTGTTGAGTCTTTTATTTAAATTGAGTGATAATTATTTTATTTGTGAAATTGATGTGTTATATTATTTTACCGTTTTGATAATTTTCGGGTAAAATTAGATTGGAGGGTATTTTAGACATTTGCTAATTAATGTTAAGTTAGAAATTATGTAGAATTATAATTTTGAGAGAAAATGATATTTGGTAGAAAAATAGAAAATAGAAATAGAAAGATATAAGAGTAGAAAGAGAAGAAAAAGAGAGATAGAAAGAAATAGAAAGGAAAGAAAAGGAGAAGAAGAGAAAAGAGAAGGAAAAGAGGGAAAGCTTGGAAATTCTTCAAGATAGCTCCTAGGAATCGAAACAATCGGGTAAGGGTGTGAAATATTATTATCTTATCAATGTGCATCATTATGTATGTGATTGTTTGAATGTGTTCTTGTTGTGGTTGAGTTTAGAGGTTATGAGTTTTTAGGGTATTTTGTGAGTAATCCTAAAATCGGTGATTTAAATGGTTAAAACTCGATTAAAATGAAGTATGATAGTTAGTATGTGATAACTATCATGTTTGTGTTTTGTTTCCACTGATTTGGTGAAGTTTTGATGGATTTTGGAGGTTTGGGATGGTTTTCCCGTAGCTAGTGTTTTTGGGATTTCTGCTATGTTCGCCACGCGAACTGTAACTTTCAGGTAGCATTGTGTTTTTTTTTTAAAGAATTATGTTTTCTTTCATAACTTTTGAACCGGGAATCCGTTTTTAGCGTTCCACATATCGTTTTGAAGCTAAAAATATGTATTTTCTCATGATGTCGAAAAATATTATTTTTAACCGATTTTTACCCGACTTTTTCGATTAATCGTAATTATGTGAATTAAGGAATTGTGGGATTGATTGTGGTATAGTGGTCGTTTGGCAAATAAATGCATTTCGTGAAGTGAATATGAATGCGTGTTGATAGTGAAAGAGTTCGTTGTCATTTGGCGTAATTGATGCGAATGTGTATAGTTTGTTTGTGATTGTATGAGATGAATGCATAATTATATTGTGAATATGTATGCATTTTCAAGAATGTTATGAGTCATTTTGCATGTGAAACATAATGTATGCATTCTTGTATTGTGGGATTCTATGTGAATCCGTTGTAACATAGTGTGCCCATGTGGGGTGTGAGCGATGATTACAACATGATTGTGTGCCCATGTGGGGTGTGAGCAATCAGATTGCTTAACTCTACACATTTATAACCAATGTGAGACTCCAACTCACACTTGACCTATTATTCAACATTCTCCCTCAAGTGTGAGTCTACAATGCTTCATCTCAAGTGAAAATTCTTTTGTCGACATACACTTGTACCGCCGTTGACACCTCTTACTGGGCATTTCGATTTCAATGGGACACCTCTTTCTGGACATTTTGATACAAGTAAGTCAGACCCCTTACTCGAACCAGACACTGATACCATTTGTTGGGTCATGAGGAGGAACATCAACTTTGGACCAAGAGCAACACAAGTGAGAGAGACACCACATATTCACCTAAAATCTTAAGGTGATATATGTATGAATTTTTCCATTTATAAATGTTCAACTCTCCACGTTTATAATCAATGTAGAACTTCAACCCACACTTAATTTATTATTCTTAATCAAAGTGCTTCAAATTTAGTGGATCAAAATTAGAATATGAACTAATGTAAAGAGATATTTTTACTTTTGATTGTATATCATTTTGAAAAGAAAAAAATTATAAATCTTATTAATATTTTATTTTCTATTGCATTTTTAATTAGTTATTACTTTTTAAAATTTTCATATTGATAAAGAATGATTTTGTAAACTTATTCTTATTTATTTTTTAAATACAAAATTAACTATAACTTATAAATTTTTATCCAGTACCCTAATTTCAAACTTCTATAATTAAAAATGAATAAATAAAATATTATGAAAAATACAAAGATAAAAATAAATAAATTTACATCGACAATTATAAGTATCCATAAAAATACAAAGATAATTTATATGATAAAAATAAGAAGTAGTAAAAAATTTCATGTAAAATTGGTAACAACAAATACATTGGATTGCAGGAATGGGTCAATTTCTTTATTTATTGATAGCCCGCCGTGCAGAAATATTAAATGTAAGCACGTTGAAAAAAATTCTCATCATTAGTATTTAAATATAAAAAATAAGAAAAAATGAAAGGTGAGAGCGAGAGTTACTGAACTTTTCTCGGTAAGACCGTCTCGTGGACGCTGATAACGCACATTTCAAACCAAAACAGTAACAATCCACACTATCTCTTTCACACTTCCTGACTTTCCAACCTTCGCTACCACTTTTCCTTTTTCTCAGCTTATCTTCTTCAATTCATCATGAACTCCACCGTAGTCGCCGCCGCTATTTTCCTCGCACTCTTCGCCGTTGTCTTCACGTTATTCAACCCTCAAAACCTCTTTACTCCGCTTCCCATTCCTGGATCCAAGGACCACCTCCATGCTGCAAAGTTGCTCTACGTTACTGGAGCTGTTGGTCCGGAGAGTCTTGTTTTTGATAGTCACGGTGTTGGACCGTACACCGGGGTTGCTGATGGTCGGATTCTGAAATGGGAAGGAGAGGAACGTGGTTGGACTGAATTTGCTGTAACAAGTTCTAATAGGTATTAGCCATTGAATTTTAGACTATAGTTTTTGTCGATATTTGAATTTAATTAGGGTAGTTGAGTGCTAATGATTTGAGAGTAGTTGGTTAGGTGGAGTTATTGAAAATGAATTCTCTCAACTCTTTTTATGCTTTAAGCTTCTCTTTACCCTTAGGAATTACATGACTCTTGGGAATTACTATACTTCGTCGCTATGTAGCACTGATATATCTGAATAAACATGTGTCTGGTGTCCGACATACGTTAGTATCTGACACTGACACCAACACATTATTTTTATTATTATTTTTATAATTATTATTATTATTATTATTATTATTATTATTATTATTGTTGTGTTTTCTTATTCTCAATGGTGCAAAATGGAGAATTGCTCTAACAAACTGATAATTATGTTAGTCTCATACGCTTCAAATGAAACTCTGCCTGGTAGTGGTGGTTTTGCTATTGTGTTTGAATGTTATGACATTAGATCTTACTCATAACTATATTAGATTTTTTTTTTCTTTCTTATGAGTTTAGTTTATATGATTTTCAAGGTCGGAATGTGTACGTCCATTTGCACCAGAGTTAGAGCATATTTGTGGGAGGCCACTAGGACTAAAGTTTGATAAGAAAAATGGAGATCTGTATATTGCTGACTCCTACCTTGGCCTCAAAGTAGTAGGACCTGCAGGAGGTCTGGCCACTGAAGTAGCAACAGAAGCTGAAGGACAGCCTTTTCGCTTCACCAATGATATGGACATCAGTGAAGATGAAGATGTGATTTACTTCACTGATTCAAGCACAGCGTACCAGAGAAGGTAAGTTCACCACTAAACTTTACCCCTCTCTATAATAAACTTTGTCTGCATTTTGTAAAAAACAATATTGCTATTGAGTACGAAGAATTGTTTACGAAATAAGCATGAAGGATTAGTAAGTTGTTTTTGTGCAAAACGTGACCCGTACACTGACGCGTTTTTCTAAATGAATAGTCCTTATTAAGATAAGATCATATTAGTTTTACCGTTTTGGAATGTTCAACTATGTGGTAACAGGGAAATTTCTCACATAGTATGAATCACTTGTTCAAATCGAATCAAATCTTAATGCTTGATAGTTGAAGAAAATAATTATGAGGAAATTAAACCTTGCTTCTCTCTTCGACCTATATAAGATATCTTTTGTTGTTCTGATGTCCAGCATGATAATGTTTGCAGGCAATTTATGCTTATACTTCTTAGTGGAGACAAGACAGGGCGGTTAATGAAATACAACAAGTCGACAAAAGAAGTGAAGGTCTTATTACGCGACCTTGCTTTTCCCAACGGTGTAACTTTAAGCAAAGATGGTTCATTTCTTCTAGTAGCTGAAACCTCGACACACAGAATTCTGAGGCTTTGGCTTCATGGACCTAAAGCTGGTCAAGTCGATACTTTTGCTGTTGTTCCAGGTTTTCCGGACAATATAAGGAGAAATTCAGAAGGGCAGTTCTGGGTAGCTTTACATGCCAAAGAAACTCCTTTTGCAAAGTGGATTTCTTCCAATTTATGGGCTGGTAAAGCATTGTTAAAGCTTGGAAATTTCAAGCAGTTGCATGCGTCGGTAGCAAAGAAGCCTCATGCTACAGCTATAAAGTTGAGTGATGAAGGGGAGATATTAGAAGTCTTGGAAGATCGTGACGGGAAGACTTTGAAGTTCATCAGTGAAGTGGAAGAGAAAGATGGAAAACTTTGGATTGCATCAGTGTTAATGCCTTATATTGGTGTTTATAGTTTATGAGAATGCAATGTAGATAAGATGATATTTGAATTACCCCTTAGACTTAGTTTGGATTAACTTTTAGCTTATGAGCATGATTATCAAATCGAAATTCAGAATGTGAAAGGCCTACTTTTTTTAATAATAAATCGAATCTTATTATAAATCGTAAGTTCAGACACTTATTCATTAGAATGAATGAGATTTTTTCATTATGAATTGGGATATAAACTAGAGATTTGTATAGATTGGTGTTATTTTTGTATTGATTTAGGATATGGTTCACATATATAATAATCATGTTTAGTAGAGTTATAATTAGTTTCTAGTTATTTACTTGCCAAAGAAGTTCTTATTATAAGTGTTCATTGGTTTATGGAGAAGTTAAATGAGAACATTGGAAATAATTTGGATCTTTAACCAGCAAGAAAAGTTATGCTTTGAAAAACTTATTTTTTTGTAAAATTCTTGAAAAGTTTAGACTTTTTTAGTCACTCATGCAGAATGTATAGGATTATGAATCATCGATAAGTTATGTTTTAAGAAAATATAGTTTGTTTCAGTTGAAAAGGATTAGAGTATAGTTATCCATCAAATTAACCAATGAAATATTTATAAATTCATGACATATTTTGTTGATTTATGCAAAGAAATCTCTAAAACAGATCAATGTTGGTGCACTAATAAGTATTTTAGTTTATTCTTTATTGAAACTCAAGTTTACACTATCTCTATAAAGTCATCTTAAGTTTTTTGAAGTCTTGTATAAGTTAGTTGATGTTTAACCATGCAAAAACAAATAGAAGTTATATTAGATTGCGATTTAATTGACATTATTTTTTAAGATTATTTAATTATAATTTAACCGTAAAAAGATTGAGTCCCTTAAAATAGTTCGCCCTTAAAATAACCATATTTCTATGTAACTTTTCAGAAGCTTCAAAGGTTTAGCTTCCACATCAATGTGGTTTTTTTTATGTGATTTTGTTCAATGTAACACAATCTTAAACACTTAAGATAATGTTTTCAAGCTTTTTAACGAAAAAATTACAATTATTTAAATAAAATAATCACTAATAAAAGTTTTATTTGTTAATTATAGATTTTTAAAAATGAATGAAAAAATATGAATGACGAAGTTGAAAAAATTATAAAGGTATGTGAATATTGACGAAGGAGATGAAAACAATTTTCTGTTAATTAAAATTATAGATTTTAAAACATCATCATTTATCAGATGAGTTTGGGGTGAATATTGATGTCGAAGATGAAACAATTATCTTGTTGTGTTTGTTATCAAGTTCTTATGACAACTTAGTGATTACTCCCACCTAGGATAAAGACACTATCAGTTTTGATATGATTATTGCAACATTTTTTTTCTTATTCTTAAAGGATACAAAGTGTAGAGGAAGGAATTCAAGGCGATAATCTGCATGTGAAGGGGGTTAAGATAGTGGTTGGAACAAGGGTAAAGACACTATCATCTAGGATAAAGACACTATCAGTTTTGATATGATTATTGCAACATTTTTTTCTTATTCTTAAAGGATACAAAGTGTAGAGGAAGGAATTCAATGCGATAATCTACATGTGAAGGGGGTTAAGATAGTGGTTGGAACAAGGGTAAAGCAGGTTTTGAAAAAAAAATATGTCTAAATCAAAGAATAAGAAATCACTTGAGTATTATAGTTAAACAAATTGAGCATTAGAAGATGGATTGTCCAAAAAGAAAGCATGATTTATCCAATTATGTAAATATGGTTCAAACTGATTATTCTGACAATGAAACAAATATATTGTGTGTCTTATCCAACAAGTATATAAATACATGTATTCTTAACTCTCATTAAATGACGAAGATGAAACAATTATAGAGGTTTGTGGTGAATATTGACGAAGGAGATGAAACATTTTCCATTAATTATAATTATAGATTTTAAAACATTATCATTTATCCGATGAGGTATGGGGGTGAATATTAATGATGAAGATGAAACAATTCCCTTGTTGTGTTCGTTATCAAGTTCTCATGACAACTTGCTGATTACTCTTACCTGTAATAAAGATACTATCAGTTTTGATGTGATTATTGTTATATGATTCTCATGACATTTTGGTGATTATTCTTACCTACGATAAAGACACTATTAGTTTTGATGTGATTACTGCTACATTTTTTTTCTCATTCTTAAAAGATACAAAATGTAGAAGAAGTAATTCAATGTGATAGTCTGTATGTAAAGGAGGTTAAGATAATGGGTGGAACAAGGGTAATACATGTTTTGAAAAAAAAGGTATAAATCAAAGAATATAAAACACTTTAGTGTTATAGTAACAAACATATCAAGAATTATAAGATGGATTGTCCAAAAAGAAAGTATTATTTATCCAATTATGTAAATGTGATTCAAACTAATAATTCCGCAACGAAACAAATATAGTGTGTTTCATCAGGTAAATACATAGATACATATATTCTTAACTTTCATTGTTTTTATCCCATGACGATATATTTGTTGCTTTGGTTCTTTATTTTTGTTTGATAAAAGATGAATAATATTTTTGTAAATCATGATTTTAAATGTGAATGATTGAAATTTTTAAAGAAAAAAATCCTTGATAATTCATATCATTTTTTGGAGTGTGGGATGTAGGTGTGGAGGTGGTTAGTATATTAGCACTCTATCTATTCGCTTCACCATTTTATTATTTTTTCGACTTGCATTTTATTTCTTTGCATAAGAAAAACTGCAGAACAGTCTTTGGTCGAAAATTGTATTTGTTCCTTGAATCTAAAACAATTTTCCCTTGACCTTGGTCAATGTGGCAACGTCATAACATTAAATGCCTTATAAAATTGCATGACACAAGTTACCATTGAAAGGCTAAACCTGCAACGTGCCTTTTAAGATTTCATTCCCAAGGAAGAATTCACGTATTTTTTAGCTGCCTTTTGACTGGCCAATCAGCGCGCGTGAACTTCTTCTATAAATAACTCCCTACTCAGTCCATCTCCTTCACCAAACAAACAACATGAGTGGTTCTATGGAGAAAGTAGGTGATTCTAAATCACACAAGCAAGGAAAAATCACTAGAAAGAAGGGTGGTTCCTCTTCCAGTATTGGGATGATCACTCGCTCCAAGACTAAAGAGGGTAGGACAACATCTCCCAAGAAGGAGCCTCCAAAAGGTGAACATCCGGATGATGAAGTTGATGAAGACTACATCACTTACCTCAATTCCCTTGACTGGAAAGACATATAAGTAGTGTAGTTCTTCTTTCTTTTCTGGTTATTAAACCATGTTTTGAATTTCTGTACTTGTAGGCCATTCATGGCCCCTTAATGATTAATAAATTTTTATGTTTTTATTTGAATCTCCTTAAGTATTGGCCTATACCTCTTTAGATATTTCCCATTTACTTTCAAGATTCTTAAATCAGCTTCAATCTCATGTATCTCATAAGCGTTGTTATTAAATATCTTAGCAACTTGAAAGGGACCTTCCCATTTGGGTGACCATTTCCCTAAAGATCTGCTTTTTCGATCCATGGGCAAGATTACCTTCCAAACTAATTCATCAATTGAAAAGGCCTTTAACTTGACCTTCTTGTTGTAGGATTTCTCTACTCTCGTCTTCTGCCTTTCTAACAATCCTAAGGCATGCAGTCTTTCTTCATCCAACTCCACCAACTCTTCTAACATCATATTCCTATAAACATCAGATGGAATCTTATGATGCCTTTGAGTTCTTGTGGATTGAAGGTAGATTTCCAAGGGCAAAATTACAGCATGCCCATAAGTGAGTCGAAATAGGGTATTATTATTTGCCTCTTTAGGCAAAGTTCGGCATGCCCAAAGGATTTGGTCCAATGTCTTATGCCAATTTCTTGACTTCTTACCTACTTGTTTCTTTTTCAACCCAATGTCTATCTTGTTTGTTGCTTCGACCTAGCCATTAGCCTGAGCATAATAAGGTGTAGATGTCAAAAGTTTGAAACCCATTTTTGTACCAAACTCCTGCATCTTTCGACCTGTAAACACAAACCATTAGTCTATAGTAATTGTTTTCTGGGATCCCATATCTATAAATGATATGCTTCTGAATGAAATCAATTACATATTCTTGATCAACATTTGGAGATGGAATAGCTTCGACCCATTTGGAAAAATAGGCAATCCCTACCAAAATGTATTTGTGATTCTTTGAAGATGTTGGTCGAATTTCTCTAATCAAATCCAAACCCATCCTATAAAGGGCAAAGGTTTCACAATGGAATGCAATTCACTTGCAGGAACATGTTGAATGCCAACATGCACTTGACATTCTTGACATCCTTTAGAAAATTCAATGCAATCTTTCAACATGGTAGGCCAATACATACCCTGTCGAAACAACAACCATTTCATTTTTTGGCCTACTTGATGTACTCCACATGCCCCCACTATGGGCACTCGAAAGAGCTAAATATGCCTCAGCTTCACTAAGGCATTTGAGAAATACTCCCTTAGGAGTCTTTTTTAAATAACTCATTCCCAAAGAGAACATAACTTAAAGCTTGGTATCTAATCTTCCTTTCTGTCGAAGCTGTTGGATTCTCAAGATAGTCCACTAAGGGCTTTCTGCAATCTTTGTCACTTATGCTATCGACTACCAATATTGCAAAAATATCTTCATCATCATACCCAAGCTTAGTCTCTTCTAAATATGATGGGGTTAATCCTACTGACACAACTTTTCCTCTGACCTCAATTTCACTTTGTAATTTTTCTTTTGAAATTTTGTACCCTGAAGCAATCTGAGCCAAGTCATTTTTAACTTGATTTTCTAGTCTAGGAATGTGACGAAAGGTGACTGCTTCGAATTTTTTAAGCAGCCTATTTACCACTACAAAATACATAATTAAATTTTCTTTTATGCATTTGTATTCTTTGGTGACTTGTTTTATTACCAACTCAAAATCTCCATTATTTCGACATGAGTTGCCCCCAATTCCAACAATACTTCAAGTCCAGCTATTAAAGCCTTATACTCAGCTTCATTGTTAGAACAACAACCATCAATTTTATACTTAAGTGTTGTTGGAATTTTATTAGGAGAAATAACAAGCATCCCAATTTTAGTCCCATCTTTATGACTAGACCCGTCGAAGTATAACTTCCAGGGCTTAATCTCTAGATAATTTAAAGGACTTTCATTTAAAGAGTGGTTGACTATGAAGTTTGCAACCACTTGCCCCTTAACTGCTTTTAAGGGTTTATATATTATTGAATACTCAGTTAATGCTAGTGCCCATTTCCCAATTCGACTATGCAAAATAGGTTTGGACAACATATGTTTTATAACATCAAAATGAGAAGAAACATAAACACCAACTGGTTTTATATATTGCTTTAATTTAGTACAAGAGTAATACAAACATAGGCATAAATTTTTTATCATACTATACCTAGTTTCTGCATCATTTAAAACTCTATTAAGGTAATAAATGGCTCTTTCGACACCGCTATCATCCTCTTGGGCTAACATACTCCCTAAAGTTATATCTGAAGCAGTTATGTACAATCTCATACTTTTCTTCCTACAAGGGGGAGAAAGGATTGAAGGATGACTCAAATACTCCTTGATCTTGTCGAAGGCTTCTTGTTGAGCTTGCCCCTATTCAAATCCTTCCTTTCCCATTCGCAGCAAAGGTGAGAAGGCTTGCGGTTTTCCACTTAGGTTTGATATAAACCTCCTCAAGAAGTTTATCTTGCCTAGCAGTGACTGCAACTCCTTCTTGGTCGAAGGCGCTTTAGCTTCCATGATAGCTTTGGTCTTATTTTGATTGATTTTGATCCCTTTCTTGTGAACCAAAAATCCCAAAAAGTCCCCTGCCTGTACACAAAAAGCACACTTTAGAGGATTCATTTTCAGACCATGCTTTCTCATTCTTTCAAAAGAACGTCGAAGATGATTGGCATGGTCTAGTCCTGAAATAGACTTTACAACAATGTCATCAATATAAATTTGCATGAATCTATCTCTGAAATCATGAAAGGTTGAATTAATTTCTCTTTGGTAAGTTGCCCATGCGTTTTTCAAACCAAAGGGCATTACTACCCATTCATAGGTGCCTAAGGCCCCTAGGCATCGAAAAGCAGTTTTGGGGACATATTCCTCAGTAATGAATATCTGGTTATATCCAGAGTATCCATCTAACATGCTTAGATACTCATGTCCTGCAGCATAATCAATTAGCATTTATGCCACAAGCATTGAATACTCATCTTTAGGGGTTGCTGAATTCATATCTCTAAAATATTTGCAAACCCTTAAAGGGTCATTCTTTTTAATAATTGGCACAATGTTTGCTAACCATTCGACATACCTAGCTATATGGATGAACTTGCATAGAAGAAACCTCTCAATTTCCTCTTTGATTTTGGTGATGATATTTGGGGCAAACCATCTTGGATTTTGTTTGACTGGCTTTTTCCCTGGCTTGATTGGTAGGTTGTGTTCGAAAAGCTCTCTCTTCAAACCAGACATTTCATCATAGTCCCAAGCAAAGCAATCCTTAAATTCCTTTAGAAGTTGGACCACTTTGACCTTGAGTTCTGGGTTGAGATTGGAACTAATATAGGTAGGCCTTTTTGTCTCCCCTTCGCCTAGGTCAATTTCTTCCAAAGGATCCTGAGCCAGCATTTTGGTACTTTCTAACAAAGGGTCCTTTTCGAATCCCAAAGGCTCATTATCATATATAGCATCAAGCATTTGTTCCAAGTCTTCTTGAGCCTTATCTGGAGGCTCTGAGTCAAAATATTTCATAGGATCTTCTTCTACAAATTGTGTAATGGCTTCAATAGCCATTTGGTTTCCTGCAGCCTCTAAGGCCGCTTGCATTCTTGTTTCAGCCACGTAGGCCGAAATTCTTTTCAATGCGTCGAAGTCAGTCATTTTTACTGCCTTCACTTCCCCATCCCGTGGGGAGAATTGTAGGCTCCCCAAAGTAAGGTGGGTAATTTCCTACTTCTTCTACAACCTCCATATCCCAGCAAAAACCTTCGACAGGATGAAGGTGTAATGAGCAAAATGTGTGATCATCTGGTGTGAACTCGAATTTTGCTGGTGCATATGGACCATTGTGCACTAAGTTCTTGTCAAATTCAATGCCTTCATCATGGTTGATTGGCACTTTGAAGTACCCTTGGTCAGCTTCAATGTTTTCCACAATGTCATATGGCCTTCAAATGATGACCCTTTGATGCATTGAGGATGACACTGCACATATGCCATGTATACATTCCCTACCTAGCAGAAGGTTATAGTTAGCCTTATTCTCGACCACCATAAAAAGAGTGGGTCTTGTGACTGTTCCAATGGTCAAATCAATTTGCAAGACCCCAAATGTTGGTCCAGTCTTGCCCTCATAAATCGACAAGACCATATTATGAGGCTTGAGGTATGTGTCGAACCTCCCAATTTTAGGAGCAAGAAGTGTGACATTATGGTCACTGTTGCGCCACAGTCAACTAGAACTTTATTGATGGCCACGTTCTCTACTTTGCCAGTAATATATAGGGGTTTCAAATGCCCCCTCATGGCCTCAGTGGGTCTCTCAAAGAAGGTATTATTTTCTTCGACACACCCATTGTTCATCACATAGTAGCACACTGGTTGATGTGCTGCCATTTTTGCTGTAGTATTGGCATCCAGGTTTTCAACTTCAGTAATCCTGTCATATTCTCTGGGCATCACTGAGACCATATTTACTATGATGTCCAGAGAGGTTTCAGATTCACAGTCGAAGTTGTTTGTCATGTCCTCGTCCTCAACTGCCTTCAACTCAACTTTTATCTCAGCTTTAATCCCAGCCCCTTTGTTTCTGACTAAAAATAATTTGTGCCCTACAGGCACCTTGTTTGTTATTTTCGTTGTATGGTTTTTCATACCCTCACCAAGCACGTTGGTGCTTGATTCAACATAATCACCCTTGGAGGCTTCTCTCTAAGCCTTCCTTATACGCTGTTCTCTGTTCCACTGTGATCTAGACATAGGGTTCTTTCCCTTATAGTTTTCAGATACATACGCAGCCTTGTTTGATGTCTTAACTTCCCTCCTATATCCCATTGAAGGACCTCTTTCGACATCAAACGTTTCCCATCTCTGACCTCCCTTTTTCCTGATTTGCCGGGCTTGACTCACTTATTGTTTGGAACTTCGCCACTTGGTTTGAAAGTGGGCTGCCTCGACTTGAAGTGTTGGGGATTACCATCAGCTTGGTAGGGATTATCACAATTGGGGTCAAAACGATTTGGCTATTGAGCAGCCTTCAGATTCAGCCCTTCATTAACCCTCTTAACTTGCTGAAGGCTTTCAGCTGTTTCTTTGTCGAAGATCGAACTGCATCTTGGACACATCATTACTTCTGACTTCTTATTTTGACATCTATGTAAGAAGTCCACTATTGTCTCATCCTCCTTAGGATAAACCTTCTTGTACTGGTCTTTCTGGGATATGGAGTCATCCATCTGGTCATCCTTTATTTCGACCATGTTGACATTAACTTCATCCCTTAGTTCCATCCTGGAGAAGTTCAAACCAAGGCCCTCAGCAGCCTCGTCCATCTTGGTGAAACTATCAGCAGTTTCCTTTGTAACCAATTGGAGGTTTGATTCTTCGACCTCCTCATATGGGGTGATGGTAACTCCCACATTGAATCTTTCGACATCAAGTGATGTCTTAAAGAAACCCTCAGTTGCCATGCATACCAAGTGTTCCCATTATCCACTGCTCAGCTCTTCAGCAGCTTTGATCATCACAACATCATTCGTGAAGCTTTCAGTGACTTCTACCTTCACAGGGTTTCCCATGTCTTCGACTGAGACGAGGTTGCTGGAGTCATCAGCAGTTTGTTCAACAAATTCGACCCAATTCACTTCAGATGGCTCAGAGTAGTTAGCCTCAGCAATCTGAAGAGGATCAATTTCAATCTTCATTTGAGCCTTAGGTTTATCCCCAAACTTTATTCTTCCTTCTTGGATAACATTCTGCACCAGATCCCTGAAAAGAAAACATTGAGAAGTATTATGACCCAAGAAATTATGGTATTTACAAAAACCTCTTTTCTTTCTTTGATCTAAAGGTGGTATTATAGCGCCTGGAGGCACAAGTATTTGACCATCCTTAACTAATAAATAAAAAATTTCATCATATTTAGTGACGTCTAAAGTATATGTTTTCTTTGGAAATCTTTCATCCTTTTCAATTTCGACATGATTCTTTCCATTTGAAGGGACTAACAGTTTATAAGAATAAGGAGGACCCCACTTGAGTTCATCTAGGTCTATCTCATTATCATCCAGGGGTAGGGTTTCGTCACATACATTTTTGACCCCCTCATGATATTCTACATAAGCTATTTTGTTATATTTGTTGGCCCTAGCTTTTTCATCCTTCAGACATTCAAGCCGTTGAACTCTATCTGCTAGTTGGGTCATATCTCTCAAGTACTGGGTATCCAGCTTCTTCCTGATAGAATAGTCTAGGCCACTAGTAGCCATTTCAACTAATTCACGCTCAGGTACTTCAGTAAAACACCTAGCCTTGAGCAGTCGAAATCTATTAAAGTAGTCATCAATTAACTCATTAAACTTTCATTTAACACTAGTCAATTTTTTCAGACTAATCTTGGTTTGACCCATATAGAACTGCTCATGGAATAAGTGCTACAACTGAGTCCAATTACAAATCGAACCAGGAGGTAATATGGTGAACCAAGTAAACTCATTATTGGTAAGAGAACTAGGGAAGTATTTAATCCTCAAACTTGCGTCATTGGCAATTTCACCAACCTCTATGAAGTATCGTGCTTCATGTTTGACCATAGACTCAATCATATCTCCTGAAAACTTGGTGAACTTTGGGACCTTCGCCCTAGGAGGTAGTTCTGACTGAAGTATGTAACCCACTATTGGTGAAGTGAAGTTTGTCCTGGAAAAACCTGTATTTATCCCACTTCTATCCATTATTAGTTCGACAAGGGTTGTTAAGTTGTTCTCTGCTGCCAAATTATTCTGTCGAACTTGTTGGACCACATGGTCAGCATCCTGATGCCTATTTACCACCATTGCTCTTAGCTCATCCTCTATTGGCATTTGCCTTACATTTCTGATGGGTTCGACTCATAATGGTTCGACCATTGTCTGATTCCCTTGATCTGTTGGCTGCACATCATCTTTATCATTCACCACTTGATTTTAACGTCGAATTGGTGTTGGAACTCCCATGAATTCTGCTATGCGCGCCATCTGAGTTACCATTTGTTGGTTCGTCTAATTTGTATTCTGACTCAAAGGATGGAAAATATCTCCCATGGTTTGGGATAAAGTATGAACCATTTGCATGTTGCTCTCATCCATTTGTTGTCTTAAATATGTTGCAGACTCATTTGTTAGAGCATGACTTTGAGTCGAATGTCCCAAACCAATAGTTCGACTATTCCTCCCCATGTTTATTCTAGACCCATATTCCTGTAAAGGAGAATGGACCACATTATCAGAAAAAACTTGAGGAGCATTCCTTAAGCCCATCATCATTGTTGTTGGCATACTATCTAAGGTGGATTTCTAGGCAAAGGCTGAGAAAAACCTGGAGGTACGAAAGCTCTGAATGTTGATGTACTTGGTGGGGGAGTTTGATGGCTTGAGCCCATATACTCCAATATTGGTTGATCATAATATCAAGTATATGTTACTCCTGGCCTCGTCGTCGAAGGGATTGGTTCTGACATCATACTCAAAATTGTTGGTCCCCCCGTCGAAGGGTTGGAGACTGGATTGGCCTCACTCCTTGTCACATCTTATGGATCTACACTATGAACATTTGAACTGCTCAATTAGGGATTTGTCCCAGTTTTATTGGGATTCAAATATTCTTGATTTCCTTGGCTAGACGCCATCTTCCTTGTATTCCTCCTCCTTGGTATATAATGATTTATATTGGCTACTTTCCCACTTCTCAAATGCATGCAACAAAAATAACCGTTTCTTTTCGACCAAGACACCCACGTAAGGAAAGAAGTTACAAAAGAAGTTACTAAAGAGAAGTTATAAAACTTCTAAAAGCTAACTAGAATTGTCCCACTGGGCGTTCCAATTAATTTACCCCCAAAATTGGTAAACAACCGCTGGTCTTCTGAAGATAGCAAAATAGCCTCAGTTGCTTGCAGGATCGATCAGATTGATCCTATGACATGTGCTAGTTTGTGGTTAATTATAGTGTTTTTTTGGGAAAAAGGTCATAAATCCTTCGACATGATTTAGAAAGTAAAAAGTAAGAAATTAAAGTAAAGAAGACACAATGTAAAACCAAGTATTGAATACAATAAATATTTAAAAGGGCTTTCAAAGTAAATGAAAAGATAACTGAAAAAAGTAAATGCAAGGCAAGGAAGCTTAAATGACTGGAAATGTAAAGAAAAGGTAAGTGCAAGACAATAATATTAAAGAGCAAAAATTATAAATGAAATGCAGTAAATTGCTTGAAAAGTAACTGACCTGACTTGTAAGTAACATTGAAGATAAATGGTTGCTTAACATAAAAGACTTTAAAAACAAGATGGCGGTGTTATATCACGTACATTCTCACAACACTCTTTTCTCTACACACGAATACTTTGAGTGTTACACGGAGTTACTTAGTACAATGTTATTTTCACGCACATTTATTCTAACACTAGACTAAGCTATTTATAGATATTACAAGGTAACCGTTTTCGACGGTTTCATCCTAAGACTACTCTAAGATGATGACACTTGTCCCACTATATGTGTAAGAAGCTTTATCTTGCGCCACTTGTTCCTGTCTTTGAATCGGAAATTATAGATTTTCCATCCAAGGCTTGAACGTGCAACATTTATGTAACTTCCACTCTGCGTCGAATGCGTGCATGGTCGAATCCCACTAACACTTAGAAAATATTCAAAACTTAGAATTTCTCTAAGTACAAGATCTATAGATGGTGTATTCCTTCGACTTTCACCCTTTCAAAGAGTAAGGTCGAAAACCTTACTTAGCTTATAACAAGAGAACCTATTTCTAAGCCAAATGACCCAATTAATGCTAGCGTCAAAATTTGGAGATAACAACATGTTGCAACAATACATCCAAATTCATTCCTCTCAATAACTTGTAGATCTTCTAATGTAAAGTGAATATTGGATAGAAAAATATTGAACCACAACTACAACAGATGTTATTTGCTGAAACAAACAATAACATATGTCTTGCTGATAAAGATTGTATATTGTAACAAACATCACCTCGGTATAATGCCGAGGTAACGAAGGGCGTCATGAAAAATGCATATTTTACCTCTCAATTTAAATAAAATGATGTGTATGTGGGAAGGTCATGAGCTCGGTTTAAAATTACATTATTTGCACATAATATTAAAATAAATTGTTTAAATAAATCCAGATTTTTACAATGAATTCTTGGAGAATAAAAAATCTTTTCAATTTCTGATAAGTTATCTGTTACTACTAAGAGATATTTTTTCTGCACTTACAATCCATCATAGGGAGATTTCATTATCTTGAACAAATGTTTTCATGGAATATGCTTTAACAAGAAAGAGTACAAGATAATTGTGCTTGCAATTTACACAATGTTTAGGAATAAATTTCTCAATGTTGTCAACCGAGGAAAGTAATAAATTAAGGAATGTTTTCTTTTATTGACAACATAGAAAGATTATCCCAAAATTACAACAACATCAACACCATTATGTTGAGATGGATTGCAAGAGCAGAAAAATATTTTGTTCAAGATAGAAGAACATTGAATTTTTTATATGTCTTACAATATATCCCAAAGTATGATGCGTATAATTTTGAAACGACTACATATAAGTTAGATTTAGGGTAAAATCTGATTAACGAGTGCTTTTATAGTAAAATCTGATTAACAAGTGCTTTTATAGTAAAATATGATAATCTAATCCATCGGCTGTTAAATATAACCGAAGAAATAAATTATTAATTTAAGGGTTAAATATGTTTTTAGTCTATCAATATCTCAATTTTCATTTTTAGTTCCTATTAAAAAAATAATATATCTTAATCCCTACAAAATTATTATGCACGTAATTTTAGTCCCTCATGTTAAACTAATGTGTATTTTTAAATGATTATTTTGCAGACATCTTTATAATGTTATAAAAAAATTCTCGAAAAAAAGAACTCAAAAATTGATTTCTAAGTCGAGGTTATCATTACTTTTATCATTATATTTTGAAATTTTTAAAAAAATCATATTTAATTCTTCTATTCTTAAAAGATTCTAAAATTTAGTAAATAAATATTTTATAGTATTCTAAACATGAATGAAAAAAATTATTAAAAAATTTACAATTTTAAGGATAATTAAACAGTTTTCAAAATTTTAGAAAACAACAGAGACTAAAATTGCATGCATACGAAATTTGTAGGGACTAAAATATATTATTTTTTTAATAGGGACTAAAAATGAAAATTGAGATATTTATAGGGACTAAAGACATATTTAACCCTTAATTTAATAATAAAAAATAAAATAAAATAAAAAGAAAGGCACCACTTTTAAATAAATAAAAACAATAACCGCTATTATCGGGAATCGAAACATGTCTTGAATTATTTTTCCCATAGGTTATATTTAGAAACTGAGGAAATATGTGGTATTTATTTAATAAAAATAAAACATGGTGTGCCTTGACATTATACCTTGGTTTTTTATTAGGTGAGATGAAAGCTTTGTCATAAAATGTATTATTTGTAGTAGTGTCTGTAGTAAAAATTTGGTTATATCTAGAATAATGATCTAAAAGACTCAAATACTCAAAACTAATTGTTGAATCTTCTAGTGTTTCTTATACTGACATTGTGTATTTGTCTTTTGGCGTAGCTACGTTTAGGTCTCTAAAGTCAACACAAATTTTATGAGTCCCATTCTTTTTAATCACAAAGACAATATTTGTTAACCATTCGACATACTTGGAAGTCTTAATGAACTTAGTTTTGAGATGTCTTTCGATTTCTGCTTTATCTTTGACATGACTTATGGTGCAAACCTTCATAGAAACTACTTTATTGGCTTCTTGTCAGGTCAAATTGGTAGTTTTAACTCTACAAAATCTCTACTAAATCCTGCCATCTTGGTGTAATCCCAGAAAAACAATCCTTGAACTCCTTTAGTATTTTGATTATTTGTGTTCTCAAGTTTAGGTTGATTCTGGATCTTATATAAGTTGGCCTTTTGATCGTCCCATCTTTTAAGTCTATTTTTCCAAATTATCTTGAGCTTTCATCCTTTTGGTCTAGGCTGTTGAGACTTTCTCAAACTCTAAAGGCTCATCATCATATATGTAATTGAGCTTGTGGCTTTCTAAAGTTGTTTCTTGGCCCTTCTAGTCAATTTCTGATGTTTCAACAATTTCGATTGTTGTGGCTTTGACATCCAACTTTAGTTTATTTTCTACCACATAGATTGAAATTCGAGCCAATGCGCTCGAATCAGACATTATGTCCTATGAATTAGACCATCTATTATGTCCATCAATGGTATCACATTCCCATATAAACTTGTGTGTGGGGTGCCTTTTAATTGAGCAGTAGACATTTCCCTGAAAATAAAATCCAGTTCCAACCAGGGTACATACATAAATATTTACCAATCTTCTATCAAAGTTATTCTTGTATAAATGATTCACATCTGCCAAAAAATAAATTTGATCAACCTTTATGTTCTCGACAATGCCATCAGGTTTCCAGATGGTGATTCGTTGATGAATAGTCGAAGGGACTGCTTCAATCCCATCGAACATGAATATCTCCACAAGCTCTACAAATAGGACCTCTTCTACTTTGGAATCAAAGATGGCTTCTTTTGTGACTTCTGTTTAAAAAAAACTAGAGTTTCTCTTCCTTCAGCGCATTTTGAACTAAATCCTTAAAAAGGACACATTGAGAAGTTTTATGACCGAGAAAATTATGGAACTTACAAATTCCTTTTTACTTTATTTGTTCCAATGTTAGAGTTTTGATTCCTTTAGGGAATATAATTTGGCCATTAGAAACTAACGAGTCAAAAATTTTGTCACACTTAGTTACATCAAATGTGTATGTTTTTTTTTGACAAATCTCTCGTTCTTGCTTGACTCGAAGGGATTCTTCCCGTTTGAAGGTTTCAAAAACTTACAAACGTAAGGTGGCCCTTGCCTTAGCTTTTCCAGATTAACTTCATTCTCTTCGAAACAACCAATATCAAATATTTGGTCAATTTTGTCTATTTCGACGTAAGCTACTTTTTAGTTTTTATGGTATTTGATTGACCTAACCTTTTCATCCTTCAAGTGTTCAGCTTGTCAAACCTTGTCTGCTAATTGGGCCATGTCTCTTAAATATTGGGTGTCTAATTTCTTCCTAATGTAATAATCTAGACTCCATGCGGCCAATTCGATTAATTCATGTTCAGGCACTTGAGTGAAACACCTTTATTTCAATATCTGGAACCTGTTGAGGTGGTCATCTATTGATTCAGCCACCTTGTGTCTGACACTAGCTAACTTTTTAAAGCTAATCCTAGATTGTCCCATGTAAAATTGTTCATGGAAAATAATTTCTAATTGGTTCCAACTGCAAATGGTACGTGGAGTAAGGTGGTAAACTATGTGAAATCATTTTTTGTGAGAGAATTTGGAAAGAATTTCATCTTCAAATTCTCATAATTGGTTATGTCTCTCGCCTCTGATTGGTATCATGCCACATATTCAATAGTGGATTCATTAGTATCCCCTGTAAACTTAGTGAATTTGGAGATTTTTGAACCACTTGGTAATTCTGTCTGCAATACATATTCAGATAGTGTAGAGACAAAATTTGGCCTATGCGGACCAACATTAAGGCCATTTTGGGCCAAAATTTGTTCGACTACATTAGTTATATTGTTTTTTCCCGCAAAATTGTTTTGTTGGGCATTTCTATTTGGTTGTCTTCTTGGTTTATATGCATCATTATTACCTCATGGCTATTTTGGCATGTGTTTTCTTTGATTGCCTTGGGTTTGGATGGTTCGACAAGTATCGTCTTCTATGGAATCTGGTTATCAGGCATATGCTGAATTGACGCAAGAGGAGCACTAAAGAAACCAACAATTCGACCCTTTTCTTATGCTAACTATTGGTAACTCTGGTTAGTGTTCCAAATCAAAGGATTGAACATTATGCTTATTTATTGTGTTAAAATGCTAACCATTTTGTGATTACTATCATCCATTTATTGTCTTATAGACTGGAGATAATTATTGGTTAAAGATGGCATACCAAGAGGAATATATGTTAAACCTTTTAGTGGTTATGCCATTCAACCAAGGTTTCTAATAGCGTACCATGGCTCTAAGTATGGATTAATAGGTGATGTAGTCACCATTGCATTATCTACATACGTAGATGCACTTGGGTGCATGTTTTCGATCATCAAAATTGACATGTGATAAGTGCAAATCATAGTTATTTTTGTATATAAGTTTTGTTGCACTTATCAATACTTTTTGTTAAAATCATTCGAATAAACCCCGTTTTGTTTGTAAATACGTTTACTTTATGTTATAGTGTATATATTGAAGGGGTCCTTGTCGAACTATGACATGAAAAAGAAGGGGTCTTTGCCGCCTAAAACAAAATACAAAAGATATTACAAACCAAATTGCACCTATGACATGAAAAAGAAGGGGTCCTTGTCGAACTCATATAAGTTGCAATTGGGGTGAGTAATTTCCCCCATCCTAGACCACTTCCATAAAACAATCTTTACCCTCTACACCATGTCTAAAATATTCCACTTCAAGTTGCCAAAAATAATATCGTTCCAAGTCGACCAAAGGGTCCAACAAACCGCCAACCAAATATTACCATGTCTACCTTTAGCGATTATTTTGGATTTGCCAAAAGGGAACCAATCCTAAAAACCCCTCTTCAAATCCACTCCAATCAGAGGCATGAAATCAACCCAATCCACAATCTCCTTTCACACAAGTTTAGCCATTTTACACGTAAGTAATATATGGACCACAGACTCCGCCTCCGCCTCACAAAACGAACATAAAAAAGCGTTAGGATCAACCAAAATTCCTCTTAAAATCAAAGAATCTACCGTGGGTAATCTATTTAAGAAACTACACCAAGCAAAAACTTTGATTTTGGGAGGCACCAACAGACTCCACACCACTTCTAAAGCGCCATTATCCTGATACGAGGGGCCAAAAGGGATTATCAAGGAGAAAGCCAAGCGGTAAAAAGACTTAACCGAAAACGTACCATTGTCATCTTCGTTCCAAACCATTCTATCCTTTTTATCATTAAACAGATGAACAAACGATAATAACAAACGAAGCGGGTGTATTTCGGAGACCATACCTGAAATCGAATCTGCCTCAACTGAAAAATGAGCCGACTCCTGCTCCGTTGAAGATGCTGAACCCGATGTGGATGTTGATCCTGCCAAACCCGTGACAGACCCCGACCTTGCTGATGTTCGTGGAACTAAAACAGTAGGTGTAACCGAAAAATTTTGGTTGTTGCGAACGGACACAGGATCTGGGGCTGCAGTAAAACTTGAAGTTACCTCTGATGAATTAGAAACAAAATTTAAAACAACCTGGGAATTATTGACGAGTCGGAGAATTATCGACAAAACCAATAGCTTCCGAAACTGCAACTTGACCTGAAGCAACAACTGCTGAATTTAAGACAGCAGACTTTAAGGCTTTGAGACCCGATGCAACATCTGCTGAAATTATGGCTGCAGAATCTAAGGCAGCATTAGGGACTTCTGCCAAACTACCAGCTTGCGACACAATTTCGATGTCCTGCATAGAAACAATGTTATCACCCATAATAATAGGACCATATCCCCTATTGATAATATGATTACCCTCATTACCCAAATCACCCCATTCCCACCGGCCGTTCCGCCACCCACCCATCGCTGCAATGAATACCTCCTTAAGAAGGATTCCTGAAAAACAGTAGGAAATAATAAAGAAAGCGGTCTGTTACCACTCAAATTTGACTTCCAAAAAGAGGTATCGAAACCGTCACTGATAACCACTCTACAATTATCCTCCAAAACATCACTGGAGCGATGTTTACCTAACAAAAATAAATCTTTGAACCAAAGAGAACTTGACTTCTTCATAGTAGTATCGATCCGATTATGCCACACCATCAACCGAATATCTCCATATCTAGCTTTAAGAACTCTAAACCACAAGTCGTCTGATCCCTCTAAAATCCTCCATCTCCATTTGTTTAAAAGTGCTTCGTTGAAAACGTCCATCCTTTTTAAATTAATTCCACCTTTTACAAAAGGCAAACATAAATCCTCCCCTTTAACCCAATGAACTTTCCGATTCAAATCTGAGCCCCCCAAAGAAACTTGCATTGAATCCGCATCTTGTCCTTCCAAACTTTCACGAGGGGCTTGAAGAAAGAAAGATGGAAAATCGCTAAACTACTTAGCACAAATTTTAACAAAGTGATTCTCCCCCCGAAGGATAAAAATCGCCCTTTCTAAGAACATAATCTTTTTTCAAACTTATCAAGTAAGGAGGACCAAGAACTTATTCTTCTAGGATTGCATCCAATCGGTAACCCAAGAAAAGTAAACTTATAAGACTCCGTTCTACAAGATAAAAAGATGGTCGCCGCATTGATAAAGCTATCGAGAACATTAATTCTAATAATCTTACTTTTTTGGAAATTGATGCCTAATCCCGAAACCAATTCAAAATCTCGAAGAACCGCCTTGATGGCCCAAATATGCCTCCAACTTCCATCCCCCACCGAGAGTGTATCATCCGCATATTGTAAAACATCAATGAAACAATTCCGATTGATAGTAAAACCAGAAAAATCACGTAAGCTCACCGCATTCTGAATCAAACCCGTCAAACCCTCCGTGACCAAAACAAAAAGAAAAAGGGATAAATGATCACCTTGCCTTAACCCTTTCTTCACTACAAACTCCTTAGTAGGGCTTCCGTTTACCAACACAGACATATTGCTAGAAAAAACTAACGCCTCCATCCATCTCATCCACACCTCACCAAAACTCATTCTTCTTAACATATATCTTAGAAAATTCCAAGACACATTGTCATACGCCTTTTCAAAATCGACTTTGAATAAAGTACATTCTCTCTTTTCCTTTATCACAAAATCAACCAATTTATTAGCGACAAGAACTCCATCAAGTAATTGACGACCCAAAACAAAAGCCGTTTGACAAGGGGAAACAATTGACTTGAGGACCTTCTTCAATCTAGAAGCTAGTAGCTTAGCCAAAACCTTGTAAATGCATCCCACAAGACAAATGGGCCTATAATCGTCAAGATTCAACAGATTATCGCTTTTGGGGATTAAGGTTAAAGAGTGTTAAGATAACATGACTCGTAATAATGTAAACCTAATTATATTATTTATTTGATTAAAACATTCAATAACCACCTAAAAAATTGAGTCATATAGTTGCAGGGATGAACACCTAAGAAATTAAACCATAGACTGAAAACTCTTCAAACAAATCCTTAGCTTGCATGTGATTTGGAAAGTCAGAGATGAAGAAGGAAATAAATCGTTCATCAGTTCCCATTCCCTTACCACCATTTTCCTTCCTACGAAGAACTTAAGTTTGCCTCCCTAATTCTTCCTACGGGCCAGTTTTTCCCACTCCATGGGCGGAGGAGGAGGAGGAACTTCCAGAACAGAACTTACTGAAAAGAGAAAAATAAGTTGTGACAAAACACCGTTCCTTAAGATTGAAACTAACCCAATAAAAAACAAACTAACACCAAGGCCCCTAGCCCAAAGGCTAAGAGTTAAAGCCAAAAATGCCAATAAGCTTCACCTGATTAAGCTTCAAACCCTTAAGAGGAAGATGAAAAAATTCTCACAAAGGAAAGAACTTAGTGAGAAGGCAGTCTCTCTCTAGACATTGTTTTGCTTGAGTATCTTAATTGTATATGCTTTCTATATCTCACATCTCATGTACTAACATGTTGTAGATTATGTAATTGTATACATGTTCATATTTATTTATTTTATTCCTCACTAAAGTATATGGAATAATATATAGAACATGTATATAAAATTAATGGTTATTGATTTAATTCTGATAGTAAAAAAAAATTAATCATATAATGACAAATTATTATTCTCATTTCAATTATATATTATAAAAATTTATATATTTTTCATTTTAAAAATATTATAAATATTATAAAAATGCAAATTATTTATTTATTTAAATTTTATATATACGACAAAAATGTATGTGGGGAGTGACATGGTATTTATGGTAGTATATCATTTCATAAATTTATAGGAGATACTGATATAATGAATTTTCTACTTGTGGTATATAATAATGAAAATCTAATTACATTATATATTTGATTGAATAATTCAATAACCATGTAAAACAAGTGAGTCATATAGTTATTAGTACATTTCTCTACTATATTTAGAGTGGTCCTAACTAGGAGAAAGCTTATCCCTATAATTATAATTAAATACACAGTTAATTCTATATCCTTGAAGTTGATAACTTTATCCAAATATATGCTAAATATTGTTGTGAAGTAAACAACAAAACAAGAAAACAAGAAAGTTTGGTGCAAGTATACGAAAGAGCTAAAAACTCTCTCCTCTATCTTCAAATGGCTATGAGGCCACAACTGCATCATCTTCCTATGGCCATGGTGGCAGTTATCATCACTGCATGGTTAGCATACAATCACGGTGATAACCCTAAAACATCAGTAGCCTTCAGAATTTCCGATGTATACGAGATGGTTCCGGTTGAAAACGGTGGTGCTGTTGGACCGGAGAGTATAGCTTTCGATGCTGACGGGGAAGGACCTTACGCAGGAGTTTCTGATGGAAGGATTATCAAATGGGACAGTCATGAAAATGATTGGGTGGACTTTGCGGTAACTTCTTCACACAGGTCTATTATCTCAACCTCTCTCTTAATCACATATCATGTTTATGACTACACGTGTATTATCTTCACAATCTCACGTTATGATCTATATTAATTCCAGATATTCTGTACTATTTTGTTGGTTCATAATTATTTTTTATTTTGTGTAAGTTAAAATAAGAACAACTGAAAAATAAGCTTTTTTTTAGAAATGCAATTAAGCCATATCCCATAACTGTTTGGCATGAAAAAAAGGAAGAATGTAGGAAGTGTGGTCTTTTTTTATTGAGTAAGGTTAGTTGAGAAATGCAATTAAGGCTTATAAGAGAGAAGACACGTGTGGTGTGTGTTTTCAATGGATTTCCTTTATGCAGCTAAACATATTTGAGGCGTACGTGTTGCTCAATGTAAATATCTCTCTACCACATATTTAAACATTGCTTACAAAAACATATTTAAATATGAAGTTTGATGAATATAAAATTGAAATTATTAATATTTGAACAAACCATTTATATTATACATTTAGTTAAGTTTGCTTAAATAAGCTTCAGAGTTTCGAGTTGAGAGTGGAGACGATATTCCTTTTTCATAAGGAGTTGGTACGTAGATTATAAGTTTCTCAGTAGTTATATGATCTTATTTGATATTAAGATTCGTAAATTTTTTAAAGATTCAGGTTGACTTAACTAAAAGAGGATGATGCTAATACACGATACATTCATGCATGTGTTTTTCCAAAGATCTTAGAAGAATAATATGATTGTCATCCAGGTGGATGACCTTTGATTGAAGAAATCTGAGATTCGAAAGGAGATCTCTAGGTTCTTTAAATATCATTTTTCTATCTTGTGGGCTCGTCGGCCCACCCTTGACAAGATGCCCATGCCGCGTCTCTCCTTTGTTGAGGCTAAGTATATAACACTCTAATCCCCGAAAACTCTTAATTAAATAATACATATAATTTTCATATTTATATAATAAGGGTGTCACACATCTCTCTCAAATAAACATGCTTCTAAAAAAAATTATAACAATGCAGCGGGAATTCAAGTCATTTTATATCAACTAAAAACATCTAAACAAAACTAAATAAATTCATAAATCCCCGAAAATAACAAATAAAGAAACTCATCTTGATGTTACACTATCAGAGAGATACTGCGAAAAACTAAACTCAAAACGATAAACATAAAGAAGTCGGTATCTACGTCAATCCTTCTTCACAAGCACCATCTAAAGATCATCTACCTGAGTATTTGCATCATCAACACAACGAGCATCACAACAAACAAATAAGCATGTTACTAGTGTATTAAACAACAAAGATAGTTTCAAATAACAATAACATCAACACATATATCAATTCACACTCACAACCAATTGCAATACAAATGAAATGCTATGTCATGATCCTCAAATATGCATGTGGTACCAAAGTTTGGATGTTAGAGTTATGTTACTAAATTATTCGTGTCTCAAGTTCCTTTCGGGACCTTGTTTCTCTCTGAACCTGAGACCGAAGTACTACCCATCTCTAATATACATGAATGCATGAGACTCAACAAACAACATTCAAACACATACTCAACAGAGAAATAAAATTCACATCTTGTACTCAACAAGGTTCATCTCTGAACCCACAATTTCGCCAATGTAAGGTCAACTTTATAGTTCCTCTATGAATTACTGAACTCAAAATATATTGTACAATTATAGCTCAATCACATAATCATATAATATTCAACATACACATCAACAGGTCAAAATTATTACTCATGACAGTCCACCAACATGGTAAGAAAATAAATACCCACATGCAAACTCTAGCCTTATCAAACAACTCTGAACCTGTCAGATTACTCAAATTTCAACTCAAACAACTCAATAATGTTACTATAAATTACTTAACAACTCAATGTTAACTCTTTTGTCCTGAAAGTCTTAAACAAATAAAAATATTACTGAAAAAACAACCTTATAGTATCAAAAGGCTTCAAACTCAACTCAAGTGTATCCTATATTATTCCAACTCTAAGCAAGTAAAAAAAACTTTGACACCTCTAATGTAATAAATTTAACTCTTAAACTTATAAAAAAGGTAACAAAAAAGTTATTGAATTCAAAATTGCTAAAAGAAATCGTCGAATTGGGCAGCGAATCTGAAAATGCCGACTGCCACGACTCGCCGACCCTCCCCTTTGGTCTGCTCGACCGCTGACCACAGATGCAGCTGCCACATTGCGACCCAATGTCAGTGCCTACATTGTTGAGGCATCACGCCGTAACCGCATTCGGGTGATGCTGAGTCACGCACCTTGGCGCTACTAACCGTGGCCTCGTGCCGCTGCGTCGCGCACCTGAAACTGTCAACCAAGCGTTGCATCGCGCCATGACTAGACAAGCACAACTGATTTTTTATTAAATTTTTTATTTTTGATTTTTCCGATTAAATCCATTTTTTGAAAAAATAAAGTTATTTGTGATTTTTTTCTGAATTTTTTTATAACTTCTGCCCAACAACATAAATAAAAAACACATCAACAATACAAATAAAATATATATCACGATCCAATTATTATAACAATAATGTATCAACAATGATTTCAAGAAAAATAATACAATAGTACTCAAGAATCAATTAGAAGGGTTTAAGGTAAATACAAAGAAGAAGATATAAGGGTAAGGATCCCTCACCATCAGACTACCTAAAAACCCACATGTGATTAGTTTCCCATACCTCAAAGTTGACGATCAATGAAAAATCTTTTGGCTCTAAGGGGATTATTCCACACTTTCCAAGAATTCTCCTAGATTAGCCTCTTCTCCAACTTTTGTACGTACAATACAAGAGTCCCCTCAACTTAACTATATAAATTAACTTAACCATCTCAATTTCCTCTCTCACCCTACAAATCTCCTCACACTCTCATCTTACTATTTTCTATTTTATTTTTATTTATATATTCTTTATTATTTGATTTAAATAAATAGTACTCTAAATTTAATTATTTCTACAACTCTCGCCATACTTTCAGCTCTTATTTAATCCATCTCTCACTCCTTAATATCTCTAATATTAATTAAATTAAAAAATTCTTAATAATTCAAATAAAGCACATATATCACTCAAATGAATAAATAATATAATAGAAATTTAATTAAAAATAAATAACTAAAGTTAGGGTGTTACAAAGTTCTTTTATGTTAGGTTTTTGTCTTCAGAAGTGGATGTAGTGATTGCTAAGATGGATGGGTCTAAGAGTCTGAGTCTTGATGGTTTTATTTTTTATTTTTATAAGAAGTTTTAGGGGTTACTTAAGGAGAAGGTTTATGTGATATTTAACGAGTTTTTCAGACTTTGTGTTACCTAAGAGATTGATGTCTTTTTTTGTCTCTTTTATCTCGAAGAAGGTGGTGGCTTTGTTTTTGAGAGAATTTGGACCTATCTTCTTTCTTGGTGTTGGTCGCTAGGCTTGCCAAGGTAATGAAAAATCTTATCTCCTTACACTAATCGGTCTTTCTTAAGGGGAGGCAACTAGTGGACGACATGGCCACTCTTAATGAGGATTTAGATTATGCTAAGGTGTCTAAAAATGAGTGTTTGGTCTTCAAAGAGGACTTTGAGAAGACTTATAACTTTGTAAGTTGGTCTTTCCTGACTTATATGTTGTGGATGTTTGGTTTTGATGTTAGATGGATGATCTGGATTCGTTCTTGTATCTTCTCTAATAGTATCTTAGTTTTGGTGAATGGTTGTCCAACTGAGGAGATTAGTATTCAAAAAAGGTGTGAAGCAAGGAGACCCTTCATGCCACTTTATTTTTCTTCTAACGGTAGAGGGACTTAATAATGCTTCCTTAAAAATGGATATTTCAGTTGGGGTGTTTGAATTTGGGATTTAATGCTTCTTTAAAAATGGATCTTTCAGTTTAGAATAAATAACTCAAAAGACTTGCAAATTTAGATATGATGTTAGTAATATTAATATTTAGGTGTGTTTAAATTCAAATTGCTTCAAATTAAAATCGTAAACCAATTAAAAAGTTGAAAATCACATAAAATTGTTTATTATCGAATATGCAAGTTTGGATGTCAATTTTACTTTTTTTCAAAACTATTGTGTATTTAGCAGAGGTGATTTTGATTGTGGAGGATCATATATGGAACACTCCAAGAAAGAGCACGTTTGTGGGCGACCACTTGGGCTTTCCTTTAACATAGCATCGGGCCAACTCTATGTTGCAGATGCATACATGGGCCTAGTTGTTATTGAGCCCAATGGTGGCACTGCTAGAAAAATCACATCACATGCAGTAGAAGGTGACCCATTAGGTTTTACAAACGGTTTGGATATTGATCAAAACACTGGAGCAGTTTACTTCACCACTAGCAGTACTAAATATGAAAGAAGGTAACTTATAATCTTAAATTTTCATGAAAATTAATAATTATTTATAAGTTTTGATGACTTTTGTATCATGTAAATGCAGGAATTACGTGTCTTTGATTCTAAGTGGAGATAAATCAGGGAGACTAATAAAATATGAACCAAAAAGTGAACAAGTAACTGTTCTTCTAAACAATCTCACCTTTCCAAATGGAGTAGCACTGAGCAAAGATGGTAACTATATTCTAATAGCAGAGACAACAAATTGTAGAATACTAAGATATTGGTTACAAACACCAAAAGCTGGAACATTGGAAGTCTTTGGAAATCTACCAGGTTTTGGAGACAACATAAAACGAAGTCCAAGAGGTGGATTTTGGGTTGGAATTCACTCCAAAAGAGAATATTTCATCAAATGGATTCTATCATATCCATGGATAGGAAAAGGGTTGGTTATGCTTCCTTTGGATATGACAAAAACTTATTCATATTTGGCTAAGATAAAAGGGAGTAGTGGAATGGCAATAAGGCTAAGTGAGGAGGGTGATGTTTTGGAAGTTGTTGAAGATGATAGAAGTGGAAATAGAAAGTCTATTAGTGATGCTGAAGAAAGAGATGGAGTGTTATGGTTAGGATCTGTTGATGCACCTTTTGCTATTAAGTATAATATTCCTGCAGCTCAAGAATAATAGAAGAAGAAAAATAAGATATTTTAAGTCAAAATAAATAAATTCACAAAATTTTAGTTTAATGTAATTAATTTGTTTGATCATATGAAAAATGTATTATCAAAAATATTCTAAGTAATAACTCATCTCATACAGATGTACATGATGTTTATCAAATTTTACTATAACGGGAGATCAATTTCATTTGCAAGAAGATCTCTTATATGCATGGTCTGTTTGAGGAGCATGCAACTAGTTGTCAAATTCTTGACTTTAATACCTATGAAATACTCACGTTTTCCTATCCTTTTTAGTACAAATGTGGCATAGAGAGAATCAATTAACTTGTGAATAAGATTTGGATGAGGACCAATGCATGCACATAGATTAGTGGATAGATGGTTAGGCCTTGATGAGAATAAATGAATTACTGGAGAGATTTTAGATTTTAGAGATTTTAGGACCAATGCATCCACTATTTTTTTTTTCAATTTGCAAATTATTCTGAGCCGGCTAAAGACCTAAATGACTAAGACACAATCCACCTTAAATCTCGCCAATTTGATCAAGGTATAAAATAAGTTCACATATTACATCACAAGATATGTATTCAATGACTTTGAGCATATCTTCTAAAGATTCATCTGCATCATGAAAAAGAAAAAATCTTTCCTGAAGTTTTTCGGATATAATACACCACAAGTAATTTATTCAACCTTAATAATAATAAGTATTCTCAAAAAAATATAATATCAAAGATAATAGTGAAAAGGAGATTTACTTACACCACCTATTTCACGATTTAACACTTACATTTGTAAACTTCATAGGTCACAACATCCTTCTTCTTTCCCCCAAAGTCAATGAATAAGGAGATGTTACCTTTTCTATGCCTTGAGCTTTCCTTGTTAAGATGTCATACTCTCTTCAAGGAGTCAAGACATTTTTCTTACAAAGTCAATCAATAATGTTAGGAACCCAATTTTCATTGGGTCCTTCAAGGTGAGTAGAAATATTCTTGCATTTGGGAAACTATTGAAATACACATTTAGGAACCAAAAGTATCCTAAATTTGCATCTAGCAATGGTATGACCTTTCTTACAATAATAGTGACAAGTTAAGTGACAATGAGAATGACTTTCGCTGTTAGAGTATTTTATGACAAAATTATACTTCCTATGTGGTTCATATAATGGTCTTTTGAATTTTGTTGGATCAACAACGAAGGTAATTTTTTGTTCTAAAGCCTTGCTCAATTTGGCCTTTAGAGTAGTAACATATTTTTGCAAAATATGACAAGTTTCACAACCAAACCAAAAAGATTTCTCATCCTCAACATTATCTTTTTGAGCATCTAACATGGTTTGCTTAAGAGCTTTCTTTTGTTTTTCGGTTTCTAAAGTTTTAGATTCATAATATGAAAATATTCTCTTATTTGAATCCAACCTTTTAAAAGCATCTACGACTTCACCATATAGATTTTCAAAAATAGGTTGTAATTCATAATGATACATTTCATCAATAGGTTCATATTTAGAATGACTTACATTTTTCTACTTATAATGTTGGACCATGAGACAAAGATTTTCCTCTTCGTCACTTTCACTTGAGCTACCTTCCGTTGAGGATTCACTATCATTTTCTCAAGCTATGTATGCTCTTCTAGTCTTACTATACTTCTTGTATTGACCCTTATCTTTATCATTCTTAATTTGTGGATAATCTGGTTTGTAATGTTCGACTTTACCACAGTTAAAACATGAACCTTTGGACTTTACCATCTTATTCTCATCTTGCTTTGAGGAGTTAACTTGTCTTCTAAAGTTGATGAGGTTTTTGTCAAAGTGCTTTACTCTATTTCTCTTAATATATTTATGATACTGTTCAACAAACAGTCCCATTTCTTCATCATCCAACTTCTCATTATCACTAGCTCCACTTTCATTATGCTCTTTTGTTGAGGACTTGGAGCTAGAAGCCACAAGAGAAATTGACTTATTTTCTACCTCATTTTCCTTATTCTTTTATTTCTTAACTTTCTTCTCATGCTTCTTTAAGACAATGAGCTCTTACTCATATTCTTCAAGCTTACCAAACAAAGCAGTGGTGTCCAAAGTAAATAGGTTGTTAGCTTCCTTTGATGGTGGTGACCATAGGTTTTCATTCCTTATTAAGACATCACAAAATTTTGTTAGTAGAAATATCATTGGAAACCAGTTTACCAAGTCCATTCAAATGGTTTACAAGATGAGTGAACCTCTTTTTCATATCGGCAATGGTTTCACCATGCTTCGTATGAAAGAGTTCAAACTTTTGATTCAAAGTATTGATTAGCTTGTTTGACTTCATTTGTACCCTTATTGGCAACTTGTAATGCGTCCCATATAGCATTAGTGATTTTTCTATGAGAACTCATCTTCTGTATCCCATTGTGCTTTCGGCTTAGGTACAACAACGCCATCCGCATTGGTCATAGTAATTTCAAATGCACCATTTTGGATGGCGTTCCATACTTTTCTATGAATATAATTGATATGAATGTGTGTATAATCCTTCCAATAACCATAGTTCACACATTAAAAATTGGCTCTTTATTAAACACCCTTTTTGGTTCGGAAGCCATAATCTAATAAGCAAATTTGAAGTACGAGATAAACTGGTACTCGTGATACCACTTGTTAAACGAAGACAACGATAAATAAGGGGGTTGAATAGATCGCCAAATAAAAATTCTCTTATTAAAAATTTTGTTTTCAAAGATATTTTACAATTGCAAGCGGAAACGAATCCAAATTAACTCTCGGCTATCCGAACTGTTATTGGTAGAATCAGATATGCGTATAAATAGTAGTAAAACATATGCTAAAGATGAGAAAAGAAAATCAATAAGTTCTATATAATGTGTTTAAATCTTAACCACACAATGATAAATGATTTCCAATGAAATGTAAAAATATACTTGACTCAAGAATTTTATCGAACATTTAGTGTGCAATCAATTTATCAAACACTTGGTGTGCAATACCCCAAGCTTAGTTCTCTTTGTGTTGAAAGAATAAAAAAATCAATTAAAATTGTTGAGATTGCAATGGGTTACAAAAACAATTCTAAATACTTCAACATAACCATAATTTTTCAGTAAATCAAATTACTCACTAAGTGTTTTATAAATTGTAGAAAGAGAGAGGGAGGGAGAGAGAGAGAGAGAGAGAGAGAGAGAGAGAGAGTGAACACTAAGATTTGTTTAAGTAGTTCCCAAATTGTCCTCACTATGGGTTCGTCTGCCCTTAATTCGAAATCGAATTGAGATATTGTAATTAACCTTTGCAATAGTAGTTTAGAAGAGAAGTAGTATAAATTCAATCCCCCAAACCCTATGTTTGATGTTTATCCTAATTTCTTATCTTCCCTTGATCTTAGCTAGATCAAGTCACACAAGACCTCCAATTTGATCCTCTGGTTACTGCCACTCATTTGACCAAACTTCCGTTCTTCAAAGCTTTCACTCGACTGAATCTAAATTGTGAAATTTTGCCCCAAGTCTTTCAATTAACCCTCCGGTTACTGCTACTCCTTTGTAAGAACTCCCGTTCTTCAAAGTTTTCACTCGGCTGGATCCAAGTTGCAAAGACTTATGCAAAGAAAACTATAAAGGTTTTATCAATGAAACCCCCAAAGAAAAACTCAACTCAATTTGGTTATACCAACCTAAATTGGACTTTATCAATCTAATCGTAATGACACTCAACAAAAAGGATTATATGCAGTTGTTGAATGCTTGCAAACAAGGGTGTAAGATGATGATAAATTTATAAGTGTGTTCTTGATTTCAATCATGAGAAATGATGCATGAATGCATAATTATATGCATGTGTGTGTAGAAAGAAAACAAGAAAAACATATTTTTAAGCAAAAAAAAAGTTTTGAAAGTTTGAACAGAATGTATTGACTCCAAATATGAATGAGTCAATACATAAGCCAAAGGATTTGATACATGGGCCAAATGAGTCAATGCATTACGGGTAAGGAATATTTGATTGAAATAATCTTCAGAAAGAGTTGACTCCAAACACGGGGGAGTCGGCTCATTAGCATAATGTATCGACCCACACCATCAATGTATCGATACATTAAAGGCATGGAAATTTGTTTGAAAATGCCTTAAAGATGGAGTCGACTCCAACCATGAATGAGTCGACTCATTTACATTATGTATCGACCCATAACTCTTGTGTATCGATACATTAGGAGCATAACTTTCCTCTTTTAAAAACTACTCAATGTGTATTGATACATACCAAGAATGTATCGACCCATTGACAAATGTTTCATGAAAATTCTTTTTTTTTTTTGCATGTGATTGCCTATTTAATCTAATTTTACATATCCTATTATAATGATGCACATCTAGACATAGACGGTAAATTCCAATATACACAAAGAAAAAAGCTACCTAGTTTTGACATCAATCTAAACATATCTAAGAGATAGTGCACTCACAAATCCAAAAAAAAATAGTGGAATTCACCAAGGTCTTTCATTTGAAAGTTGTCTGAAATATGTTGTTTCAATTGGATTATTCCATGCTAATCAATACTAGTTATGACAATATCATATAGATACACAACAAGATAAATACATTTTTAGCTTGAGTGATGATAAAAAACTGAATTGTTGGCTTCACTATGGACCATACTAAATTGTGGTACTACGATGTTGAAACTTCCAAAGCAGGCTCTTAGAGATTGCTTAAGACCTTAAAGAGACTTATGTAGCTAATAAACCATAATTGATGACTCCTCATAAGAAACACATCCATATGGTTACTCTATATATAATTCCTCTTCAATATCACCATGAAACAATGCATTTTTAACGTTAAGTTGATGAAGAGAGCAATGTGGAATGGTTGCAATGGCGAGAAGAAGTATAATTGATTCCATCTTGGCTATATGAAAGAAATTATCACTATAATTCAACCAAAAAATCTGAGTGTATCCTTTGGCTACCAAACAAGCTTTAAATTGATCAATCTTACATTCTCGACCAACCTTCACAGCGTAAAGCCAACGAAAACCTACCAAAGATTTCTTTGGAGGTTGGAGAACCATTTTCTAAGTACCACTACTTTAAAGAGAACACGTCTCTTCAATCATTTCTTGCCCCATTCAATATGGGATAATGATTCACCCGGAGTTTTAGGAATACAAATAGAAGATAAAGAAGACAGACAAGTATGATGCAAAAGGAAAAGAAGATGATAACATCAATCAATATAATATGGAGATGAATTTCGTGTTTGACATATACCTTTTATGTAGTGGTAAAAATTGTGAGTGTAAGCTATTATATAACTTAATTCATAAAATAAGAGTCGCCACCGCACTTTTATTTGTTTCCACAAAGAAAAAGAAAAAAGAGTGAACAAAACCTAAAGAAGTCTAAAAGAAAAAATCAAATAAAAAATATATAGATAGTGTAAGGGGATTGGTTACGTAGAGGGAAATTGTTAGCACCCAAAACGTCTATAGTAATCTATAGGTGCCTTTTGAAAAATCTATGTTTTTTTGTTAGAAATATTTGCTTGAAATGAGATTGAGGGGATGGGAAAAGAATTTATTATTTTTAGATTTTTGTGTTTGAAGAGACTTATCGCCTCATGCCTACGTACCCACGAAGTGCAATATAGGATCAAAACCTCGTAGTTCATGGTACAAAGAACAAAATTGGTTTGTTTTGATGGATTTTAAAATCTAAAGACAACTTGTCATATCTAGCAAAAATATTCTCTAAAGAAATGACTCATGTCTAAACTTATGGAAAAGTTTTAGAAGAAAAAGTGCACAAAGGCACAAAACGAGTTTGAATGAGTTTTGTTTTTTTATAGTCTTTTGAAATGATGTCAATATGCTTAAGGTATTTTAGCATTTATTAAGAAAGGAAAAAGAAAAGGAAAACCACTTGACAAAGTCAATGTTTGATTATGAAAGAGGTCAAAGTTTAAAAATAAGAAGGTTTTAAGAAAGGGAGCAGAGTTTGAAAATTAAAGAAGGGGTGGAGATGAAGGGACTATCTTAAAACATAAAGTAAAAGCTAAGGATAAGAAAAATATAATCACAAAATAAAAAACTCCATAGCATAAGTTAAGCAAGAATTCCTTCCACTTTAAGCAAAAGTCATAAACAATCCAAATCTTCAATGAATAACCCAAAAATCCAAGGTCTGAAATACATAACATTCAAGCATAGGGAAAGGATCCTAGATCTAAGTCCATAGAAGGTCCAAGAATAACCAATAAAATCCAAAGTCTAGGTTCACCCACAAGAGTAACCACAAACCAGATTAAGAGGACCAAGTTTTTTATAGAGTTTTCCCCTTATTAATGTCTTAAACAAGATATGGTCCAAATGGACAAAAGGAAAACACAAGTAATAAACAATATAATATGATATGGAATGGAATGCTAAAGTAAAAGCATAAAGATAAATAACAAGAATTAAAGGAATAGAGTAAAAATTAGCACAATAATATGGTTAGCATAATAATATAAATAATAGCATTAATGATCCCAATGAAGAACAATTTTGGTGTCATTTTTCGGAGAACACTCGACTAGTCGTCCATAAGAATGAAAACATGGTTTTATACATTACTATAGAAATGGCTCCAACTTGGATAAAATCGACGAGTATGCCATATGAGGTTGGTCAATATAGGAAAGGCTCTGATCTATTTCAAACCATAATATGGTGAGTAGGAAACTGACAATCTCACTTACAAAAATGACTTGGTTTTTCCGATTTCGGGGAAAATGTAGCACTATGTTAAGCAATCGCGGACGGACTTATATAGAAGTCAATAACATACGAGGTTGGTCGATATGATGTTTTTGCTAATACATGCTAGAGAGATGATATGTAGATCATTCTCATAAAGCAATGTCACATGAAAAGAAAAGAGGTAACAATCTCATCTTAATCATGAACTTCAAAGAAATTACATGATGTTTAAAATTTTCATTGACCAAAAAAAAGGAGGGAGAGGGATGGAGAAAATCCTAATTGGATCACATCCTCAAAGTTCTTCCATCTTCAAGTTAAATCACTCTTAATTGATGGATTAAACTACTAAATATATCACTAATTCAAAGCTCCTAAAATGAATTGAATAATCCACTTTAAAGATAAATTTGAACTAATGAATTTTTATCCAACTTCATCTACACCCAAATTCCATTGAAATTGAAGAGAAATTTGACATTTAAATTTGCAATCCAAGGAAAAAAATCAAAAGAAACAAGAAAGGAACCAAAACAGTCCCAAAATAGAGCCAAAATCTGCCACATGAGTTGTGTTAATCGATTAACACTATATGGTTAATTGATTAACACTGTAAAAACAACAGAAAATCAGTTTCAAAAAATGCATTCCATGATTCAATCATTTCTTCAAATACCTCATGATCATGGATGCAATTGAGAACGAAAACTCCATCAAATCAACAACAAATTACACCAATGGAATCAACACATGTAGCTCAAAGAATCAAGCAATATAAGTCAACAAAGGATCACATTGTGAAAGAAGTAAATTAAGCACAACAATAATGGATCTAGAGATTTAGCAATCTAAATCTGAATTAGCTTTAAATCAACTTTAAGAATCACTCTTCAAATCTTTGATCTACATAATTTGATGTTGATGAAGTGTTTGAATGGAAGTTTAGCTCAAAGATTAGTAAGCTTCAATGAAAAGCTTACTAACTTTAATGGAGAATGAGCTTTAGTGAATTTGGATAGATGAAGGAAATTGAGAGAGTGAGGAAGAATTTTGACAAGGTGAATTTGGATATCAAAAGCTTATTGAATGAATAAAATGAGGGCTCTATTTATAGAGTTTTGACTTGGAATGAGTGGTTGCTTGGAAATTGGTTTGGAATCAAATTTAGGCTTGGAAATTGACTTGGAAGCAAAATCAAGGATCAAGTGGTGCACATGTGTGATTAAACAAGGGTGTATGATGGAATTTAATTATGACGAGGTAGAGGAATTAAATGGGAATAATTTTGCATGCACTAGAATATTTCATCTGGTGTAAAATGACATCATGCACTTAAAATGAGGTGAACAATGCTGCAAAATTTTGAAAGTGTAAATTTTTGCCAAAATTGGGTGTTAATCGATTAACCAGATTGTGTTAATCGATTAACAAAATGAAAATTGTGAAAAAAATTGTATTTTTGCCATGCTCAAATAAGACATGGAAATTAGCACACGAACCTTGGAGTTTCTTAAGCAATAAGTAACCATAATTTTGGGAAACCCTTGATCAACTAGGATTGGATAATACTTGAAGATCATTGTTAACCAAACTTTGACTTTGTTTAGATGAATTGCATTCGAGCTAAGGGACTGATACTTGATGTTTTTAATCTATACCTCTTCCTGAAAAAGTTAGTAAAGGGAAAACAAACATATTTTTGGATTTTGATTAAGGGTTTGTAAACATAAACAAACATAAAAGTAAATAAGAAACACACAGACGCTTGGTGGTCCCTGTAAGGCATAAACCCAAATATGAGAGGGATAGAGGAACCAACGTGTGATCTTGTTTGAATGCAATGATGCAGATAAAATATGGAGGATATTAGGGGAAAATTTAGGGTATTGCACTTTTTTTAAAAAGAAATCATAATATCAGACTCAGGCTGGAGCATCGGATACGGGGACAGAGACAATAACAGATGAGACTTTGCAATAACCTTAGTGACATGTATGACATATGTTGGGTGACGATGATGTTATGCTTATAATGGTCGAGAAGTGGGGGAGGTCAACAATATAGTTATCTAGTGGGTCAGACTCCCTAGACTCATAAGGAAAAATGGTAGAAGGGACATAATTAACTTTCGGAGTAACTGTGGGAATAATTTCCTGAAGGAGTTCCGAAGTCACATTGTAGGACTTAAAATAGGGAACATATTTAAAAAAGTTAAGATTGGACAATATAAGGTATCGTTGTATTGTAAGAGAATAAAAATGACAACCTTTTTTATGATAGCTGATAACCAAGAATGACACACTTGAGTGATTAAGTTAATAGTTTATCAAGTCCAGGAGAAAGATATTGTGAATACAACATGTAGCCCCAAAGACACGAGTAGGAATTGAGTGAATAAGGAATGAAAAAAAAATTAATGAGGGATATTATTATTATTGAGGACAGATGGGTGTATGCAGTTTATAAGGTGACATGCAGTTAGCATAACATCCCCCAAAAAACAAAGTGGAACACTACCATGGAGAAGCATGGTCCAAGTGGTTTATATGAGATATCTATTTTTGCGTTCGGTTACCACGTTTTGTTGAGGTGTATGAGGACAAGAGGTTTGGTGGAGAATAGCATTATAGGACATCAAATTTTGAAACTATTAGGATAAATATTCATTGGTATTATAACTACTTAAGGTACAAATAGACGCACCTAATTGAGTTTTTATTTCTTGATAAATTATTCAAAAATAAAAAATAATGTAGATCTATTATTCATTATATAATAATCATGTGCAACATAAAAAAAATCATCAATAAATGTTACAAAATACCTAGACTCATAATGTAAATTAGATACCTTAGATAAACTTGGCACCAACTTCTATAGTTTGGGTAGATCTGGATAACCTAACTGAGCATGGATAGTGATTGGAAAATATGTGGCTTATCGTGTCTTAGAAGACATAAAGAGGTTGTAAAGGCCTTGAGAATCACATCTGACACTAATCGTTTGTCCCAAACTTTTATCGTATATAGTAATATTATTGTTAGTGAATGTGAAAATACAATCAAGAGAACGAGTCAAACAAATGAATGAAAGCAAATTAAATGGACAATTAAGTACATAGAGAATAAAAGAAGGTAGAATTTGAACAATACCAATTGCTTTGAATCGGGTCTGAGAACCATTAGTAGAAGTTATAATTGGTAAGAAACAAAAGGTAGAGAAGGAAGATAAAATACCTTTATCACCAATAACATGATCAGACGCACCAAAATCAAGGACCCGTGATGGTTGAGAGAGGCAAAAAGATGAACTACCAGTGTGTGCAACTGAAGCAATAGAACTAGAGTTATGATTATTTTGACACCACCTGAGAAAATCTTCGTAGTTTGGTGTAAAGCTCTAATAAGTAGCCATGATTATCTAAAGAGATAAAGTATTATGTAAACAGAAGAAAACGACGGTTGTTTGAACTTAAGCACGATTTTCTGTGAGTGGAAATAATATATAAGGTCGGATCTGGAACCCAGATAGAAGACTAAGTGCATCGACGAAAGCAGTGTGGTGGGCGGTGGCCAGATGTGATGTCATGCGCAGAAGGGGAGGTGGCACGAGAGGCCCACAAGCGAAGGAAGAGACGGTGTATGTGAGCACGTGGGGCGACAATTGACAACACTCATTTAGGGATGGACTGAACTGGAGTAGACACTTTTGTCGATGGGATGGTATGCTAGAAAGTCGCTAAAATCAATGGCGTCGATGGCGGTAGGGTGGTGGTGAACAGAAAGTGACGGAAAAGGATGTCAAAATGAATCACGATAGTGGATGGAAGACATACATCTACCAAAAAAAGTCTCATCGAAAGACACTAAACCAACTAGATATAATACGGTGAAATGTTACCTCTACGATTTATTTGTTCGATTTTATCTTATCTACTTACATACCATTTCAATTCATTATATTGAGAATAATTTTAAAATATCGATAGAAAAGTTATAATTATTTTTTTTTAGTCATGATAATTCATCATATTACCATTCATTGTGGTATTATGAGATTTCATTACCATTCAACAAAAAGTAACATTCTAAATAATACCTTCCAATTACCATTTCAGATTTATCCAAACAAGATTCAGCTCTCCAAGTACACCAGTTGAATTATCCTTGTGATTGAATCTAGGTACCATGTAATTCCACAAGAATACTACGTCTACATAATTCTTACCCAAAGTTTATGGAATAATCCAAATAGTTCAAAGAGGCTTCATCATAAGAGTTTTATTCAGCATACAAAAACTCTCAAAAGTTAAAACCAAACCCACCATAATCCTTTGGATCATACACTTTCTTCCTAAGAATTCAAATAACACTTACGCTTATGTAGCCCCAAATAAAATCACCTAAGTTTTTAAGCAATTGAACCAACAACATCCTTAATTCTGTGAACTAATATATTCAAACATAACACAAAAAATAAGAAGTTATTAAGATAAACTTGATGTTCCCTGACAACATACTTGAATCAAAATCAAAGATACAATGGAAAGTATTATATAGCTTGAAAAGAGTTATACCAAAATCTTAAGTGCTCCTCATATCTCTTATTAGAAGAGAGAGAGCCACAATTTGGTTGATTCTGCTACGGATAATCCAATTGATGAAACAAATCTAATATTACTATTGTCTTGAAGCCAAAGCACAACCCTAACGTAACATATATCCCAAACATAGATGTTAAGTAAAGAAAGTTTGGTGATGAAGACACAACTACACCACCTCATGGCGGCCATAGTGGCGGTTGTTGTGACTGCATGGTTAGCATACAACCGCAGAGTTCCACCATTCAGCAATGTTAGCATAACATCAGTACTATCCGGAGAGATAGTCCCGATTGATAAAGGTGCAGTTGGAACAGAGAGTTTTGCCTTTGAATCTCACGGTGAAGGTCCTTATACAGGCGTTTCTAACGGTAGAATAATCAAATGGAACCACCATTAAAATCGTTGGGTCGATTTTGCAGTCACTTCTACGCAAAGGTTACATTCTCGATTTTGCAGTCACTTCTACGCAAAAGTTACATTCTCAACCCCTCTGTTTGATCTCTATGCTCAACTTTTGTATCATCTTTTTTATGACATTTATCTTAAACTTGATAATGTTGTTTTGGCAGAGTTGAAGATTGTGGAGGACCATATAAGGAGCATTCCAAGAAAGAGAACATAAAATAGAATGTCTATCAGTGATGCTTAGAAAAGTGGATTGTTAAGGGTTGGTTCTGGACGGTTTGTTTTAGCTTTAAAAAAAGATTTTTTTTTTTTTTAATTTTTGAAAATCGATTTTGTAAAACTGTCTTTTAAAATATTATTGTTTTTCAATATTTATTTATTTATTTTAATTGAAAGACTAATTTTGATATCGTAAAACATAAATATATATTATTGAAGATCAAAATATAGTCGAAATCACAATTTTTTTAAAAAGAGTTGTATCTCGAAATGATTTTTATGAAAATCTATCTAAAATAACTTCAAAATTAAATGATTTTTTTGAAATTTTGATATCCAATTTTTTTCCCGATAAAATGGTAAAATATCTAAAATAATATTTTTAAGAATAATTACTCAAACAAAAATTTCATTTGAAACTATTATGAAAAATTTCTTTATAAATTTTTTATTTTCCACAAAATTATATTATATTAAAAAAATCATTAAAAAAAAATCAAAAGAAACTGACCCTCAATTGATTCACCTTTTGCGGTTAAGTATAATATTCCAGTAGCATAAGAATAGAAGAAGAAAAAATCAATATGGATTTTATAAGTAAAAATGATTATCTCACATATAAAAATTTAATTTAGTTAGATGTAATTAACTTGTTTAATTTATAAAGAAATCTATTATAAAAAATATTTTACATAAGAACTTGTTTTGTATAAATGAAAGAGATATTGAAAAATGAAGTGTATGCTACTTGAAGGATATTTTAAGAATACGTTATCAAAACAAATTTAAATTAATTAAACCGGTGGCAATTACATGATTTATATCTCTCTCTCTCTGTTTCTATTAAACTGGTAGCAATTACATGATTTATATTTCTCTTTTTCTCCGGAAATCTAATCTACCGATAGCACATACACCAAATTATTTTAAAATATGATGTACCAGATTTTTCCTCTATCCTCAAAAATTCCATAGGCTAAATTCTGATTTTTTTTAGTTCCCTTATGTTAAGTTAATCTTTTTTCGATGTGGATGTCGCACCAGCAAGATCAAGAGATTATAAATTTATTTTGTTATAAGCCAAACTTCCATTTAGAAGGAGATTGAGTGAATCTTAAAATCAAAGAATACAAAAGAGAATCTTACACCATAAGGAACAAAACCCCAACAATAAACAAAAACAAGAACAAAGAACCCCCTTTTAATTACAAAAGTCAAGTGGAAATTTATATCAATCATAAAACGTACAAGTCATTTTTCCATTGGATCTTAGAGCTAGCCAATCCCACGAAGATGCAACAATAGGATGGAAAACCACATCAACATCCCCACCTCGTTTTTGAACATAATTATATTTCTTGTCAACCAAATGTTCCAACAAATAATAAACCAAAAAGAGTTCCTATATCGGATATTGCATTTTCCTTCTAACCGTAAAAACCAAGTCATGATATGGTCGCAACAATCTGTATTCCTCACCCAATCTATGTTCACCCAAAGGCACACTTTTTTCCACACCAAAATAATCTTATGGCAGGAGAAGAAAAGATGAGAGGAATCCTCCAAATTGGTAAAACAAAATTCACAAACTGTGTCATGAACATTATTGATAATTCCTCTCAGCAGAAGATTGGATCTCGTTGGTAAACGATTAAGGATTAAGTGCCATGCAAAAATCTTAATCTTAATCGGAATAACGGAAGACCAAACAATATATGTTTGCACCGATGCAAATAATAACATAATATGTTACCTGAATAAGTAAAAATAGAATAATAATTCATGAAACAACAATAAGTCATGATACAACATGTAATAATAGAACAAGTAATAAAGCGTCTATGTCGGTCCACCATGTGCAATGTGTATAATTCGCACTGTTATAACATAGGCATCACCTCATGGGTTTATCAAACACGTGAGGTTATTAATAAAAAGAACTATCATATGCATTCTCTACCGATCAGCCATACTAGGTGGTGGAGGTGGTAGTAGGATATCATATGAAGGCTCGACAACAATAGAAGGTTCAATTGAACCAGGAGGGATGAGAGGATTTGATACCTTATAGTAACCACTATAAGTACCCATCATCTATGCATTTTCTGGAAAATATCACAACCAATACATTTTCTTTAATCGCAACGAAAAACTTACCATGTTAGAAAGAGATTGTCCATCAACGCTAGATGGTACAATAGGGTCTGGTTTTAGTAGAACCTACATGTAACCAAACTAGAAGAGACACTGCTCAAGAAGACAAGCATAAATTACACTCTCCTAATGTAGATAACATGATAATAGTGTATTGTATTTGTCATACCCTAATTTTTGACCCTAAGATTTTTCATATTTTCATTTTCATTTTGCATACAAACAAGATCACGCACTGGTTCGTCTATCCTTTTTGGTTACAGGTTTATACCTCACAGGGTATCACCATTGCTTTTGTTTGCCATTTATTTCTTTATATTTACTACCCATTAATTAAAATTCAAAAATATTTTGTTTTTTCTAACATTTTCTAGGGAAGAACAGGTCAAAAATGCCAAAAATAGCAATTCCTCGGCTCGAACGAATTTCATCTGAACAAAATTGAAGTTGATCCACAAACAACTCAAATTTATCTGATTAAGGAATTCTTAAGTTTTAATTGATTTATGCAAGGATTTCCAAGGTTCATGTGTTTATTTCCATGCCTTCTTCGACGCGCAAAAGAATCGAGCCGAAACAATAACCATGCAATCAAGAGAAAAAATATTCAAATTTTGATATGGTTAATCGATTAACCAATGTGTTAAACGATTAACCAGAGCGAAATTTGAATAATTTGTTCAAATTCAGCACATCTCAGCCCTTGATCTCATTTGGAATATTCTAGATCCACATCACTTTTATTCCTCTATATCACTTTGATCATTCCCCACCATATACCTTCACTAATCAACATTCTTTTATGAATTTCCCTCCAAAATTGAATTCCAAACTTAATTTTGATTTTCCAAAACAAGATCCATTCCACCAAATTTCCATGCCTAAACTCTTTAAATAGAGGCCTTTTCTCATTCATTTCTCAAGCTTTTGATAGCCAAAAAATTCCTTGCAAAATACATCCTCAAACCACAAAAATCACCTAAAGCTCATTTTCTTCTTTTGAAAGTTATCAAGAATTTGCATTGAAATCTTGAATAACTTTGAGCTAAACCTTCATCCTTTTCATATTTCTTCATCAATTTCAGTATATCAAGCTTTCTAGTTGAGTAATTTGAAGTTTGTTCTTGGTAATTCATCTTCCTCCATTGTTACACCTTCATCACCATCATTTAAGATGTAGATATTTGGTGTTTTTGGTTGTTGATCCTTTGGATCATAAATTATTGTTTGATTGTAGGGATCTCACTGTTTTAACACTTTAAAATTCGTGCCAATTCAGTTCATGATCATAAGGTGTTTGAAAATTATTTTAAAAGAGGATCATGTTGAATTTCGATCAATTTTCAGACTCTAGTGCAGTGTTAACTGATTAACCATTTGCAGTACAAAATGGTAAACTAGTCAATCAATGTAAAAAAGGCACAAATTTTGAAATTTTCACGTGTAAACCGGTTAACCAAATGGTTAACTGATTAACACTGTTCCAAAGGCAAGTTATCACTTGTTTTGGGGCTGGTTTTGGTTCCTCTTGCTTTTTCTTCTCCTCTCTTCCTATTTTTTCCTTGGGAGACATTTTTGGGACTGATTTCTCTTTAAAATCAATGGACTTTGGGTGTATATTATAGGACTTAATATTCATTAGTTCAAATCGATTTATAAGTGAATTATTTAATTCACTTTAGGTGCTTTGAATTAGTGATATATTTTCATACCTTGAATCCACCAAAATGAGTGATTGAACTTAAAGATGAAAGAATACCATAAGTGTAACTCAATTCAGTATTCATCTTTATTTTTGTGCGGCATTGCGTTCGAATGGTCATTTACATATCGTTTATCTTGCATGTATTAACACTAACATCGTTAACCTTAATTGGTTTTGGCCGACCTCATTTACAGGGTAATTACTTCGTAAATTACTCGGCGATTACTTAACATAGACCTAAATGTGTCCCTATCTCAGAATAAAAATCCAATTGAATACTTGCACTTTCTCTGACCAGACCTCGTGTTGGTCGTGTCATCCTAATGTTGGTTAATCATTTGAATTAGATCCACGACTTTTGAAGCTTGATGCGTAGTTGCTTTGGGTATCCCAATCTTCTTTCAAGTCTTCATCGAATTTGGATCTAATTGCATCGGTTAATCACTATAGTGAAAGATACTAAGCAGAATTAGTTTCCTTTTCGATTTTGGCACTAAGTGCCTTGTTACTCTTTTGGTTATGGATGATTAAGTTCATTATACCACTATTATGTACATATTTTTATTACTATTACTATATTACTATTTTACTTTCCTCCTTGCATCTTATCCTCTTTAATTATCTTCCTGTTCCCTTATCTCCTTTACTTTTATTATGTTTTATCATTCATTATCATGTTTATGTTTATGTTTATGTTTTTATATCCTTGTGTTTTTTTCCTTTTGTCCATTTGGACACAAAAATATTAATAAAGGATTAAACCTCTCAAAAACTTGTGATCTTGATCTTTGACTATGGTTATTATCCTTTGCATTGGAATTTGAGTTTTGGACTTAGATTCTAGGACACCTTCCCTTTGCTTTAATCGTCATGGAGTTGGTACTTTAGCCTTTATTTAGCCATTTTCTAGCTTATGATTTTAAGGATGAAACTCTTGTGCTTATGTTTGGAAGTATCATCAAGTTTGGTTAGATATTTCCTCCTTTATCTCTTTTATTTTATTTTTTTAGGATAGCCTTTTCATTTCCTCCCCTTCTTCAATTTTCAAAACTTCCTCTCTTTTTCAAAGGATTATTGTTTTCAAACTTTCACCACTTTAATAAACAAAACCTTGACTTTGTCAAGTGGCTTTTACTTTCTCAAGTGGCTTAAAACCTTCCCATTTTGTAACCAACCCCCTTACATGTTCTCTGCTTGATTCTTTTAGATTTTTTCTTTTAGATTCATTAGGATTTTCTTTCTTTTTTTCCTTTTCCTTTTGAAATAAAATAAAAGTGCGGTGGCGACTCTGTTTACCTTGAGTTAAGTTAATCAATAGCTTACACTCATGGTTTTTACCGCTACAGAAAAGTAGCGACTCTGCTGGGGAGTAATCTCTAAGTGGGTTTGGCATACTTTGATTTATTTATTGCTTTGGTTTGACTTGTTTGTTATTGCTTGTTCTATTCTAGTTTGGTGATCCTCTGTGAGTGAGATAGATCATGTACCCGAATCTGAGTGAACTTATGATAGGACGATGATATATTCGAGGAGATACGAGACGGAGTAGTCCAATGTGATATCAATCCGAGAATCACCACTCAGTTAGGTGCCTTCTGATTACTTATGTCATAGAGAGTATTCGTATCATGGCATTACTTTTCTGATCCGAGTTGATCATACTGAGGATCGTAGAATCAATAATCCATCCAGGCCATTTTTTGGAACTTAGTGCAGAAGCTATCCAGGTGTAAGACTATTGTGGTTGTCACGCGATACTACACTCGGACGAGGTCCTCTTGAGGAAATTATATCGGTTGGGGAGTAGTCCAATGTATCGATGATATCCAAAGGATGGTTGCTAACTCTGGGAACCTCTGTTAGAACCCTCTGGTTTTATGCAGGTACAATGAAGACAAACCTTAGTATATACCTTTATGGGTTGATTCTTATCCCTTGACTCCATGCTCGTGATTGTAACCTTTGAACTTGTGTGCTTAGCATGATCTTGTTTGTGGTTGTTGCATCCATGCATTCATCATGAACATCATTACAACCATTTTCAAGGAAAATAATTCAAATTATTGCAAATATGGACAAAGAAAATATTTCTTTTGTCAAGATTATTTTTATGATCATGTTCTCAATGTAGCCCATGTTTGCAATAATCGAGTTAATCCTTAAAAATGGAAGTGAACATTGCATGTCATTGCATTCTTGCATATACATATATTCATTCGGGTTGTATGGGAACTCATCCCAGTTGTTTCCTTCTTCAGTTGTTTGTCATCCGTCAAGTTGTTTCCTCAACACAAATATGGAACTAGAGCTGCTGTCAGGTTGATAATGGAAAACCTAGAATAACATAATATGGAAATCGATGAGTTGAAGTCCAGTATGACCAGACTCACTAAAATGATGCAAGTTCTGATTGCTAGAGGTGAACCACCTCAAAGGACTGTTATATCTGAAGTCTCAATTGTTATTGTTGACCCTCCTCTGATTCAGCAAACAACTTCTACTTGGAAAGAATTTGGGTTACCTCCAGATTACATACCAGTTTCTACAACTACTCAAATGGTTGCTCCATCTATTTTACTAGTCTTTTCAGCTCCGGAATTTGTCGAACCTCAACCTGTTGTGCATACTGCTGCTCAAGCTACTTATGAGAACTCTCCTTTCATGTACCCTGTTGTTGGTCCACAAGTTGAAAGTCAAGGTAAACTTGGATACATGGATGAATTTAAAGAATAATGCTTGACTCTTGAGAAGAAGGTATGGGGTTTAGAAGGAAAAGATGTCTTTGGTGCTGCTGCAATAGACATGTGTTTGGTTTCTGACTTAGTTATGTCTGATTAGTTCAAAATTCCTCAGTTTGAGAAATACAATGGGCATACTTGTCCTAAACTCCACTTGCTGATGTATTGGGATCTAGTGATGCTGCTCTTTGAGACTTCTCTTTTGACATCAGGTTTTAGCCTTGATAATCCAAACACATTTGCTGGACGGATTCATAGGATGTTGAAGTTGGGTCTTATTATTGATGAGGAAGAGACTAGCATGGCTGATGTTGATATGCCTCCATTGGAAGAGGATGGTGCTGAGGAGAGTAAGATGGAGGAAGTGGACTAAAGGCCTGTAGAGATCTTGACTTCTACTACTGTTAATAGATTGAGATTTGGGATTGTGCATTTTATTAAAAGATGGTGAAAATATAGTGGTTGCTTATTGTGTTTGTTAATTTTGTCCTGAATAGTTATGAGTCTTGGTTATGTCATTGTTGTATCTGTCTACTATGATATAATCAATGAAAAATTGTTCTACATCTTAAAAAAAACTTCTTATTCACTGTTTCTAAGACAGTTTGAGTGGTGCTTCTATGAAATGGTACATGGGCCTTGAGAAGAACCATATCCAGAGCTGGAAGGATTTACCTGATGCTTTCGTAAAGTAGTATAAGTACAATTTGGACATGGTACCTAACCACCGTCAACTTTAAAACATGTCTCAGAAAGAGAAAGAATCATTCAAAGAGTACAATCAACGTTGGAGAGAGCTAGCTGCTCAAGTGGAGCCACCTTTGGCCGAAAAGGAATTAACTGGTTTGTTCATGGACACTCTTCAACCTTTCTTTTGAGAGAAGATGGTAGGAAGTGTTTCAATTAGTTTTGCTGACCTAGTCACTGTTGGAGAAATACTAGAAGAAGGTATCAAGAAAGGTAAGATTACCAATGTTGAAGCTTTTAATGTTGCATGAAAGTCTCATGGGAACTTTCAAAAGAAAAAAAAACATGGTGATGCTTATGTTGTTTCAAATGAAAGGAAACCTTATCACAAGCAACAATAATATGTTCAATCATATGTAGTTGCAGTTGCTCCTATTGTTAAGGCTCAACCAGCTCAAGCTCAAGCTCCTTGTACTACTGTTGGACCAAATCAGTATCATGATAGGATTGATTATGTTCCTATCCCAATGACCTACACTGAGTTGTACCATTATTTGATTTAAAATGGTTGGATTACTACTAGGCATGCACCTCTTGTTCTAGATCCTCTTACAGCCAACTACAAGACGAATCTTCACTGTGAGTTTCATCAAGGTGGAACTGGTCATGACTTAGAACACTGCTTTGCACTAAAGGCTATAATACAAGAGATTATCATAAACAACATCCTTTCCTTTAAAGATTCAAATCCAAATGTTATCACTAATCCTCTTCCGAATCATGGGAAGTGAATCATCCAGACGGCTTCAGCAGGTCATAGTATCTTCAAGGCCAATATTTTCATATAGGACAGCTCATCCTTGTTGTTGATGGATCACTAGGCCATTGTTTCTTTTTGTTTGCAATTTTATTCAATTGTATTGACTTGTTTGCTTTTAAACTTTGTTTGTACTTCAATGTTGATTTTAATAAAATGAGCATTGCAATGTTTTGATTCATTTATTGTGTTCATCTTTAAGCTTTATATTTCCTATTCATTTTGTTTTCTCAAGCTTTTACAATGATTGTAGGGAGGATGATGAAAGCGAAATACCCATAATTTTATTGGTATACTTTCGATTGAAACTTGGCTGATAATATACAGACATTGTTTCAACTTCCAAACACTGGAGAAATAAGGAAGTTAATCCCTTTTCAACCCCTTTGATCCTTGAAGTTTGAGTTTCTTTCTATTCGAAAAACCCTGCAATCTTAACCTAGGGATAGGTAGTTCTCAATTAATTCGAATGTGCATTCAAATTCAAGAAAAACATTCAAGACACCTTTCAATAAAGGTTGAAATCTCAATCTTTCCTTCACACACATCAAAGAAGTGTCGAATATGTCTTTCAATTCAAAAGCTAATGATGGTTCGCCGTAATCATTAAGCCAGACAATCATTATCTTTCAAAAAATATGATATTGAAAAAATGAAAAAAAAATAAAGCCCGCTAAGTCAAAACCTATGAAGGAGACTTAGGAAAAAAAACGGGGGCATCTCGCTGACTGTAAGCTTAAATGACACAATTCAGGAAAAAGTTAGGGATAATAAAAGAAAAACCATTCAAGTGGTCACCAAAATCCTCAACAAAAAATGGATGAGTTGACCAAAGTCCTCACTAGAAATAACAAAAGGGAGAAGTGATTGCTATCTCAAAAACCCTTTGGCTTATGAACTATCTTTATATGTGTAAATCCAAAACTCTTGGAACTTGAATGCATAAGATGATTTAATTCAATTAAGTTGGGTACAAATAAACTTTGATCCTATATCCTTTGTTTCATAAACCGTGAATCAGACCACGTTATAACCTTCAAAAGACCTTATTGAATCCATGTTTCTTTTGAAAAGCATACTACAGTAAGGTGGCTACCTGGAAGGGAGACCCGTCGGAGGGGGTATCCTCGCGGCTTCTCTTTGTAGTTTGGTCCTCTCATCGGGGAGTATCACTTCTTTTGGTGTATTGTTTGAGGTGTCATCCTTGATCAGAATATTAATTGCGTCTTTCAGGTGGACATAATCCTCAATTACGTGTTTGTGGCTTCTGTGGAAGCGGTAGTAGTTGAACTTGTCAGTGTGGGGTTTGGGTGTTGTTGGTTTGGAGAACCTTACCCTACCCTATTTAAACTCAGAGTTAATACATTCAGCGAGGATGCGCTCGCGGGGAGCGGTCAGTAACGTATATTCGGAGAAGCACCTGACTGGTCCACTTCCCTCGCGGGGTTTGTCATCCCTCCGTCTCTCCCCGGTGCGGCGAGGGGCAGTGTAGTCTTCGTATTTGAAACTTTTGGTGTCGTCTTGACCCTGGTTGCTCTGAATACTGTGGGCAACCCTATTTCCCGGTTGAGCTCGCTTCCGGGGAGGAGTCCCTTCTCGAGGAGTTACTTCTTCATGTAGTTGGTCGTATCTACCTCGACAACCTCTTGATTAAACCGCTCGATATATGAGCGCAGCGTTTGATTTTTCCCTTGTATGATGGCTTCAAGGGTAGCTTCTATTTTTGGGTGGCGTCGAGAGACTGTGAAGTTCCTTGTGAATGCCAATCTCATGCTTCTCCAGGATGTGATGGATTCGGGGGCCAGGCTTTTGTACCATGTCATGGCCCCCTTCTTGAGAGTCGTTGAGAATAGTCTGCATTTTACGTTCCCGCTAACGTCATTACGGTAGTCGAGCACGACCTTAATGTTGTCGACGTGGTCATCGAGGTCAATTGTCCTATCGTACATCGCGAGGTGCGAGGGCTTCTTCATGCCCGATGGGAGTGGAATTTCCATGATGGCTCGAGAAAGTGGGAAGCGAGGGTCATCCTCATCGCTCCTCAGGGGTGAGTAATCCTCATTCCTGGGGCTCTGGTCGCGTCGAAAAGATGTCCTTTGTTGGTCATTCGACTGCTCGGAGCGCCCCCTGGGCTTATTTTTCTTTGGTTCAGGGGACCGTCGTCCCCGTCGAGGAGGTGAGCATCCTCGCTTCTTGGTCGCCTCTAGTTGGCGTCTCTCGAGTTGAGGTCCGCGACCATGTCAAGGAGGATTAGTTTGGCGTTCTGTCTCCAACATCATGATCCTCTCCTGTTGTTGAAAGAGCATGAGGTTCATCTTGTTGAGTGCGTTGACCATAGTTATTAGTGTTGGATCCCTTTCAACCGGTATCGGGATGGGTTGAAAGGGAGCCACGGGCTGAGGCTCTATAAATGTGTTGTCCTTGGGCTCAGGTGACGGGGTGGCAGGATGTATGTCTCTTACGTCGGACTCATGGATAACATGTTGGTCGTCTTTCGTACCGGTGGTGTAATCAACGCGACCGAGGGCGCGTTTGTCACCGTGTTCGCTAGTCATGCTGGATGGTTGAAGAAGATGAGTTGAAGTTTTGGTCTTCTGTTGTGGAAGATGGGGAAAACTTTTATTTTCCCACAAACGGTGCCACTGATCTGAGCTGGTCAGAAGGAACCTTCCAGGTGCTGAGCAACATCTATGGTGATTAGCTAGGGGGTGTACCTGCAAGGCACTTCGATGCCAAAGTAAGAATGCAAGTACAGAAAGATAGAAGAGATTAAGATTCAGCATACCTGACCCTCTGATTGGAGAGGGTATTTATAGTGTGCCCACAGCGTTAGGTCAAGGTTCTTCCATGGGCTAGATTAGCTAGGCCCAAGGAAGAACTACAAAGGAATGCGTAGGAGCAAGCAAGACCTAGCATGTGGTCTTGCCCTTGGTCCAACTGCCCCTACATATCAGGAGATGAGTGGGTAGTTGGGTGACGTGGATCATGTGGAGGAGACGCTCTCCTCACGTCTCTGTATGGGGCCATGGGCCGTGCCCGACGGACTGGGTCTCTACCCGACGTAGACTATGTTGGCCCAGTCCAGAACAAATAATATCAATAATTATTAGTTGACTTATATTTTATAAATAAAATATTTTAACTAACATCCTTTTCATTATATATGATATTCTATATTACTAGCATTTTTAAATTAAAATTTCTTGGTTAAATTACAGTTTTAGTCCCTCTATTTTGGTCAATTTACGAAATCAATCCCTTTATTTATTTTTTTAAATAGTTTTGGTCCCCATATCCATTTTCTATCTAAAAAATGTTGATTTTGTATACGCGACATACTTTCTGAACGAGAGAGAACATATAAAGCATTTTTTTGGTGAACGAAGAAGAAGAATGAACAAGTTGAGAGAGAAAGAAGAAGAAAACGATCGGAGAAGACGACTGAAAGAATAAAACATCATAAAAATGCAACGAATAATTAATCTTTCTTATGCAAAGTCAATAAAAGTATGACATGTATCTAAAAAGTAGTGCACAATGTTTTTTGGACAAAAAATATATGGGTACCAAAACTGTTTAAAAGTAAATATGGGACTGATTTCGTGAATATGACAAAATAGGAAGATCAAAACTGTAATTTAGCCAATTTTTTTAATAATTATTAATGTATTGAATATTGTATATTTTTAAAAACATTAATCTAAAATCTATGATTTGTACTAAATTTTTGATAAAAAAAAGTATAAAATCTATAATTTTATATTGAACTTTTTAAAACACTAATATAAAATCATAATTTATTTTTAAAAAATCTAATATTAATTTTATATCGGATGTTTAAAAAATTTGATATAAAATTATATTTTTATATCAGATTTTTCAAATATCAGATGTAAAATCAAAGATTTTTGAAAATAAACTATTGTTTTATATTGATTTTGTAAAAATACGAACAACTATAAAATATATCGAAATCATCAAAGAATTTATTCGTATTAATTTCGTTTTTTAAATAATGACAAAAAAATGTCTGTTGATTTTTTAAAAAAATCTGTACACCCTAACATTTTGCACCTATTATTTCAAAAAATCTAATTTAGAATAAAAAAAATTTAAAAATTTATTATTTTACACTATAGGTTTGGAAAATCTAGTATAAAAATTATGGATTTTATTAAAATTTATAATTTTATATCGGAATTTTCGAGAATATAAAAAATGCATACAAAACTTTTGGTATGATTTGATGAATTTTTTTCATTTGAGAAAAAAATTCATCATGTAATTAGTTAAAAAAAACAATATAAGTGTTTTTGGTATACGGAAATATATAAGAGTGACACATATAAGGTGGTAAAATGGGCTCGAATCGATGTACATGTGTATTGTGTCCGGACTCTGGGCAAACCAATGGTTTAAATTTGCACCCTCTAATGCATATGTCTTGTTCAGCTTTGTTTTATTTATTTATTTTTATTTTTTGAGATTTTGAACATAAAATGTTATATTTTTAAACTTAAAAGTTGCAGTTTCCGCGGACCCGTCTTACCAAATCTCACTTTTTGTAAGGTATACCTATATGGGTCATACTCGTAGATATGATTTTATGTGAGACAGGATAAAGAAAATTCCTTATGACACCTCTTAATGTTATTAGATACCTTGTGTGTTTTCTTAAATGCACATTAAGTTCAGAGATATATCTCCGGACGCACCATATTTTAACTTAACATTAAAATATTCTGGAGATACATCTCCGGAAGCATCATAAATTGGTAAACGTTGGATTTTTTCAGAGATATATCTACATAATCATTTGAAACATATATTCGCGTTAGACTCTTCTTCTCCTCCACTTCTTCATTTGTCTCAAAACATCTTTTTCTCTCTCATTCACCCAAATTTCACAAAAATAACAAAACTTGATTTCTTTCGTCCGAGTTCAACAAGGAGCATTTAGTTCAACGATCAACACATTTCAAATCTTTCACAACTTGATTTATACGGGTATGTTTTCCAGTTTCCGATAAATATTTGAGTATTTCTCGTAAACGACTTAAAATGCATTGTTAGGGTTAGAAATGAGTAGATATTAGTAGAAATATAGTTTTGATGTAGTTTATGTATCGTTTGTTGGCTAAAAAAGACGATTAAACCTTCAAAATTCAAATTCTGATAGTGAGAGGACATCATTTTCGCGACCTTTGAATTGCATAAATTTCCAAAGATACATCTCCGAAAATATGTTACGTTCATGCATGCTAGATGCATCCGAAAATACAACTGCAAAATTGTTTTGTGGTATATCTCTAGAATTGTATCAGTTTTTTTTCTTTTTGAATTATAATTTCTTTGTTTTTAATAAAATAATTTATTGGTTATCTTGCAGACATTATGGCCGATAGAGCCGACCGTTTGAGACATGAACGGGTTACACAACATGCATTCATCCGACGAGAGCGGAGTCAGCCGATTCCGGAGGTAGGAGGTACCTTTGTTCAGGGAGAGACGTTGACTGCTGTGACACTTCCTATTACTGATATCCACTCCACTCCGTCTACATCTCAGTCTACTTCTGTGGCTCAACCTTCGTCTCACGACACTCCTTCTACTCCTTCTTCCCGCACGCGTCAGGATTCTCCAGACGGTGTATCACTTCCCCATCCTCCCACAAGCATCGTCGGGATGCTCATGTTTCACCTATTGATAAGAATTCAGAAATATATCTCCAAAAATTTCCCGTAGATGCATCTCTAAAAATTTTCAAATAAAAATAAATTATGTGAAAAAATCTGTAACTATTTAAAGTCTAAAATATTATGAAGATACATTTTCAAAAAAAAATTAACATAATTTCAAACATAAGAAACCTAAAAACATTTAAATAAATATGCATGGTAGCTAATAACATTAAAACACTCTCGAATTATATTCTGAAATTAAAGTGACAAAGAACACAGAGGCCCACATTGTTTGTGACATTAAAGCTGAAATTGATTATGCAACAGTGAGTGGTGGTTGAGACATCATTTTACCTAGGCCCTCTTATCCTTAAATGGTGTAGGTTACTTCAATATGACCCACTATTTAACTCTTTTGTGTGGATGGAAAACGAAATTCTATAATAGCCACAACATTTCAGGATACAAAAGTCAGCAAATTTAACAGTGCAAACTCTCCATTATTCCACCAGTATACTTTCAAGCACAATTTTTAAAAATAGATAAGAGGATATTTTTATTTAGATAAGTTGTCCTATCTTCGAGTGATATCACTTCTTTCCTTTCCCTCTTATCAAGAAATAAAAGCTATTAATTGCTAGTGATATTTTATTTTGATTATTTATGTACTTATTTACTATTACATTGTTCATTTCTCTTTTGGTTTGAATAGAAAATATTACTTTGTCTAGGTATATAATTGTTATTTTATTTTATTATTTTTACTTCAACTCATTTAGTTCACTTCTCTATTAATTTGAAGAAAAAAATTACTTTATTTGGCTATATAATCATCTTTTTATTTTATTATTTTGAAGGAAAAAAATGTATTGGTAAACTAAGTTGTCGTCACGGTTTTTAGATGATAATTTGGGGTAGCATAAACATTACATTTTCCATACTAATTTCTTGGAACGATTCAATTTCAAACTTAATGATTTTACAATACTTTTAAATTTAATTTGTAATACCAAATATCATTGTTTTAACTACAAACTGCTTAGAAACAACTTTTTTTTTCATTAAATATATAAACTAATAATTGTTTTTGATGTGACAATATAATAAATGTTGGAAATAATGAAATATTATTTCTATTAAGTTGTTCCAATCATGACAAAGTGGGTTATAGTTAATTGGCAATAAATGCTTCACATAAGTCCCACATTGGAAGTGGAGTAAAATTAAATAGCATTTATAAGACCCTTGGAACAATGTACTTTCCAAAGGAGCCAAAGAGGATAAAGTGCCACATAGTCATATGTGGTGGTCCCAAGCATTATGTCGCTTGTCTCATACAAAACACCCCTCGCCGGTGTCGCCACCGGCGACACCGGCTCCGGAACCGGATCCGAGGGCGTGGGCGTAGAGGCGCTAGTGGCGGCTTGTAGACGGCACTTGAGCACTTCCGACAGGGCTGCATTCAAAACATATTCCGAGACAAATGATTACATGCTTACATGCTTGATTCAGTTACTTTATGGCACAATAGATTAACACATATTAGTATTAGTTCAATGAAGAGACTAATAAAATTTGGCTTGATATCATGTAATATCAAAAACTTCAATAAATGTGAATTATGTGTTAAATCAAAGATGATTAAGAAACCTTTCAAAAGTGTTGAAAGAAATACAAATCTGCTTGATCTTGTACATTCAGATTTGTGCGAATTTAATGGCATGTTGACCCGTGGGGGAAATAGATATTTCATTACATTCATTGATGATTGTTCTAGATACACATATGTATATCTCTTAAAGCATAAAGATGAAGCTTTTAATGTCTTTAAAATTTATAAAGCAGAAGTGGAAAATCAATTAAGTAGAAGTATAAAAGTCCTTAGGAGTGATAGGGGCGGTGAATACTTTTCTACTGAATTTGATGCCATTTTGTGAAGAACACGGTATAATACATGAATGTTCGGCGCCTAGAACACCACAACAAAATGGCATAGCCGAAAGGAAAAATAGAACATATCAAGAAATGATGAATGCAATGTTAATGCATTCTGAACTACCTTTCAATTTGTGGGGTGAAGCCTTATTATCCGCTTGTCACATAATTAATAGAATTCCTTTAAAGAAAACTGGAATTTCTCCATATGAGGTATGGAAAAACATTACACCAAATATTGGCTATTTTAAGGTGTGGGGGTGTGTGGCATACTACAAAAACATGGATCCTAAGAGAACCAAGTTGGGTCCTCAAGGGATAAGATGTGCCTTTGTAGGATATGCACAAAATAGCAAAGCATATAGACTTTTAAATTTAGAGTCTAATGTTATTGTTGAATCTCGGGATGTAGAATTCTTTGAAAATCTTATCACTAAGGATAAAGATTTAGAGTCGGCCATAAATAAAGAATCTTGTGAAGAAGATTCTTCTCGGATTGTAGAAACACAACCTGAAGGCACTTCTCGAATCATTGAATCACAACCTGAACCTAGGATAAGCAAAAGAGTCCGGAAAACAAAGAACCTAGGACCAGACGAAATTGATTCTCAATCCATTTCATTTTATCTGGTTGAAGGGAATAATACAAAGTTTATTAAAAGCATTCCGGTAATTCTTCAAGTCGGGGAAGAGCCCAAAACTTATAAGGAAGCAATAGCTTCAAGAGACTCCTCTTTTTGGAAAGATGCTATCCGAGATGAAATGGATTCAATTATGTCCAACCACACTTGGGAACTTGTTGATTTACCAAAGGGATCAAGACCCATTGGATGCAAGTGGGTGTTTAAAAAGAAATATCATAGTGATGGTACATTAAACACTTATAAAGCAAGATTAGTGGCAAAAGGATTTAGACAAAAGGAAGGTATAGATTATTTTGACACTTATGCACCTGTAGCAAGAACAACCACTATAAGGTTGTTATTTGCTTTAGCATCTTTGAATGATCTGATTGTTCATCAAATGGATGTTAAGACAGCGTTCCTAAACGGAGATCTCGATGAGGAAATCTACATGGAACAACCAGAAGGATACGTCCTTCCTGGAAATGAACAAAAGGTGTGCAAACTTGTCAAATCTCTATATGGCTTAAAACAAGCACCAAAACAATGGCATCAAAAGTTTGATTCTACAATAATGTCAAATGGATTTATTCCTAATTCTTGTGACAAGTGTTTATATACAAAAGTGAATAATAACACTGTAATATTCTTGTGTCTTTATGTTGATGACATGCTAATAATTAGCAACAAACTTAATGGAATTTTAGAAACAAAAAGGTTTCTAACTTCCACTTTCAAGATGAAAGATCTTGGACTTGTTGACACAATTTTAGGAATAAAAGTTAAGCGAAATAGTGGGGGTTATGAACTTAACCAAACACATTATATTGAGAAAATGCTTGATAAGTTCAAACACCTGAAATTTAAGGAAGTCACTACTCCATTTGATCATGTAATCAAACTTGAAAAGAATGATGGAAGAGCAGTGGCTCAATTAGAATATGCAGGTGCGATTGGCTGTCTTATGTACTTAATGCAATGTACCAGACCCGATATATCGTTTGCAGTTAGTAAAATGAGTAGATTTACTAGTAATCCAAGTAATGAACATTGGAAGGCAATCACGAGGATATTTGGTTATTTGTTGAAAACCAAAGATCTTGGCCTTCATTATGGTAGGTTTCCTGCTATATTAGAAGGATATACTGATGCGAGTTGGATCTCTAATGTGGGAGATCATAAATCTACAACTGGGTGGATATTTACCCTAGCTGGAGGAGCAATTTCTTGGAAGAGCAAGAAACAAACATGCATCACTCTTTCGACCATGGAATCAGAGTTCGTGGCTCTCGCTTCCGCTGGTCAAGAGGCAGAGTGGTTAAGGGATCTTCTTTTGGAAGTTCCTTTGGCTAAAGACAATGTTTCAAAAGTGATGATACACTGCGATAGTCATGCCACTTTGGCAAGAGCATTTAGCGAAGTGTATAATGGAAAGTCTAGGCGTATAGGACTTAGACATTCGTTCGTGAGAAAACTGATTAAGGATGGAATCATTTCACTCACGTATATACGAACAAACTATAATTTGGCTGATCCGTTTACTAAGCCACTGGCCAGAGACTTAGTAAAAACAACCTTGAGAGGTATGGGGTTGAAACTCCTTGAGTAAGAGTACCGACAACGACGGTAACCCAATCCTAAGTTAACAGAACATTAACTTTAAGATTTTCAATGGGTAATAACAAGTCGTTGATTTGGATAATTGTCGAACATTTCGTGATTATGTTGACCTTGGAAATGAGGGTTGAGTTTTATTTTAAACTCTTAATGAAGTTCAATACCGAGGGTACGTATCTATTGGAAACAGATACAATATGAACTTCACCTATGTGAATTCTGAGATGGTGCCGTCTCAAAGTGAGAGTTGGAGTTTCTCTCATAAAAAATTCATGAAACAGGATAGCACATGGCCATAAATAAGTGCTAAGCGAGTTATGCAGAGGAAAAAATCTTTAAGGAGTGTGTGTAAGGTAATACCGGTCTATTCATATGGATTCATGGTTTAAAAGCATTGCTACCTAATATTCCGATTAAACTTTGTGTTATCCTTACTAAGGTTAAGTTTAAAATCGAAAGATACTTAACTGTACTAACACTTCTTATGTCTTATTTTTGGAATTATTATTTTGTCATTATTAGAACAAGTGGGGGATTGTTGGAAATAATGAAATATTATTTCTATTAAGTTGTTCCAATCATGACAAAGTGGGTTATAGTTAATTGGCAATAAATGCTTCACACAAGTCCCACATTGGAAGTGGAGTAAAATTAAATAGCATTTATAAGACCCTTGGAACAATGTACTTTCCAAAGGAGCCAAAGAGGATAAAGTGCCACATAGTCATATGTGGTGGTCCCAAGCATTATGTCACTTGTCTCATACAAAACACCCCTCGCCGGTGTCGCCACCGGCGACACCGGCTCCGGCTCCGGAACCGAATCCGAGGGCGTGGACGTAGAGGCGCTAGTGGCGGCTTGTAGACGGCACTTGAGCACTTAGGCACGACGCATCGGAGCAATCGGGCTATTCGCGGCGTTAATGAGGCGGCGCCGGTGGCGGGCCGGCCGCGTTCGAATCTTCACCAGTCTTGTGCAATTTCGAGAAAAGGCTGACTTATCCTGGGTATTCAGGCCGTTCCAACTCTAAGACAATTTGAGAGTGTGCTTGAAATACTTTTAAGGAAAGTGACTTCATTCGCGATTCAGTCTGGATCCATTCGACATTGAAGAATTAACAAACAATAAACACAAACAATAGCGATTAAAAAGATATATTTTCAAGCAGGATTGACCGTCTTTGCATAATATGTGATTGTATATGCGGTATTTACAATCACGATCATATGACTGTTGTAGAAAATCTAAAAACGCGTGGCATATTACCACAACTACTTTAACAAACCGTTGTAATATATTAAAATTCTCAGGTTCGATTCTCAACAACGTCTTTTTGGCATATATATATATTATTCTGGACAACGTTCACTCTACAACCACGGTCATATTTAACTACTGTTGTTAAATGATCTGCATTTAAAAAATATATATTTCTACTACTTGAAAATTTTCCATTTTTAACATGTAATTTTGTGAACTGTTTTAGAACATAACCAACAATTGTATCATAACAATAATTGTATTGTATTACATCAAATTCATATATTGGATTAAGAATCAATTACTGTATATATATTACATCAAAAGAAAAATGGTAGAACATTTTTGTGGACATGTGGTAACAATCCTAGTAAGAAAGCTCTCATTTCTTGGAATCATATATGTGATCCAAAAAAAGTTTGAGGGTTGAATCCAATTGTTTTGAGGGGGGTTGTGTCATACCCTAAATTTTAACCAAATTTTTTAAAAAAATTGACATTTCATTTGACGCATTTTCGTCGTAATGTCAATTATCAGTCATTTTCGCACGAGACATTCCATTTCATCATTAATCATGCATTTTTCATTTCGATTTTATCATTCATGATCATTGTTATTTTATTCTGGATTTATAGATTTTGTTTCGATTTAATATATATATATATATATATATATATATATATATATATATATATATATATATATATATATATATATATATATATATATATATTATCTTATTCTGTAGTTTAATCTTTCTACTTTTAATATTTAGTTAAATAATTATATTAGATATTTTAGAATTAATTTTAGTTTAATTTTATTTTCAGCCCAACTTTAATTTAGGTTTTTTTAGTAGTAGTGTTAATTTTATTTAGTTAGCCTTTGATTAGATTTTATTTTAACTAATTATTTAAAAAAATGTAGTTTATATTTAAAGTTGGTTTAATTTAATTTATTATTATTATTATTATTATTATTATTATTATTTCAGTTTTATTATTTAAGTTTATAGTTATTTTTAGCTAATTTTTAATTATATTATTTTTTAGTCAGGTTAGTTTAGTAGCTTTGTTTCATTTTTTGGTATTCTAATTATTTTATCTTTGTTTAGTCTTTACTTTTAAAATGGTTCAGATTCAATATGTTTTGTTACTACATCCTTCCATATAAATCAGTTTCTTTGCCATCAAACTAGAGCTTGTTACAACACCTCAACCTGCATCATCCTACACACCGGTCCAAAAATTCTGCACAGTCAACCCTTACACATACACAGTCTGCTATCACTGCACCCTCACCACAACAAGCAACAAGGACTTTACAATAAAATGAATAAACCTGATCGTACCTGGAGATCAGGATCCGATACGGTTGGCTTCGAGCGTTGCTGAAAGACGGTTGGTGATGAAAGGAGGGGGTGTACCTGCAAGGCACTCCGATGCTAAAGTAAGTAACTGAGCAAAGAGTGGGCAAATACAAGGATTAAGGTCAGAGAATTGAATACATGGCCCTCCCAAATGAGAGGGTTTATATAAGGGGCTAAGTGGAAGATTATTGGTCCATATCGTTGGATGCGGATTGTGGAATCCGTAAAAATAGGTAACAGTCAAAACTAGCCGTTGGAGGACTTTGTCATGGTCGGTATGCTCTTGGTCGACAGAGACCACTATTCTTGATTCTGCTCGACGTCGAGCGCTTCTGCCAAGTTGGTTTGCTTGGCCCAATTATGGGAATTGGGCCAGTCCAGAACAGGAGCCCCCCAAGTCATTGCTCGTGCGGAGGAGCAGTGACTTAGTAATGGTTTTGTGCTCGAGGACGAGCAGTCTCTGGGCTAGGAATTTTATGCTGCCGACCTTCGAGGGGCGAGCAGTTGGTACGTTGCTCGACGGGAGAATGTGAAACGAAAAGCTGGAATATTTGGGAATTCGCGCTTATTAATGATATGACGGCTAGCTTAGGGGCTAGCGTGTAGGGGTCACGCGTGCCTGCACGTGTTTCCTCCCTATAAATAGGGTATCCAGGATTCATTTTGGACTTTTCGTTTCATCTTCTTCTCCGATGTCTTGCTCGTTCAACCACCACCGCTCACAGTCGTCGACCACCGTATCTTATCGTCGACCACCGATTCCAGACTCTACATCTTCTGCAAATGGTTTCTCAAGCACAAGGTACGGCTCCTTTTCGTTGTTTTCAGTAGTTATAGGTTAGATATCATAGAAATACATGCAGTTTAGGGTAGTTTTAACGGTAGTCTTAGATTTAGAGCCGGTAAACCTTAGAACTTCTGCCACCGTTGTTGGTCAGCTGCAAACCCTAACTCATGGTCGACGTAGGTGTTGGTCAACCTTGACTTGGGATTTGATAGGTATTTTAGGCTAGATCCCGTAATTTCTGACGTTGGGCGTAAGCCATCGCTTTGAGCGATGGTCAGCCAGGGCTACAGCTCGGGACCCTATTCCTGGGTTGATGTGTGCCCTTTCACTTGTCGAGCGGTGGAAGGGTGAATTTGATATTCTTAATCGAATTCACTGACGCCTTTCCTCTTCTTTTCAGGTGAAAACTCGCTCATGGACCCGTTGGATGTTTCCTCGGAAGAGACGTCCTCGGAAGATTCTGGATCTTCTGCGTCAGTCCCCTCCGGCTCTGGGAGTTCCTCGGGAGACTCGGACGCGAGCACTACGGAAGAAGGAGCTTCAACAGACTCGCCACGATGCCCCGAACAGATAAGGATCTCGCCCGAAGAATGGGTGGTGGAGGATCTGCTGGACAAAGTGTCCTCGTTCTCAAGGCCTCGAGCGGAGCCGTTGCCCATCGTTGGCAACCATGCCGACTGGGTTGTGACTTGCCCAGGAGATGATGACCGTATCTTCTCAGATTTTGGAGGTCGGGTGTTCTCCATGTACGAGTATGCAATTTCGGTCCTGGGGGTAACTTTGCCCTTCAGTGACTTGGTATGTGCTGTGCTCGGGCATCTGGGTGTTGCTCCGTCTCAGCTGCATCCTAATTCGTACGCGTTCTTGAAGGCATTTGAGGTGACGTGCGCCCATCTGGGTGTTGGTGCCACGCTCCCTCTGTTCTTCCGTCTGTTCTCCCTGCAGCGTCAAGTCGGGCGAGGAACTGATCGAAAGGGGTTCATCTCTTTTAAACAGAGGACGAAAATTTTCAAGGCTCATTCAGAGTCCATTCGAGCTTTCAAGATGGACTATTTTCTGATCAAACCCGCGAGCGCGGTGGCTGTGAGGGCGCTGAGCTTTCTGGGGATAGATATTGATGAGAATGATGAACCCAAGCTCGACGACCAAGGGCATGTGATCCCGAGGAGGCTTTGGTTGTTCCCCTTCTCCTGGAGTTACACCCATTACGAGAGGTCGGTTAGTGAGTTCGTCCAGGTGGGGGACTCTTTGAATGAGGATGATGCGGCCAGTTTCGAGGCCTTCAGGAGGTTGATAGCGTCTTTTACTCCGACCCCCCTGCTAGACAGAGAAGGGAAAGTTATGCTCGATCAAGATGGGGGAAGTTGTGGAGCGTCCCTTGATCGATGTCACAGTTTTGTTGGCGTGCAATACCGGGCAAGAAGTGTCTGAGTTTTTTGGTATCTGTTTTACTTCTGTTTCTCATATCTTTGATATTATTCTGTCGTCCGTGATTAACCTAATTTTCTTTTTCCCTTTTCAGGCTCCCTGTCGAACCCGCTCGACAAAATACAAGAACGCTTGCGTCAGCAGCAGAAGAAGAGATCGAGGGTCGTGCAGACTAAGTTGACCGAAACCAGTGGCTCTGGGTCGGGTCCTTTGGTCCAGGGTTCTTCGAGCGCTTCGATCGGGTCTTTGATGAAGAAGCATAAGTCCGCAGCGACTGTGGACCTGACGTCCCATGCTCCTCCCAAGCCGAAGCACGTGCTGCCTCCGTGCTTCGTGAAGCGCAATTTCTTTGAGGGGACGAGCATGGAAGTAGACCGTGCAGATTCCCTGTTCCTGGAAGGTATGGATCGTCCTGCCTGGCTGTTGTCTCTGGCCCAGGACGCAAGTGCTGTCATGCGGGTCTTGACAATGGCCTGGCTAACGGCCGAAGGAAATCCTGGGCAGGAGAGGGAGATGGGGAGGCTGAAGGAGCAGCTGGCTGCCGCTGAGGAGAAGTTGAGAGCGGCCACTGAAGAAGCCAATGCGACGGCCAGGGAGTTGACCGAGCGAGGCAACATTATCGCTAAACTGGAGGTCGACAAGAAGAGAGCCTTGGAGTAGAGCAAGAAACTGAAGGACGCCTTCTGCCCAAAGGAGGATGAAGATGCTGAAACTAAAAGCATGGTGACTAGGGCTCAATTCCTAGCTCGGATCGACCAGGATATAGAAGATCTGAACTCGTCAACTGAGCTCAGTTTCCAGAATGTTGTGGAGCAGATAAAGGCTCTTCATCCTGACTTGGCCTTGGACGTCAGTCGGATCAGCTATCTATACAAGGTCGAGGACGGCCAGATTGTGGTTCCCTCTGACTTGGTCGCGGAGGATTCACAGTCGGGGACGACTGTTCAGCCTGGCCAACCCGAAGTGCAGCCGGATCAGGACGAGGCTCGACAAGGGGAGGACCGACCTGATGGTGAAGATAGTTAGTTCTTGGCCTGCGTGCCTTGTAATTTATTATGTTTCTTTTTTTGGGGGGGCGTGGTCCCCTTTGTAATTAATTAAGAACAAGTCGGCCCAGCAAGGTCGCATTTTTGTGTTCACAATTGATGTTTATCAATGTTCGTTTGTTTCATTATATTCATTGTTCAACTGCTCGTCCGTCGGAGGATTGTTTTCTTTATATTTTAAATGCTAAGTGTTTGTCGTGCATTTTTGCACTAATTGGATATGATCGAATGTGTACGGGGTGTGTTTATGATCCATTGGTTTGGGGGACCAATTAGATTCTGGAGTTTTTGCTCCTGATCGGTGCCCGGGCCAAGGTAATGGCCCGGGCTCCATGGCTTGAACGTCCCATCGCGAGCTGGGGTTCTGCCTGGCCGTGGTACTTAGGCGACGTCGGACTCGTTTGAGTATCCGTCCGTGCGACAGGTTTCTCCTTCCCTTGGAGGGAGATTCTGGTGATCATGTTATTTTTGGGTTGTCGTGCTTGTACCTGGGCACGCAGTTCTTGGTCAGTCCTATTGCTCCTCGCTTAAGAGTTGAACAAGGTGACTTTGTGATTTAGCTGTAATATTGCTTGAGCTTCTCGGCGTTCCACGGACGAGCAAGCTCTTCCCCGTGTAAATTTTCTAAATAATAGGCTTCATTTTCGGTTTTTGCTCGGATGCGATATGGGCCCTCCCAATTGGGTGTAAGTTTTCCCTCGCGGGGGTCCCTGTGATTTCTTTTAAGAACAAGACTGCCTACCTCGAACGTTCGTCTTATGACTTTAGAATCGTACCGAGCGGCTATTTTTTGTTTGAGGACGGTCTCCCGAAGAGCAGATTCTGATCGAACTTCCTCGACCAGGTCAAGCTCGTCCCTCAAAGCCTCGGAATTGGTGTCCTGGTCCATAGGGGATTCTGTGCGTCTGGATAAGATGTGCATTTCTATAGGGATCACTGCCTCGGTCCCATACGCCAATCGGAATGGGGACTCCCCGGTTGTTGAGTGGGGGGTGGTCCTATATGCCCATAGCACGCTATGTAGCTCCTCGACCCAGTGCTTTTTATATTCATCCAGTCTTCGTTTCAAGCCCCTTAGGATTACCCTATTCGCGGCCTCTGCTTGCCCGTTAGTTTGGGGGTGCTCCACCGAAGCGAAATGTTGTTTCGTTCCTATTGATGCAACAAATTCTTTGAAGTGTTTATCTGTAAACTGAGTGCCGTTGTCGGTCACAATGGCGAGCGGTACTCCGAACCGGGCGAGGATGTTCCTCTTGAAGAAACGTAGTATGTTGAGTGCAGTGATTTTGGCTAAGGCCTCAGCTTCTATCCACTTGGTGAAATAATCGACGCCTACAATTAGGTATTTATTATGTCCGGATCCGACGACGAATGGTCCTAAGATATCCATCCCCCACCATGCGAATGGCCAAGGCGACGATAGTGATTTTAGCTCGGACAGGGGTGCTACGTGTATGTCCTCGTGTCGTTGGCACTTGTCGCACCTTTTCACGTGCTCCTTTGCGTCGTGTTGGAGTGTGGGCCAATAGTATCCTGCTCGAAGAATTTTTCGGGCCAACGACCGTCCGCCTGGATGTTGTGCATTAATTCCTTCATGGACTTCTCTCAGTGCGTGCGGGATGTTCTCTTCTTCTACGCACCTGAGGAGGGGTGTAGAGAATCCTCGACGATACATACGTCCACCCACTAGAGAATATGAGCATGATCTTCGTCGTATTGTGCTGGCCGTTTTTGGGTCGGTCGGTAACTCTCCTTTAGTCAGGTAGTTAAATACTGGGGTCATCCAGCAGTTCGTGTCACCGACGAGATTAACGTCTAGGTGGATTGATTATTGCCCAATGCTTGGTCGGGGAAGCGTCTTCTGTATGACGGATTTGTTGTTTCCCTTCCTTTTAGTGCTCGCCAACTTGGAAAGGATGTCGGCCCGGTTATTGTTCTCTCGTGGGACGTGTTTGACTTCCACGCTTCTGAATCTCTTTAGCTCGCCTTTTACGAGGGCCAGGTATTCGGCCATGTTATCGTTTTTGGCTTGAAAGTCTCCTCGGACTTGGCTAGCGACCAGCTGAGAATCCGTGCAGATTGTGATTTCTTCTGCCTCCAAGTCGGTCGCGAGCCGTATGCCTGCTAAGAAGGCCTCGTACTCCGCCTGGTTGTTGGAATTGGGGAAAGATAAGGTTAAGGATACTTCGATGATGTTCCCTTCCTCGTTCTCCAGGATAACTCCAGCTCCGCTACCCGCTGGGCCGGATGCCCCGTCCACGAAAATAGTCCACCTGGAGGAAGATTTTGGCTCTTGCTCGGTGAAAGTGAGTTCTGCTACGAAGTCGGTCAGTGCTTGAGCTTTGAGAGCTTGTCTTCCCTCGAATTTGATGTCGAATTTGGATAGTTCCAACGACCATTTTAACATTCGTCCGGCCATGTCCGGTCGACCGAGCAATTGTCTTATGGGTTGATCGGTTCTTACGATGATGGTGTGGGCCAAGAAGTAATGGCGTAGCCTTCTGTCTGCGAAAAGGAGGGCCAGGGCTACCTTTTCCACCTGGAGATACCGAAATTTCGGGCCATGGAGTGCTTTGCTCGTAAAGTAAATAGGCTTCTGCCCCTCGGGTAAGTTGCGTACGAGGGTCGCGCCCACTGCTTCGTTTGCAACGGCAAGGTAGAGATAAAGTATCTCTCCTTCTTCAGGTCTGGATAAAACTGGGGGTTCACTTAGTGCCCTCTTCAGGTGGGACAGTGCTAGCTCGCACTCCTCCGTCCATTCGAAAGCTGCCTCTTTGCGGAGGAGCTTGTAAAAGGGGATAGCGTGTTGAGCGGATTTCGCTACGAACCGAGCGAGGGAAGTGAGGACCCCATTTATAGATTGTATGGATTTTTTAGAAGTAGGAGTAGGGAGTTCCGCGAATGCTCGACATTTTTCGGGGTTAGCTTCGATGCCTCGTTCGCTCAGATAAAATCCGAGGAACTTCCCTGCTCAGACACCAAATGTGCACTTCTCGGGATTGAAACGCATCTTGCATTTTCGTGCCTGATCGAACACTTTTCGTAAGTGGGACGCGTGGTCCGTCTCTTGTTGAGATTTGACGATCATGTCGTCCATATATACTTCGAGCATGTCCCCGATTTCTGCCCGAAATACCTTATTCATCATGCGCTGATACGTCGCGCCCGCGTTTTTCAGGCCGAAGGGCATGACTTTATAATAGTAGTTGCCCGATTCGGTCATGAAGGCCGCGTATTTTTTGTCGGACACGGCCATGGGTATTTGATTATACCCTGAATATGCGTCCATGAAGGACAATAGTTTGAAGCCGGACGAATTGTCGACCAACTTATCAATGTTAGGTAAAGGGTATGCGTCTTTCGGGCATGCCCGGTTGAGATCAGTATAATCAACACACATTCTCCACTTTCCATTAGATTTTTTCACAAGTACAACATTTGAGAGCCAGATTGTGTACCTGGCCTCGGTTAAAATTTTTGCCTCTAGGAGGTCTTTAACAGTAGATTCAGTTGCTTCAGTTTTTTCGGTCGACTGCTTCCTCCTGCGCTGGGCGACCGCTTTGTGTGTTGGGTCGATGGAGAGGTGATGGTAGGCTGTTTCGGGGTCGAGTCCCGGCATTTCTGCGGCGCTCCAGGAAAACAGATTTGCGTTCCCTTTGAGGCAAGCTTCCAACTGTCGTTTTTCCAAGTCGGGCATATGTGCCCCGATTTTAACGCACCGGGTTGGGTCATCTCCCAGGGGAATCAGCTCGAACTCTCCGTCCGGGACTGGTCGGGATAGTGAATCTGTTGGCTTTTGGACGCCCTCGTTGTCTGAGAACCTGCAGTCCAGGTCAATTGAGTCTACCTGAGGGGAGGCCCTGGGTGTTTGTGGAACATCTAGTGAATTCAATGCTGAAGGGGTTGGTTGGTACGATATTGAGCTAAGACCTTTAGATGCTGCTTCGAAACACCGACGAGCAGCATCAACGTCCCCGTGCAGTGTGGCAACCTTTCCCGGAGTAGTGTAGTACTTCATCTTCAGGTGGACGGTGGACGGCACAGTGATTAGCTCGGCCAGTGTTGGTCGTCCCAGAATGCACTGGTACAGCGACGGGCAGTCCACGACTGGGAACTGGACTCGGACCGTCCTGGCTGTCTCAGCTGCTCCGAAGGTGACAAACAGATCGACGTAGCCCCATGGTCGGGAGACCGCCCCGTTGAAACCTTGCAAGTCTGATCTGACGTACGGCGTCAGGTGCGTCTCGTTCAACTGGAGTGTTGAAAATAGCTGGGAGTACATAATGTCGCAGGAACTGCCTTGGTCCACCAAGATTTTTCTCACATCAAAATTCGCCATACGCGCCCAGATGAGTAACGGGATGCTGGCGTTTGGCGCCCCTCCCAGGAGTTCTTCCCGGTAAAAGGCAAGGGGTATTGAGCCCTCTCTTGGTGGGTCCAGGGTTGCGTTTTGCGCGGGCCCCTTAGCAATCAGCTGGTCGAATTTCCATTTTACGGATCCGACCGTGATTTTGTTGAACCCTCCCCCTGAGATGACCATTGCGGATGGAAAGGTTTCCCATGGACTGTGGGAGGAAAGGTATCCCGGGCTCCCGATGTGATCGGGCAGGAAGAAATCTTCTAGGCGATAGATGCTCAGGGCAACCTGCATGTTCGCATCTGCAGAAATGAGTACAACCTCCTCGACCTTTTGAGTCTCCTGTGCTTCTTGTCGAGGAGTGTCTCTGGATTTGGTGAATTGTTTAAGGTGCCCGTCCTTGATAAGAATTTCGATTGCGTCCTTGAGATGGATGCAGTCTTCTGTGTTGTGGCCATGACTTTTGTGGAATCTGCAATATTTTGTTTTGTCTGTGCCCGGTTTGTTGGGCTGCTGCCTCGGAAAGCGTACCCCTGCTTGCCGGAATTTTGAGTTGGCACACTCGGATAAGATTTTCTCTCTGGAAGCCAAGAGCGGAGTATATTCGTGGAATCGGCCGACGGGTCCTCTGTGCTCCCACGGTTCACGGGAGCGATCGTCCTTTCTTTTGTCTCCTCCCCGACGAGATGTCGAGGGTTCATCGACTCGGTGGGGCTTCGTATCTTCGCGACGTCGAGCATCTCTTACGGAACTGGTTGCCTGCTTCTCCTCATACTGGATATAAGCCTGGGCTTTCAGCAAGAACGCGTCGAGGGTGGCAGGGGTCTCGATACCGACTGCCCGTTGAAAATCTGTTGACGGGCGCAGTCCTCGTTCCAACAAATACTTCTTCATATCGTCGGTTGTGGACACCTGGACTGCCTCTTTGTTGAACCTTTCGATGTAAGTTCGCAAAGGCTCGTCTTTCCCTTGGATGATCGCTTCGAGCGAAGCTTCTGTCTTTGGGTGCCGCCTTGAGGCGGTGAAGTGCCTGGAGAACATGCGTCCAAGTTGTTTCCAGGAGGTGATGGATTCAGCCTCAAGGCTTTTATACTACGTCATCGCTCCTTTCCTCAGTGTCGTAGGAAAGAGGCGACATTTGATCGCTCCTTGTACTCCTCGGTAGTCGAGCAGCGCATCGATATTCTCGATATGCTCGTCTGGATCTGTGGTTCCGTTGTACGAGCCTAGCGGTGGTGGTTTCTCTAAACCTCTTGGAAGTTTAGCCGCCATGATTTCTGATGAGAGGGGACCCCGAGTGTCCTCGTCTTCGCTGGAGTTGAATGAAGGGGATCTGTGAGCGTGCTTCTTCGTTCGCCGAGGAGATGCAGATCTTGATTTGCTCCTTCTTGACTTTCTTGGAGGGGAAGACCGCGGAGGGGACTAACGAGGTCGTTTGTCGCCAGTGGATTCGTCGACGTGTCCCTTCCTCTTTCTCTTGGGAGGAGAGGGACTGCGCCTTCTCTGGTGTCTCGCGGGAGACTGGGGTCGACAGTAGTTGTCTTTGAGATGGGCGATTTTCTCGCCATGGGCGAGGAGCAGCAGATTTGTCTGGTTCAGGATTTCGGCCAGGGCGGCGAAGTCAGATCCTAAAGGAGTCGAGGGAAAGAGGGCTTTCGAGCGACTCTCTAGAGGTTGATCACGGTCGGGAGAAGGCGATGTTGTCTTCCCGTCCGGGTGATCTTGCACGGTTTCTTCGTGCGGAGGGTGATGAATGTTGCTCTCACGTTGCGTGAGGATCATGCCGTCGTTTGATCGGTTGTCCTGATTGTCTCGAGCAACCATGGATCTTGGTAAAAACTTTGGTTCTTGAGGATTTTGAAAGAGAGAAGAACGGGGAAATCAGATTCCCACAGACGGCGCCACCTGATCGTACCTGGAGATCAGGATCCGATACGGCTGGCTTCGAGCGTTGCTGAAAGACGGTTGGTGATGAAAGGAGGGGGTGTACCTGCAAGGCACTTCGATGCTAAAGTAAGTAACCGAGCAAAGAGTGGGCAAGTACAAGGATTAAGGTCAGAGAATTGAATACCTGACCCTCCCAAATGAGAGGGTTTATATAAGGGGCTAAGTGGAAGATTATTGGTCCATATCGTTGGGCGCGGATTGAGGAATCCGTAAAAATAGGTAACGGTCAAAACTAGCCGTTGGAGGACTTTGTCTTGGTCGGTATGCTTTTGGTCGACAGAGACCACTATTCTTGATTCTGCTCGACGTCGAGTGCTTCTGCCAAGTTGGTTTGCTTGGCCCAATTATGGGAATTGGGCCAGTCCAGAACAAAACCCAATACAAAAGGCATCGCTGCACATATACAAAAGGGACCTGCAAAACCTGTAATTTGAAATCCATAAGACTACAAAATGACCTATCAAATAAGACAAGAGAAAGAGTCTGAAATTGGTTCACAATAAAAGGAGGGAGAGACTTAGAGAAAAGGAAAGACCAGAAAAACAAGAAAAAAAACTCTTTGGAAAAAATATACATTTGAAACAGTAAAGTTCATCAAAAGTCACCTTCAAAAACGGATCCAACACATTGCAACCTTCAACAAGAACCTCTGAAACTGATAAAAACAAAAACTCATATTCGCCACCAAGAAACCTGAGCTTGAATCACAAAAACACAGAGAAACAGATGAGAACGTGGAGTGAGTCGAAACCGCACGGGTCTGAAACACAAACCATAAACCACTAACCTTGAAATCGCGAAACGCATCGGAGAGCCATGACCATCAACAAACAGAACTAGACGAAAAAAACACCCTTACCGCAAACCGTCCGGAAACCTCCCACCACCAAACGGAACCTTAATCCCTCCATTCCCTTTCTCCGACCCACCATCTACCGCCACCACCCGCAGAACCTACAGCCGACGAAACCCTTATACACAAAGCCAAACCCGCCAACCACCTTCCTTGATTTCCAAAGCCAAATTCGTCTTAACCACCCTCAACCACCACACAAAACGCCGCAAAAACCAACCTTCAACCGACACAACTATTCAAACATAAAACCCATTCATAACCAAGACAAAGAGATTGAGTAGAGGAGAAGAGTAAAATCGTGAATCCGACCTTAAAACGCAAGTCGCCGCGAGATCAAACCGAAACCAGCAAATCACCCAAATCCGACCCAGAACCAAGCCACTCATAACACAGAAACCACCGTTAAACCTCACTAAACAAACCGAGAAACCCAGAACTCTCCGCCGCACCTTTCCGACCCTTCGAACACCACCTATAACCACCACGAGATTATGGGGTTTGTAAGTGATTTGAGCGAGAGAAAACAGAACCTCTGAAACCGTTGAGTCGAGAGAGTCAGAAATGAAAAATCGAAACACCAAGGATAAGCCAAAATCATGCCGTGAGAATGAGACGAGAGTTTCGAGAGAGGAGATAGCACCGTTGTTTGGAACTGTTTGGGGAGGAGATGTGAAATCGTTGTTTTTGACCCTTTTCCCCTTTACTTCTTTTTTTAATACTGATTGATTTTGTTCTTTAGTCCCATGAGACTCAAGTGACCATACCTACAATTCCATAGGTATGTTACATCTTAACATTTAGTTTTTAAACAAGACATTTCAACATGAGCAATTATAGGAAATAATTTGTTTGAAGCCATTTGGGATGTAATAAACAACCCCCTCTTTTGGTGATAAACCATGCACATATCTTTCTTGAACACCACTTTTAATTTCTATTGTTGAATTTGACCTATTTTAAATAGGTTTTTCTTTAACTCAAAGATGTATTACACACCCATTACTAATTGAACAATCTCATTTATGTGCAACTTAACATTCCCATTTCTCATAACCTTTATATAAGAATTGTTCCATAATATCATATTTTCTTAAAAAGTTGTGTCAAGATCACAAAACCATTATTTAATTACACACATGTGATTGCTGCAACCAGACTCTGAGTACCAGATTTGAATCTCAGAGAAACGTTTCTTAGTATTTCCATAAGCCATTAGTAATATTTTTTCCTCATCATCATATTTAATATAGTTAGTATAAACATCAAGACTAGGACACTCATATTTAAAATGACCTAGTTTATGACATTTATAGCATTGTATGGAATCTTTAGAGTGTGTTTGGATAAAGCATTTTAATGAGGGAAAATAATTTTTTGAGGGAATTTGAAATGATTTGATCAAAATCCATTATTTGGATAAAAAAAATGGAGAATCGTTAAAATGATGTAAATTTATGGAGTATTTTATAATTTTTAAATTTTTTTGGGTCAAATCTAAAATATGAAAAATAGGGACTAATTTGTAATTTTTGATAATTTGAAGGACCAATTTGTAAATTTTAAAAATTATTAGGGACTTATTTGTAATTTTGGGGGTGAATTTGAAATTTTCATAAAATATGAAGACTATTTTGCAAAATTTGAAAATTTAATGATAAATAATTTAACATTCATATTATATAGAGTGATGAAGCAATTTGAAATTCCTTACTTTTTGATGTCAATTTAACAGGTTACCGCTTAGGTAGTAACCGGTTACTCTGAGACAAAATTGAATTTTTGAGCTGTTTTTTATTCCTTTCTCCTCCTCTTATCCCCTATTCTTATTTTTTACCTTGGGAGACATTTTTGAGACTGATTTCTCTTTAAATTCAACGGACTTTGGGTGCAGATTATGTGAAGACAAGCTTCCTTCAAATATCATGTTTTGATGAAGACAACAAATTATGCTCAAGATTTTATGTGCAAAAAGGAAGTGAATCATAAGTCTCAAGCTTCTTGCATTTTTTCAAGAATTAAAGAATAATTTGGAATAAATTAAAGGTATGAAAATTATTGCTTAAAAATATATATGCAAGTGTTAAAAAATATCTCATGCATAAAATACATGTTTAGGAATAATAGAAAACACATTCCATAAATTTCATGCATTAAAAAATAAATATTTAGACAATTTTTTTAATTTTTCAATTTATTTAAACATGCAGTATTTGGTAAAATATGGCAGTTTCAACTGACGTAAAAGCACAAAAAAATCGCCGTAATTTGCACAAATTTTTAATTTGAATATTTTCTAACGTTGAAGGGGTGTTAACCGGTTAACACTGTAAGAGTGAGCGAAAATATGCATTTTTTCATGAAAAACTTCATTGTTTCTATTTTCCAAACCATTGCATCTTTTCATTTGATCATACCTTTATGAAAGGGTGTTTTGTGCATTATATAAACAAATTATTTTCAGTTTTTACACTCCTCTCCAATAATTTTCATAATAGAAAATCACTCATATTCTTCATATTTCAAATATTTTTAAGTGTTCATATTCAAACTTTTTGAGAGAAACTTTTCATAAATTTTCAAGAACATCATTCTAGTTTTATATCATTTATTCAAGAACACTTGTATATTTATTGTTGAGTGATACTTGTTCCAAGGAGAAGATCAATATTTATATTGATAAAATATTTAAAGCTTCATCTTCCATACACTTACAAAATTCAGAATTATTATTATTCCTTGTTTTCAGGATTGTTGGAAACAAGATAGTAGAAAGGAAAGGATTGTTTTCTTGTTCTACTTGGGTGATTTTCCTTGTTATCCGGATTGTGGATACAAGAGGTCCATTGTGAGATTTGTTCTCAATAGGACTTTAAATTTGTAAAATCCAAGAGGTTGTTCTTGGTGGGTTGTTGTTAGGAGATTGTAGGATAAGTCTTGGGATTAGGCTTGTACAAAGATCTAACAATAGTGGAAATCTCTTTCGGTTTGGAAAGGGGATTGGACGTACCTTCGGATTGTGAAGGGAACCAGGATAATTCGTTGTGTCTCTTTTATTTTCTGCATTTATCATTTCCGCACTTAGTTCTCGTTAGAAAGTAAAAGAATCGAAAAAACTGGAAAAACTTTAAAAGAAAATTTATAAGACCTAATTCACCCCCCCCTCTTAGGCGTACTCTGAATCTACAATTGGCATCAGAGCAGGTTTAGGTAACCTGTTCCTACAAGATCCTGTATGGCTTCCGCAAACTCGAATCCTGTTTTCAAAGACGGTGGAAGTAGCAGCAAGCCCCCACTCTTCTCCGGCTAATATTTTGATTTCTGGAAAATCATAATGAAAGCACATCTTGAAGCCCAAGGAGAAGGTATATGGGAAGCAATCGAAGAAGGTCCACACAATCCTGTAAACGTGATCAATGGTGTTGGAACCGCGAAGTTGAAAAACACATATGATAAAAATGATAAGAAAATAATTCTAAATGAAAAGAAAGCTATCAATATTCTTCAAAGTGCATTAAGTATGGATGAATTCTTCTGTATTTCTCAATGTAAATCAGCAAAGCAAATATGGGATACTTTGGTGGAGACTCATGAAGGAACCACTGAAGTAAAAAGATCAAGATTGAATACATTGAGCCAAGAATACGAGATGTTCAGAATGCAGCCCCGAGAATCAATACTTGCTCTATAAAAGCGATTTGTTGACTTAACCAATCACCTGATTACTCTTGGTAAGACTTTTACTAACGATGAATTAAATCTTAAAGTGCTTAGGTCTTTAAACAGGGAATGGCAACCAAAGGTGACGACAATTTCAGAAAAGAAAAGTCTTTCTACAATGACATATGCTTCCTTGTTCGGAAAACTTCAAGAGCATGAATTAGAACTCGAAAGATTGGAGAAGCATGAAATTCAAGTAAATGATTCAAAAGACGTTTCATTAAAGACAAAAGTCAAAAATTATGATAGCAATCAAGAGGATGAATCCGATAGTGATGAAGATGAAAAACTTATCAAGAAATTTGAAAAATTTCTAAGAAAAGAAAGAAAAAAAGAAATCATTAAAGAAGAAGCACTTACAAGGAAGATTAAATGTTTTGAATGTGGAGAAAAAGGTCATTTTAAAAGTGAATGTCCTACACTTAAAAATAAGGATAAATGCTTCAAAAGAAATACGGACAAAAGGCCAAAGAAATCATATGTTGCATGGGATGACAATGGAATAAGTTCATCTTCAGATGAAGATCATGCAAACAAGGTATTGATCGCCTCACATAATTCAAGTGATGAAGAACATGAGGTTAGCAATAATTTTTCTATTTATGATTGTGATGCTCAAGGAGCAATTGATGAACTATTAAGTGAATGCAAAATTTTGTACAAAACAATTTCATCACAAAAGAAACAAATCTCAACTTTAGAAGAAAAGGTTAAGACCGTGGAAAATGATTTCAAAGATGAAAAACAAAAATTAATTAGTGATCAAAAACATAATTTTGTATGCACATAGTGTGAGTCACTTTCATTGCAAATTGTCCAACTAAAAAGAGTCCTTGAAAGGTATGAAAAAGGACAAATTGGATTGGAGTATGTTCCTAGTCAACAAAAGTATTCAAATAATAAGAGTGGTCTTGGTTACTCAAAATTTTCTAAACCAAGTTCTAACAAAACCATCTTTGTAAAGGCTAGTGAACAAATTCCTAAAGTGAAAGTGGACAAACCTAAAGTGGTTCATCAATATCCTAAAAGAAAAAGATTTGGTAAGAATAAGTCTTATGTTCCTAGGTATAAAAGCAACTTTGAACCAACATGTTTTTATTGTGGAATAATTGGCCATACACCTAATGCATGCTATGTGAGAAATTTCAGTATAGCACAAGAGCATTATGTGTGGGTTGAGAAAGGCACTAACTATGATGGACCCAAAGCACACCGGGTACCAAATAAAACTTAAATTGTTTTGTAGGTTTGCTTGGAGACCACTTCAAAATCAATGTTTCATTAACAAAGTGGTTGTTCTAAGTTCTTGATGGGAGATATAAACTAACTTTCAAATCTAGTTCCAAAGTCCAAGGATTATTTCACATATGAGGATTCCCTTAAAGAAAGAATTATTGGCATAGGCAAAGTTGAAGCACTAACTTTCACATCTATTGAAGATATACTTTAAGTTGACGAACTAAAGCATAATCTTCCAAGTACAAATCAACTTTGTGACAAAGACTTCAAAATCATGTTTCGACAAAGATAAATGTTAGATGAAGTCTCATGAGGTAAAACTCATAGGTAAAAATTATGTTTTGTTTATTTATTTTTCAAAGATTTCTTTATATACTTCAAGACTTTTCCCATCCTTTTTGCTAATGACAAAGGGGGAGAAGGATTGTTGTTTCTCTAACTCTATTATGTAGAATTTTATCCATAACTTCTTTGATTGAGGGGGAGCATCAATCAAGGGGGAGCTTTTTGTTGGAGAAACAAAGTTGGAGCAAATTTTCAAGTATAGGTTGTCATCATAAAAAAGGGGGAGATTGTGAAGACAAGCTTCCTTCAAATATCATGTTTTGATGAAGACAACAAATTAAGCTCAAGATTGTGTGTGCAAAAAGGAAGTGAATTATAAGTCTCAAGCTTCTTGCATTTTTTCAAGAATTAAAGAATAATTAGGAATAAATTAAAGGTATGAAAATTATTGCTTAAAAATATATATGCAAGTGTTAAAAAATATCTCATGCATAAAATACATGTTTAGGAATAATAGAAAACAAATTCCATAAATTTCATGCATTAAAAAATAAATATTTAGACAAATTTTTTAATTTTTCAATTTATTTAAACATGCAGTATTTGGTAAAATATGGCAGTTTCAACTGACGTAAAAGCACAAAAATATCGTCGTAATTTGCACAGATTTTTAATTTGAATATTTTCTAACGTTGAAGGGGTGTTAACCGATTAACCCATATGGTTAACCGGTTAACACTGTAAGAGTGAGCAAAAATATGCATTTATTCATGAAAAACTTCATTGTTTCTATTTTCCAAACCATTGCATCTTTTCATTTGATCATACCTTTATGAAAGGGTGTTTTGTGCATTATATAAACAAATTATTTTCAGTTTTTACACTCCTCTCCAATAATTTTCATAATAAAAAATCACTCATATTCTTCATGTTTCAAATATTTTTAAGTGTTCATATTCAAATTTTTTGAGAGAAACTTTTCATAAATTTTCAAGAACATCATTCTAGTTTTATATCATTTATTCAAGATCACTTGTATATTTATTGTTCAGTGATACTTGTTACAAGGAGAAGATCAATATTTATATTGATAAAATATTTAAAGCTTCATCTTCCATACACTTACAAAATTCAGAATTATTATTATTCCTTGTTTTCAGGATTGTTGGAAACAAGACAGTAGAAAGGAAATGATTGTTTTCTTGTTCTACTTGGGTGGTTTTTCTTGTTATCTGGATTGTGGATACAAGAGGTCCATTGTGAGATTTGTTCTCAATATGACTTTAAATTTGTAAAATCCAAGAGGTTGTTCTTGGTGGGTTGTTGTTAGAAGATTGTAGGATAAGTCTTTGGATTAGGCTTGTACAAAGATCTAACAATAGTGGAAATCTCTTTCGGTTTGGAAAGGGGACTGGATGTACCTTCGGATTGTGAAGGGAACCAAGATAATTCGCTGTGTCTCTTTTACTTTCTGCATTTATCATTTTCGCACTTAGTTCTCGTTAGAAAGTAAAAGAATCGAAAAAACCGGAAAATCTTTAAAAGAAATTTTATAAGACCTAATTCACCCCCCCCCCCCTCTTAGGCGTACTCTGAATCTACAGATTAGAGAGGTTAATATTCATTAGTACAAATTTACCTTTAATTCACTTTAGGTACTTTGCATTAGTGAAATATTTTCATACTTGAATCCACCAAGATGAGTGATTGAACTTACAGATGAAAGAATACCATAAGTGAAACTCAATTTGGTATTCATCTTTATTTTCATGCGGTATTGCGTTCGGATGGCGATTTACATATCGTTTATCTCGCATGCATTAGCACATATATCGTTCACCTTAATTGGTGTTTGTCGGCCTCATTTGTAGGGTAATTACTCTGTAAATTACTCGGAGATTTCTTAACATAGACCTAAATGTATCCCGAATTCGAAATAAAAATCCAATTGAATACTTGCACTTTCATGGACCGGACCTCGTGTTGGTCGCATAATCTCAAGGTGATTGATCATTTTGCGTTAAGATCCAAAACTTGTGAAGTTTGATGCGTAGTTGCTTTGGGTTTCCCAATCTTCTTTCAAACTTCATTGAATTTGGTTCTAATCACCTTGATTAATTACTATAGTGTAAAATACTAAGCGGAACCGGTTGCCTTTCGATTTTGGTACTAAGTACCTTGATTACTCTTTTTGAGTTGTGGATGATTAAGTTCACCATACCACTATTATGTAAATATTATTATACTATTACTATACTAACATTTTAATTCATTCTCACACATTATCCTCTTTATTCTTACCTCTTGCTCCTTATCTCTTTTATTATGCTTTTAATATACTATATCATTCAACATATTATTTATGTTTATATTCATATTCTTGTGCTTTTTCTTTTGTCCACTTGGACACAAAAATATTAATAAAGGATTAAAACATCTAAAAGACTTGTGACTTTAATTTTGAACTATGACTACTATCCTTAATATTGGATTTGGAGTTTTGGACCTAGATTTTAGGATCATTCCCTTTGCTCAAGTTATTATGGATTGAATATCTTAGCCTTGATTTGATTCACTTGTTTATGAAGATGAAGTCCTATTGTTGCTTATGTTTCGAAGAGTGCTTGTCATGTGGTTAGATCGTTCTTCCTTTAACTTTTACTTTAATCTTAGGATAGCCTCTTCATCTCCTCCCCTTTTTAAATTTTCAAAACCTCTCCCTCTTTTCAATATCTTCTTTGTTTTCAAACTTCAAACCGCTTTCATAATCAAAACTTGACTTAGGTCAAGCGATTTTTACCTTTTCTTTTATTTTCTTAAATAATGCTAAACCATATAAGCATATCGAAACCTTTTTCAAAGACCTTAAAAAATACAAAACTCATTCAATCCTTTTTGTGCCCTCGTGCACTTTTCCTTTTAACCATTTTCATATGTTTAGATATGATTCATTTTTTTTAACGAAACTATTCTCTAAAGAATGAGGACTTATCTTTACATTTTAAAATCAATCTAACACATTAATTTTTCACTATTTGTACCACGAACTACGAGGTTTTGATATCACATTGCACGTCGTGGATACGTAGGCATGAGATGAACGTCTCATCAAACACAAAAATCTGAAAAACATTTCTCTTCTCATTTCTTCAATCTTTTTTAAACAAACCATTTTCAAACCAAAAACAATAAATATTTCAAAGGGTTCCCGTGGAGTACCACGAACATTTTGGGTGCCTAAAACCTTCCCAATTTGTAACCTATCCCCTTACCCGGTTCTCTTCTTATTTCTTTTATCTTTTTGCTTTTAGATTCATTGGGATTTATTCGCTTTTTTTTTCTTTTCCATTTGGAATAAAATAAAAGCGCAGTGGCGACTCTGTTTACTTTGAGTTAAGTTAACTAATAGCTTACACTCATGATTTTACTGCTACAATAAGTGCAAATTGTATCTATTTTTGTATTTTTGTTTTGCACTTATCAATACTTTTTGTTAAAATCGTTCGAATAAACCCCCTTTTATTTATAAATACGTTTACTTTACGTTATAGTGCATATATTGTGTTATCGTGTAAATATCATTGAGTTAAATTGTTTTCCATTTTTTTTACAGGTATTCAAGTATTGATATCTTGTCATATTAATAAATATCATTGAATAAACTTTCCAACACTTCAAATTGGGCCTTAAACAGAGTTAGGTTCAAAAGTTATGAAGAAAACAAATGCTGAATTTTTTTCACCTCAGCACAGACCGGGCTAAGTGCCCAAAATCGCGCTTAGCGCGGTTGTAGCATGGTTCAGGAAGCTGAAGGCATCAAGTAGCGCTCTTAGCACAATTCTAAGGCGGTTTATCATTTATGAGGCCGCGCTTAGCGTCTAAAACCGGGCTAAGCGCGACCTGCGATGTTGAATATCTATAAAAGGGGAAACACGTTTTTTAGGAAAGGGTTGGGATATTTTTGGTTCCTTTCCATCCAATATCATTTTTTGATCCAGGGTGGATTGATCATCGATCGACGCCGACAAACCGGAAGATTTTTGGTTCATTTCTCTTCTTCTTTGTGTCTTCTTCTTTGTGTCTTCTTCTTTGTTGGGTGTGTTTGTATATTTACTCTAAACATATGTATATTTATTGATCATAATATTGTATAAAATCTGCTTTACAAATCATTGTCGATGTCTTCCTTGATCTTTTTGCATTTATGTTTGGATTTATGTTGTGTTAGAGATAAAAATCATGAATCTTGATTATGGATGGATATCTATTATGTCTAGATGCTAGAGATAGATTTAGATAATAATCTTTATGGTGTCGGAACTTAATGTCTTCCTTGTTTCGAGGTGTCGTGTATGACAGCGACGACGAGAGTGATACAATTGCTCTCTCAGCTCGATGTGCTAGAGATGGACACTATTTAACAATACTGGATAATTTTGACAAGTATTGTAGTAGAGTGAAAATGATCGATAAATTTATATTTGTGACGAGTGGGTTATATGTATGCTTGATAAATTTCTTCTCTCTGAAAGACAAATTTATTTTATGTTTATATTTCTTTTTTGTTTTACAATTTCAAAACATTTTAATCCAAACTCATTGAAGCGAGAATAGTCGAACGACGGTTCAATAGCACTGACTTTGTGGACACGATAAATTCCCGGAAGAATACTTCCAAAACTTTCGTTGCTTGTTGTTATTTCGCACCAACAAAATGATGTCGTTGTCGGGGATTGGCTTAGATATTGAATTGGATTGCGATTGTTTTGATGTTTTTGAGTTTTGCACATAATATTCATATTGTGTATAATCTTGTTTTAAACTTTGCTACCATACTTGTGCATATTCATACTTTTATACTTGTATGTTTTACCCATGGTGTATATACTTGTTATGTTTAATGTTTATTCAAGTATTTTGTTAGGACACTTGCTTTTGGTTTGTGCGGTGATGAAACATCATGGCATGATGGGAGGAAGTTACTAGCTAAGCACGATAAAGGCGTCGAGCTTACGACGTAAAACAAGCATGTTTTATTGATCATCGATCGGCGCCGACAAACCGGGAGATTTTTAGTTTATTTCTCTTCTTCTTTGTGTCTTATTCTTTGTTGGGTGTGTTTGTATATTTATTCTAAACATATATATCTTTGTTGATCATAATATTGTATAAAATCTTCTATACAAATCATTATCAATGTCTTCCTTGATATTTTTACATTTATGTTTGGATTTGCGTTGTGTTAGAGATAAACATCATGAATCTTGATTAGGGATGTATATCTATTGTGTCTAGATGCTAGAGATAGGTTTAGATAATAATCTTTATGGTGTCGGAACTTAATGTCTTTCGTGTTTCGAGGTGTCGTGCGTGAGAGCGACGACGAGAGTGATATGTTTGCTCTCTCAGCTCAGTGTGTCGGAGATGGACACTGTTGTGAGCGATACTGAATGATTTTGACAAGTATTGTAGTAGAGTGAAAATGATCGATAAATTTATATTTGTGACGAGTGAATTATATGTATGCTTGATAATTTTTTTCTCTCTGAAAGATGAATTCTTTTTATGTTTATATTTATTTTTCTGTTTTACAATTCCAAATCATTTTAATTCAAACTCATTAACGTGAAACTTGTCAAACGACAGTTCAATAGCAACTCTATGTAGACACGATAAATTTATGAAAAAATACTTCCAAAACTTTTATTGCTTGCCGATATTCCGCACCAACATTTCCACCATTGATGAAAACTGCAACAACCTTCAAAAACCCGAGGAAAATGCCATAAATAGTGCAATGCTCCTCACAAGTGTCACAACAACACTTGTGATTCCCACCTAAGAAATAATTGCATTCAAGAGAGTTTCAATAAACACTCATGTTTCCCACGAAGATGACGATGAGTATACAGAAAACCAAACTTGATGATACCAGTTATTAGAATTTAATTATATGCATTTAATCGTTGAATCATTCATTTGACTAATTAAACAATTTAGTATTTATTTACGATATAAGAAAAATAACTATTAAAAATCATTTATAATTATCTTAACATATTTTCCACTAACTTAATTACCTAGCTTTTAGTCAACTAACTCAAAAGTTGTATATAAAAAAATTGACTTAATAAGTTAAATAAACTTTTTTAATAAGTTTAATAAACTTTTAAAGAGCTGAAATTTATTTAAATAAATAATTTTAAGAATCTAAATTTATTGTATGACTCTGATGAAATCAAATTTTAAATAGATTGAGTTGAACGTTATTAAAATCAGATCTTAAATCCATGTAGCCTGACTAGATAGAAATAGAGAGATCTGAATTTGGAAATTTCTCATCCCATCTTATGGGATGGAAAAACACCATATAAAAAATCCAAAATTCTCCTCAAATTCTAAAGATGCATCTTCGGACGCATCCTTGCACCATCTTATAACATATTAAATGAGTGTCACCCCAAAGTAAAACAAAATTTTATTCTGGAGATGCATCACTGGGTATTTTCAACAAATATATTGATATTTGAGCAGCCTCAGTGGATATTTCGAAGATGCATCTCTGAAATAAGAGAATAGAATGGTACCGGAGATGCATATCTAAAATCTCCACTGATACAAGATAGAACTTTTTAGGTCCATATTTGTCTACGACTACTATAAATATAGGTTCTTGTATCATGTCATATAAATATAAAATGTCACAAAAGTCGCAAATGAACATCATCTGGTATGTCACAAATGTCACAAAAGTCGTAAATGAACATCATCTAGTATGTCGCAAATGTCTCCTTTTCTGGCACGACACCTGAGCGAGAATTTAAGATCAATGAGTACACTCCTTTTGCATATCTACAATACAAAATGCGAAATCTCCTACTTTATGGAGATAATCGAAAAATTGTGAAGCTCAAGTAATATTCACCGTCAATTAACAATGAATGCAAGATTGAGTTCAACAACTATGAGCTCAAAACAGATGCAAATGTAAGGGTTATGTGGAATGCATTTTTCTATTTCAAAACAAAATTTTCGATCGAGGTGGAAGCAATAATTTCAAGATCGGTCGAAGATATTGTGAGGATGTTGAAACGTCCATCTGAATATTGAAATGTAATGTTTGACTTTATGTTAACATAACAAATGTAATGTTGATTTTATGCTATGAATAATAATTTTATTTTGTCAAAATACCATTTTTTGGTTTTCTGTTTTTATTTTTGTTTAAGTATGTTACGAAGATGTATCTACATACAAGTTACAAAGATGCATCTCCGGATCTAAAAAAACCATACTCCTAGAGTGTGATTTCAGAGGTTTGGGATATATGTTTGAGATGCGTACAAAGATATCTAAAATCTAAAAGATTTTTGTATTTTTACGTGATATTTTAATAAGGGTTAAATATGTTTTTGGTCCCTACAAATATCTCATTTTTTGAAATTGGTCCCTCAAAAATTTTCCTTCAAACATTGATCCTCCTAAAGTTTTCCGTTTCCAAATGTAGTCCCTCCCGTTAATTTTAACTAACGGAGGATGATGTGGCATGCCATGCGGGAATTTTTTTTGATGACGTGGAAATTCCTAGCTAATTCGTAGCTAAGTCGTAGCTAATTTGTAGCTAATATCAATTTTAAACTCATAAATGGTAGCTAATTCCTAGTTAATCCCTCAAATGATACTAATTCCATTTCATTTGACACAAACCACCTGCATCTACAAAATTAAAATGACAACCAATTTTGAACCAAGTTTAAATTACAATGTGCTCATAAGATACACTCAAAGAAAAGAAGAAACAACTACATAAGAGGATATTGACTAGCAAATGTAAATCGTTCTAACAAATAGAATACATGAACTGCATTACAGAATTCTACATCATTGAAATCTCATTATAGTGGCAATGAATCTTTCCATTAAAAGCTTACTAACAAAAGTAAAAGATTAAATACATTAGCTTATAGTTGCAAAATCACTTCAAACAATAGATCATCCTGCCATTCAAGTGTTAAATAACCTCAATAAAAGATGTTATCAATAGACTAAAAAATATTTTGCCATTCAAGTGTCATATGACACCACCAGAGCTTTTTAAAAGCTAAATTTTCAGAACCAAAAACTGCTTTGAAGACAATGGCCATGTCAGACAAGCTTCACAGAGATGAGTACAAAGCCTCCTGCTATTCATATAATCAAGAGCAAAACCTCGTGCTAAAGTTCCCAATATTCCACATACAATTTTAATTCCACCAAATATAATATTTGCATTAGTCTGACAAAGTAAAGGTGTTAGCAAAATAATTTTATACCAAACAACATTTTGTTTTACTAGATATTACAGATATTAGTCATGAAAGTCAAGGCATGTGTGATTTGCAAAATTATGAAGCATGCGACTATAATGTCTAGCCATTTCAATAAAATATAATGGATGTTATGAGATAGTCTAGGCCATTGAAGATTGAAAGAAAATGAATGATGCCAAGAGGAACTGCAATGACTTCACTAAACTTTTATGTAACAGACTGACAAGACAAAATGCCAAATGCTAACTAACAGTTCTACTAAAACTAAATAAATAAAACTGGGAGCATTTGAATTTGTAATCTCCAAGGCACAATGCAGCTAACCGTTGTGCCAAGACTCTCCTAGGCCGTGTTTGACATTATCTTGTGGTTTCTAGCAGCTAAATTTGAATTTAGCACTAATTTCAGGCCGTGTTTGAGAATTTGAATTTGTAATCTCCAAGGCATAATGCAAATAAATTTTATGTCTGACATTGATTACACACAATCATAACAGTAATCTAGCACTAATTTCAAATCAATATAGTTTAGTTTATATGTTTTTGTTTAAGTTTTTAAACTATTTTGGAAAAGATTTGGACTATTGTAATTGTACTGAAATGCTAAGGAAATTACTTCAAGTTTTAATAACCATACAACTCTATAATGAATTACTTACAAATTAAAGTAAGGTCCAAAGATTGCAGATCAATGGAGAACTCAATATTCCAAGTTAGAGGCAGGATGTCATGATAAGTAAATATAATTAAAACCCATCTTAAAAAAAAACTAGGTTGGAAAGTGGCAAAAATGTCAAAATAGCTACCACCTGGAAAGTAGTAAAACAAATTTTATACCTGGTCTGGTTTAATCTTGCTAAACCCAAATTTATATGTCCATATAGACTGTGCTTCATCCGCCGCTGGTAGCACAATGTTCTTTACTTTCATGAAAGCCAGTAGCCTTTTAATGCAGGAGAAGAGTGTTTGGAAGTAGTCCTGTTTTGGATCAAACCAAACTATAATTAATGCAATATCAAGTCAACGCCACAAGTTCTTATTCCAAATTTATCTCCAGCACATTTCTTCTTCCAAATCTTTCACGGAATATCCCAAATCTCAAAAATCAGGTCAAAATCAAATCATCAACTACAGTAAAAAAACGAAAGTAACAAAAAGCATAGTGAGAGTAAAAACCTCATTGACATCTTCACTATCATTGACACTGAGGACATGGGAAACCGTGCGCCGCGTGAAACTAAGTCCGGCAACCGACGCAACAAGCCCTAACGGCGGGAGGAGGTTGTGGTGGAGGTTGATTCATCTCGGTTGATGGTAGTGATGAAGTGGGTAGTGGGGATTAGGGTTAGAAGAGGAAGAAGAAACGTAAAAGTGATGAAATGGGTAGAGGAAGAAGAAGCCTAAAAGTGATGAGAGAGATGAAGTGGGTAGAGGAAGAAGAAGCGTACAAGTGAGGCCACGTAAGTTCACACCTCTTCAAAAAAAAATCTCATATGGCTTGCCACATCAGCCTCTGTTAGTTCAAACTAACGGGAGGGACTACATTTCGAAACGGAAAACTTTCGGAGGACCAATGTTTGAAGGAAAATTTTAGAGGGACCAATTTCAAAAAATAGGATATTTGTAGGAACCAAAAACATATTTAACTCTTTTAATAATAAATACGATGTATTAAGAAATGTCTCAGAATTAAATCCATCTGAGACGGCTTGATCTACTGGTAATTTACTCGATCAAACATCCAGAATCCACATGATGTTCTCTTGTTACTTGTAGCGACTTGGTCTATAACTCGATCAAACATCCGACTCCACATGATATTTCTCGTTACTTTATAATTTGTGTTACCATCCACAAATTTCTCACCCTCATCCGTATGAAGCGTAATCGTCACTCAACAATCAATCATTGCTATGAAAAATTTAAAATTACAACAATAATACTAATATTACGTGGTCTTAGAATAAGACTCTCACATTCCAAAGTGTCACTATGCTAGAGTTTGGTCACACAAAGCCAAAACTCACACATTCCAAAGTGTCACTATGCTAGAGTTTGGTCACACAAAGCCAAAACTCAATAAGGTAAAGGCAATATGTGAGTGCTTGATGAATCAAAGAAGCTGCGCCATGAGAATAAGTCCTACTGTGGGACCCACATACATGTTTTTCGATTAATTTGATGAGTCACTCAGAGCCACAATCAGAATTGTGACGAGGATTTTGATTAGTATGTTTGGACTATTCCATTTCCACACTTCATTCTTGTTTGCTTTTAGGAAAGAAATTAGCTTTTTATTTAAATTTCATATATTGAGGGAGATGAGATAAAATATTATACTTATAAATAGACAGCCGGCTACAAACAACCCAAAATAATTACAATAGTTTTCTACGTATAAAAAGAGAAATGAAAAGTAAATACATTTGCAAAAACCAAAACTAAATATTTATTTTAATGTACTCAGAATAAGATCATAGATATCACTCGACAAAATCAACTGTCTTGGAGAATCCGAACTAAATGGATTAATCATGTGAATAGAATTATTTAATTTTTCTTTTGTGATGTCTCACATTTATAAGGAAAGAAATAGTTGTGCCGACTCTCTAATTAACGTTGGTATTTCGGTTAACAATACTATTAGATTTTTTGAGATTCCGATTTTTTAACGGGCTGATTTCGTTAAGAATAAGTTTGATTTGTCTTTCTTTAGGTTCATGTTTCACTCAGAGAGTTTTGATTTAATTCTCTTTTTCATTTTTTACCGGTTTCTCTTTTTATATTTATTATCTTATTAAAAAAAACAATACTCCATTTGTTTTTTATTATAAACTATTTTCCAGAATTCTAGTTTTGTACATATTAATAAATATCATTTATTCTTTTAATGAAAAATGAGATTATAAAAAATATATTTATTTATCATATGAATAAATAAATAAAATAATTTAAAAATAAATAATAAATCTCTTTAGTCTTATTATATATATTTCAAAAATTCATGCAGAAGGAAAAATCCCATTATATACTAGGTTTGGAATCGAATTCAAAATGTAGTGGTCAGGGGCGTGACAGAGTTTATGGTGGTTCAAGTTATCGTTATATCTAACAACTATATGGAGAGTATGGTCATGCAGTGATGGACTAGTGGCGCAAATATGATGACTCATTTGTTGTTCAACCTAGAGTCTTCAACGATGAAAATACCACAAAAGTGAAGGATGAAACCACCACATCAAACTCAATAATCGCAATGACATTTACTTATCAACCAACATGCCATACTCAAGAATACTCCATACTAGTTGGAATTCATTCTCAATCTTGGTTCATCGACTCAATTGTATCTCATCACTTAACTTCTTATGACTCTTTTTACAAATCAAACCTATCTAGGTTTCAATAGAGTTTGTGTAGGAAATGACCAAGGTTTAAATATTAAGTTTGTGGGTTCGTTTGAATTTCAATTAAAATTTGCATATAAAAATGTCCTTTTTTTAAAAAACCACTACTACAAATAATCTCATATCATATCGGTTACATAAGTGAAGTAACGATGGACGTCAAGAAAATTATCCACTATACTCCTCGGTTATATAATAACTAAAAGGATAATTGAAATGATCATGAGTTTGATCCATAACATCAACATATTTATATTTTCAAAAATACCACTACATACCTCTCGATTTTTGTCTAAAATCAAGGGGAAAATATTTCTTTAAAAAAATACAAATTACATGGTTTACGCTAAATATTAAATTACATTGTTTACTCAAAATAATTAAATTACACATAATATTAAATTCAAAGTTTCTAATGTTACATTGTTTGGTTTCAATCTCTTGTACAAATTTTTGACAAATATGATTTATCATCATCACTTTGAATAAATCCAAATTTAAATAATGCTTTTTAAGCTCAATGATTTGAATGCTTCCAATTTCGGATATAACGTAAGAAAAAAGTTAGACACATAACATAAAATTCAAGTAAAAAGATAAGATATAATGTAAGAACACCAATCTTGGAACAATTTTTTTTCCTGCACTTGCAATTTATCCCAGAGATCTGTTCCAAGTTTTCATTATCAATATTTTCATGACAAACACTTTCATTATAAATGTTTGAGTTTCACAAGATACCGTCCAAGATATTGTAGACACATATTTTTGACACCATGACTTGAAAGATAAAATGATGCTCTTTGACAGAAGAAGATATTTACAAAGGAAGAGAACTGAAGAAATATATTTAAAAAGATATTTCGACAGTTTTAGTTAACATGTTGTTTTCGACAGTTCGACAGGATTGAGTGACAACTGAAGTGTTCAACATTTCGACAAAGAGAGATGATGCATTGTTTCTACAGATTTGGTTGATATGTTATGTTTCGACAATTCGACAAGGCTGAAGGGACGCGTCGTTTCGACATTAAGGATAAATTCAAATTCAGACAGTTATTCCGCTTGGCAGAAGGACACGTGGAAGCTTATGAAGAAAGAAAAGCATGCAGAAAGCCAAGTGTTATTAGTCTTAGGATTTTTCCGTTGATAGTAGTTATTTTATTTTGTATATAAATAGGATAATGTTTGTTAGATTTAGTGTGTGAAAAAACTTGTACAAAATTCCTGCAAAATACTCTAAAGTACCTGTGTGGGAGAAAAAAGAGTTTTATCTGGAAAATGTACGTGTGAACAACACCATTTCTTTAAGTTTTAATCAATTTCAAAGTTCTTTACCAATTTTTCCTTTACATTTACCAACCATTTATTCTTCATTATTTACTTTATGCAAATTTCAACTTTGTTAAATTTACTTTGTCAAAACTTTTACTTAAGTAACTTAATCAAAATCATTCATATATGAAAGACTTAACAAACCAAATAAAGGATCAAAAGATTTTTGTTCTAAGAGTTCAAAAGTTCATTTAAATTTGCACATGTGTCCTAGGATTTGTGTGATTGATCCTGCAAGTAAACCAATTCAGTGAGATTGGAAAACCAGAGGTTGTTCGCCAAATTCAACAGCGAACAAATTGGCACACCCAGTGGGACTAGTGCAAAATTTGAAAATTTAATAGAATAACTCTTAGTTAAAAAGTTTCTACTTCGTTGTATGATTTTATGAAGCGGTAAATTAGCCGTAACCGGCGTAGAAATACCTAAAAGAACAAGAGTAAGAAGAATGGCAAATCCGCCAAATAATCCAAATCCAAATGAAACTATTCTAGTATCTAACCATATCCCTTCGACAGGGGGAAATGTGGAATCAGTTCCTGTTCTAGAAGAGGTTATCCCTTCATCAACAGGATCAATACCAGCGGTTTCATTCTCTCAGAATGCGCCTAGTTCCTCCACAATGGGGCATTCAAGGCCCATGGGGACGCCTCCTCCTGGAGGAAATAGTTTTAGGCTATTTCAGACAAATATTTCCATGCCTATGTTTGGGAGGGAACAATCTTATGAAATGCCAACTTCAGTGATGGCAAATTTGCAGAATGCACCATCCTTGTATTCTGATGCTATGATCCATATGTCTTCACCATTGCAAGGGTCAGGATATGGTGAGAATATGAGTAGATTGAATCAACCCCCACCAGGTTTCCAAATGCCAGCAATTACGAATAATTCTGCGCAAGTAATACGACAACAAATGGACGAAAGTAATCATGATATGGTCCAAATATTGACGCAACAAATGGGAGTAGTTTTTAATCCTTTGATACAAAACACTACCCAAACAAATCAAATGTTGGCAATGCAAATGACGCTTATTGGTGATTTTTTTGTTGTCTCTCAAACTCGACAAAGAGAACAAATAATTTAGAACCCAGTAGGGAATGTCGAAGAGGAACCCACAATAAATCAGAGGCCTTTAGATAATCCCCAGGCCAACCCTAGGAACCGAGGAGAAGTGGTTGAACATCCTCGTGTCGAAATCCCTGTCCAACAAGAACCTAGGAGGGTAATAGTCTAGAAAGGCCAGGATGCTGATGATGTGTTGCAACAGCGAATACAGTATAATAACTTGCTTGCCGAAAACAATTTAGCTGCCATGGTCAAAAGGATAATGGCGTGAAATGGGGTAAATGTAGGATTACAAAGGCCTAGTTATCCTTCCCCATTATCTGAATATGTTCTACAACAGGAATTACCCCCATGGTGGAAAATCCCCAAATTTACCAAATTTTCAGGGGACACTAGCAAATTTACCAATTTTATATGGGACAGACTAAAATAAGTTTGAAATAATTAGCTAGTGTTAAGAGGAAATTTTCAGAACCTATAGATGATTACCTAAATAGGTTCAGATTGCTAAAGGCAAGATGTTTCACACAAGTGCTAGAACAGGAGTTAGTCGAAATGGCTGCAGGAGGTCTAGATTATTCTATAAGAAAGAAATTAGACACTCAATATTTGAGAGACATGGCACAATTAGCAGATATGGTAAGACAAATCAAAAGGCTAAAAGCTGAAAAATTTAGAGCAAATAAAAGTAAAAAAGAGAGGGTGGCCTATGTAGGAGTATGCCAAGATGATGATTATGACGAAAATGAACCAGTTATTTTCGACGAACAAGAAATTGACTTCGCAGAACTAAAGTATGACCCATCATACTCTTGTAAAGTACTGGCTCCGTCGAACGGAAAGAATCCAGACGAACCAGAAAAGAATGATAAGTTTCCTAAAAGAACTTATATGTTCGACGTCACCAAGTGTGACGAAATTTTCAACTTATTGGTTAAAGATGGTCAGTTAATAAAACCACCAGGCGCTAAAGAGCCTCCTATCGACCAACAAAAAAAGAGAGGTTTTTGTAAATACCATAATTTTTTGGGTCATAAAATTTCTCAATGTTTCCTTTTCAAGGATCTTGTTCAGAATGCAATCCATGATAGAAGACTGAAATTTGGAGACAAATCAAAACAACAAATGAGGATTGATTCAAATCCTATACAGGTTGTTGAGGCCAATTATGTTGAACCATTCATTGTGAATATGGTCGAAGTCGAAAAGGCGTCTGAGGATAGTTTTGAAATGATATAAGCTATTAAAGGTTTCGACACCCACATTAACATGGTGGGGATTGCTGATGATCTCCTAGACCAACCTGAATTGGAAGAAGTATCTAAAGACTGTGTGACCCTGCCAATAATGATCAAGGTTACTGAATATCTTGATGTGAAGGAATTGAATGACTACATCAACAAAGATGAGACTACTGAAAGGTTTCGACAGTCAGAACAAAGTTGAGACTACTGAAGGTTTCGACAGTCAGGACAAAATTGAAGTTACTGAAGACTTTGATAACCAGAAAAGGGTGGAAACTACTGAAGGTTTCAACAAAGGAAATAACAAAGACATTGTTGAAGATAGAATAATATGAGATACTTTAGGGGAGCCCAGTGGAAAGTTCTATTATCTCGTGAAATACATTGCTCCCGCAAGCTCTCGCATTGACATCAACAAAATCCAACCAACTGGACAGGAAGATGTTCCTGTGAGTACTAATGAAGAGACAGCTAACAATTCCTTTAGCGTCAAAAAGAAGGCTTCTGAAGGCCTCATCGTTGGAGACAAGGCTGTAGAGGGTCTTGATCTTGACCAAATAAAGATGAGTAATGTTAGAAACTGCGTCAACACTGTTGGACCTGTCAATAAGGACATTACAAGAATTAAGGCAGAAGCTGTTGAAGGCCTTGTAAAACTTGTCACTTATGGAATCCTGCACAGAACAATGGAGGATCCTAAAGAGCAACAAATCAAAGAAAAAAGTTTCTACCTGACAAAGAGCCAGAATGAAGTCGAAGGAGCTCTTGCTGAAAAAATGAATAAATTAAGTATTACTGATGAACAGAAGATAGACATCAACATGGTGGACTTGTCTCAGAGAAACAAAGAGAAATCTGATGAGGATCACCGCCAAGAAGAGTACCAGAGGCTGGCATATCCAAAGGAGGATGAGAATCTAGAAGAATTCATCCAAAGGTGTCAGAGGAAGAAGACTAAAGTGATGTTATGCCCACGTTGCAGTGCAACCTTCGATATGAAGGCAACAGTAAATTTAGAAGTAATGGATAAGACCAAGAAAAAAGGAAACTGGGGGACAATCCCAGTAGTCAAAATTGGAAGATATGACCCAAGAAGGAACAAACATCACCTCCAGAGGTTTGGGGAAAGACACTGCAACACTTACAAACCATCTAGCAAAGTTGCTGACGATAAATGGGTCCAGCCCATTAGGGATGCTCAAGGACCAAAGAAGTGGAGAAATTTTGAAATTCAGAGAGGACCTTTAGTGGAAGGAAAGAAAGAAATTGAAAGACCAAACCAAGACCATACCCATCAGAGAACTACAAAGGGAAGAATCCTATGTCAAAATCCCAATGGAGAAGATTTCAAAGGCAGAAGAGGGCAGAAAAAAATGCAGAAGGAAGCATGATCCAAAAGGAAAATGTTAACAAAAACAAAGCAAAATCAAGCAAAAATACCCAGGCCATAGGCAAAGAGGAGCCTTCCCAAAAGAACAAACCAAACAACATGTTATAGATTTTGAAACTCAACAACAAAGTGCCAGAAGACGATGAAGTAACTGATGATTTCAAGTCTAACTCAGATGGCTCATTTGACATGGTCTGCAATGTGGTGTTTGTTCTTCCCAGGGACTACGACAGGATTATGGAGGTCGAAGATGAAAAGGAGAATATGGAAGATAATACAATGGGACCTAGGCTAGTGTGCTATTATATAATGAATAACGGTTGCGTCGAAGAGCAGAATGCTTTCTTTGAAAGGCCAGATGACTCAATGAAGGGACACCTGAAGCCTTTATTCATCAAGGGAAAGGTCGAGAATGTTGGTATAAATAAGATACTGGTGGATGGTGGAGCTGCAGTAAATTTGATGCCCCACTTCATGCTAAAAATGATTGGGAAGGATGATTCTGACGCAAAGCCTCACAATATGGTGATGTCGAATTATGAATGGAAAGTAGGAACTACCATGGGCATTATCCAGGTGGACTTGACTGTTGGAACCATAACAAGACCAACTATGTTTATAGTCATTGCTTCAAGGGCGAATTATAACTTACTGCTTGGAAGAGAATGAATTCATGGAATAAGAGTCGTACCTTCTTCAATGCACCAGCGAATAGCCATATGGCGTCCTGATGGAATTGTTGAGAATATCGAAGCAGATCAAAGCTATTTTATGACTGAAATAAATAATGCAAACAGTCGAAGTTTCGACAAGAATTTTGCTCACATACCTCCCTGCAGTCCATCAGAATTTGACTTGAAGGCAACTGACAACGCTTAATGTTCCATGTATCTTCACCCAACACATAGTTTTCAGTGGGACAAAGAAGTAATTGGCGAACCAAGTCACATATGGAGAACTTCTCATATTGAGCCAACAGGTTGGGGGAGTGAATTTGATGATGATGATGATGAGTGAAGCAACAACTCTTGAAATAATTACGACTTATATAGACGAAAATAAACTCAAAGCGGCTTTTGAAGTCGAAATGAAATATATGGTCGTCGAAGCCAACAAAGAAAATTTTGACGAACAATGTCCTCAAAGGGACATTGACAAAGACTATGATGACAACCAGATGGGCGAATGGCAACACCAAAAGCTTGACGCCATCTATGATGACGAACCTCTGGGGTTCGTAAAAGATCCAGTGTCAACTAACATGAAGATGGTGGCACATGATCCATTGGAAGAAATAAATCTGGGACTAGGGGCAAAAAAGAGACCAACCTACATAAGCGTTAGGATGCACCCTCAGTTCAAGGTCGAAATAGTCCATTTGTTGAAAGAGTTCAAAGACTGCTTCACATGGGACTACGACGAGATGCATGGTTTAGATAGAAGTTTGGTCGAATTGAAGCTACCAATAATGGAGGGAAAAAAGCTAGTAAAGCAGACTCCAAGATGCTTCGCACCAGAAATTCTGTCGAAAATAAAAGAAGAGGTCGAAAGACTTCTGAAATGCAAATTCATCTGCACAACCAGGTATGTTGAATGGATTATAAATATAGTGCCTGTAATTAAGAAAAATGGCGAACTAAGGGTATGTATTGACTTTCGAGACTTGAACTCAGCTACCCCAAAGGATGAATATCCTATGCCAGTAGCATAAATGCTTATAGATTTTGCAGCAGGCCATGAGTACTTAAGTATGTTAGACGGATACTCTGGCTATAATCAAATCTTTATTTCAGAAGAAGATGTTTCTAAAACAACATTTCGTTTTCCTGGAGCAATAGGGACTTACGAATGGGTAGTAATGCCCTTTGGTTTAAAAAATGCTGGAGCAACTTACCAACGGGCTATGAATTCAATTTTTCATGATTTTATTGAAACTTTCATGCAAATTTATATTGATGATATTGTAATTAAGTATGTTTCAGGAAAAAAATCATTTAGACCATCTTCTACAATCCTTTGAAAGGATGAGGAGGTTTGGTTTAAAAATGAACCCCCTTAAATGTGCTTTTGGTGTGCAGGCGGGTGATTTCTTAGGTTTTGTGGTCCACAAGAAAGGGATCGAAATAAATGAAAACAAAGCCAAAGCCAAATGGAAGCGAAAGCGCCATCAACAAAAAAAGGGATTGCGGTCTCTGCTAGGGAAAATCAACTTTCTCAGAAGGTTTATCTCCAACCTTAGTGGAAAAACTCAAGCCTTCTCTCCACTACTTCGACTAAAGAAGGAGGACTTTGCATGGGGGCAAGAACAACAAGATGCCTTCGACAAGATCAAATAGTATCTAGCTAGTCCTCCAGTTTTGATGTCTCCTTGTAGAAAAAGAAGTATGAGATTATACATTTCAGCATCAGACAAAACTTTGGGAAGCATGCTGTGTCAAAAAGATAAAAATGGTGTCGAAAGGGCCATATATTATCTCAGCAGAGTCTTAAATGATGCTGAAACTAGATATAACATGATAGAGAAATTATGTTTATGTGTATATTTTTCTTGTACAAAGTTAAAGCACCATATAAAATCAATTGATGTATATGTTTCCTCTCATTTCGACGTAATAAAGTATATGTTATCTAAATCCATTTTGCATAGTCGAATTGGGAAATGGGCTTTGGTGTTGACAAAATATTCCTTAAAATATATGCCTTTAAAGGCTGTTAAGGGACAAGTGGTTGCTGACTTCATAGCTGACTACTCAATAAATGAAAATGAAATAAAATATGTCGAATTAGAGCCATGGAGGTTGTATATCGACGGTTCCAATCATAAGAACGGAACTGGCGTTGGAATATTAATTATTTCTCCTGACAAAATTCCAACAAAATTCAAGTACAAGGTTGAAGGCTTATGTTCAAATAATGAAGCAGAATATGAAGCTCTGATTGTTGGACTTGAAATCTTGTTGGAATTGAGGGCAACAAGAGTCGAAATAATGGGTGACTCTGAGTTGGTGATAAAACAATTGACAAAATAATATAAATGTGTCAAAGAGAATCTGATTATGTACTTCGTAATAGCTAACAAACTCCTTAAAACATTTGACAATGTAGCCATTAAACACATTCCTAGGTTGGAGAATCAAGAAGCAAATGATCTGGCTCAACTTGCATCAGGCTACAAAGTGTCGAAAGAAAACTTGGAAAAAAACTATTGAATTAAGGGGAAAAGTTATATCCACCAAATTGTCCCCATCAGATTTGGAGACAATAAAATTAGGTTATGGGGATGAAGAAAATTTTGAAATCTTCAATGTAGATGATTCAGAAATTGAAGATTGGAGAAAACCTATTAAGGATTATCTACAAGACCCAAATCAGAAAGTCGAAAGAAAGGTAAAGTGTAGGATCAAGCGCTTACCACTGCACTAAAAGCAATTGCTGTTAGTGAAGGCGCAACTTTATTTCCTTATAGTATAGAGTCTTTTCAAGGGGCTGCGCCTATTAAGCGCCATGGGTTGGGATGTTAAGCCCATCGAATCCCTAAGGGTGACGCTGAATTAATAAATCCAACAATCTCCCCCCCAGTGTCAGCCGGGGGGATTCGAACCCATGACCTGGCTCTGATACCACTTGTAAGATCAAGCGCTTACCACTGCACTAAAAGCAATTGCTGTTAGTGAAGGCGCAACTTTATTTCCTTATAGTATAGAGTCTTTTCAAGGGGCTGCGCCTATTAAGCGCCATGGGTTGGGATGTTAAGCCCATCGAATCCCTAAGGGTGACGCTGAATTAATAAATCCAACATAAAGTACATAGCTTTAAGCTACGTGCTTTTTGAAAATGAATTATTTAAAAAGACTGCAGAAGGAGTTTTACTGAAGTGATTGGGCGAAAATGAAGCTTACATAGCTTTGTCGAACGTGCGCAGTGGTGCATGTGGCGCGCACCAAGAAGTTAATAAAATGAAATGGTTATTATTTCGACAAGGAATGTACTGCCCAACAATATTGAAAGATTATGTCGAATTTGCAAAAGGTTGTCAAGAATGCCAAGTACATGCAAGTATACCACATGTCCCTGCAAGTGAGTTGCATTCAATTATAAAGCCTTGGCCATTCAGGGGTTGGGATTTGGACTTAATTGGAGAAATTCGACCAGCTTCTTCAAAAGGGCAGAGGTACATTTTAGTTGGAATAGATTATTTCACTAAATGGATTGAAGTTACACCATTGGTAAACATGGATCAGGAGACAATTATAAAGTTTATCCAAAAATATAAAATCTACAGATTTGGGATACCAGAAACAATAACTACTGATCAAGGATCTATATTTACTGGAAAAAAACATGCAAATATTTGCATAAGAAACATGTTTTAAACTCTTAACTTCGACACCTTATTATGCACAGGCAAATGGACAAGTCGAAGCAGCAAACAAGGTTGTGATAAATTTGATCAAAAAACACGTGGGTAGAAAACCTAGAAACTGACAAAGACTTTGGATCAAATTTTATGGGCTTGTCGAACGTCTCCTAGAGAAACAACAAATTCTACTCCATTCAAATTGACTTATGGACATGATGCATTGCTACCAGTCAAAATTTATTTACAGTCGATACGAGTTTAAAGGCATCATGAAATCCCATGAGAAATATATTGGAGCATGATGATGGACGAATTAGTTGATTTGGACGAAGAGAGGTTGCGTGCATTAGATCTGATAAAGAGGCAAAAAGAAAGAGTCGAAAAGTTTTACAACAAGAAAGTGAAATTTAAGACCCTTTTAGTGGGTGATCTTGTTTGGAAAGTGATTCTTCCTATGGATCGAAAAGATAGATTAATGGGAAAATGGTCTCCTAAGTGGGAAGGACCTTTCCAAATTTTAAAAGTTTTTTCAAATGGCGCATATGAGGTCGAAGAGATAGAAAAAGATAAAATAATACTAAAGATAAATGGCAAGTATTTGAAAAAGTATAAGCCAACATTGCAAGAAGTTAAAATAGAAATATAATAATTATATAAAACAAAATGATGTGTTTCACCAAACAAATGGCGTCGATATCATTACAAAGAAAAGCCTCAAAGGCTACCAGTAAATAAGAAGCCTATTCCTATTGCAATTTAATCTTTAAGAAACGACTCTTTAAGCTCTTCAAATTTCCTCTTTTGGATATGGAGTCGACATTTGCAGAGACTCTTGTTATGAGAAAGGTTGTCGATCTCCTAACTTAATTGTTGAGCTTTATCTGCATGGTGAAGTCCCACTTTAATCTCTTCGTCAATCTCATCTTGCTTGGGTTGCTGGAGGTTTGCTTTGCGTTGTTTTTCTTGGGAAATCTTCTGTTGAAGATTGGCTATCTGCTTCTCCAAATTTTGGATATTGATGTCGCATTCAACAACATCTTTAGAATAAACTTCAGAAAGTTTTTGTAGCTCTGAAACTTTATCAGTCGAAGCAGCCACAACATCCCATTCTACAATTTGAATCTCAAACTTTTTAGAGATTTGTTGGGAGAAATCTTTTTGACGGTGCAGATCTGCACTCACCATGTCAATCATGTGGGTTAGATCCCTCACCAGATGACTTTCTTCAGCAGAGGCCTCCAGAACATTTACTTGTTTGAGGGTTTTCTTCAGGTCGAACTGGGCAATGGGATTTTCGCCCAAAATCTTGAATAAGTCCACACCGAGTATTTTGGTCTTAATTTCAGTCATGATGGCATCAAGTAACCTAACCTCAGAAGTGGCCCCAGAAGTAGTCGAACTACTATAGGAAGAGTCTTGAAAGTTGTAGCGAGCGCTAAGCATAGCCTTCAGATAGTCTAAAGGTTTTCTCAATTTTAAGCTCTCAAGTTCCTCGCGAGAGAGACTGGTCGAACCAGTTAATGGAGAGGTTCCTTGGGTTTGGGCAGAAATTGGTTGAACACTTCGTCCAGATAAAGATCCAATATCTTGTTGTTTCGACTGGTCCTCCTCTTCCTCAATAGTATTTTCTTCGTTGCTTTCTCCAACCCCATCATCTTGGTCTTTCTTCTGATCACCTTCTTCCTCAACAGTCTTTCCTTCATTAGCATCTTCGACCTTATCATCCATGTCAGCATCATTATCCTTTTCAGTATTTAATCTTGGATGAGGAGGAGAATTATCATCATATTGGTCGTCCATGTTGGTGTTGAAACCTGCTATAGTTTGTGGTTCAGGTTCGTCATCTTTGGGGTTAGCCTCCTCTTGGACCTTCTCCGTCAAAATTGTCTCAGCTTGAGGATGGGTTTTTATCTGATCTACTTCTGCCCCTGACTCTTTGGTCGAACTCTTTGGAGAATTGGGAGTAGAACTAATAGCCTTAAAAGCAGAAGCACTTTGAAATTGTGGAGCTCCTTCTGCTGCAGGGTGTTCTTCAACCATAACCTGGACCTGAGAACAAGCAAGAAAGTTAGGGAAAAGAAAATGAAAGTAAAAAGTGAATATCATTAGTCGAAATAAAGTTTACCTGAGGGATCTCAGTATGGAAGCTAGAATTCCCACTCTCTGCATCTTTTGTATGAGCTCTGGTAGTTGGACTGGTGGGGGAGTTTTCTTTGTAGATCTGACAATAGACCTCTGGGAGGTGACCGTCTTGATATTTAGGGATTTCTTTCTCTTAAGAGGTTGTTCTTCTGGAGATTCATCCCCAGATTCTTCAGTAATCACCTTTGCCTCCTATTGTTTTCTTTTTTGGGTAGTTGGTGGTTTTCGATTCACCGAAAACACCAAAGAGAAATTTGGTTAGTGTGGGTAAAATAAATCTACTACATAAAAGAAAGGTTGATGCTTTTGTTGAAACCTTTTTTAGAGTAGAGGATGGATTTTCGACCACCTTTCCAGGACTACTTCCGACAAGAGCTTTCTAAGCAGTAATCTTGACAGCTAAAAGACAAAAAAATAGAGAAATAAATAAACACAAAAGGAAAACACATAAGAATGAAGTTAGAATGAAATAGAAAATTGTGTTTTCTTTTAACACCTTCAAGAATGGGAGATTCCACGCGAACGTGTTCTATTCCAATATGAAGGTACCCTGGGAAATTGTCCAAATGATACTTAGTCAGAACCACACGCTCAACAGGTTTTTTACAAGATTCATGAAGCAATTTCAGATCGGATCCACAAACGAACCAATCTGGGAATGGAGGGCTCAATGCCACACCAAATTCAGCAGAAGGTAGAGGGGGAAACTTTGGTGGATAATAGATGTACGCCAAATCATAACGTATTTCTGGTCGAACATACGAAGGCAACGTGAGTTTCCCCAGTTTTTCTGTAAACTTATGTTTTAAAGTCACTGTTGCTTTGCCTATGGTTCGACTAAGATCATTTGGTCTGTAAATGGTTTCAAAATACTTTTGAAATTTTTGGATTTCTTTAATGTGTTGTTGAGTACCTTTCTTTGTTTGATCCTGCACAAAAGCAAAAGTGTTCGTCAAATGAGTTGTAAAGGTTGTCACGTCAAAAAATCTGGTGAGGTAATAATCTTTCCACCAAACATCAAATTCTTGAGTACAAAGGAAAGATGGCCGAAAAACCACTGGTCGAATCTCTAGAGTTTGGTCAGTAAATTTCTCCGACAACTCTACGCTTTTCTCTGCGTTGTGGAAAGAGTTGTAAAAAATGATGGAGCCTTTCTTTGGGTAGATGGATTTTGGTTTTATTTGAATCAACCCAAACTGTCGAGCAACAAGGTTAGGCTGATAAATGATAAGAGCAATCTTAGTGTTGTTCATGTTGTGGTGGGGGAAAAGGAGCCTTGGTGTAAAAAATGATTCCCAAATAACTAAAAATGTATTTTCATCTTTTTGCATCTCAATGGGGAGTTGTTTAGTGAACCATTTAGGTCCAATAGTTCTGCTGGCAAAGGGTGCCATGGTTGGAGTGAAATTGTACCTTTTGGCAAACATCATCACGTAGCTGGTGAAGGAATGTCGAAGGCTGGTTCCTTCATCTGATGGGGTTAGTTGTACTAACATAGGCCATTCAACTGTCTTGTTCTTCACTTTTTCCTCATCCACCTCGTTCTTGACAGGAAGAGAATCCTCGAAAGTAGCATTGAGCCATAATTGTAGAAGCCAAAAAGGTCTTGCCAAGCTCAGTTTTCCTTTTTCTTTGACAGTTTTTAAGAATTCCACACTCTCGCTAATAGATTCATAAAGGTTTGCTAAAACCATTTCACTTAAACAAAGGTTGTTCCCTGCATGGAGTTAGTCAGCTATGGTAAGGTATTTTTTGGCAACTTGAAGGGAGCGGGAGAAAAAAAAAAAACTTCGACAACCAGAGGGTCAAAAAGGCTATGTGCTCTACATCATAAACTTCAGTGGTATCTTTATCATGACAGTGAGCGATGAATAGAGAATAGGAGGCAAATCTAGTGTCGAAGGCTATAGAATTGTCATCCAAAACAGTGGGGTCGAAGTCTATTCCTATAGGGCTAAGGCCAACTATGGCAGCTACGTCGAAGAAGGTTGGGGTGATCATCCCACAAGGAAGATGGAAGTTGTTATAGGTACCATCCCAAAAGTAAAGGGAATCTAAGATCATGTTTGGGCAATAATTTGGGCCTACCTTCGACAGTTGAATCAAGTCGAAAATACCAGTTTGTATCCAAAAATTTCCTTTAACTTTTTCAACTTTAGTCAGCCAAGCCGAATAGTCGGAAGAGTCTTTTGTTAGGGGACAACTTCTAAAAATTCTATCTTGGTTCAAATACATTAAATCTATTTCTGCAGAAGCAGATGCACTCTCAAGATTTTTTGTAGACGTTTCACTAGGTTTGGATTTTACTCCAGTACCTATGGGTTTTGGGTGGGAATATGTAGGAAAGAATTCTTTTAAACGAGCAGTATTTGGGTTAGGGAGTGGACCTAACATTGCATGGCAAGTACCAGAAATAAAAATTGGGATTAATACCTGGGATTTGTAAATGCTCGTTTTTCCCTCTCATTTGGAGGCTCAGGAACATTTTGATTATTGCCCAAAATCACTAGTCCATATAATTTGTGTGCATAGGGGAGAGGAGTTGTATCCTTAATTTTCTTGTTGCTTGAAGACGCCATTGTTAAGAACAGAGAAAGTTTGTTTTTAAAGTGAAGAAGATTTGGAAATGGATTGTGAAAGAAATAAGTTCAGAAGTGTAAAAGGTTTCATAAGAGATGGGAATGGGTATTTATAAAGAAGGAGGTGATGAAAACGTTTGAGTCTTTCTCATGATCATATGACACGTGTAAAAATCTCAACGGTGATCATGGAAAATGATTAAAGTTGAAAAGATTGTGACTAGCTAGGTTTTATGGTGATGGGGGTCATGTCCAAACATGGGCTAGATGAGACATTTAGGAAAAATATAATGATTAATCTGTCTTGTGACCTGACAAAAGTCACATCTTGAAAACCAGCGTAATTAATGCAGGTAACATGACGTCGAAATTTGTTCGACAACAAATGATGATTTCTCCAGAGACAGTCGAAACATCTTTGTTGGGGGGCAATTTGTAGACACATATTTTCGACACCATGACTTGAAAGATAAAATGATGCTCTTTGACAAAAGAAGATATTTACAAAGGAAGAGAACTGAAGAAATATATTTAAAAAGATATTTCGACAGTTTTAGTTAACATGTTGTTTTCGACAGTTCGACAGGATTGGGTGACAACTAAAGTGTTCAACATTTCGACAAAGAGAGATAATGCATTGTTTCTACAAATTTGGTTGATATGTTATGTTTCGACAATTTGACAAGGCTGAAGGAATGCGTCGTTTCGACATTAAGGATAAATTCAAATTCAGACAGTTATTCCGCTTGGCAGAAGGACGTGTGGAAGCTTTTGAAGAAAGAAAAACATGCAGAAAGCCAAGTGTCATTAGTCTTAGGATTTTTCCGTTGATAGCAGTTATTTTATTTTGTATATAAATAGGATAATATTTGTTAGATTTAGTGTGTGAAAAAACTTGTACAAAATTCCAGCAAAATACTCTAAAGTACTCGTGTGAGAGAAAAAAAAAGTTTTATCTGAAAAATGTACGTGTGAACAACACCATTTCTTTAAGTTTTTATCAATTTCAAAGTTCTTTACCAATTTTTCCTTTACATTTACCAGCCATTTATTCTTCATTATTTACTTTATACAAGTTTCAACTTTGTTAAATTTACTTTGTCAAAACTTTTACTTAAGTAACTTAATCAAAATCATTCATATATGAAAGACTTAACAAACCAAATAAAGGATCAAAATATTTTTGTTCTAAGAGTTCAGAAGTTCATTTAAATTTGCACATGTGTCCTAGGATTTGTGTGGTTGATCCTGCAAGTTGTAAACACCCCAAATTTGCCCTCACCCATTCACACCATGGCTTGTGATCATTTCATATGCATAAACACAATCATACCATCTCACATTACATTTTTTATTCACTGCATGGATTCAAAGTCATCTGCATCTAGGGTTTGTGATCTGAGCAATCCAAGAGCTTCTTGAGCCACTCCAAGGGCCATCAATCACTTCAAAGGGGTCTATATGTGTTCAAGCATCATATTACATCCCCTCAAATTCAAGAATGCCAAAGAATCACAAGAACTGGGTTTGGTATGGAAGCAGAGCCAGGTTTGACTGCACAGATGACCTAAAATTAGGGTTTTGGTTTCAGAGGCCATAACTTCAAATTTTTTGGTAATTATTGTTTCTATTGGTCTCTATATGGTATAGGTAGTGTGCATATCAATTTTCATGAAGAAATTCCATGGGGAAGTCATCTGATCAAGAGTTGACTTTTCAGACAAGTCAGTGCAAAATCAGGGCATCTGAGGCCCCCAATGACCCAACCAAGGGGTGATCTTCATCATTTTAAGTGTATTTGATCTTTATTTGATCATGGAAGAGGTTTGAAGTTCACAAAATTCAAGAATTACAAGTTTTTGCAAACTTGACTTTTTGGGGCAAGTTTGACTTTTAAGGAATTTGTCATTTTAGGCAATTTTTCAACCCTTGCTTTTTGATCCAAAAATGCTTCAAATGGAAAAACTTTGGTCATGAAAGTTGTATATTAGATCTTTCCCTTTTCAAAAAGTACAAGAACATGACCTAATTCATTTTGGATCAAAAGTTATGGTTTGTCAAAGTTGGCAAAAATCACTAAAATTCAAAGTTTCCACCAAAGAGGTATTTTGCAAAATGACTTGATCAAGTGTTCTAAGGCTATCAAATGGACTTCTAATTCACATAACATGATCATGTAACATCTAAAGTTCAGATTGAACCAAAGAGTTGCATGTTTATATGGCCTTTGGAGCAAGATATTTCCATGAGAACTAAAAGTGAGCAAGTTGCAAAACCAATTATCACACTTCATCCACTTGCTGCCTAGCCTGCTGAATCACACTAGCCTTTCCCTCACACCATGCTGCGCCAGACAAGCCCTTTGTACTTGGCTAGAAGCTGCCCATGCCCTCTCTTACAAGAAGTTGACATATTTGCAAAAGTGGCTACACCTATCACAAAAGCACAGGTCACATCCTCTGACCAATCCCATTAGTTTATACAAACAAATGGCAAGCCAAGCAACATAACACAAGAGCCTGAAACAAGCCATAGCACCACATTCACATTTTCACTCTCACCTGCAAGAACATTCGAAACTCATTCCACAGGCCACAAACATACAAATAAACTTCACCAATCATCTCACCATGCTCCACTGAACACAAACCAACACTCAAAACAGCCTGAAAGCCATTGAATCAAAAACACGATTCCTTCACTTCACTGAACAGAACTTGTTCAAACTCCCAAACTAGCCAACAAAAACTCCTTGTAAGCATCCAGACATCATCAAGGGATCAAAGGGAGTGGATTGCATCAAGAGGAGAGGTCAGAAAGTTGCAAGATTGAAAGCTTCGAAACTCAGGTAGCTCAAGAACATTTTTTCCAGAAATCCTTTTTTAAGTTCTAAATAGATTCTATATGTTCTCCTGATCATTCTGATGTCATTGGTTTTGAAAATGGTGAAGAAATAAGAGTTTAATCATGTTCTGAAAGTCTTGCCCTAAATTTTGTTTTGTTTCGATTCATGAGATTGATGAAATATAAATGATGTTTGTGTTAGGGTTTTGATTCAGTGGGTTGTGGGAATCATTTCTGTGTTTTTAGATTTCATTTTAGTTACGTTTTGAGAGTTTTAGAAATTTTCAGGTGGGGTTCCCACCGGAGAAGACGACCGGAGGTCTTCTCCGGCCACCTGAAAATAATTAGGGTTTTAATCCTGTAATTAAGGAAGTTTGAATCTCGTGCGTTGGATCAGTTGACCTGGTTGACTTGGCGCGCGTGTGTGTGGCTCAGATGCATTCATTAAACCCTAATCACAATTAATTAATTCATAATTCAGTTTAGTCAAGTTTGAATGTGATCCATTAGATTTGGCGTGCAGTCAACAACTTCATCTCCAGATTCAATCTCAGCCTCTCATTTAGCATACTTCCATTTATTTTATTTTTATTTCATTTTTTCTCATTTAATTTGTACAATTTATTTAAAATAGCAAAAACCATTTAAAAATTATGAAATTTTTTGTCAAGAGTTTCATTAATTTTTAATACCCAAAAATATTTTTATTTTTCATTTTTAGCATTAAAAAGTATTTTTAAATATTTAAAAGTTTCTTTTTAATTAATTAATGAGAATTAATTAATTAAAAATGCTTTTAGGTATTTAAAAATCACCAAAAAATTCATGAAACATTTAAAAACATTTAGAAACATTGTCCAACTCTCAAACCAAATTTATTTTTTGATCTTGATGCATTTTGAGAATTTTCCATGGAATTAAAATCATTTTTATGCATTATTTTGATCCAAACTCCCAAAAATCATTTCTGCCTAACCCTAAAGAGTTGGACCTTGATTCTTTTTGCATTGCATTGTGTTTAGCATGTAGTTTGTGAGATTAAATGGCCATGATTTGATCTTTCATTTTCAATTTGTTTGGTATTTTTCTTGTTAAGGAACCCTAAAACCCTAAAAAAACTTAGAAAAATCATATCTTGATTTAGGTTAAGAGTTGAGACCTCTCCTTTGGGCAGTGAGTTAGTATAGGTTTAGGGATCTTTTGAGTGCATTTTCAATTTTTTGTAATGTTGTTTGCTTCTGATTTTGGGTTTTGTTTGATGCTTTGATCATAAACCCTAATTTGGGCTTTCATATGCATCCATCTTTGCATTTGCTTGCATGACTTGACTTGCCATAGCATTTTATGCATTCTTGTGATTCATGGAACATCTTAAGACATATTGTAAGCATGTTTGATCACTGCATCTTTCATTTTCCATGTTGTATGCCATATGCATCTCATAACTTTTCATGTATGTTCATGTGTCTTAACTTGCTTCATTTGCATTCATAAGCTTGTATGATCATCCCCATGTGTTGTTTCATGTTTGTAGCATCCCATAGCATCATTATCACCTCATGTATGCTTCTGGTTTTGGTTTGCATCATGTCATTCCATCCCACTTTGCATTGTATTGCATTTCTTTTCTAACTTTTCAGGTGGTAAGTAACTTTGAGAAGTGAATTTGCCTTCACTTCTCATAACTTCTCTTCATCTCTTTCATGCATCCTTGCTGCATTTTCATGTGTGTTTGAGTTTGAGCTTGCTCATCCTTCTTCTTCTCACCTTCTTTCCTCAAGTGACTTGACTTCTTGAATGAAGCAAGTTACTTTGCTTCTCCTGATCCTTTCATCTGCTTCCTGGTGGTTCCATTGAAGACTTCTCTTGCAAACCTCACAAACCTTAGGAACAACCAAGCATGACAATGATTAGGGTTTTGATTAGTCCCCCACTTAGTTTTACCTTTGTGTCTCTTTTGAGTCTTCTCTTCTCATCTCATAATCAGGGACTAAACCCTAAAGGCTTTAAGGCTTTGTGATTAAGCTTATGCCTGCATCCTTCTCTTAGGATGGAGTGTATAACTTTGATCCTAAGTGTTAAACCCTTAATGTGTTTAAATCCTTTAATCAATTCACTTAATAATCATCAAGACATCACACTTGTAACTTGGGCCTTGCATTAGGGTTCTAATTCTTCCTTAATTGGTTAAGAAGGACTAACCCTAGTGTTAATGGACAAGTCCCCCTCAAGTTGTCTTACAAACCCTAAAAATCACTTCATCATCATACCATTAAATAAAATCCACTTAATCAAAGGCTTGTTTTGTCATGAGTTTAATCCCTAATCATGGATTAAGTTGAGGGGCTTTCCTCAGCTTAAACATTCTTATCTATTATCCTTCTATTAGGATGGTGTAATGAGTCTGTTTAATCCCTGATTATGGCTTAACCTCATTACTCAACACTAAACAAAAACAACAAAAACATCTAAATAATCACAAGTAGGTTAATGATCTTAATCTTACACCAAAGGTGTTTAAGTGTGAGAAGCTGACTTCACACTTAAGGTATTCTCATTACCCCTAATCAGAGGGAAGATGTGATGAGTTTACTAACCCATTGATTTAGGCTTAAGCTCATTAACTTATGACAAACTCTCAAAAGCAATAAAAGACTGAAAACAAAAAAACAAACAATAATCGTCTCCTCCGGGATTCTTTTCTCATCTCATTCACTCACAAACGAGAATTTGCTTCTTCCGTCTAATGCAAGACAGTTAGCACCTGAGCCAGACAGGTCATACACTTGAGCATAGACAAGTAAGCAGTTCATCAAGTCAATTCATCTTTCAGTCTCTTTGGGTCGAACTACGGTGTTCTGACTTCCTCATTGCACGAGAGGATACGTAGGCATAACTTAACAGTTATCGAACAAAAGTCTCTGTATATTCCCCCTCTTTCTAGCCTCCTCCTTTTAGCCTCATTATCATGAGCATTTCACTCTTGGTCCTACACTGACACTGTATATATCACACTTTGCACCTCTTTTGCACTGACACCTGTACATCCTTTTCCAGCTCTTTTATACACAGATTGCACTGACACTACCCCTTTAAAACACAAATCTTTCAAGCGTGGATCCCGTCGAGTACGACGGACAATCTGGGTGCTAATACCTTCCCAGGTTGTAACCAACCCCCTTTCTCAGTCTCTCTGGTTCGCAACCGTCTTATCCATTCTTTTTCCAGGTCTATGCAGCATTACCTTTCCTTCGGGATAAAAATGCCTAGCTGGCGACTCTTTTCATCTACAGTGAGTTCACGGCTGTGTGTTCTCATTGTTCCCTCTCGCCGACCGTTCGCGTCTGTACCTTTATTTGGGCCGGTCCCATTTATCGGGAGCGACAACTTGGCGACTCTGCTGGGGACCCTTATACTGTAACCAGGGCTTCTGGTTCTTTTTGTGGGTTCCTCCTAGCGCTTGTTTGATTTGTGTTTGCTGGGGTGTTATGTGTTATTTGTGTTTGTATGTTTGTATTTGTTTTTGCTTTATGTACAGTTGTTTACTGCTTTCTTTATAGCTTTGCATTATATCATATTGTCATACTGTGCTGCTGGCTGGATCTGTTTGTTTGCTTTGGTGGGTGGGTGTTCTATTGAGAGTTGAGGTCCTATACCTGGGACCTGAGTGACACCTAGGCTAGAGTGGTTAATATTCTTCCCCATTCCATCTCGGTCTGGTGCGGGAATATGAAACACGGTTCAGATATGGGTTTCTTCTTGAGAACTCTGTGTTGCAGATTTCCTGCAATACTAGGGCTATCTGGGAAGCCTGCTAAGTCTGGATGACCTTTTAGTATTGACCTTCAGAAACTGAGGTGATTTATAGGAGGAACTTTTATGGTTATTGTAAACACTATACCCCCGGGGTGGAAGTGTTTACACTTCTCATAACTGATCCAAGTCTGAGGATCCTTGTTTTAGAACACCACCTGTGAGGGGGTTGGGTTGTTTACAGGTTTGCAGGTACCCTTAGCCTCAACATACCCTTTTACTTTGTTTGATTAAGAATACTCCATGTTGGAACAGTTCTTGTGATTCTAAACCCTGGACATGTGGCTCTTTATTTAAGTCCCCCACCTTGGTTACTGGACCTATAGACCTCCATCTGGATTTCTTGAACATACTTGGACCTATATCAGAGCATTTGATCAGATCCAGCTCAGTCACAAACCCTTGCATATCATTTGCATACATCCTCATTGCATCATTTTGACATTTGTTTATTTGTTTTTCAGGGTATCCATCTTCATTTTGGCTTGGTTTTGACCCCATCATCAGTATAGACCTATCTTCATCAGCATCTGCTTCAGCTATCAGTTGCCTACTTCAGTCACCTACATCAGCCAGTCAGTGGCCCATTTTCAGTGTTATCATCAGCATCTGTCTCAACTCTTCCTCATCATCATGGCACCTAAAAAGAGTAACATCACCTACCATTTTTTCCAGCCTGAGCTAGCTGACATCAGGAGGATTCAGACCCTGATCACTCCAGATCATATACCACTCTTCAGGGAACACTATGGAGACATACTTGATGTGGTTATGGATTTGGACCCTTCATAGAGGAGCCTGATTCATACTTGCCTTCAGTTTTATGATCCCCCACTGAGGTGTTTCACTTTTCAGGACTTTCAGTTGGGCCCTTTATTGGAAGAATACTCATCATTGGTTGGTATACCCATCAGGGGTGGAATCCCTTTCAACCCTGAGATGGTCTTTCCTGGTAATGAAGAGGTAGCAAAGGCACTGCATCTGGAACCAGTACTGATTGGGCAGCATATGACTTCTAAGGCTGGAATCTCTGGCCTGCATCTGGATTTCTTGATCTCTCAAGCTACCCTGAAAGCTTCTTTAGGAGAGTGGAAAGCAGTCTGTGCTTTATTGGCTCTGAGCATATATGGAATCATATTATTTGCAGATGAGCCCAGATTCATTAGCAAGAATGCAATCCATCTTTTCATCCTGAGGAACCCAGTGCCCACTCTATTGGGAGGTTTTTACTACTCAGTGCACCAGAGGAATGAAAAGCAGAGGGGAAGATTAGTGAGGTGTTGTGCTCCTTTGTTCCATACTTGGCTTCTCAAGCATTTGCCCAAGACAGATGCATTTTTGAATCCTCATCAGCAGAGAAACTGGGCTAGAAGACTCACCGCTCTGACTTCAGCTGATATCAGGTGGTGCACTCAAAGCACAAAGGGCAGGGATATCATCACCAGTTGTGGGCATTTTCCCAATGTGCCCCTGATAGGAGTTAAGGGTAGCATTAATTACAACCCTCTGCTATTCAAGAGACAACTGGGCTATGCACTGGTCCACACTCCTAAGGCACAAGACTTGGTTGAGACTCTTTATTGTGAGAACAAGCTCAATCTAGCCATTGTCAGGCAGGCAGCCTGGGCCTGGGAAAATGTTCAAACCAAGGGAGTAACCATTCTGGGGAAGTGCAACAATGTAGCATCAGCACAATATTATGAGTGGTCCCATGCCAGGGCTCAATTCTCTGGAATGCCCTTTACCATGGAGGATATGCCTGGACCATCCTCAGCACCATCCCCTGCCACTGTCAGTTTGGAGGAATTTGAGGGTCTGAAAGAGAGAAATGAGAAGTTGACTCAGGCTTTGCAGAAGACCCTCCGGGAGAGGAGTGATGGTAGGTTGGACATTGAGAGGCTAGAAAAGCTGAGAGTATAGCATCTGGCTAGAATTGAGAAGTCTGAGGATTACATCAAGAAGTCTAGGGCTGGAGAACAGATTCTGAAGAATGCTTGCAAGGAAGCCCAGTTCCAGAAAGCCAGGACTGACTTGTATCTGAAGGAGAGTCAAGCTAGGTGGGTCAGGATCACCGAAGCTCGTACTCTGGAGGATAAGAGGGTCCAAGACAAGATAGAGCAGCTGGAAGCTAGTGCAAAAGAGCAGCAGGAAGCCCTGGAAGCAGCCCAGAGGGAGATTTCAGAGCTGAAGATCAAAGCTGGAGTGAAAAGGTCAAAGGACCAAAGTCAGCACAAGAAGCTAACTGCAGCTGTTACTACCCGGAACCTCCTTATCAGGAATCTCACGGAGCGTCCAGCTGATCCTGTGACCGAAGCACTTCTCAAGGAAGTTCGGGAGGATGAGTTTGGTCTTGGTGTTTGACCATTTGCTTGTTGTTGCTTTCATTCCATGTACCTTTATTTTCTTGTAATGTATTTTGACCCCTCAGAGGGCTTGTATTTGTAAACAAACTATGTACCATTCGCCTTTTGTAATATATGTACCAGTTTGTTCCATCCGAGTCTACTTCGAAAGCAACATCAACAGCATCTTCAAGGGTCTGGAAGGGTCAAAACCGAATGCCAGGCCGGATACCTTGAAAACAAATAAGCATACTGCATTGCATGCTAACCCTTTGTTTGTTTTGTAGGTTTTTGTTTTATTGTTGCTAACTCTGTTGTGATTTTCAGGAACTATTGCTCGACGCCGGGTATTTCCCCTCAACCGTCCGCACCGATATCCAACCCGTAACAACCTTCCGGGCATACAAATGGATCAGGTACAGCAGGACCTTGCCGAGGTCAGAAATCAAATGGCAAACGAAAGATTGGAAATGAGAACTCAGATGACGCAGTTTATGGAAGTGATGAACAATATGGCTCAGATCCAAGAGAGATTGAGAGCAATGGTGGAAAGGCAGAATCAAGAAGATCCCCATGTAGGGACTGCTGGCACAAGCAACAATGAGAGGGTCCAACCTCATGTCAATCCCCCGGTATTTGGACCCCATCTTCATTCAGAGGTCAACATCCCTGAAAACGTTCAAGGGACTGCCACTGCGGGCAGAGTGCTGCAAGAAGACCCCCAGAAGGATCAGTTCACAGTAATGGGTGCTGGGGAGGAAGCTTATGACAGAAGGCTGGATGAGATAGCTGAGAAATTAAGATCCTTAGAGTCTCAAAACTCTTTAGGCTTTGATGTTATGGACATGGGCTTGGTAGACGGGGTCAGGATTCCCCATAAGTTTAAGCCTCCTTGTTTTGAAAAATACAACGGGACTTCATGCCCCCGGACCCATTTACAATCATTTCTGGGGAGGCTGAAGGCCTATACCATGGACGAGAAGCTCTGGATGTTTTATTTTGAGGATAGCTTGACTGGAGCATCGAGGGAATGGTACTCCCATTTGACTAGAGCAACTATCAGGTGTTGGAAGGACCTGGCAGAGGCCTTTATCAGACAGTATCAGTACAACTTAGATATGGCACCCAACAGGACCCTCCTAATGGGAATGTCACAGTCATCAAGAGAAAGTTTCCGAGAGTATGCTCAGAGATGGAGGCAATCGGCTGCTGCTGTCCAACCACCTATGTCAGAGAGGGAGATGGCATATATGTTTATGAACACCCTCCAAGGCACATACATTGACAGGCTAGCTGCCTTCTCTTCAACCAGCTTTGCAGATGTTGTCATAGCTGGGGAAAAAATTGAGAGCCTGTTAAAAATGGGCAAAATTTCTGACAACGGTGCCAGCTCGTCCAGCAATGCAAGGAAACCTTTTGTAGGCGCAAGAAGAACCGGTGAAACCAATGCTATCCATGCCAACAGGGGCAGACCCCAATATGTTCATAGGTCTGTGGCAGCAGTCACCATTCCCGCTCCAGCTCATCTACAACCAGCTTATCAACCTCCGCAACAAACTTATCAGCAACAACCTCAGTACCAGCAACAAACTCAGTATCCTCCGAGAAACTACAACAACACCAACAACAACAATCAGCAAAGACCATTCCAACAGAGACCTTCTCAGGCCAATAGGGTGATCGATCTGATCCCTATGCCCTATGCAACGTTACTGCCACAACTCCTGAAACTCAACCTAGTTGAGCTAAGGACGTTGGCACCTCCAGATCCTAATAGTCTACCCAGGAATTATGACTCCAACGCCAGATGTGCTTTTCATTCAAATGCACCTGGCCACAGTACAGAAAAGTGCAGAGCTCTGCACATGAAGGTACAAGACCTGGTAGACTCTAAAGCTCTGAACTTCGCACCACCACCCAATGTTAACAAAAACCCTATGCCGCACCACGGGGGTCCCAGAATCAATGCTATTGAAGAAGACAAGCCGTCTTATTTAATAACCAGTGTGGGTCAGATTCGAACGCCGTTGGTAGAGATTAAGGCTCAACTCCTCGAATGTCAAATGTTCCCGGGGTGTGAGTTAGGGTGTGCTTACTGCAACATTTCAGTAAATGGGTGTGATAACTTGAGGGATGGCATAGATGGTCTCATCCAGAGTGGCTTACTTCAAATCACAACACCATTTCCTACAAATCCAGCAATCTCATCAGCAACAATTCCAGTATCTCCTACAACTGCAACAACCATTGTTCCCGACAACTCTTCGGTTTCATCAACAAATGCTTCATCTGTCATCTCAACTGACCAGATATCAATGAACATTCTTGCCACAACTTCAGCACCACTTCATTTTGAAACTCCTACAACAACAACACCCATCCTTCCGACAATGTCTCCTACAACACCAGCAGCAAACAATGAAGATGTCTCAACCGTTACAATCTATTACGATCCAGAAAATAATTCTGCCTACAACTCACAAAGTGCTACTCCCATCAGAGCACCAGTCACGATATATTATGATCCACAGACTATCACAGTCCCTTCCGCAGCTGCAATCAGTCCAGTCACTATCACAGTGCCTGGGCCAGTACCTTATGAAAGAAGTAATGCCATCCCCTAGCATTACGGCTCAGATCTATACTGCGAAGGACAAAAAATCACTTTTGAATCATCAACCCCTGCACCACAAATAGACAATGTGGGAGGAGGCGGAGGCTTCACTCGAAGCGGACGTCTCTTTGCTCCACAAATTCAAAGACCCACTGCCGAAGCAGAAGCTGCTGCCAAGGCAAAAGGGAAAAGCTTGGTGCAGGAGGAGCAGGTTGTTAAGGAAGCTTTGAAGACACCCTTTGATCAAGAAGTTGATGAGTTCATGAGAATCATCAAGAAGAGTGATTACAAAATAGTGGATCAGCTTCACCAGACGCCTTCCAAGATCTCAATCCTATCATTGCTTATGTGCTCCGAAACTCATCGGAACGCACTACTGAAAGTGTTGCACGCAGCTTATGTGCCTGAAGAGATCACAGTCAATCAGTTGGAAGCTGTAGTTGGAAACGTTAATGCTAGTCATGGACTAGGGTTCACCAACACTGATTTGACTACGGAAGGCCGCAACCATAACAAGGCTTTGCACATTACCATGGAATGTAAAGGTGCAGTCCTTTCCCATGTGCTGGTAGACACAGGTTCATCCCTCAATGTCTTACCTAAAAAAGCCCTTGTGAAGCTAGAGTATGACGGATTGGCATTGCGTCCCAGCAACCTGGTGGTGAGAGCCTTTGATGGTTCTAAGAGATCGGTTCTGGGTGAGATTGAATTGCCTATAACGATTGGCCCACAAAATTTCAAAACGACCTTCTACGTGATGGATATACAGCCTGCCTACAGCTGTCTATTGGGTAGGCCATGGATTCACGCCGCTGGCGCCGTGACCTCAACCCTTCACCAGAAGTTAAAATTCGAGTGGGAGGGTCAAGTCGTTACTATCTGTGGAGAGGAGGATATTTTTGTTAGCCACCTGGCTACCTATAAATACATTGAGATGGATGGGGAGATCCATGAAACGATGAGTCAAGGGTTTGAGGCCTTGAACGTAAATGAAACATCTGTTGTACCTGGAGCCTCGATGACATCATACCAACAAGCCCGGAAGGTTGTTGAAGAAGGAAATGCCCAAGGCTGGGGCAAACTACTACCGGTGGAGAAGAAAGAGGATAGATTTGGGTTGGGTTACAAACCAACTCAACAAGATCAAGCAGAGGCTGCAAAGGAGCCCAACTTTGTTAGTGGGGGGATGCTCACCCCTGATGCTGTCAACAATTTGGAAGACGAGGATGAAGGCGACCGCAACCTGGAGAGTTGGATCCGTCCAAAGATCCCGGGGAGCAGTATCTCGAACTGGTCTTCCCAGGAAATTATAAGAGTTACTCATGCAGAGTAATTATTATTTCCTGTATTTTCATAGCATGCATCAAAGTCTTGCATCTTGCCCAAGATGACAAGACTCATTTTGTAATCGGGCCATCTGTACTTTTTGTGCAACAAGATTAATCAATGAAATATCAGACATCTTTTTGCAAATGAGTCGTTTTTCTTTTTCGTTCACTGTTTTTCCATTTTTCTTTTTGTACAAAAAATAAATGGCAGTGTTTTCAAAATGACAACTTTATTTCACTTCTCTAAACAAGATTAAAATCAAATCACTAAAATGAACAAACTGAACCCTTGCAGAGTGTGCCTTCCAGACAGCACCGACAACAGCACGGCTATGACTTCGTATGACTTTGACAATCCAATCAATCAAGCTGATGAAGGGGTTGAAGAAGAATACGAGCTTCCTGAAGAGCTAGCCAGGTTGTTAAGACAAGAGGAAAAGGTTATTACTCCTCATCAGGAGGAGGTCGAGACAATTAATCTTGGTACAGATGAAGACGTGAAGGAAGTTAAAATCGGGGCCTGCTTACAAAACTCAGTGAAGAGACAACTAGTTGACCTGCTTCAAGAGTATGTGGACGTGTTCGCTTGGTCTTATCAAGATATGCCAGGGTTGGATACCGACATTGTTGTGCACAAGCTGCCTTTGAGAGAAGAATGCCCGCCGGTTAAACAGAAGCTACGCCGTACTCGCCCAGACATGGCTATGAAGATCAAGGAGGAGGTACAAAAGCAATGGGACGCCGGGTTCCTTGCTGTAACTAGTTACCCGCCGTGGGTTGCTAATATTGTACCTGTGCCTAAGAAAGACGGCAAAGTAAGAATGTGTGTTGACTACCGGGATCTGAACAGAGCTAGCCCAAAAGATGACTTCCCTTTACCTCACATTGACGTATTGGTGGATAATACGGCTCAGTTCTCGGTATTCTCCTTCATGGATGGATTTTCAGGATATAATCAGATTAAGATGTCACCTGAAGACATGGGGAAGACAACCTTCATCACACCATGGGGCACGTTCTGCTACAAGGTAATGCCATTTGGGCTCAAGAATGCCGGTGCGACGTATCAACGGGCTATGGTGACATTATTCCACGATATGATCCATAAGGAAATCGAGTGTTATGTGGATGATATGATCGCCAAGTCCCTCACTGAAGAAGACCATCTGGTAAATCTGCTGAAGTTGTTCAAGCGTCTGAGGAAGTACCAACTGAAGTTGAACCCCAACAAATGCACATTCGGGGTGCGATCTGGTAAGCTGCTGGGATTTATTGTAAGTGAGAAAGGGATTGAAGTTGACCCTGATAAAGTCAAAGCTATTCAAGAGATGCCTGCACCGAAGACAGAGAAAGAAGTTCGAGGGTTCTTAGGTCGATTGAACTACATCTCAAGGTTCATATCCCACCTTACGGCAACCTGTGAGCCCTTGTTCAAATTGTTGAGAAAAGAACAGACGGTCAGGTGGAACGAAGACTGCCAGAAGGCTTTTGACAAAATCAAGGAATACTTACAAGAGCCTCCAATCCTTATGCCTCCAGTCGAAGGAAGACCTCTAATCATGTACTTGACAGTATTAGAAGAGTCAATGGGGTGTGTGCTGGGCCAGCATGACGAGTCTGGTCGAAAAGAGTATGCAATATACTACCTAAGCAAAAAGTTTACCGACTGTGAACAACGTTATTCACTGCTCGAGAAAACTTGTTGTGCTTTAGCGTGGGCTGCTCGCCGACTGAGGCAGTATATGTTGACCCACACTACTTTATTGATCTCAAAAATGGACCCAGTCAAGTACATATTTGAGAAGCCAGCTCTTACCGGACGGGTTGCAAGATGGCAAATGATCCTTACAGAATACGACATCCAATACACATCTCAGAAAGCCATCAAGGGCAGTGTATTGTCTGAATATCTTGCTGAGCAACCTATTGATGATTACCAGCCTATGAGATTTGACTTCCCTGATGAAGACATCATGTTCATAAAAGCAAAATATCATGAAGAGCCTGTTCACACTGAAGGGCCTGACCCGGAAGAAGAATGGACTATGATGTTTGATGGGGCTGTTAATATGAATGGTCGTGGTGTTGGTGCAGTACTCATCACACCCAAAGGAGTTCACATGCCTTTCTCGGCAAAGCTCACTTTCAACTGCACTAACAACGAAGCTGAATACGAAGCTTGCATTATGGGTCTTGAGGAAGCCATTGACCTCAGGATCAAGACTTTAACTGTGTTCGGAGATTCAGCTCTGGTAGTCAATCAAACCAACGGCAAATGGTACACCCACCAAGATCATCTGATACCTTACAGGGATTATACAAGGAGGTTGTTGACTTTCTTTACAACAGTCAAGCTTGAGTATATCCCTCGGGACGAGAATCAGTTTGCAGATGCTCTGGCTACCATTTCGTCCATGATCAAAGTTCAGGCTGCCAACTTTGTGCCTCAGATCTCAGTGTCCAGACTTGACAGGCCAGCATATGTATTTGCAGCAGATGTTGTTAAAGATAATAAGCCTTGGTTCCATGACATTAAGTGCTTCTTGGAGGATAAAACATACCCACCTGGGGCATCTTCCAATGATAAGAAGACTTTGAGAAGGCTTGCTGGTAGTTTCTTTCTGAACACTGATGGGTCTTTATATAAAAGGAACTTTGATATGGTACTCCTCAGATGTGTTGACAAGACGGAAGCAAATTTGTTGATGCATGAAGTGCACGAAGGATCCTTTGGTACCCATGCTGGAGGACATGCCATGGCCAAGAAATTGCTGAGATCAGGCTATTACTGAATCACAATGGATGCCGACTGTTGTGCCTATGCCAGAAAATGCCACAAATGCCAGATCTATGCAGATAAGGTGCATGTGCCTCCCAACCCTCTGAACATAATGTCCTCACCCTGGCCCTTTGCTATGTGGGGCATTGACATGATTGGTAAGATTGAGCCAACTGCTTCGAATGGCCACAGATTCATCCTGGTTGCTATTGACTATTTCACCAAGTGGGTCGAAGCGGCCTCCTATGCCAATGTTACAAGACAAGTGGTAGCCAGATTTCTGAAGAGAGATATCATCTGTCGGTATGGAGTGCCCGAGCGAATCATTACTGATAATGGTTCCAATCTGAATAACAAAATGATGGCTGAACTGTGCCGGGACTTCAAAATTCAACATCACAATTCTTCTCCTTACAGGCCAAAGATGAACGGCGCTGTTGAGGCAGCTAATAAAAATATCAAGAAGATTGTGCAGAAGATGGTAGTCACTTACAAAGACTGGCATGAAATGCTACCGTTTGCCTTGCATGGGTACCGCACGTCAATCAGAACATCCACTGGGGCAACACCGTATCAGCTTGTATATGGTATGGAAGCAGTCCTACCTGTTGAATTACCCTCCCTACGGGTATTGATGGATGTTAAGCTGAACGAAGCAGAATGGGTCAGGTCCCGATACGAACAACTGAGTCTGATTGAAGAGAAAAGATTGGCTGCAATCTGTCACGGGCAGTTGTATCATAAGAGAATGAAGAAAGCCTTCGATCAGAAAGTCAGGCACCGAGAGTACCAAGTAGGAGATCTTGTGCTGAAGAGAATCCTCCCTCCTCATACAGACCACAGGGGCAAATGGAATCCAAATTATGAAGGACCATTCGTAGTAAAGAAAGTTTTCTCTGGTGGAGCACTGATGCTCAGCACCATGGATGGTGAAGATTTCCCGTCCCCTGTGAATTCAGATGCAGTTAAAAAATACTTCGCATAAAAAAAAATGACCCGCTGGACATAAAAACAGAATGTAAGTCCAGGCAAAAATAGGGCGTCCCGGCGAGTCAAAAACAGAATAAAAGGCTCGGGCAAAAATAAGGGAAAAATAAAGAAAAACGAGTACACCCGCTGAGTTGAAAAGCCGCATTGGACAACTCAGGCAAAAATGGGTATCCCGATGGATTGAAAACCCGAAAGGGCGATCCATGCAAAATAAGGGAATAAGCGAACAACTGCACTCTGAATTCATCTGTATCACTTACAACTTGGTAAGCCCCGAAAGGATCAGGCTTCAATCAGAGTCAACATTCTTCAGAAAGCAAGATGAGAAGAACGTCAAAAGTCATGCGAGTCATAGTGAAGAGGAAGCTCCTTAAAGCGTCATCAACATTGCCAGCATTTTGTTTCTCAATTTGTAACAATCTCCTCATTCCAGGGGATTTGTTTCTTTGACTGTATCTCGCCAAGTCAGGGCATATGAATTAATAAAATCAGATTTTCAGTCATGTCTCGTCTTGTACATTTTCATTTTATTTGCAAAAATGTCTGATATCTTAAAGAAAAACTGATTGCATAGGATACAGATGTTTATCTTCAAAAATAAAAACGTGCTTGCAGGAAATACACTTACTCTCAGAAGTGTCTAAACTCTTATGACGGAATCCAGTAAAGGATACCTCGGGATTACTTGTGCGTTTCCCTATCTTTGCAGGATTGCAGGTATCCAGAATGCAACTTGGGGCATGAAAGCTTCACTCCGGCAAGCCAACAAATCAACACTCAGCGCCCAAAGTGTTTTATCCCCAGCTGAGTTGCCGCTTCTTACTTATCCCCATCAGGGTTGCCAGGCAGCACAGAAGGCGCCCATATCCCCGGCTGAGTCAAGAATCCACCTCAACAGAATTTCTAGGGAGGTCTTTCAGTGATCTCTCTTTCTCCCCAGCCGAGTTGCCATTTCATCCTCAGCCGAGTACAAAAGTCAGGGAAACATCTCCCCACAGAGCTCCAGCCTCTATCCAGAAGAGCAGCGCATAGAAGATCACAACAGAGTGAAGAAAGCTTCTACAGACCCCAGCTGGGTCCCTCATTGTCAGAATAGGTTTATCAGTGACTTGTCCCCAAGCATATATCATCTCATCAGATCTACAAATGACCTTATCCCCAGCTGGGATGTCCATCTCAAGCTAATCGGCCGAAGATCTTCGTAGCAACGGGATCCGAATCCCGGTTTGGCACCTTTTGCATGATCATAGCATTCGCATTATATTCACCCACAAAGCGTAGCATTCCGTTTAATACGGAGCATTACGGCAAAAATCAAGCATATAGCATAATCATAAGCCATGTTTTGAATCGACACTTGTGAATAATGACAATCGGTCAATATACAGAATACTTCCCCCAAATCCCCAGCGGAGATTCCCCAGCAAAATCAGTTGCCTCACATTCACAAACACCAGTATATATACTCTCTTTGGCACCCGTCCGTGTCAATACTCCCCAGTGAAGTCGCCTGGACACTTTGTGCAAACCATAACACTCGTACTACAGATACCTGTTTACACCTGTCTGTGTCATAACCCCAGCAGAAAGCCAAAGACGTCCTCTTTGAACCCACATATACTTACATATGACAATCCTTTGACACCCGTCCGTGTCATATCCCCAGCGCAGTCATCTATACTTTGTGCATCAGATACTTGTTCATACTACACTCTTCTCCTTTTTGACCCTCGTCCGTGTCGCTCTCCTCAGCAATTAAATACTCATCTATATACCAATCACTCTTATACAGATACTCGTCCGTATCTTGTATATACCACTTATATCCCCGCAGATTCAATGCTAGTCCTTGTTCTTTGTTAACTCGTTGGTACTCGTCCGTACCATCATCTCAGAACATGCGTCAAGAGTTTGTTTCTACATGATACTCGTCCGTATCATAGTCTTAAGGATGCTCGTCCGCATCTTTAATCCATACACTGTGTCAAACACTTTTGTCTTCTTGAATATAGACACTCGTCTGTGTCTACTATTCCCCAGAAAGGTCCCTTTAGATTCAACACTCGTCTGTGTTCCTTGTTAACCAGTTGATACTCGTCCGTATCATCATCTCTGAACACGTGTCAGTATTTGTTTCTACCCGATACTCGTCCGTATCGTAGTCTTAAGGATGCTCGTCCGCATCTTTAATCTATACACAAACATCTAAACACTTATACTTTTTGTTTCTTGAATGTAAGCACTCGTCCGTGTTTACCATTCCCCAGTAGATCGCCAACAAAACAAATTTCTTTTTATCTGACATTCGTCCTATGTCATGATAAACTTTGAGAGCAGCCGTACCCTGCTAGGTGGTCGTCCTCCACCTCTTGATGGTCGTCCTCCATCATGCTCATCCGATGGCCGTCCCCATCGTTGATATTTAGCAGCCGTCCCCTACTAGGTGGTCGTCCTCCACCTCTTGATGATCGTCCTTCATCATTTTATCCAATGGTCGTCCCCATTGTTGATTTTGGTTATCTGACATTCGTCCTATGTCATGACAAACCTTGAGAGCAGTCGTCCCCTGCTAGGTGGTCGTCCTCCACCTCTTGATGGTCGTCCTCCATCATGCTCATCCGATGGCCGTCCCCATCGTTGACCTTTTATCCGGCATTCGTCCTATGTCGTGATATTTTCGGCAGCCGTACCCTGCCAGGTGGTCGTCCTCCACCTTAGATGACCGTCCCTCATCTTAACCCAACAGAGCAGCCGTCCCCTGCTAGGTGATCGTCCTTCACCTTTGATGACCGTACCTCATCATCTGTTTATTTCATTTATTCTTTAAACCCGATGGCCTTCCCCATCGTGGTCCCTTTTCTTTTTAGCCCGATGGCCGTCCCCATCGTTGGTTACTTTACTTCTTGAACTTGATGGCCGTCCCCGTCATGTTTCATTAATCCCCAGAGAATTTTACAGCTTTACTTGATGGCCGTCCCCATCATAATTCTTTTTATCCCCAGCATGTCGGTCGTCCCCGTCATTGCTCTATACCCAGCAGTCGTCCTCTGCTCGACGGTCGTCCTCCGTCGCCCACACTTTACAATATACTTTACTTTCTTTTACAATCTATATCCCTTTTCTTCTTCATTCTGTGAGTGCAAATTTTGGACTGTCTTTGGTATTCAACCACAAGTTATCTTGTTTGCCTGTTAAGCCGTCGCTTACATCCTGCACAGCTAACTCATGTTTGAATAGGGGCAGCTGTAAACACCCCAAATTTGCCCTCACCCATTCACACCATGGCTTGTGATCATTTCATATGCATAAACACAATCATACCATCTCACATTACATTTTTTATTCACTGCATGAATTCAAAGTCATCTGCATCTAGGGTTTGTGATCTGAGCAATCCAAGAGCTTCTTGAGCCACTCCAAGGGCCATCAATCACTTCAAAGGGGTCTATATGTGTTCAAGCATCATATTACATCCCCTCAAAGTCAAGAATGCCAAAGAATCACAAGAACTGGGTTTGGTATGGAAGCAGAGCCAGGTTTGACTGCACAGATGACCTAAAATTAGGGTTTTGGTTTCAGAGGCCATAACTTCAAATTTTTTGGTCATTCTTGTTTCTATTGGTCTCTATATGGTATAGGTAGTGTACATATCAATTTTCATGAAGAAATTCCATGGGGAAGTCATCTGATCAAGAGTTGACTTTTCAGACAAGTCAGTGCAAAATCAGGGCATATGAGGCCCCCAATGACCCAACCAAGGGGTGATCTTCATCATTTTAAGTGTATTTGATCTTTATTTGATCATGGAAGAGGTTTGAAGTTCACAAAATTCAAGAATTACAAGTTTTTGCAAAGTTGACTTTTTGGGGCAAGTTTGACTTTTAAGGAATTTGTCATTTTAGGCAATTTTTCAACCCTTGCTTTTTGATCCAAAAATGCTTCAAATGGAAAAACTTTGGTCATGAAAGTTGTAGATTAGATCTTTCCCTTTTCAAAAAGTACAAGAACATGACCTAATTCATTTTGGATCAAAAGTTATGGTTTGTCAAAGTTGGCAAAAATCACTAAAATTCAAAGTTTCCACCAAAGAGGTATTTTGCAAAATGACTTGATCAAGTGTTCTAAGGCTATCAAATGGACTTCTAATTCACATAACATGATCATGTAACATCTAAAGTTCAGATTGAACCAAAGAGTTGCATGTTTATATGGCCTTTGGAGCAAGATATTTCCATGAGAACTAAAAGTGAGCAAGTTGCAAAACCAATGATCACACTTCATCCACTTGCTGCCTAGCCTGCTGAATCACACTAGCCTTTCCCTCACACCATGCTGCGCCAGACAAGCCCTTTGTACTTGGCTAGAAGCTGCCCATGCCCTCTCTTACAAGAAGTTGACATATTTGCAAAAGTGGCTACACCTATCACAAAAGCACAGGTCACATCCTCTGACCAATCCCATTAGTTTATACAAACAAATGGCAAGCCAAGCAACATAACACAAGAGCCTGAAACAAGCCATAGCACCACATTCACATTTTCACTCTCACCTGCAAGAACATTCGAAACTCATTCCACAGGCCACAAACATACAAACAAACTTCACCAATCATCTCACCATGCTCCACTGAACACAAACCAACACTCAAAACAGCTTGAAAGCCATTGAATCAAAAACACGATTCCTTCACTTCACTGAACAGAACTTGTTCAAACTCCCAAACTAGCCAACAAAAACTCCTTGTAAGCATCCAGACATCATCAAGGGATCAAAGGGAGTGGATTGCATCAAGAGGAGAGGTCAGAAAGTTGCAAGATTGAAAGCTTCGAAACTCAGGTAGCTCAAGAACATTTTTTCCAGAAATCCTTTTTTAAGTTCTAAATAGATTCTATATGTTCTCCTGATCATTCTGATGTCATTGGTTTTGAAAATGGTGAAGAAATAAGAGTTTAATCATGTTCTGAAAGTCTTGCCCTAAATTTTGTTTTGTTTCGATTCATGAGATTGATGAAATATAAATGATGTTTGTGTTAGGGTTTTGATTCAGTGGGTTGTGGGAATCATTTCTGTGTTTTTAGATTTCATTTTAGTTACGTTTTGAGAGTTTTAGAAATTTTCAGGTGGGGTTCCCACCGGAGAAGACGACCGGAGGTCTTCTCCGGCCACCTGAAAATAATTAGGGTTTTAATCCTGTAATTAAGGAAGTTTGAATCTCGTGCGTTGGATCAGTTGACCTGGTTGACTTGGCGCGCGTGTGTGTGGCTCAGATGCATTCATTAAACCCTAATCACAATTAATTAATTCATAATTCAGTTTAGTCAAGTTTGAATGTGATCCATTAGATCTGGCGCGCAGTCAACAGCTTCATCTCCAGATTCAATCTCAGCCTCTCATTTAGCATACTTCCATTTATTTTATTTTTATTTCATTTTTTCTCATTTAATTTGTACAATTTATTTAAAATAGCAAAAACCATTTAAAAATTATGAAATTTTTTGTCAAGAGTTTAATTAATTTTTAATACCCAAAAATATTTTTATTTTTCATTTTTAGCATTAAAAAGTATTTTTAAATATTTAAAAGTTTCTTTTTAATTAATTAATGAGAATTAATTAATTAAAAATGCTTTTAGGTATTTAAAAATCACCAAAAAATTCATGAAACATTTAAAAACATTTAGAAACATTGTCCAACTGTCAAACCAAATTTATTTTTTGATCTTGATGCATTTTGAGAATTTTCCATGGAATTAAAATCATTTTTATGCATTATTTTGATCCAAACTCCCAAAAATCATTTCTGCCTAATCCTAAAGAGTTGGACCTTGATTCTTTTTGCATTGCATTGTGTTTAGCATGTAGTTTGTGAGATTAAATGGCCATGATTTGATCTTTCATTTTCAATTTGTTTGGTATTTTTCTTGTTAAGGAACCCTAAAACCCTAAAAAAACTTAGAAAAATCATATCTTGATTTAGGTTAAGAGTTGAGACCTCTCCTTTGGGCAGTGAGTTAGTATAGGTTTAGGGATCTTTTGAGTGCATTTTCAATTTTTTGTAATGTTGTTTGCTTCTGATTTTGGGTTTTGTTTGATGCTTTGATCATAAACCCTAATTTGGGCTTTCATATGCATCCATCTTTGCATTTGCTTGCATGACTTGACTTGCCATAGCATTTTATGCATTCTTGTGATTCATGGAACATCTTAAGACATATTGTAAGCATGTTTGATCACTGCATCTTTCATTTTCCATGTTGTATGCCATATGCATCTCATAACTTTTCATGTATGTTCATGTGTCTTAACTTGCTTCATTTGCATTCATAAGCTTGTATGATCATCCCCATGTGTTGTTTCATGTTTGTAGCATCTCATAGCATCATTATCACCTCATGTATGCTTCTGGTTTTGGTTTGCATCATGTCATTCCATCCCACTTTGCATTGTATTGCATTTCTTTTCTAACTTTTCAGGTGGTAAGTAACTTTGAGAAGTGAATTTGCCTTCACTTCTCATAACTTCTCTTCATCTCTTTCATGCATCCTTGCTGCATTTTCATGTGTGTTTGAGTTTGAGCTTGCTCATCCTTCTTCTTCTCACCTTCTTTCCTCAAGTGACTTGACTTCTTGAATGAAGCAAGTTACTTTGCTTCTCCTGATCCTTTCATCTGCTTCCTGGTGGTTCCATTGAAGACTTCTCTTGCAAACCTCACAAACCTTAGGAACAACCAAGCATGACAATGATTAGGGTTTTGATTAGTCCCCCACTTAGTTTTACCTTTGTGTCTCTTTTGAGTCTTCTCTTCTCATCTCATAATCAGGGACTAAACCCTAAAGGCTTTAAGGCTTTGTGATTAAGCTTATGCCTGCATCCTTCTCTTAGGATGGAGTGTATAACTTTGATCCTAAGTGTTAAACCCTTAATGTGTTTAAATCCTTTAATCAATTCACTTAATAATCATCAAGACATCACACTTGTAACTTGGGCCTTGCATTAGGGTTCTAATTCTTCCTTAATTGGTTAAGAAGGACTAACCCTAGTGTTAATGGACAAGTCCCCCTCAAGTTGTCTTACAAACCCTAAAAATCACTTCATCATCATACCATTAAATAAAATCCACTTAATCAAAGGCTTGTTTTGTCATGAGTTTAATCCCTAATCATGGATTAAGTTGAGGGGCTTTCCTCAGCTTAAACATTCTCATCTATTATCCTTCTATTAGGATGGTGTAATGAGTCTGTTTAATCCCTGATTATGGCTTAACCTCATTACTCAACACTAAACAAAAACAACAAAAACATCTAAATAATCACAAGTAGGTTAATGATCTTAATCCTACACCAAAGGTGTTTAAGTGTGAGAAGCTGACTTCACACTTAAGGTATTCTTATTACCCCTAATCAGAGGGAAGATGTGATGAGTTTACTAACCCATTGATTTAGGCTTAAGCTCATTAACTTATGACAAACTCTCAAAAGCAATAAAAGACTGAAAACAAAAAAACAAACAATAATCGTCTCCTCCGGGATTCTTTTCTCATCTCATTCACTCACAAACGAGAATTTGCTTCTTCCGTCTAATGCAAGACAGTTAGCACCTGAGCCAGACAGGTCATACACTTGAGCATAGACAAGTAAGCAGTTCATCAAGTCAATTCATCTTTCAGTCTCTTTGGGTCGAACTACGGTGTTCTGACTTCCTCATTGCACGAGAGGATACGTAGGCATAACTTAACAGTTATCGAACAAAAGTCTCTGTATATTCCCCCTCTTTCTAGCCTCCTCCTTTTAGCCTCATTATCATGAGCATTTCACTCTTGGTCCTACACTGACACTGTATATATCACACTTTGCACCTCTTTTGCACTGACACCTGTACATCCTTTTCCAGCTCTTTTATACACAGATTGCACTGACACTACCCCTTTAAAACACAAATCTTTCAAGCGTGGATCCCGTCGAGTACGACGGACAATCTGGGTGCTAATACCTTCCCAGGTTGTAACCAACCCCCTTTCTCAGTCTCTCTGGTTCGCAACCGTCTTATCCATTCTTTTTCCAGGTCTATGCAGCATTACCTTTCCTTCGGGATAAAAATGCCTAGCTGGCGACTCTTTTCATCTCCAGTGAGTTCACGGCTGTGTGTTCTCATTGTTCCCTCTCGCCGACCGTTCGCGTCTGTACCTTTATTTGGGCCGGTCCCATTTATCGGGAGCGACACAAGTAAACCAATTCAGTGAGATTGGAAAACCAGAGGTTGTTCGCCAAATTCAATAGTGAACAGATATATTGTGGCGATGTTCGCGTTCTTATTGGGAGAAATATATTTTCTTTTTTATCGTAACAATGAAAGAAAACGAGTGAATATGAATGGATTAATTCAAAAGATGCATAAATACTTCATTAATCTTGCTAATTCAAAAACAATAATGCTTACAATCAAATACAAAATCAACATGAAAAGAAAATACAACAACAATGCTGAAATAAACAAAGGATTTCCAGCTTTAAGGAATTGACTTGTCTAGATTCACTTTCTTCAGGAGATGTCCCAAAGCGTCTTCACACCCACTCAGGAGAGAGGTTGACATGCACCACCAGGTTCCCTTCTAGAAAGGATATATACCTCTTGTCGATCAATTGTTGTACCTTGGCTTAAAAAGCTTTGCAATCTTCAGTTGAATGTCCCATTGATCCACTATGATATATGCATTGCTCATGAGATTGTACTCTGACGGGTATGGATCTGGCAATGGCTTGAAAGACTTGGGAACCACCAATGAGCTTTGAATTAGATGTGGCAATATTTGACAGTATGACATAGGTATTAGATGAAGAGGAGCATTCCTTCTTTCCAAATTGTTGCTAGGCTTATGTTGAATCAGTTGTTGATTCTGAAATCTTCGGCTTTGGGCTCGCTGATTCGAATGAGGAGCAATCTAGGGTTGTTGGTATTGCACTCTAAGCATTGTTGGTTGCCTACAAGGATAGTGAAGCATATGAAATGGTGATTGCTGAAAAGATTGAGGACCATATGGGTCTTGTTGTCGCACCATAGAAATACTTGACGTCTGCCATGATTGTATTGATTGCATCCTTTTTCTTCCTCTTGGGAGTTTATGAGGGATTCATTCTCACTAGTCTGGTTTCTTGAGGTGTCTTGGATTTTTTCGTTCTTAAGGCCTCTCTCGACGCGTTCTCCAACTTTCACCAAGTCGGAGAAGTATGATGACACAATGCCCACCATTTTTTCGAAGTATGGGCTTTGTAAATTATCATATACCATTAAAATGTGGAAAGTGCCATTTTATACACATAGATAGGTGGCGTGTGCCACCAACATCAGATGTGGCGACAACCACATTCATATGTGGCGAGTGCCACATTCACCCCACACTCAAATTTTCCAGTTTTCTGATAAGCCCGTTTTATAACCTGTAAGTCTGTTTTCGAATTAATCTGAAGCATTGGAAAGTTACTGAGGTGAACTGTATTATAGAAAGTAAAATACTAAAATTAATCAGAAGGATTAAGTGAGAAGTTTGTATATTGGTGAGGTACTATAATGGACTATATTTTGGTAAGATAATAGGAAAAGTAACCAGTAAATGTATTAGGATATAGTTGGGGATTTGGTAAGCCAATGTGACAGTATTAATGGGCATTTATAGTGGGAAATATTATTGACTAAATTTTGAACTGCCGAGAAAGAATATTGATATGTGTTATGCGTTGTGTGGACTGTAAATTATGTGTAGTTTATTTATGACGATTATGATGATTAGGATATTTATGACGATTATGATGATTAAGATGTTTATGACGATTATGATGATTAAAATGTTTATGAAGATTAAGATGTTTATGACGATTATGATGATTAAGGTGTTTGTGAGATGTATGATGATATTTTGATGAATGATGATGCGTTTTGACTAGCCATGGTTGTATTTTGTGTTGTTGCGCATCATGCATTCATAGAATTTGTTAAGACAAGATGTCCAATGATGTTTTGCAGGATTAAAATCCAATGACGATTTATAGGACGTTCAGGTCTAGTGATGACCTTAATCCCATTGTGCAGATTAAGTGCAAATTGTGATGTGCTCTAGTTCCTAACGGGAACCGATCCTATTGGTGGGGATCTTTGGAGATAACAATGACTAAGTCATCAGTGATGTTTGTTGGTACCACATGCATGAGTCTATATGATGTAGCGTTTTCATTATTTGTGGCATTGCAAGATGTCTGTGTTAGGTGAATTATGTGATTAACCTTTGGAGTATGATGTTGTATATGACGACCTTGAAGTTATTGTTGTTTTGAGATGCGAAGCATATGATTGTTATATTATGGTGATTTAATTGTTACACATTGTAGACACATATTTTCGACACCATGACTTGAAAGATAAAATGATGCTCTTTGACAAAAGAAGATATTTACAAAGGAAGAGAACTGAAGAAATATATTTAAAAAGATATTTCGACAGTTTTAGTTAACATGTTGTTTTCGATAGTTCGACAGGATTGTGTGACAACTGAAGTGTTCAACATTTCCGTTGATAGCAGTTATTTTATTTTATATATAAATAGGATAATGTTTGTTAGATTTAGTGTGTGAAAAAACTTGTACAAAATTCCTGCAAAATACTCTAAAGTACTCGTGTGAGAGAAAAAAGAATTTTATCTGGAAAATGTACGTGTGAACAACACCATTTCTTTAAGTTTTTATCAATTTCAAAGTTCTTTACCAATTTTTCCTTTACATTTACCAGCCATTTATTCTTCATTATTTACTTTATGCAAATTTCAACTTTGTTAAATTTACTTTGTCAAAACTTTTACTTAAGTAACTTAATCAAAATCATTCATATATGAAAGACTTAACAAACCAAATAAAGGATCAAAAGATTTTTGTTCTAAGAGTTCAGAAGTTCATTTAAATTTGCACATGTGTCCTAGGATTTGTGTGGTTGATCCTGCAAGTAAACCAATTCAGTGAGATTGGAAAACTAGAGGTTGTTCGCCAAATTCAACAGCGAACACACATATGATATCTATTTCTTATATCTTGTATAATGAATTTTGATTACTCACCCTTCTTGTTTGAATGTTGCCTCTACGTGGGTAACGTGTAGATATCCGAGATGAGTTCGTAGTGCAGGAAGTCTTAGTAAGAAGCTGTTTTGCTTAATCCTATAGTATTTGGTGTCTTGCTCTGGTATATGTAACATCGGGGGGATAAACACTTAAGTGATTTATTTATTGTTTTGTTAGGATAAGTTTATGAGTTATTATATGTTGATTTAACTTGAATGATGATTGTTGACAATGACCAGGAGGTCTTGATGTCTTAATGAAATTAAAGAAGATATTTTGAAATATGATTTCTACTGCGAAGTTTGATTTTTGAGAAAGTATTATTTTAATAAAATATTTTGAATTTATGTTTAATGAAGAAAATGTCACACCTTCTATGAAGTACTCTGATTTATTTAAGTATATTTATCGTGAATACTATATGGGGGTTAAAAAGGTGTTACATCATGGGCAATATTAGCTTCCTCATTCTCCTCGTATTGTATATACGATTGGGCTTTAAGGAGAAAAGCATCAAGCATGGTCGAAGTCTCAATGTCCACGGCCTTGGCAAATTCACTACAGGGGCGAAGCTCATGCTCGATAAGGTATTTCTTCATGCCTCCGGTGGTTGAGACTTGAACGACCTCTTTATTGAACCTTTCAATATATGCCCGCAAGTATTCATCCTTTCCCTAGATTATCGCCTCAAGAGAGGCCTTAGTTTTGGGATGTAGACGGGAGGCGGTAAAGTGTCGGGAGAATGTCCTTTCGAGTTGTTTCCACGAGGTGATGGACTCATAGGGGAGGATCTTGTACCAATCCATGGCTCCCTTTCTGAGCTTTGTTGTAAAGAGGCGACATTTGATGGCTCCTCGGATGCCTCGATAGTCGAGGATGGCATCAATATGCTCTATATTCTCGTCCAAATTTGTGGTTCCATCATAGGACCTCAGAGGAGGAGGCTTCTCCAATCCCTTTGGTAACCTCATGGACATGATCTCTTGGGAGAGGGGTCCACGGGGTTCATATTTGTCGTTGGAGTCGTATGAGACGGAGCAGGAGCAGTTGTCTTTATGTCGTCGCGAGGATGGATATATTGAGCGATTTCTTCCACCTACGGGGAATGGTCGGGTCCCAATCTCTAGTGTCCTCCATTTCTTCTTGTCTATCAGGGACTGATGTCGTCGAGGAGACAACCGAAGTCGTTTCTTGATTGACCCAGACTCATCTGAGTGTTGGTGGTTCTTTCTTTGTTCAGGGGAACGACTACGGGACCTACGGGGTCTTCTTGGTGGGGAGGAGGATCTGGGATGGCGAGCATCCTACAGAATGAGAGAAAAATCAACATGAGTAATCTCTGGTTTAATGATTGGTTCAAGTGTTAGGGAGGCGGTAAGTCCGTCTTGATGAAAACGGTTGGGCTCCCCAAGTGGGGGATTGGTTCTGTCATTTTCCCGTTGTTTGACGAGGATGTTAGCAACAATCTGGGCATCAACTAAGTCATCATGGTTAGATATAGAGAGAGTTTGAATTAAAGTGTTTTAGTATTCACGATATGAGGATGAAAGACGAGGAAACAAGATTCTCACGGATGGCACCACTGATCGTTCTTAGAGATCAGAATCTGAGGTAGGCCACAAACGTTGTTGATAATGCTCAGTTGTCGAGGAGAGAAGGGGGGTGTACCTGCAAGACACTCTGATGCCAAAGTAAGACATGACAGAAGAATGAGAAAGTACAAGAAAGTGAGTTATGAGAGTGAATATTGGATACCTAGACCTCTCACGTTAGAGGGTTTATATAGAGCCCCCAACGCTTGGCTATTGGTCCCTATTTTTGGCCTGGATCGTGGATCTCCTGAAAATAGGTAACTGTTAGAAACTAGCCGTTGGTATGAGCATACCTGCTCGGATGTGGTGTCAATCGGGCAGAAGGTGAACCAAACAAGAATTGTCCTTGGATGAATCTGGGTGACTTCTCCTAGATGTCAAGCAGAAGTATGGAAGGGACAAAGGATTCCGACCACGAGAAGAAGGTCCCTTTGTCATTGGGTTATTGGGTTGTTCTAGACGCAGGAGTGAATTGGGTCGTGCCTAGTCATTGGGCCAGTCCGAAACAACATTTAAACGATTTTTGCTGGGAATACTTTTCCCCCCTGTTATATTAAATAACCGAGGGAATAAATGGTATTAAAAAAAATAAATCATGGCATATCCTAGAGTTATACCTTGTTTTGTTTTGGGGGAGGTGAAAGCGTTGTCATGAAATGTATTATTTATAGTAGTGAACATGATTTAAATTTCTTTCCAAAGTTGACTATGGAATCCCCAAGATCACCTACATGTCTTCTATTTCTATACTTAACACTGTTTCTTTTCACGAGATATGTTTAGAACTTTTGTTGAATTTGATAGGACAAGCTTAAAATCTAGCAACATGATCTCTTTAAGGCATTCTAGGCCAAGCAATGCTAATTTCAATGTTGTTGAAATTGTTCAAACTAATTGTCAAATTCATATTTTCAGTTGATTTAAAATTGATTTTTGTAATTTTGTAACTTTTGTTGTTTAGGAAAGTCTTATAAACTATATTCACCATTTTCCTTCATTGTTTACAAATATCCCTTTAATGTTATTCATACTTATCTACAAGAACCCTTATTCTTATTCCTCAACTTGTATATGCAATTATCATATATCATTTATAGATGCCCACACCAGTGATACATGAATTTGATGCCATAAAGACATTTAACCCTTTTCACTCTTTTGTTCAAAATAATTCAAAACTAATATAAAAGGAATCCAATCATATTTCCGTGGAGAGTTTAGACCATTCACTAAGTACCTACCTGAGTTAAGAATATCACATATACTTACATGTGTATATACCTCATATAAAAAAGGGATTATGGAGAGAAAACATAGATAAATAACTGAAATAGCCTAACCCTTATAGATCATGCATTATTTCCTCCCACATTTGGAGATAACTGTTCAACTACCTTTGTCTATTTAATAAACAAACTTCCTACATCTGCTTTAAGTAGGTTCTGTACATCCTAGAATTCCCAAGGCAGAGCTGATGAAGTCGAGTATGAAGGGGCAAATAAGTCGGGTTGCATAAACCTAAGCAAGTCGGCTACCGATCAAGAGGAACATTATCACATGCCATGAACAAGTCAGTGTCGATTCTATAATGACTTCGATAGGTGAGTATATCAGATCTAATATCATGAAGGTGTTAGAAGACGACATGAACAATCACATACAATAGTTACAAAACATCTCCATGATTGCATGAGAGTTATAGAAAATGATGGATGAGATGTTACATGGGAGTTAAAAAGGACGACAGACGTTATCAGAGACCCCTTTAATACATGATCTAAAGAGGCATTACTTAAATGACCCTCAATAACATTACAAGTATAAAAAGGACTTCCGGTCGAGAGAAAAGACAAAAAACCAATACTTTCTACAAACAGGACGATTATGATCTCACCTGACCTGCCTCATGGAAATTATTCAAATAGTGTTTATCAGGAACACATTATTTTCACCCTTACTAGCTCTATACAAAACCCTCTCCAACTCTAATTTTTTTAGAACATTTGGGTGCTCATGATTTCCCTTGTTGAGACCATACAACAAACACAAACTATAACTCGGAAGCATTTAATGTGTATTTCTAGGGCTATCACCATAACACAAGTGTTATAAATGCCACAATAAAAAGGTAGATATTACATTTCTATGGTTGTAAAGTTCAATGAGTCAAATTTTCCATACAACAAAATATTCTCCCCCTCATTTAATCTCTTCTCAACTAGAAAGAATGAGTCTTCAATTAAACAAAATGAAACAAGATCATTGGATTTTACCAACATTACTATTGAGCAAACTCAAAATGCCCACATATGGGACCCTTAACATGTCAAGTCCTATTGTATCATTACCTCAAACATAGAATCCTAAGTCCTATTGAGATGAACTGATCACAAAGACATTGCCACTGACCATAAATTTTAACTCGCTTTATTTTATCACTGGTTAGTTCAGTCATTTACTTCCATAATATATTTGATTAATTATTTAATTAATCAAATATAAATATAAATAAATAATTTTAATTAATTATACTATGGTATATTGTTATTAAACACTAAATAGATGAATTGTTTGATTGAGTTTTGTGTCTGAATGGATCGTGATGAGTTGAACTATTCAGTTAAGCTCAATGACTATGAGTGGTCACTGTCATCAGCCGTTTAGCTATTTAAGTGTCTTCCCATTAGACAATTAACATACTAAAAAACGCTAAACAACAATAAAAAATAATAATTCTATCATACTCACTGTTTTGATGACCGTCTCTCAAATTCTACAAAATACATCATTCTTCTTATTCTTATCCATTCTTTAATATTATATTATAATTTTTTTTTACTCAAAATATATTATAATTTATATCTATTAAAATAATCTAAATCCATCATAATCATCCATCAAGTATATCTACTGCTGCTGTTTTGCTTTTCCCAAATCTATAAAAAGACGTGTCATGCAAACAAATTATTGAGATTCGATGATATATATATATATATATATATATATATATATATATATATATATATATATATATATATATATATATATATATATATATATATATATATATATATATATATACACTAAAATTGAAGGTCGATACAAATGAGATTGTTGTAAACTTGATGTACCAATTAAAGATTTATCTATTTCTAATCATTAAATTATGAATTTATATAGAGGAATACAACTTGATAATAAAACATCTATTTCAAATCTGTCTTTTAAACGTATATTTTAGTTATAAATATGTCAAATTAATTTAAACACCAAATTATAAACTTCCTTTCGTTGCAACAAAATTTAAAATTCATTATTATTATTGCCGTTCAAAGTAATCTAATATGAAACTATATTTTCAAAATTCTTTATTATAAAAAGGAAAAGATATTCAATACATCAAACCTGGCCTACAAATTAATACTACCATGTGAGAAAACCAAAAAAAAATAAAAAATAAAATAATAATAATAATAAAGCACTCACGTCGAAATGATAACAGAGTCATTTTCCGTTTCATTTCATTTTCTTGCGATGCGTGTGTTGTGTGATTCATGTGAACAACTCAGTGATAAATAGTTACACTCTTTCTTTCTTCTCTTCTTCCTAATACAATACAACAAAACACTTCTCAATGTGAAGAAAAGAAAGAGCAATCAAAATGACCGTTATGACTGGTGTCAGGATTCTTCTATCTTCCAAATCCAGGTCAGTCACCACGTCCGCAGTCGCTAAATCATGGCGGTCGGCGTTGTTCTCCTCCTCCGCGGCGGTGGTGAGTGATGGAAGTTTTGAGAGCGGTACGTATTTGAAAGATTATGCTGATTATAGAAGATCTCTGTACGGTCAGATTACTCATAAGGCTCTTCTCGTTGATGCTGTTGGTACTCTTGTTCTTCCTTCTCAACCTATGGCTCAGGTTCTTTCAATTCTCTTATTAGAGACATAGTATGAGTTATTTATTTATTTATTTATTTTTTTTTTTTAATTTTTTTAATTATTTATTGTGTTGTAGATATATAGAAAAATTGGGGAGAAGTATGGTGTGGAGTATTCAGAGGAAGAGATTTTGGATAGATACAGAAGAGCTTATAGTCAACCTTGGGGTAAATCTCGTCTCAGGTTCGTTCTTGATTTTCGATCCCTTTCCAATTTTTGCAATTTCATTTATGATATCAATAAATTCATGTATTTGTTTGTAATCATATTCACTTTTGAAGATTTAGGTTTTTATGTGAAATCAATTGATTTTGACTATGAAATACTTTGAATTATCAACTATTGTTATGTTATGTGTGAATTTTGTTTGGTTGAAAATTTGTTGATTTATATTTTTTTGGGGTTAGGTTTCAGTGACTTTCTCGAGCCAACATTTGATTGGCCTTTAAGTTAAGACACATGTTTTATGCTAGGAAAATTTAGAATGAAATGTTTCTCGTCCCGTTTTGTGTGTGTATAAACTTCGAATCATTAAAACAAGCCATCTGTCATGGATAGATAGCTATAGAGACAGTTTGGTTGGTTAGTTTGTTACTACTTGTCTTCGTTTTAAGAGTGTTTGTTGATTTCTATTTTGTAGATATGTTAAAGATGGTAGACCGTTCTGGCAATACATAGTTAGTAATTCTACCGGATGTGATGATTCACAATACTTTGAAGAACTTTATAACTACTATGTCACAGACAAGGTAAGACCTCTTACATCGTTATGCTTGTTTAGTTGTGTGACACCTTTCTTTTTCGTTTTTAACTTTGAGTAGGTTTTGATGTTTTAAGTTTTTATCTTACACAGGCATGGCACCTATGTGACCCTAATGCAGGAGAAGTGTTCAAAGCTCTTAGAAAATCAGGTGTGAAATTGGCTGTTGTGTCAAATTTTGATACCCGGTTAAGACCTCTCCTGCGGGCATTAAACTGTGATGATTGGTTTGATGCTGTAGCAGTATCAGCTGAGGTAAGTAAATTGCTTTTTTTTTCCTTTCATTTTTTCACATTTTGTTTTATCAGTTCATGTCACTATTGGTTCTCCACTTTTCTCCTAGTCCATTGAAACATGCAATTTACTGTATTGATGTCATTCACAACAACACCAAAAAAATCTTGGGTAAGAAATGGTGGAAATAGATCTCCAATCATTCGTTTTCTTAAGTCACATCTTACAGAAACATGTGAGGAATTAGAAAATCAAATACAGATAAGTTATCATGATGTATTGAAATCACATAAACCTTTGTTCATATCATATATTATTACTAAACTTTCTCTTGTAGAATGTTCTTGTTGTCCTGTTAGATCCTCTTGACAGTTGTTTCAAATTTCATTTTCTTAATTATACCATAATGGTCGTGAAGCGTTTTGTTATTCGAAGGCTTTTTATAAGTAGATAATCATCCTTTTTCTATTCCATAGCCCGATTTTATGAACTCATCACATTCAACGATATGCCTTTTTTCACACAGGTTGCAGCAGAGAAACCAAATCCAACTATATTTCTCAAAGCGTGTGAACTATTGGATGTAAAACCTGAAGATGCTGTTCATGTCGGGGATGACCGTCGTAATGATGTATGGGGTGCTAGAGATGCAGGCTGTGATGCCTGGCTTTGGGGAAGTGATGTTCACTCTTTTAAGGAGGTATGTTAGCATCTTCATCTCTTTTTAATTCTTACGAAATTTCCGAATCCATGCATAGATAAATGACTTGAATATTTTGGTGACGCAGGTAGCACAGAGGATCGGGGTCCAGGTCTGAAAAAGTATGTTCTAGGCAATAAGTTGAAGAATGTTATGCATATAAATAGGATTATGTTAATAGTCTTTTTATTAGGCTTTAGTTACAAGAATGTACTGAAAGAAATGTGAGGGTGTAACTTGTGAAACAGAAATGAAGGTGTAGGTAGGAGCTTTTTATCTTTCCACTCATCAGTGTGGTCTATCTAAAGTTTTAAGAAGATTGTTAATAAACTAAAAATAAAACGGTGGAATAATTTGAGTAAATTTATTGAAAGTATCCTAAAATATAAATGTGTTTAGGAAAAATTAAACTTAAATTTTTATTTTAGAAACACTTATACTTTGACATATTAAAACTAAATTTAATGGAACATATTTGATTTGACCTAACTTATTTGTCTAAAGCAAGTTTAAATATAATTTTATAAAATGCATTTAAAATCATGGGAGTGGGGTAATGATATAATTTTGTGCCATGTAGATGAACCTTTACAAAATACTCCCCCACATGCTCTTTTTCTTTTTTTCATCGTGTTCTTCAAGTTACTGCTCATAATTCTTTGATTGGGGGAATTGTTAATTCGTGATGGCCTTGGAATAACAAAGCCTTAAATATTCCTGAGGCTTCTCTTTCTCTATGTTCTCTACTTCCTTGGATAATTTCTGACAATATACTTATGACTCATTTAAGGGAAAATTTGGAATTTGGGCTTTTAAACATTCTAGTTCCATTCTGTATGCCTCATTTTGTTGAGCATATTTACTTTTATTACCTCATCATACACTTTCAGAGTTATTGTATCCTTTTCCACATTGATGTTACATCTACTTGTTAGTAAGAATGGCCAACCAAGAATCAATAAAATATCGTCATCTTTTGGTATATCTAACATAACAAAGTCCAATAAAGAAAATTTATTTATTGGACTTGACCATTTGAAATCTTTATTGTGCTTGTCCTTTTATCCACTTTTGCTGCTACCGATTCTTCAATATAGTTACTGCTATCTTCCACCAAGTTTAGATAAACTAAACAGTTTTAGCAATAAAACATCTATCATACAACTCCATGTTTTCACTAGCAGCATGCTTAAATTAATTTTATAATTTTGGTGGCAGTTATGAAGTTTAAGGAACCTCTCCTAGTAGAATTTTTGGTGGAGGAACTATGGTGGGACTAATGGATATCCATTTTCAAGATCACCCATCTTGATGTTGAATTCAAATTCCTTTTGGTCTATCTATCTTTAAAGACAAGTACAACCAAGTTTGGCAATTATTTTTTGGACTCTAAACTATATTCTTGGATTCAAATTGATTTCTTAATTTTTTTTAGTGTTAGATTGATCCTTAACTTAAAAAACATGTCATGTTAGTCCTTTTCGTCTAATTAACAACTGAAAAATTCAAAAATCAGTCGCTAAATTCATCGTACAATACTAAAAAGAACTAATTTGACACGTTTTAAAAGTTAAAGGATCAATCTGGAAAAAAATAATAATTAAAAGACCAATCTGAACCTAAGAGTATAGTTAAGGGAGCAAAAAAAGTATTTTGCAACCAAGTTTTGACCTTACATACAAGGTTAAACATTTTTAAATAAAAAATAGGCGAACTACCCTTTTTGGTCCCTTAAATATACCCCTAGGTTCACTTTGGTCCCTTATTTTTTTATGTGCCATTTTGGTCCTTTAAGTTTTCTTAACATAGCCACGTTAGTCCTTTCATTAGTGTACCTTTAGTTCAAATAAAAAAACACTTTCAGGAGGCAATTTGTATGATGAGGTGGATAAGTGGAGTCCAAATGGCAGTTTAAGGGATATGTGGTTGTCTCATCTTCTTAACCATAAGTCTCATCTTCTTAACCCTTACTCTTCTAAAAAAATTCCATTATTCTCAAACACTTTCTATCTCTAAATTTGAAACAAGAAGAAGAAGAAGGAGATTCGCGAAGCGATTGCGAAACGACCGTGGAACCTGTGTTAGAAGGCGATTCACGAAGCGACTGCGAAGACTAAGCTTTCCAGGTAAGTAAATTCTGAATGTTTGATTTAGGGCTTTCTGTAGAGGTAGGCTTTGTAGATATAGGGCTTTCTGTAAATGTATGTTTTGTAGATTTAGATTTTGAAGTATTGTTATTAAACGATGTTAGGTGACGATGGACGAATTTCTGGAGCTCAAAATTCACCATAGTGGTGCTTTCGTTGATCCTAAACTTAGTGTGTATGAAGGAGGAACGTTAGATGAGTTGAAAGTAGTTGTTGATATGTGGAGGTATTTTGTTAGTAGGTGTTTTGAAATATTTAGGTTATAGGGACTTTGAGAAAATGTATTACAATGATCCACAGTTTGGGATGAATGTCCTAGTTGATGACACTGGTGTTTTAGATATTGCATACCTTTACAGGGTGCACCAAAGTGTTGACATTTACATTCAACACACTTTGTCTCAACCAGATTATTGTGAGGAACTATTTGATAATGTTGTTGAGGAGCCTGAGATGATTGTAGCTGAGGTTCAAGAGTAACTTAAAAAGTTACAGGAAGAGTTAATTGGTAATCTGGATGAGCTTAATGTTGTGGAGAATGCTACTAATGTTGTTGGGAAGAATGCTACTAATGTTGATGAGGAGAACGCTACTAATGTTGTTGGGAAGAATGCTACTAATGTTGATGAGGAGAATGCTACTAATGTTGTTGTTGAAGTAGGAGAAGCTGAGGTAAATCATGATAATGTTGTTGTTGAAGAAGTAGGAAATGGGAACAATGAAAAGGAAGATGCCTGAGAGACCAAAGAAAAGGAGAAATCTTGAGCAAGGAGAGATTTATGGGAGTGATAAGAAAATGAGAAGAACAAGTTTTATAGTTAAGTGCTCCAGGTGCAAGAAGGCAAGACATAACAAATTAACCTACAAGGTCAGACCAACAACTACTAATGCTTCATCATCTCAGGCCAATGCATGCCAGACCAATGAAAGTCAGGCCAATGTAAGTCAAGCAACTCAGGCCAATACAACTCAAGCAACACAAGGTAATGCTCCAACATCTTAGGTGGTGACAACTCAGACCTTAATTAGGAACACATGCATACATGAATGCAACTCAGTCTTCTAAAAGAAAGGTTGTATCAGGACAATGCTCAAAGGATAAAGCAACTGGAAGGCCTCAAAAGCTTGGTGTAAGAAGGCCCTTTGTAGCACCAAGACCAACAATATGATTGGTCCTACAACCAGAAGGTCTACCTCAACCAAGAGGATCCCACCAAAGAAGATAATCTAGTTTTAATTAGGATTTGTTATGATTATGTATTGTATTTGGTATTTGGTATTTTGTACTGTATTTTGAAGTCACTGTGAATATGTCTATGTAACATGTTAATGCATTTTGGAACCTTTGTGGTAATATTCCTATGTCTTTAAACAATATCAATTAATGTCAATTTTTGTTAATGTTTGAATTATCTTATATGTTGTATCAGTTTAATTCCTGTTGTATTAATTTGATATGTTGCTAAAAAATAAAGATATATCAAACAATAGAACTCATTACATTCATAAACTGTGTTACAATTAGACATTACAGTAAACAACTAAAACATCCTAAAAAAACAGAATCATTACATTGATAAACTGTGTTACAATTACACATTATAGTTGACAACTAAAACATCTTAAACAAAGATACATGATCGGTGATTTCCAGTTAATATTTCAAGATATGTTAGTTGTTGTTTTTCTATGTTTTTGTGTGTTTTCGAGTCTTATGTTTAGGTTATTTCGTGTTATTCCGTTATGTGGCAAGGATGTTACATGTTATCTTTTATATCGTTGGTGCGTTTAATTTGGTTGTTTTTAGTGTATTTTCAGGCAGATATCAAGTCGGTGATCAGATACTAAGGAAACGGAGATTCGTGTGTGAAGACATAGAGGAAAAGGGGGTTCAGAAGCCTGACACGGGTGCCCGTGACACCTGACACGGCCCGTGTCAGGATGGCTATGAAGAAAAGAAAGAATCCAGCAGCATGACACGGGTGCCCGTGTCACACGACACGGCCCGTGTCATAGTCCCCCATTGAAGGCACATGTACCATGAGTCCAGCAGCATGACATGAGTGCCCGTGTCACACGACACGGCCCGTGTCATGGCACCTAAATGCAAGATTTTTGTTTTTCTTTAGTCTCTTGTGCTGAGGGCATTTTGGACGTTTCGCATGTAATTTTGTAATCTGATACATTAGGTTGATCGTAACCAGAAAAGAACACTTTGGAATTTTGGGAATTATCACGCAAAGGAAAGAACAAAGGATTTTAGAGGAGAAGTCTGATCGATCAAACGCGGAAGCAATTGACGATCCAATCAATCCTTTTTATATTGTAATGTCTCTTTTCCTTATGTATGTGATTTTCACTGTTTTGAATATGAGTGGCTAAACCCCCCAATGCTAGGGGGGTGTCCCTGAGTTTATTGTAATGACATTGAACTTGATTTTATGAATTTCACTGCTTCTATATTCATTGTGTTGATTGATTAGTTTTATTGTAAGAAAAAATCAATATTGAAAAATTAGATTTTTAATCATCGGTTGACAGATGGTAGGAATGCCCTGTTAACGTTTTTCAATCAAAACTTTTTATCGTATATCACCAAGGAATTGGGATATCATATTTAACTGTAAAAACTTTCGATATGCAAATGCTTGATATTCATTCTATACGATCAAGGAATTGAGTATAGAAGGAATACCAAAGGGTTTTCCTTAAAGGAATTTTTGGAAAACTAATCTTGAAAGGCAGTAATGATTTAGTTGCAGTGATATTTGAACGATTATAAACAATTAGTCATTATAAGAATTTCTCATACACCTTCCCTAGCATAATTTTCATATTTGTCATCCTTAATATTTTCCTAGAGTTTATACTTACAAGTCTTTTGAGAAGATCTAAACAAACCCTCAGAAACTTTTGTTCAACTTGAAATAGTAAAAAAAACTTAATTTGATACGCAGTCATCGAGATCGATATTCGGAGAATTTTCCTTAAGATTACTACAGTGGGCAAAAAATAGTACACTTGCTATTTTCCCATAAATACACATAACATTACAAGACACATAATTTTCCACTTCCACATCTTGTTCAATTGTTGATGAATTTCAGTTAATTCTTTCCCTAATTCTTCATTTCTAAACCTCAAATTTTCAAATTCCATTGATAAGCTTTCCAACCTATTCAACAAAATTTGACTTGTATCTTCTGGAAATTCTTCATGGAACCAATTGAAATAACCACATCCTTTTTGCAAGGACCCCTGCTAAATACAAATATGAATAAAAACGCATTTCCAGATTTTAACAAACTCAGACAAAAAATAAGGCTTACCTTATAATTGTGACAACCCTAGAATTTCTTCGAGAATTTCTTCTCAGTATTTACCCTACGAAGCACAACCTCATCTCCACAATAAAAAAATGGTACAACTCGTGAGCTACTGTGAACAGATGATTGCCCACTTTCAAATTTTTGCAACTTCAAAATAGAAGAACCATGGCTAACCTTCATCATTCTTAAGAAAAATAAGATGACGAACAGACCAGAAAGGTGAAACAAGAAGATGGAGAAAAAAAGGTTAAACCCTAAAGAAGATAAAGATGAAGAACATAGGGGCATCATTAACTCCATAGGTGTCTTGATACAATTGGAATAGAGTTTTTAAGTTGGTTGCCAACTCTTGTTCATAGGCAGTGGCTTGAGTAACATTTGGATATAAGAAGGGATATACCCATTTGATGAAGATTATTTTATACCTATTTGAACATGAAGAGTTGTCAACCAACTAAAGTATTTCCAATGTATTAGTAGCCTCTGAAACTTATTTCATCATTGGCAAGTGGAAACTAAGAGGTAACATAATTGGACTCAGAGATAGACAACTAATGCCACACAGAGAGGTAACTTAATTTTCCTCAGACAGACAAAAATTCATAACAAAAGCATCATTGGCACAATTAAATCACAGGCTAACAAAGGCAACATCATGTTATCCCCAGGAACAATTTATGTCATACAACAAAATATAAACCAAACAGCATACACCTGGAAGCAGATTCACAACCCAAGCCTCAATTTCATCATAGGCAATATAAACAGAGAGACATAATCAGATCCAAATATATATAAACCATACAGATATAAACCAGACATATATAAATTATACAGATATAAACCATACAGATATAAACCAGACGCAAGCCTCAAAGTCATCATAGGCTACATAAATAGAGAGTCATAAACAAAATCCAACACAAGCCTCAAAGTCATCATAGGCTACATAAACAAAGAGACATAAACATATCCAACACAAACCTCAAAGTCATCATAGGCTACATAAACAGAGAGATATAAATAGATCCAACACAAGGGAAACACCAAGAAAAATAGTAGCTACCTAAAGTATAATCAATGGCAACTAATTATACTATCAACTTGGAAGATGTGCATACCTTGGATCAAGAACTGCACCAATAGAAATCAATGTGTTAGACTCTAACCAATATTTGTCATATTTCAACTTCATTTCATTAGCAAGGGCCTGCAACTGAGGATTGTTTGAGATGCTTGAGGGTTCATCAAGTAAAACCTCACCCTGTAAAGCTAAGCCAAAAACAAATTAGCAGTAGGGTAAGACGTGCCACTAATAATTGATGTCACATCAGCAAAAACCTCCAAAAACTTGCAAATATCATGAACATCTTCCCAACCATTTGCATCAGGCAAAAAATTTAGAAATGCTCCATTTTTTTCAGCATATCTATGCCATACTTCTATGTAATGGTAAGAAGTGGACAACATCAACCAAATTAAGTTCCATCTTGTCTTAGTATCCAACACTTGCATCCTACCATTTCACATCATAAGTATAGAACTTACCACACCATTAGAAGTTTTTTTTGCCATTAGAAGTGCTCTTCCATTTCACATAATTAGTATAGATCTTACCACACCATTTGCATTTCCATTTCTTTGCACCATATGACATCTCAATAAGAACCATCTCAGTACACATCAGACTTCTTGGGACGAGGAGCTTTACCATAGGCATTAACCTGACTTTGTGAACTCTGAGCTGGGTCAACTGGAGGTGTTGGCACATCTGCAGTAGTTGTACTTTGAGTTGTATTAGTATTTTGTGTAGTGGGGGTATTTTGTGTAGTAGAGGTATTTTGAGTGGTTACATTAGTTGGAATTAGATATGGAACTCCCAAGTGAATCATCTCACCAATCTCTATATATCCTCCATCCATGTCTCCTCTCCCCCATCAAGCAACTTGTTGATATCAATCAGATCATCCATGTTTGGATTCAAAGAAGAATCTTGAAAATACATGACACAATTTTTTTTTATATAAATCAATAATAGAATAGGAAACTCAGCTCATCAATCAAAAAGTTTACTCAGCTCAGCAAAAAATTCACTTAATAAAACCTCAGCAACGCCATCAACTTTTATGCAATAATAGAATCTCAGCTCATCAACAAAAATTTACAAAAGGAACCCTTTAATCAAAAATCTAGGTCAAAATTATGTTTTCAATCTACACATTTTAGGTCAAAAACAAAGGAACTCAAGAACGATTCCACAATCATCAGTTCATAACATTGTTGGTCTTTAGGTCAAAATTTATACAACTTATAGAAATCTCTAACTCCTCAAATATGCAAACTATGTACAAAGCAACATCACAGAAAATAAATAGTATAGAGTTTGGATACATTACACAATTGTATTGAAGCTTTTCCACGGTTCACAATCACAATTCACATTTTTCCACTAAAACAAAGTACACTCAAACTCAATACTGATGAATGAGTGATGAATGCTGATCAGAGTTGAAGCCCTAGGAGAGAGAGAGACGAACAGATGACGATGAATATGTGATATTGATATCATTTGAGGCGATGACATGAGAGAGACGAGAGAGAGAGAGAGAGAGAGAGAGAGAGAGAGAATGTCCCCTTATACTCCTTATTTTAGTTGACTAATTAAAGTTATTATTTTATGTTGTTACACATTCTCAAAATTATTTAATATTAATAGTAATTAAACCTTTTAACAACCTAATGAACTCCTGAATTATTTTGCAAGTTACAATTTAAGATTAAACTTGTATATTTAACAAAAATATATAAGTTTCAAGGATTCACTCTTATCCCTAGGTGGTGCTAAAATAGAATAGAGTTTGAAGCATTTACTAATTCTATTACCGTTTATATATCTCTAATTTCTCAAAAGTTCATCCAATATAATATCACCATCATATAACATCTATTATATTTATCTCTTAGATTCTGTCTCTCTTAAGACGTTGTTTAGGTGTAAAGATGTAAAGATGTTTATAAAATATTATAAAGAAAAATACAGCATTCGACCTGATATATATATATATATATATATATATATATATATATATATATATATATATATATATATATATATATATATATATATATATATATATATATATATATATATATAATGGTGAATTAATAGAGAATTACGTTAATTTGGAGAAGATGGAGTAAAGAAATTAAAAGAGAAAATTAGAGAAAGAAGAATAATTGACATTACTCAATAATTGGAGCTTACAAGGTTTTATATACAAAATGTACAAATGATTGGGAGATAACTTATTCAAATAACCTGAAACTAATAAAACTGAAAAATACCAACAAAAAAAAGTCGTAACCGGTTATGCTATATGCCATAACCTATTACAAGCCCGTGCTTGCACTTATTCAGCTTTCTGCCAAGCCGTAATCGATTATGCCTAAAGCTGTAATCGGTTACACCAACTGCAAATGCCCAAAAATAATATTTTCACCACACCACCTCATTTCAGTTTGTCCAAGTCCAACATGCTCAAGCTCTACTTAAACCTATTGAACAACTCATTTGTTATCCCCTTGGTTAACAAATCCACAACTTGGTCTTCGCTTTGACAATATCCCAATCGTAACTTGTCTTCACTCACTAGCTCCTTCAAATAATGAAACCACATCTCTATGTAGTTTCTTCTTCCATGTGCAATCATATTCTTCACAAGATTTATTGCAGAAATATTATTGACCAGAAGTGTAGTAGCCTCACAATTATTGCTACCTAACTCCTTCAATAGATTCATGAGCCACATAACTTGACACACACACACACACACACACACACACACACACACACATACACACTGAAGCCTCAATGTATTCGACCTCACAAGATGAGAGTGATACCACCGATTCCTTCTTCGAACACCAAGATATTGGTATCCTACCAAACATATAGATGTATCCACTCGTTGACTTTTTATCATCTTTATCACCACACCAATTGGAATCGATGAAACCAAGTAAATCACATTTTTAGTCTGTATCGAATGCGAGAAAGATAATTCTGCAACCAAGAGTTCCTTTAACGTATCTAAGGATTCTCTTAACTTCTACCAAGTGAGACACCTTCAGTCTTTCCATGAATCTACTCGTAATGCTAACACTAAATGCCAAGTTTGGTCGCATATTTCACAAATACCGTAATAATGAAATCAATCTCCTATATTGTGTTGGACCCACATCTTGCTTATCTTCTTTCTTTGACAACTACAACCTTGCCTCACATTATGTAATGACAGTATTATAATTCTCCATTTCATACCTCTTCAAAATCTCAAGAGCATATCTCATTTTATGCATGAGAAGTCCTGTTTTTGACTTGTGGAACTCTATACCAAGGAAATAAGTCATAATGCTAAAGTTTTTCATCTCAAATTCATCCATAAGTTCACTCTTGAACTTAGAGATATTCTTCTTATAGCTTCCGGTAATAAATAGATCATCCACATACAAGTAAAGTATGACCACACAATCATTTGCATCCTATCTCACATAAACTCTGTGTTCACACACACACACACACACATAAACACATGCACACACATCACTTGAAACCAATATCAATAAGAAAGCCATCGATGCATTTTTTCCAAGCTCTTGGAGCTTGTTTCAAACCATATAATGCTTTATCCAATTTGTAGAACTTCATCTCTTGATTCTTTACTACAAATCTCGGGGGCTTCTCAACATAAATCTCTTCATCAAGTGGACCATTAAAAAAATACAAATTTGATGCCATTTGATATATCGACCAATCGTTGTTATGCGCAATACTAACAACTAATCAGATGGTTTAAAGCCTTCCCATATGTGCAAACACTTCCTCAAAGTCTATACCATCACATTGAAAATCCCCATTATTACCAATCAAGCCTTATGCTTGATCAAATCTCCTATGGGATTTTCCTTCACTTTATAGATTCATCACACACCGATTGACTTCTTTCCAAGTGGTAAATCGATCGACTCCTTTAGTATCATTTTTCTCAATGGATTCCAGCTCCTCCTTCATTGCACAAATCCACTTTGGATTGATTAGAGCCTCTTATGTATTCATCGATTTAGATTCGGCCATAAGCGCAAAGTGAACGAAATCACCATCACCATTGATTTCATTATCCTAGAATAATTCATAATCTTGGAGTCCCTGAGGAAAACCTCTTTTCCTTATTGGTCGTCTATTATTTCCTCCATTTCCGGCTTCGACATATTGGTGTACAACACCTTATGCATTATGGAAATTCCCATTTGTATGCCTGTAACCAGTCACAACATTATCGTAACTGGTTATGCCCTATGCTAAATCAGTTCCAGCAACTCAGGTATCAAAAATTTCACGTGGTAACCGATTACCGCTTTTAGGGTAATCGGTTACGGGGCCTGCATCATCAATTTTGTTGTTGTTGTCAAACTTTCTCAACTTGTCGACCACGACATCTAGGCTAATCACGATCCTCTATTTTCCACATCAAACAATTTCTAGCCTCCAGTAGGATGATAACCAATGAGTAACATCATCCCACCATTGTCGTCCAACTTCTTTCGAACCTGACCCATAACATGTCAAAATGCTATGAACCGAAAACTTTCAAATGACTTAAGCTTGGTTTAAATCCAAAGCACACCTATTCTAGAGTCACCTTATCAAGCTTCTTTGTAGGGAACCTATTAAACAAATAAGCGGATGTATAAATGACTTCTACCCATAACTCATTTGAAAATTTTTAACCCTTTATCATGCTTCTAACCATGTTCATTATCGAACAATTTTCCTCTCAACAATACCATTATGTTGTGGCGTATGGTGGCACAATATCACACATTATACTCTTTTCATCGCAATACTTCCCAAACTCATTTGAGGTACACTCACCTCCACCATCCATTTTTAGAATTTTGAGCTTTTGACCACATTGCCTCTCCACCATGAGCTTAAACTTCTTGAACACATCAAACACCTCATCTTTCCTCTTGATAAGATAAATCCATTGTTTTCTACTAAAATCATCGATAAATTTGACCAAGTACCTATTGCCACCATCGAGTCGACTTGCATTGGACCACACACATCGGAATACACCACATCAAGGTGATATTTGGTTTTATAACATGGATCCTTGCTGAAATTACTCTTGTGCATCTTCCCTTGCACACACTCTTCACACATCTCAACAAGAATGTTAATTCTTGGCAACCCGGTTACCATACCATTCCTTAGTAACAAGTCGAGATCATGAAAATTGAGATTTCCAAGACGGTAGTGCCATAACCACTATTCTCTACTTGCTGCTGTAGCTAAACACCTATGATCCATCACTTTCAACTCCACTTTTAAAGTCATATTGACAACCGTAGGATCCTTAATGATCAAAACACCCTTTGCATCCACAACACACAAAATCTTATCTTCCAAGCAAATTTTGTAACTTCTCTCAAGCAATTGGCCAATACTAAAGAGATTACACTTAATTACCCGAATATACAAGACATCCTTAATCATAGAATGTCCACCATTCTTCTTGATTAAAACATCATCGATACCTTCATCCGCAAGAGTGTACTACTACAAAACGCGCAAACAACAACACCAAGATCACCACAGTTGAGGTATCCACCGTTGTAATATCTGTTACCAAATGCATATTTTGAATTTTTTAAAAATTGATTTAATCAAGGTTCAGACTTTCAATCATGGTGATAAAGTTAGTGTTACAAGATTCAAATCCTTGCAACAACTTTTTTTCTTCCATTTTTCAAATTTTTTTCACGGTTTTAATATGCAACCGTTGTAATATTATCTGTATGATGGACCTTTGATCTTCCCAAAAGAAAGAAACGCTTCCCAAGTATATTAATGATTTAAAATTTTCTCCATTTTTAAAGACATTCACAATGTCATCCAAGGATATCAACCAATAGAAGTAATCATCATTGCAAGCATTAATGGTCACAATGTTTCATCTTCAACCTCATTTATAAATGCACAATTTTACACTTCTTCAAACTATTCTTCTTAACTTCCTTTATCAACATGAGTTCTCCATCTGAAAATGCTAACAAAAGTATCACAACCGAGGTCACTACGCAACAACACCATAATCAACGGTAAACTGAGGAGGTCCAACCATCTAGATCATATTCTGTCTGGGAAACACTAAGGGCGAGGAAGGCCAAAAAGAAGAAGAAAAAAAATGAGCCGATGAAGATTTAAAACTATAATTCTGATGAGGGGAGCGAGAAGAAAGTCATAGAATATGAAGATTCCTTTGCTGCTAGGGTATATGGTTTCGACATAGATAAAATTATGTAATGAAATTATTAATGTATTATTCCCTTTTGAGACTTTTTTTAATGAAATTATCTTTTATACACTCTTCTCTTTTATTTATATAGTATTATTGTTTTAAAAAAATTAAAAGCCAACAAAAATAACAACAACAGTATCAACATTGACGAAGAATATTAACAAAAAATATTAAAATCCAACAAAAATAACAACAACAAAATCACTCTTTAACCACGGTTTTAATAAAGAACCATAATGAAAGGTGACATTATTCTTTAAGGTATAATCACAATGGTCCATTCTAACCGTGATGATATGTAAATATTTTTTTAAGGTATTATCACGGTTTTTCATTCTAACCGTGATGATATGTGCATATTTTTTTTACTATATAAGCGAAGTTTCTATATTTTATCAGTAACCATAGCATTCATCTCTTTCTAACAACCATTTTTCCTAAATAGAAACCCTAACATGTTCACTTTTCTCTCTCATACCATAATCCTAATATGTTTGAACATACTTCAACCTTTAGATTCTTCTTCACCAATTGCTATGATACACTATTGTAGCACACTAATTTTTTCCCTAAGATTTCTTCCCATTTTTCATCTGCATCTTGCAATACAAACAAGATCATACGGGTTTCTCGGTTTTTCTCGGGTGTAGGTTTATGCCTCACAAGGGATCACCATTTGCTTTTATTTGTTCATACTTACTAACCATTTAAAAAAATATTTTTGTTTTTCTTTTGTTAATCATTTTCCAGGTAAAAAATGCCAAAAATAGTAGTCCCGCAACTCGAATGAATTTCACCGATAAAATTTGAAGTTGATCCGCAAATAATTCAAATTTATCTGATCAAGGATTTCCCAATTTAATTGACTTATTCAAGGAATTCCAAGGTTCATGTGTTTATTTCATGCATTCTTCGATGCGCAAAAGAATTGAGCCGAAATCATAGCAGTGCAAAAGGAAAACAAAATTTTCAAATTTTGTACTGAGTAACCGGTTACTACCTAGGGCGTAACCGGTTACTTGCATGTAAATTTGAAAATTTTGGCAGCAATTTCAAAATTTTGAATTTTGGCACCAATTTCATTTTTGATCACTCTTAGAATATTCTAGACCATCTCCATTTAATTCACATACATCATTAAAATTAATTCCCACCATAAACCCTCACTAATCACCACTTTTTTCATGATTCCCTCCAATTTTTGAATTACCAAGCCTAATTTGAATTACCAAAGCAAGCTCTATTCCACCAAATTCCCATACCTAAACTCTTTAAATATAGGCAAATTCATTTCTCATTCATTTCTCAAGCTTTTGATAGCCAAATTCACCTAGCAAAAATTTCTTGGAAGCTTTTGATAGCCAAATTCACCTTGCAAATATTTCTTGGAAGCTTTTGATAGCCAACAAATCTCTTGCAAAATATCCTCCAAACCACAAATTCACTAAAGCTCTTCCTCTCTTTTTGAAAGTTATCAAGAATTCACCTTGAATTCTTGATCAACTTTGACCTAAACCTTCATCCTATTCTTTTTTCTTCATCAATTTCAGTAGATCAAGCTTGATATTGGATCAATTTGAAGAGTGTTCTTGGTAATTCACTTTTTCCATGGTTCTACCTTCATCATCAATATTCAAGATATAGACCCTTGATGCTTTTGGTTGTTGATCTTCTAGATCATAAATTGTTGTTTGATTGCAGGGATTTCACTAAGTTTTGATTCTAAAATTTGTGCTAATTCAGTTCATGATCATGTGGTGTTTGAAAAAAGGTTTTAAAAATGGACCATGCTTAATTTTAGCAGAATTTTTGATTCTGCACGTAGAGTAATCAGTTACTGCTTAGGTAGTAACCGGTTACCTGTTATAATTTTTCCAGAAAATCGTTCTTTTTGTTCAGGTAGTCGATTACCACTTAGGTAGTATCCAGTTACTCTGAGTCAGAATTGAATGTTTGGCTTATTTTTGAGTTGTTTTTTATTCCTCTTGATTCTTTTTTTCCTCCTTCTTATTTTTACCTTGGGAGACATTCTTGGGACTGATTTCTCTTTAATTTTAATGGACTTTGGGTGTAGATTAGAGTGGTTAATATTCATTAGTCCAAATCTACCTTTAAGTGAATTATTTAATTCACTTTAGGTACTTTGCATTAGTGAGATATTTTCGCACTTAAATCCACCAAGATGAGTGGAGCAAAGGTATAAGTATACTTGAATACATCAAGCTCATTTCAAATTCTTCCTGCATTAACTTAGAAAATTCTCACAACTGGAGAAAAGGTTTCAGTATAATCAATTCATTCTTGATGACTAGAACCTTGTGCAACCAATCGAGCCTTGTTTCTGACTACTTCACCTTTCTCATTCAGCTTGTTTCTGAAGACCCACTTGGTTCCAATGACATGAACACCTTTAGGCTTCAGAACAAGATCCCATACGTTGTTTCTGGTGAACTGGTTCAACTCTTCTTCCATTTCCAGAACCCAATCATTGTCTTTAAGAGCTTCCTCTGTAGTTATTGGTTCAATCAGAGACACTAACCAATGAAGATTTTCTTCAGAAGGTATGAAAGCGGACCTGGTTCTGACTGAGGCAGATTTGTCTCCCAAAATTAGTTCTTCAGAATGAAAATCTCTGAGTCTACTATTCTTTTGTGTTGGACTGATCATTTGTTCTGGTGAGGAAGTCTCTGATTCTTTAGCTTTTCCTTCTTTCTCTTCTTCTCCCTTCTTGGGTTCTGAGAATGTGATCTTCAGATCTGCAAACTTTTCAGTTGGCTATAACTTTTCAGGGCCAGGCATATCATTGAATCTAACATGAATTGATTCCTCTATAATTCGTGTCTCTGTGTTGTATACTTTATAGCCTTTAGAGCGTTAAGAATATTCAAGCAACATACATTTATGTGCTTTGAAGTCAAACTTGCCAAGATTCTTTTTAGTTTTCAACATATAACATATACATCCAAAAGGATGGAAATAAGAAATGTTGGGCTTTCTATTCTTCCACAATTCATATGGAGTCTTACCCATAATAAGTCTAATAGAGACTCTATTCTGAATGTAACATGTTGTATTTATTGCGTCATCCCATAAGTGCTTTGCAATGTTGGTTTCTTGGATCATGATTCAAGCCATTTCTTGCAAAGTCCTATTCTTCCTTTCCACAACCCCATTTTACTATGGAGTTCAGGGACAAGAGAAGTCATGGGAAATGCCTTCAGAATCAAACAATTCCTAAAAAATATATTTTCTCAAACTCTCCCCATGATCACTTCTAACCTTAACAATTTTGTAATTTTTTTCATTATGCACTTGTGAACAAAAGGTAGAGAACATAAAATGTGACTTATCCTTGTGTTTTAAGAACTTGACCCATGTTCGTCGACTATAATCATCTACAATAACCATTCCATACTTCTTTCCAATGATTGACGCAGTTTTCACCGATCCAAACAGATCAATGTGAAGAAGTTCTAGTGGTCTTGAGGTTGTCACAACATTCTTTGCCCTTAAAGCAGTTTTTTAAAAATTTACCTTTCTGAAAAGCCTCACATAGAGCATCTAAAGAGAACTTCATGTTTTGCAGGCCTCTAACTAGATCTAATTTGTTTAGCTGAGAAATTCTCCTCAAGCTAACATGTCCTAGTCGGTGATGCCAGAGCCATTGCTCTTCGGAAACATACATGAGACATTTTACATTTTGATCACTAAGATCATAAAATCTGATCTTGTAAATGTTGTTCTTCCTCTTTCCACTAAATAGAACTGAGCCATCTTTCTGATTCACAGCTTTGCAACATTGTTGATTTAATAAAATATCATAGTCTGTGTCACTAAGTTGACTTATTGACAACAAATTATGTTCTAGACCATCTAATAGCAAAACATTTTTAATAGAAGGAATTTTATTATTACCTACTGTACCTACACCTATGATTTTACCTTTCTGATTCCCTTCAAAGATGATGTTGCCTTCGGGCTTAAGTTCCATATTTTGGAACATACAGCTTTCTCCCGTCATATGTTGTGAGCACCCACTGTCCAGGTACCATGATTGGTGTGTCAACTGTGCTATTAAGGGTATCTACAACATATACTATTTTTTCTTTAGGTACCCATATCTTGGGTCATGTATCGTTATTCTTCTCAAGGTTCTTGCAAACATTGGGTCTTCGTGAAGATTGATAATCAAAAGTAATTTGAACTTTGTGTAAACATTTTGGTTCAGATTGTTGTGTCTGTGTATGTACATGAATTAACTCAGAACTTCCAGGTTTGGTACCGGATGGTACAAACTGATCATACAGAGGTATAATCTTCAATTGTTTTGTTTCATTGCGTTTAACAACCTCTTTTCTTCCTAATCCTCTGTAATCATTGCGCCTGACACCATAGATCATCGAAGCAAGCTTGCTTCTATCTATGTTCTTAGCTAGAAATTGTTGGAAGGCTCTATCATACTTGTTGATGCAACTAGTATCAGAGACCTTAGATAATAACTCTTCTTCTAGACATGAATTTTTGTTTTTCAAAATAGTGTTTTCATTTTTCAAAGAAAAATCATTTTCATCTAGAGAAGAATTACTCTATTTTAGCTTATCTCTATCTTCCATAGTAACTACATGGATTTGTTTAAGATCCTTGTACTTATGTTGGAGTTTATGATAACTTTCCAAAATTTCAGAGAGACATGTTTCTAATTCACTACGTGTAAGTTTATAAAATACATCCTTTGTGTCTGAATCTGAGTCTGATTCTGATGTTGTTATGTCCTCAGGTTCTCTAGGATCGTCAGAACTTGCTTTTGCAACAAAATTAACATTTGTGCGTTCTTTGTCAGAATCTCCTTCATCAAAATCAGATTCGTCCCATGTGGCTAGAATTCCTTTCTTTGCATGGGCGGCGTTCTTCTTCTAACTCTTCTTCTTGAGAAAATTTGGATAGTCCATTTTGTAGTGTCCTGGTTCATTACACTCATAACAAACATGCTCCCTTCTAGAACCTTGTCTTCTTTGCCCTGATGGTTCTGATCGAATGTTGTTTCTTCTAGAACTTTTTATTCTATCATATCTATATTTCATACTCTGCTTCATACTTTTGAATCAATGTCGGAACCTGGAGAACATTGTTTCAATAGTTTCATCTCCCCCCCTCTTGAATGCTTCATACTTTTGAATCAAGGCAAGAGCCTTGGTCTCTTTCACTTGCGCATTTCCTTCATGAGTCATCAGAAGAGAATTAAAGATGGACTTGGCGGTTTCTCAGTTATTTATCTTGTCATACTCCGTATAAGAGATAACATTAAGCAAAATCTTCCTAGCCTTGTGATGATTTTCGTAATCCTTCTTCTGTTGATCACTCATAGAGCTTCTAGCGACTTTCTTCCTAGTAGCATCTAATGGATGTGTATAGCCATCAAATACCATATCCTATAAGTATACATCGTAATCGAGAAAGAAACTCTTAATTCTATCTTTCTAGCAATCAGACTTCTGTCCATCAAATATCAGTGGTTTGGCGATGTAATGATCTTTCTCGTGAGATGTTAAGGTTCAGGTTGATGGAGTAGGTGTGGCCATAATATTAAGATAAACTCACACAAAAACAATGGATCAATACTGACACGATTAAGTGTAAGATAACTCAATATAACAATAAGAACGGGAGCTCTGATTCCAATTGAAGGTGTGATAAAACACTAGAAAAAGGGGTTGAATGGTGTTTTGAAAAATAATCTCTATAAGAACAAACTCAATCAAATAAAGGAATAGAGAAAGAAATAAATAACACAAGAATTTATCCTGGTTTACTTGTTAACTACAAGCTACCTCCAGTCCATCCGCCAAGGTGATTTTGCCTTTAACAAGGACTTAATCCACTATAATCTCAACAGATTACAACCACACATCATCTCTGTGGCAACCACTAAGACCCGCAACCTTAGTCTTCCTAAAGCTCCTGACCTAAACTAAGTCCTTTAGGGATCGCAAACACAATTTTCTACAAGGTTTGTTTACAAAGAAGTGCTTCTAAAATAAGCAGATGTAAACAAAAATTAAGATCTTTTGAAGCTTGATACTACAAAATAATTTTTAATGTTTGAGCTTTGTATTCTTGTATAAAAGATATGGCATTGTTCGTCACTTTGCTTCTTCACTTGACAATCCTTTTATAGGTGCTTCAAAAATATATCCGTTGCGCCACAACTGGACAAAGGAATGAGGTTATTGAGGGTGAAAAATAGTACATACAATTGTCCTTCTTGTACTACCAAATCAGGATAATGGAGTAGTGGAATTGGTGGTAGAACAAAATGTCTTTGTATTATTCTTTATTATCCGTTAATTCTTATCTTCTAATCTTCAGCGGCTTCAAGTTGATAAATGTGTGAAGTATGAGTAGAGATAAATTAACTTTCTTGACCATTACTTCTTTTCTTTAGAACTTCAGAGGCTTCTGCTTGATAGATGTTTGAAGCATGAGTAGAGAGAAAAGTAACACTTGATCCTATTTATCAGAATGTCAGAGGCTTCTTGTTGAGAGATGTATTGAAGCATGAGTTGATAAAAGGATGTCTCTTGATCTTGATTCTTATCTTCAGAATTTCATAGGCTTCTGATTGATAATTGTATTGAAGCATGAGTTGAGATAAGAATGATGGGTTCTTTAAAAATTCAAGTATTCAGTCTTCAGAACTTCACACTTGTCTTCGAAACCCTTGTTCTTAAGAACTTCAAGTCTTTAGAGTCTTTCTGCACTTGTTCTTCAGATCATTCTTTCTTCAGAACCTCAAGTCTTCAGAGTCTTCAGCACTTGATCTTCAGAACATTGTTGTATCAGAGTCTTACTCATTCAGAGTCAGAGTCCTAGAAAACGTTGCAACAACAACATCAGTTTTCTCAAGATCTTTCTGATGAGTTGGCACTTGAGCAGTCTTACTTCTAATTTGCGCATAAGCGGATATTATCTTATCAGAACCTTCAGTTTGCAAGAACTCCCTCAGAGTCAGAACCTGTTTGTCATTCTTACACAATAACAAACGTTAGAGTATCAAAATTGCCTTTACTTAAATACTTTGTTGTTATTATCAAAACATAAAGATATTGAGAAGAACCAAATCTTTTTCTCACAATTTCCACCCAAAGTCTTAGAATTTTGCTTCCCTTTCGAAGCCCATTTTCCTTTTGATCTTCTACTTTTCTCGTTAAGTCGTGCTTGCAATCCAATCTCCGCTTTAGCTTTATCGCTTCCTATCTCGTTCATTCTTTGTTCATGAGCCTTAAGAGAGCTTTGAAGCTCATCTTTGCTCAATGTTGAAAGGTCCTTTGACTCTTCGATAGCCACTATAATGTTATCGAATCTTGACGTTAAAGAACAAAAAGTCTTCGACACAATAATTTTCTCCAAACTAGTTTCTCCGCATGCCGTAGTTTGATTCACCAAACGTATAATACGTGTCACATAATCTTAGATCGTTTCCTTCTCTTTCATTTGCATTAACTCAAACTGCCTCTTGTGGGTTTGTAACCTCCCCACCTTTGCCTTAACAGCCCATGCACAAGCTTTCTCCAAGATCTCCCAAGCTTGTTTCATTGTCTTGCAATCACCAACTTTCTCAAAGTTGTGACCATCAACGCAAGAATGAATTAAGAATAATGTTTTGTAATTCTTCTTCTTTTTTCTTTGAATGCAACCTTTTGAGCATTTGTAGCTTCAGCCCCAAGTAGTTCAACTCCATTCTTGATGATCTCAAAAACTTATTTATACCCAAACAAAACTTTTATTTGTTTGGACCACTTGTCATAATTCTTCGAATCAAGAATCGGTAGGTTGGTGGAGATTCTATCATTGGAAGAGGTACCATTGTTGCAGCGAAAATGGATCAGAAACAGTGGAGCAGAAATGGATTCTATCGTTTGTAACCCCTCTCACTTGAAAAAGAATTACAAATGTGAGTTGTGTGGATAATAGTCCCACATTAGATAGGAATGTGGTGACTTGAGCATTTATAAGTGAGAAAATCCACCCACCTATCAGCTTAAGGCTTTGAGTGAATATATGGTGTGTCTCTCACAGAGGTGTGTTGCTCAAAGAAGGAAGTCCCACAATGTTCAATGCTCCCTAGTGAAAAATTCCTCCAACAAATGGCATCACGAGTCTTTGGTTCGAGAATGAGACCGACTTACTTGTATCGAAAATATCCCACATGGTCATGGGTAGGTGTCCCGCATATAGGTTAGTGTCTCATTGAAAGAGTTTCAACGGTGGTACAAGTGTATATGGAGAAAGAGCTTCCACTTGAAGGGGAGTATTATGATGGACTCACACTTAAGGGGGAATGTTGAAAAAGAATTACAAGTGTGAGTAGCGTTAATTCTATGATTTTATGATTGGCATTATGTTTGGTAAAACTAATATGGCAGGAACATGTTGAATAATAAGTTCCATATGTTAAATTAACATGGTCTAGATTCTGGAAGAACATGTCAAACAAGATGTCCTGACATAGTGGCACATACAAATGGGATTATAATAATTGGCAGATACTGAAGAAGATGTTGAAACATCTCCAAATGTCATGACAGAATTACTGTCATGTGTTAGAGACAGATGTCAAAGAAAATGTTGAAACATCTGCAACTGTCATGACAATATTACTGTCATGTGTTACAAGCAGATGTCAAAGACAGATGTCATGACGTCTTGGTCAATGAAGCTTGAGTGATGGGTTTATGATCTGAATTATGCAGAATATTCTACAGAATATTATGCTATCACAGGTGGTGGAGATGTTGGAGCTATTTTAAAGGACTAAGAGATTCAAGGTAGAGCTGTTTTTAAAGGTATTTTCAAGGAGAATCCTTAGGTTCTAATTGTGAAGATATTCTGGAGCTTATGACAGAAGTCCTAACCTAGAGGAGAATGTCTTGGAGGTTTCTTTTGTTGTTCTGGAACATGTCAAAGAAGATGTCTTACGACATCACATAAGACACCATGCCTGTGCTGAATTGGTGTGATTGGTGCTGTTATATTTTAACATATGCATAATATTCTAGAGATATTATGCAATCATATGTGGCGCTGATTTAAAGGGGTGCTGATTTAAAGATCTGGAAAATTCAATCAGAATTCACAAAGGGATATATACTTTCCAAATAAGGAGATTTTGGAAGATTTGATTGAAGACCTAATTTGTAGTGGGATCTTCTGCAGATTTGCAACAATAAAATTGTTGTGTTTAGAAGGCCCAAATCCAGTTGGGAAATAAGATATAAATAGATGCATTGTAACCTAGTTTTTGGAACAAGTCGTGAATAGAAAAGATGTAAACATTAGGGCTTTGTTTGTGAACTACTCTCTAGGAGAGTTGGTATTTGTGAGCCACTCTTTTATCATTTTGATATTAGGGTTGGACTGAGCTTATGAGTTGTAAGATTGTGTTCTCACTCAGAAGCCCGTAGGTAATGAGTTAAGTGTTGTTCTTGGATGAAGCTTTGAAACAAATCTAAGTTGTGTTCTTGGTCAAAAATCTTGACTAGGTATTGTCATGGAAGTATGTCTTCTGGTTTGATATTGTTAATTGTAATTATCACTGAGGTGATTTAGGGAGTGAGATGGTGATTTCTCATGTCTAGATGGTGATTTCTATGTAGAAGTTGCACTGGGTAGGGATTAAGTGAGAAGTTGTAAACTGAGACTATTTAGGCTTGGAATTAATACTACTGATAGTGAATTTTCTCCTATCTTGGTAGCCTCCAGATGTAGGTGAGTTTGCACCGAACTGGGTTAACAATCCTTGTGTTATTTATGCTTTTCAGTACCATTATTGTATATGCTTTACCTTCTGCCTCTTTCAGACCAGATGTCTCGACATCCTGTAGGACATTTGAGTCTGCTATACCAGAATTTCAAGTAGTGTGGATAATAGTCTCACATTGGATAGAAATGTGGTGACTTGAGCATTTATAAATGAGAGAACACACCCACCTATCACCTTAAAGTTTTGGATGAATATGTGATGTGTCTCTCATAAAGATGTGTTATTAAAAAAATGTCATATCATTTAGAATGCTCTTCACTTGACCTTCCGAATTGTTGCGCCAACACTATATATATATATATATATATATATATATATATATATATATATATATATATATATATATATATATATATATATATATATATATATATTTTCTCGAAACAACTCTCTGTCACTTATTCAATAACTGTCTAGTTTAAGTTTTCAAAAAAAAAAAACTGTAGTTTAAAATATGACGTAATTGTGTGTCTAAATTGGTTTTAGAATCTATCCTCGATGAGAACTAAACAAAGCCCAATTAACTAATACAAGAGTAGTGATATTTATATATCTATAATTTCTCAAAAGTCCATTCAGTATCTTATTTTCACCAACATATAACATCTATTATATTAGTCTCTTAGATTCTTTCTCTTAAGACGTTGTTTAGGTGTAAAGAAGTCAATAAAATATTTTATATTTAGTTATATTATATGTTTCTAGAAACAACTCAGTGTCTCTTATTCAACAACTGTCTAGTAGACGTTATTTAATTAACACATATGCTGCATAATGTCATGCACCATCATGTTTGGAAATTGTTTATCCATAATTTTATAAAACAATGTTTATAAATAAACCGTGCTAACCATGAATATGGAAGCTAAAGGCTTGTGTATACCATGCTTTGACACGTGCCCTTTAGTGTGTACCACAATTTGGTTGCTCACATGGAGATTCTTTCTTTTTGTTAGAATATTAGGAGAGATTCAATTGACCGAGTCTTTATGAACTCAACTTGCGTATAGTTTAAATTAATGTTTAAACCAACTAATATTAGATCTAGATTCTCTTGTTTAAAAACTCACTTTAGTATTCTCATTTATAAGCTTTTATTTGGTTATGCCAAGTTAATCTTATTTTTGTTATGGCCGCTGCACGACCCACACTTCAAGGTCTCAATAATAAATTCTAAGAAGAAAAGAGTGAGAAACATGTACAACCTAACTCAAGTAAGTATATAACTCTGATTTTCTATCAACTTCTAACTGTCAGATCTGATTAAGTAGCGATCCACATAAAACGTCTGATTAAGTGGAAGTAGTTCTATCTGCCTTCCATATATAAAGCTACACATGTGTCTACATTCTAGTATTCTATTCATTCTCACACTTAAAATATTTCTCGTTCATTCATCGACTTAGAGATTGGAATCCTAACCTTTCAATTTCATTGCATTCCGCCTTATCAGAAGCATACTCTACCGCACTTGAACCCTAAATCACATTATTATCAACTATTTATAGATCCTAAACAGAACACTGGAAGTGTTTGTGAGAACATGACATCTTATTCTCGAGAAATTCCAAGAGAGACAGAGTGTCTTCCCTACATTTTAGCAAACAAATGACATCAAAAGCAACTCGATCAGTTTCTCAATGCAACGCACTACTCTAGCCGCTACCACACTGAATTCTCTCAATCTCGAAGGAAACTCTGCTTCTTCCTATGGTCGAGGATGATCCTCTCCTGGTGACGTATCCCTTTGCTCCTCCAATACAAAATTTAGTTCCTCTGACAATCAGCCAACTCACATTCTAAGTCCTTTACATTCTCCACTCTTTCCAACAACCACTCCAAGGACACACTTGAGGCAAGCTACATTGTAATTAATGATTATCGAACAAGAGATGCTTCAAAGTCTCCAAACGCCACAAGCCAATCTAGGAATGCAAGGGGCTAAAGATCCTCCAAACAATGTCAATAACCTAGTGTAACTCTAAAATTCACCCTCTTTGTGTGAAAGAGTAATTTGAATCAAAGAAAATTTACAATACGCTCATCCAATGGACCTTTCTATATGCAAGGTGTAAAACCCTCAAAACCCCACTCTATAATATGTCATAAATAAGAGTAATATAACATACACTATGCAAATAAAGGAATAGACAACGCTTTTTTGGCCTTTAACAACGCTTAAAAGCGCTGTCGTAGGTAAAGATAACGCTTTTTCCTTATGAGAAAGTGCTGCTAAAGGCCTACTTTAGGCAACGCTTTACCTTTAAAAGCGTTTTCTAAAGTAGACCTTTAGCAGCACTTTTACCTGAAAAAGCGCTTTCTTAAGTGGACCTTTAGCAGCGATTTTTCTATCCTTTTATGCTTTCTATTCCCATCTTTACGCAACACTTTCTTAGGAAAAGGCGCTTTCTATTGCCCCCCTTTAGACAACACTTTTGAAAGTGTTGTCTAATGTATTTTTTATTTTCACTTTAAGGCAACGTTTTTAGTAGAAAGCACTTTCTTTTGTTTATTATAGACAACACTTATGCTTAAAAGCGCTTTCTTTTCTTCACGTCTTTTTAATGATTTTTTTTAACCGAAAAATTCTAATCCATAAACCATTCTAATCTTTTAACTTCTAAAGATCTCATAATATACAACAACTTCCAAAACTATACAATTACACTCCATAACTACACACCAACTTCCATACCTTATATGATTTTTTTCTCAGTAAGGTATTCACATAAGTCCTCCTTGATTTCTTCCAATTTATCTTTCGTGTAATGAGCACATGTGTATTCATCAAAGTACTACATAACAAAACACAATATGCATGATTTAGTTTAAAATAATAAATTATATGAAATATCCGATAAATATTAAAATAAATCCTAAGTTATAAATCCATACCGTGATGGAAATCTCTAATCAATCCAAATGAATGATTTCTCTCATAAATCTCAAAACGAAATAACCGCAGTCTATACCATTACGTTGACGAGGACACTACACATAGAAAAACAAATAAGAATTAATACGTAGTTTTCTTGTGTTATCAAGTAGCATCACTATTATAAGCAAAATATTTTAAAATAAATATACCTCCACTTTGATCCATGTAATGTTGTTTGCTTTAGACCGTGATACTCGAGCGTATCTTTGTGCTCGATATACTAGTATTGCTCTATAAAGGAAAAACATAAATTTAGAACCATCTCACATAAATAATTAAATATACAAATACACATGAATATTTAGAACAATCTCACTTACGTATCAACCAAATCCTTCATATTCTGATATATTGTCCATTCATGATCCAAAGAATTCAGATAATACACAACTTCTCTTGTAGGATTAATAGCAACCAACAACCAGTGTCCACTGTAAAATATAACAAAAATTTAGATGGATAATTTCTACGCAAATGATACAAATATTAGAATGAAAATTTTACCTGTGTTCAATATTATACGATAAAAATACAAATTTTCTGTACTGCTGGCCATAAATCTCTCGAGTAAGTGACCTCTTATTGAATATGGATTGTAATCAATTAACGAGGCATTGACACAGGCAGACGACACGAAATAGAATCTGTTTGACAATTGATTCCCGCACATCAATTTTTCGTACAAGCACCTTAAATAAAAACATAATAAACATTAGACCATTTTTACTGAAATGTGTAAATAAATTGTTTAACTAATTAAATAATAGATTAATCGGAGTACCAGATATATGAATGCATAACACTGATGCCTAATTCAAGAAGCCGGAAAATTTGTTCCATGTCCTCTTTTGAAATTGTTTCGGAATAAGGATAACCAAAAACACCTTTGTCCATGTCTATTTGATGAATAACATCATCCATCAAATCTGATGTTGCTACAAGTGTTTTAAGACACATCTGAAAGCGAGGTGCAAGAGCTCTTTTTGCCTGTTCAATCCTTGTAGGAGCTTTTTTCTTGCTGACTTGTCATCAAGGAGCGAATTATGATGAAGTAACTCTCCCAATTTGTTATGCATTTTTCCCTTGCCAACTATGCGATACGTCGGTAACGATAAAAATAGGTGACAAGATAAAATGCCCTGAAGCAATAATAAATATGTAACTGTTAATGTGTATATATGTCAATTAAAATAAATTGGCTAATTTAATTAAAATAAATATATGTCAATTAAAATAAATATGCTACTTACCTCAAGAATTTTCTTTTGCCAATTGATACTAGCTTTGTCACTAGTATCTTTCACCTCTGAATCACGCTTTTCCGCTTCATATCTTTTTTTATCCTTTTGCAATTCACGTACTTGCGCTTTTAATTCCTCCAACCAACGATTGCATCACTTCTTGATTGCTAGGATTTTTTTTCCTCTTTGGCTGCTTATACAAGGAAGATGGAGTCATACCAAATTCTTTACCCCTCAACCGACCGGAATACTCAAGAACATTTAGTAATTTACTAAGTATGCTCCTGCAATCCTCCTCACTCGTGGTTAAGGATTTAGATAGAGTCTCCTAAAATTCATTGACATATTAAAAATTATTAGTGGGGATTAAAAATTAATTATATTTTAATAAAATTTCGATTAACTTAAAGACATAATGTTATACTTACACATTCGTCATAAACATGCTGAACATCTTCCCTAGCAACTCCATCCTTGCCACACGAGCTTCCTTCCACAAAACATGTTCCAGAAGTGATGTTTCTTCACTTTTCATCTATTCTAACTACACATTGAGATAAATAATAAGATCATCAATTATAACACAATAAGAAAATTAATAAAATCATAGCATTTATATAAAATTACCATTTTTTGCTGTAAGCATGCATATCCCAAACACTATTTTCTGTATGGATACGCGGGGTTTGATACTCTTTTGTGATTCATGGCACTAAATTCCTGGATAAACATGTTTAAGTAATATCAGAACAAACTAATGCAACAAATATATAATACAATTAATAGACATCACAAATTAACATTACATTCAATTTTTTAGTTTTCGGTTTGGCTAAAAAAGTGCCCCATTCTTCAGGTGTAATCAAGTCCGCATACAACTGTGGAAGTTCTACTTCAACAAATTTCTTTCCTCATCCCTGTAGCGGTAAGAACATGAGTGTAGTTATTAGTTAACTTAACTCAAAGTGAATAGAGTCGTCATCGCGCTTTAATTTTATTCCAAAAGGAAAAGGAAAAAAGAGCGAATAAATCCTAATGAATCTAAAAGCAAAAAGAGCTAAGAGAAACAAGCAAAGAACCGGATAAGGGGATAGGTTACAAAATGGGAAGGTTTCACGCATCCAAAATGTTTGTGGTACTCCATGGGAGCCCTTTGAAATATTTATTGCTTTTGGTTTGAAAAATTTGTTAAAAGAGAATGGAGGGATGAGAGAAGAATTATTTTTTTATATTTTTGTGTTTGAAGAGGTTTACCACCTCATGCCTACGTATCCAGAAAGTGCAATGCGAGATCAAAACCCCGTAGTTTGTGGTACAAATAGTGAAAAGGGTTGGTTATGATTTATTTTATTAAGTGAAGAGAATTTGTCATCTTCAAGTGGATAGTCAAACAAAGCTACCATGAGAATGAAGGCATTGACTCATACATCATTATAGGAAGGGCGCCAACTCGGATAAAATCAACGAGTATTCCACTAAACCCCCCACGAATGACAAGAGACTCAATTACATCAAACTACAACCATGGAGATTGAGAGACTTGCACCCGACTAAAGAATAATGACTCATAATCGGCACCTTTTTAAAGAAAACAAACAAAAGTCCACAAAGGCACAAAACAACTTGAATGAGTTTCTTCTTTTTATTTTTTTGAATTAAAGTCAAAATGATTAGATTCATTGATTTTTTAAGAGAAAAGAAAAATAGTAAAATCCACTTGACAAAAGTCAAATTTTTGTTTATTAAAGAAGTGATGATTTTGGAAAAAATAAGAATCCTTTGAAAAAAAGGGAAGTTTTGAAAATTAAAGAAAGGGTGGAGATGAAGAGACTATCCTAGAAAAGAAAATAAGGAGATAAAGGAGGAAAGATCTAACCAAACTTGATGATACTTCCAATAATAAGCATAAGAGTTCCATCCTTATAAGCTAGCAAATGGCCAAATAAAGACAAGTACAACAACTTCATGAAGATCAAAGAAAAGGAGATGTGTCCTAAAATCTAAGTCCAAAACTTACATTCCAATGCCAAGGATAGTAACCAATAGTCCAAGATTAAGATCATAAGTTTTTTAGAGGTTTAATCCTTTATTAATATTTTTTGTGTCCAAATGGACAAAAGGAAAATCAATACAAAAATAATAAGAGCAAATAATAAACATGATAATGGATGAATAAAGCATAATAAAGCATAATAAAATAAATACAATAAAGGTGCAAGAAATTAAATGTTAGTAGCAAAAGCAATTAAAGTGCAAGAATTTAAAATATGAATAGTAGTAATAGTATAATGATATTTACATAATAATGGTACGGTGAACTTAATCAACCACAACCAAAAGAGTAACCAAAAACGAAAGGCAACCGGATCCGCTTAGTATCTTACAATATAGTGATTAATCAAGGCAAACCGAACCAAATTCAATGAAATTTGAAAGGCGATTGGGAGACCCAAAGCGCCTACACATCAAACATTCATAAGTCTTGGTTCTTAATGCAAAATGATCAAACGCTTTGGGATTACACGACCAACAAGAGGTCCGGTCCACGAAAGTGCAAGTATCCAATTAGATTTTTTATTCCGAATTCGGGACACATTTAGGTCTATGTTAAGAAATTGCCGAGTAATTTACGAAGTAATTACCCTACAAATGAGGCCGACCACCACTAATTAAGGTGAACAATGTTAGTGCTAATGCATGCGAGATAAACGATATGTAAATCGCTATCTGAATGCAATACCGCACAACACTAAAGATGAATACCAAATTGAGTTACACTTATGGTATTCTTCCATCTTTAAGTTCAATCACTCATCTTGGTGGATTCAAGCATGAAAATGTATCACTAATACAAAGTACCTTAAATGAATTGAATCATTCACTTAAAGGTAGTTTTGAATAAATGAACATTAACTACTCTAATATACACCAAAAGTTCATTGAAATTAAAGAGAAATCACCCCCAAAAGTGCTTCCCAAGGTAAAAATAAAAAGGAGGAAGAAGAAGAGGAAAAAGTAACCAAAAAGAAGCTTAAAATAAGCCAAAGACAGCCTCTGACTTGTGTTAACCGGTTAACCAAAATGCACTGGAAATGGTTAATCGGTTAACGCAACCAGTTTCAAATCCTGCACAACACAACACTGGTTAACTGATTAACCAAATTACATTGAAAATGGTTAAGCGGTTAACGCTGAACCAGTAGCAGAAAAATGCTAAAATTCAGCATGATCCATTTTTAAAACCTTTTTTCAAACACTTGATGATCATGATCTGAATTTGCACGAATTTTAAAACCAAAATACAGTGAAATCTCTGCAATCAAACAACAATTTAAGATCCAAAGGATCTAGAATCAAAGGCACCAAAGATCTACATCTTGAATGTTGATGATGAAGATGGATTTATGGAAAGAGTGAATTACCAAAATCACTTCTTCAAATTGGACCAAATCAAGCTAGATCTACTGAAATTGATGAACAAAAAAAGAATAGGATGAAAGTTTAGCTCAAGTTGATCAAGAAATCAATGTGAATTCATGATAACTTCAAAAGAAGGAAAGAAGAGATTTAGTGAATTTTTGGTTTTGGGAGAGTATTTTGCAAGAGTTTGTTGGCTCTCAAAAGCTTGTTGAATGAATGAAATTAGGGTGCTATTTAAAGACTTTAGGTATGGGAATTTGGTGGAATGGAGCTTGCTTTGGTAATTCAAATTAGGGTTGTAATTGAAAATTTGGTGGGAAATGGAAAAGAGTGGTGATTAGTGAGGGTTTATGGTAGGAAATGATCAAAGTGATGTAGAGAATTCAGAGGGAAATGGATCTAGAATATTCCAAATGAAATTAATGATCAACGGGTGCTGAATTTGAATAAAATATTCAAATTTCTCACTAGTTAACTAGTTAACGCATAGGGTTAACCGGTTAACCAAGCTAAAATTTGAATATTTTATTCAAATGTGATTGCTTGGTTGTTGTGGCCCGATTGTTTTGCACGTCGAAGAAGGCATGTAAATAAGCACATGAACCTTGGAATTCCTTGAATGAATCAATAAACTTGAGAAATCCTTGATCAGATAAATTTGAATTACTTGCGGATCAACTTCGACTTTTGTCTGTGAAATTTTATTCGAGTTGTAGGACTGGTATTTTTGGCATTTTCAATTGTTCCTCTTCCTGAAAATGTTAGTGAAAGAAAACAAAATATGTTTGGATTTTAATTAATGGTTAGTAAACATAAACAAATAAAGCATTTAAAAGCAAATGTTGATCCCCTGTGAGACATAAACCTACACCTGAGAAGAACCGAGCAACCAGTGCGATCTTATTTGTATGCAAGATGCAGATGAAATGCGAAGAAAACTTTGGGAAAAAATTAGGGTGTTACAATCCCTAAGATATTTATTTGATAACATAGTTTGAAACCTTCTATTTCTTTTTCCGGGCAATTAAAGACAATACATTTTTCGATTTTCATCAATATTAAAAGACCTATACAAAAAACATATACATAGAGTGTGTTAGTATAAGTAAATTAAAGTCTTAATCGTCAGCAAAAATCTAATAACATCAATCATATTTGGTACGTACCTATATCTCAGTCCATATTTTATCTTTACCGGCTTGCACCAATTTATTCCTCCAATTATCACTGGTGATTAAAATATGCTGACGGACAAGGGAACCAATGTAACTAGACAAAATTGAACCGTTAGGCTAAATTAGTTGGTTTTTATCACCCTAATGTACATCAAATTTGATCCCTTTATCCCTTGATCTTCGATGTTTTCATCATTTACTTTGTTAGATAAAAGCACTATAGACCATTTTGTACTTGTCAGGTCAGTGACATAGAACACTTGTTTAATGTACCAATACCACTGTCAAACACATTTTTTTCAATATGCATAACATCTAGAAAATGTCTTACATACAACGACTTCCAATATGGCCGTTCAAAAAAATTGATCTCTTCTTACATCCACTATTGACAAGTGTATATGCAAAAGGCTTGCCAAACTGAGTACTCACATATTTCACCTTTTCAAAAAATTTATCACTTGTCAATATAGGTGGAGCTCTACCTTGTTATGTGTCTCCATTGAAGGCTTTTCTCCACCCACAGTAGTGATGATTAGAATTTAAGAATCTATGATGACCGGGAAATACATTCTTCTGATTAAACTATAATCGCGTCCAATCTATTTTATCTTCACAAATAGGACACGCACATTGACCTTTTATGCTGTACCCTGATAGATATTTGTATGCTGGAAAATCATTAATTATGCCAAACAACATCACCCTCAAGTTGAAACATTCTTTCTTATACCTATCTTAAACCTCCACACCATTCTCCCACAAAAACTTTAAATCTTTGATTAAGGGTGTCAAGTATACATCTATGTCATTCCCTAGTTATTTAGGACCAGAAATTAACATAGATAACATCATGTACTTACGCTTCATACATAGCTATGGAGTTAGGTTATAAATCATAATAATCACAGGCCAAATGCTATGTGAGATACTTTAAAGACCGTGTGGATTCATTCCATCAGTAGATAATGCCAAGTGAAGTTTCTTGCTTCTTTTCCAAATTCAGGATAATCATCATCAATTTTCATCCACTATTGTGAACATGTCGGATGTCGAAACTTTCAATCAATAATTCTTTCATCTGCATGCCAAGTCAAGTGTCTTGAATCGGTTTCACTATGAAACATGCGTCTAAATCTGGGAATTATAGGAAAATACCATAAGACTTTTGCTGGAGACAACTTCTTCTTATATCGAGAGACACTGCATTTAGGACACTCATTTAACGATGCATACTCATTTAGAAACAAAACGCAATCGTTTCAATAGGCATGTATCTTATCATAGCTCATGCCAATAGAGCACAACATCGTCTTGGCCTCATATGTTCGATTGGGAAGAACATTATCCTCTAGAAGCATATCTTTCATAAGGGCCAATAACTCTGTGAAACATTTATCCGACTATCCATTTCTCGCCTTTAAGTTGTACAACTTTAATACCGTAGACAATCTTGTGAATTTAGTGCAACCATTATACAACGGTTTCTCTGCATCACTTACAAACCTCTAAAACATTTTGGGACAATCCTTAAGATCATCTTCAAGTGCTTCTGCAATCTCTTCAACTCGATCATAATCGTATTTATTTGTGCCATTGTCATTTGAAGCAAAGGTCGTATTATCCTCCGATTCAACGTTCCCATTAATTTTCTCACCATGAAAATTCCAACATGTATAACTTCTATTAATTCCACGCCTCTTAAAATGCGATGCCAACTGAACTGCGTCAACCCGACTTCCAAAACAACAACCCAAGCAGGGATATATCATTCGAATGGGGTATTTGGCGTGCGTAACAACAAACTTAATGAATTCTAATACCCTATTCTTGTACTTATTCGACAATTGACTCGAAGACATCCATTTCTTATCCATAGTTACTTATACTAATTAAGCTAAACAAAAACAAAATAAAAAATATTTACCTGTAGGGAGACGATCCGACTTTCACACTTTGATCACAAGTAACCCCTATATATATATATATATATATATATATATATATATATATATATATATATATATAACAAATTCAATAAGTTAGTTCTCAATCATTGAAAGCAATGATCATCCATCATAGCAGTTCATTCAAAGCATTTCATTCAAGTGGTTTAACTAATTAAGCTAACCAAAAACGTTAATTATTCACGCAACTATAGCAAAAGAATAACTAATTACCTGTAGATAAGTAATCAAGTTCTAAACCCACACAATATAATATTTCTCAAACAATCAGACTTTCACTCTGCACCTATAAAACAATCATACCATCCATATCAATCAAACTTTTCACTTTTCAATGTCTCTTCAACAAGATATATCCTATGCCAAATTCTAATAGTAATTTATTCAAGAATTCTACATAATATATATTAACTCAATCTTATGCCTCAAAATTCTTCAATCTAAGTTGTGTTGTATTTTATATTTTCAACAAATATCTCATTCCAATAATGTTTTCTAGAACCAACACGTGTGTTAAAACATATGAACCCTCAAGAACCTATACATATTTATATTATTTCCTATACATACACAAAGAAGAAAAGTATTATTACAATTACCACGTTGACACCACTTCCATCTCCATATGCTAACAATGAAACCTATGGAATTGAGCTATTTTATGATGATTGATGATGACACATGTTAATTAATCTTAGACTTGGGTCATAATTATTAACAACAACAAAAAAACAGGGTAAACAAGTGCATTTATAACTGCAACAACCCTAAACAACACATATTCAATACAACACGATTCAATACAACATGACCAACATTCAAGAACCAACATTTCTTCGTTCAATAACTCTCAAGAACCAACATTCAAGAACCTAAAATATGATGGAAATAACTCTAAGCAAGAACGATGGCCTGAGAACGAATAACAATGGAAAGCACGGCAGGGAACGACGACAACAATGACATAAATGATTGAAACAAATGATTGAATATGTCGGAGAGTAAGAAAGAAACGGTCGGAGAGTTCTGAAAATAATTGAAAAATATGATAAGGGCTTTTGAAAATTTGGGGGGTTTTATTTTTTAATTAATGAAATACCTAAGGCAACACTTTTTCACTAAAAGCGCTTTCTACTCATTGCCTTATAGCAGTGCTTTGAGAAAACCCTTTCTAAGGTGGAGAATTTTTAAGGCCTTTAGTAGTGCTTTCTAAGGTAAAACTTTAGCAGCGCTTTATAGAAAGCGCTTTTAAAGATGAAGTCAACTTAAGGCCTTTAGCAGCGCTTTCTAAAAGCTCTTTCTAAGGTGACCCTTTAAAAGCGTTTTTTTCAGTGTTTTTTTTTAAAACATATAACAACGCTTGTTTCTAAAAGTGTTGTCTTTGTTGTGTTGCGAAAAGCTATTTTTGGAATAGTGATACATATTAATTAAGGGTGTCACACATAATTCCCATATCACATATATACTTGACATGCCCAATAACACTTAAATTAAATTCATGCTTTTCATACGCTTTTACATAGCATATAGCAATAAAATCACTTTCACTAAAATGAGTATAATATTCAAGTCTCAAAATAATTCATTCATTTAATACCCTTGGGCGTAAAAAGCCGATTCTCCATATAATTCAAATAACGATAATAAAATAAAATAGAGTACATAAAGTATCTCTAAAAAATATGAATCTAAATGTTTCCCAGTGTTACATGAACAAAGAATGACTCAAACCCAAAATAAATATGTAACTAAAATAGACTATTCCATCAGTTACTCTCTTGCTAGAAACAACTCTAATCTTTAGTACCTAAGTGATGTCGTTACCAAACATCATTGCAACATAAGGGTGAGAATTCACATAATCATCGAAATTATATAATAATATATAATACATAACATTCCTGTATAAAAATAACATTCTCACACTTCATGTGCTTAAAAGACATAACATAACCCAATTAATCATATTATTCACAATGGCACATTCATAATTTCACCAATACATACATTCCACATAATTCACCCAACTTCATAGTGTAAACATAGACACAATATGACTCAATGCAACTTAAATGCAATACTCATGCATGTGGTACTTATCATTGTTATTTTTATTCGATTTTTACTTTAAACCGGGTTTGTTCCCCTAACCAATAACACATAAAAGACTGTTCCCAAAGCATTCAAACCCCACTATAGGTTTGGGACAAGTCACTAGCTCTCACGAAACTAACAAGCATTGCCTCTTGACAACAATGATGAATCTGCAACTACAATAATCATATGCAAACATTCACCAATCTTAACATCCATGCATATCTTCAATGATTCATCATACTTGAATTACCATCCATTTGCAAATACACACATACTCATGAATTATTCACATGCAATTCATGTTCAAAGTATCACTGCACTAAAACAACATCACAACACATAATAAACAATATACAAAATATCATTACAATTGCATCTAAGCCACCACACAGAGAAATAATCTAATTTTGGACCAGAAGCCATTTTTATAAGGAATTCGTCTCGTTAGCTTTCCAACACTTCGAATGGCGGCCAAAACGGACTTACGAATCAAAAGTTATGGTCGAGACAATTTCGAGTATAAAATCCAGCGAGCTGACACGGCCTTCCGTGTCAGTTGACACGGTGTAACGACTCGTTTTTATTTAATTATTATTTGCGAAGTAATTTCGAGTCAGTGTGATTTCTCGTGTCCTTTGATGTATGGATATATGTGATTATGTGTGTTTGGTGGTGTACGGAATAACACTAATTAAATCATAATTAGTAATAGTAATTAGTTAATTATTTTTAGTTTAAATAATTTAGATTAAAATCATTGATTTTAATTATTTTATTAAAATAAGAGTTCATAATATGAATAGAAGGATAAAGAGGGAAAATGGACTATTTGTAAGGTTTAGTGAGGGTAAAAAGGGAATATCATATTAGGGGTCTAAGGGTTATAGTATGAAAAAAAGGAAAAATTGGAAAAGGAGATTCATTGTGAACAATCGTGGTTTTGGAGAACGAGGCACGTGAAAGAGGTGCAGAGCTAGGGCTTAGAGAGCTTCGAAGAAAATCATCGTTTAAGGTAGGGGTGAGATTTCTTTCATATCTCAAGGGTTAAATGATGTAGATATTGAGGTAGAAATCACTAGGTTGAAACACATTGAATTGTTGTATGAGGGTTAATTGGGGTTTTGGGGAGAACTTATGAATAAGTGATTGGAATGGATGAATTGATTGTGTTTGATGTGTATGGTTGGATTGTATTTGTTAGATGTAGGTTATAGGTACATAAATTTGTGTGAATTTGGTGTTAAAAATCGAGTTTTGTGCAGAAAATCATACGCAAAGAGTCGTTGTTATCGCATGGTTTTTCTGCCAAGATCGCAAGGCGCAATTAGCATGGTGTAACGCGCTTAACGCGGTCTGAAATACTTTCGCCTCTCCAAGGCAGTGGCGAGTGTGCTTAGCTCGCTAAGGGCTCACTTAGCGCGACCTGGAACTAAAAAAAAATATTTTTATTAATTGAAAATTACATGTTTTATATTATATAAATGTTGTTTTGTTGCTATGATGTTGTGAGCATGTATTGAAGTGTTATATGCTTGTTTTGTTGATGTTGATGTGATAATGTGAAATACATGATTGAATGATGCAAATAAGTGTAGTTGTGGTAGTAACATAATGATGTATGTTTGATAAATGCATATGATAGTTGGGTAGTATTGGTATGATGATGAATATGCTATGGTGTGCATTTAGTCATTGTATGTTGTCGTTGAGGTGCATATTATAACACCCTATTTTTAATAATTTAATCGTCATGTATTTTTGGTGCTTTGTTGGCCATGTTTAAGGTGTGTGTTTTGATGTTTTGGTGTAATGTCCTAGTGGAACGGGTAGACTTATGGTGCAATTAGTAATATTGGGGAGTATGGTTGTAATAATAAGTCCAATAAAATATTATTTTTAGTATTATTATTATTATGTTAATAATATTAGTATAATTAGGATTATTATTATTATTTTGTTTAGTTAAAATAAGGGTGATTCGGTAAAAACATTATGGTGAGAGTATTAGGGAAAATTAGATTATTTAGAATATTAAGAAAAGATTAAGTTTGGAGAAACCATAGGAGAGCTAGGAAGAGGAAGAACATCTAGGGCAATCTCCATAGACAAAATTCACAGGATTTTCTTCAAAATTTGAGGTAAGGGGGGGGGGGAGGATTCTTATTAGGTGATATTAACATGATGGGATAGTGAAGGGTCATTTCCCTTGTAGGTTTTCTGTATATGATATTGTATTGATGAAATTGTTGTTTGTATGACTGTTGTTGTGGATTCAATCCGATCTCATTGAATCCTGGTGTGGAATATTGTTGTTGTTCTGTATGTTGCACTACTATATGGATTTTGCATTGTTGTAGAAGGAGAGTTAAGAATTTAGATCTAGAATATTGATAGAACTGAATTTAGTAATAATAGATGAAAGAATTATATGTTTAAGAGTATAAAATCTGTGTAGAAACCTTCTTAGAACTGATATGAAGTATGAAAACGAGAATAATAGGAAACAGATGCATTATGAAGGGGAAAACATGAAAATTAGTGAGGTCTCTATCATTACGCGTAATACATGTGCCTTACGTGTATGTGTTGTACCCCAAAATTTGCCCTCTATTTTAACTCTAACCGACTTTTTGTTTCGCATTCATTTGCATCATCTTCGTGGGATAATATGTATTTCTTCTTAATATTAGCCGGAATAATTTCTCGAAATTTATAGACGGACTGGTCAAATTAATTTTAAATTGTGCCTAAAACCAGTAAACGGAAAATGTCGCATTTAAATTTACAAACGTCAGTAATATTAATCTACGATTCATGTAGATTAACCTGACATACTAAAAATATTTTTACGACTATTTTTGGTCATATGTTGATCAATCTGAGCAGTTTAAACGGTCATAATTTTTATCCGGCCAAACGCTGTATTTTTCCGAGTCATTTATTTCGCGCTGATTATTTTGACGTGTTCTTTTTATTTTTTCGAGCACTTTGGCGCCCGACTTTTATTTTTTTGAGTCTATTTATTTTTATATAGGGTCTAGAATAAATAAATAGTATTATTAGTTATTATTTTTATTTTAACTATTTTAATTATTAAACTTTATTTAGTTTTAAATTAACATTTCATTGGGTTTAGAGTAAATAAATAGGTTAATTAGTTTTTATTTTAATTTTAACTATTTTTATTAAACTTTATTTAATTATTTATATTAATATTTTATTGGGTTCCAAAATAAATAATTAAGCTCATTATTATTAACCCTAAATTAGTCCTATATATACTTACTAGTAGAGAGACCAAGAGGGGGAGACCGGAAAAAAGGGAGAAAAAAAATTCAGAAAAAAAAGCTATCCCCATCATCATCATTATCAAGTTCATACAAAAATGCATGAACTAAATTGAAATTTTGAAGCTTTCTTTAGTTTTTTTTAATTCCATTTATCCTTGATATTTTAATCAATTTTGTTTATCTAACATTGTTTGTCTCATGTTATAGAAGCTTTCCGGGTTGATTATTCGAAGCTTCATGATCAAAACCGAATCCTACCATAGTTAGGGTTTCAAGCTCAAATTTGGGGTTTTTACAAATTTCGCAGGAAATTTCAGAGGTCAAGAGGTTTATTCATGAGGATTGCGCATAGCCTAGTGGCTAAGGTTGGAAACTGGAAGGTCAAGGGCGTGAGTTCAATTCCCACTCACAACATTTTGGGCAAAAACCTGCTTTTCTTTCATATTTTCCTTTAATTTCTCTAATTAACACATTTTCTAATTGATTTATCCTTTTAACCATGATTAACCTCAAAAATTTTCTCTAAAGTAAATATTTTCCTATTTTCACTAGTTTTTATGTTATTCTTTATCCACCTTATCATATAATATATGTTTTCCATGTTTAGTAACATAGGCACGCATGACCCAATGGTAAAGGTTCTCCAGATTTTGTTTTGAGTTCAAACCCTGGACACAACATTTTAGCATTTTTATTAGTATTATTACTTTTATATTTAGGTTTATTAAAACCTCAAACTTTTTTTTATAAAAACCTTAATCAACCTTTAAATGTTTTTTAATTTAATTAATTCTCATAATACATTTTTCTTAAATTTATTTAATTATTAGGCTATTTTAATATAAACTGATTATATATTTTCTTTTGTAAAACTCAACCTTGGGACATTTTGTTTTACTAACATGTTTTTTTTCATTTTTATTATATAATAGATATTTGTTACACTTATTCATATGCAGGCCCACAACCTAGTGGCAAAGAACTGAGGTTTGGAGCATTTTGATGAAGAAACATGGGTGTCCCAGTGGCAAAGAACTCAATGAAGCAAAAAGGGCAAACCCCCAATATTTTGGGTATTTCTAACTTTATTTTTCCCTTTTTCATCAAATTATGTATTTTCTTTGAATTTTCTTATTATTATTATTATTATTATTATTATTATTATTATTATTATTATTATTAAACTAATTTCTAAAAGATAAAACATAATCTTTTTTTTTTTATTTTATTTTTAAAACTTATATATTTATTATAAAGCTTAATTTTTTTTCATAAACTTTAATTTTTTCCCTAAACCTTAATTTTAAACCTAAGTCTTAATTTTTTTCATAAACTTTAAACCCTAAAAATTTAGCCCTAATCTTTATCTTAAAACCCAAATTTCGCCATAATTTTTACCCTTAAATTTTTTCTAAACCTTAATTTTTTTTTTAAATCTTAAATTTTTTTCTCAAACCCTAACCCTAATTGTTTTCTTAACCTAGTTTGCAAACTTTTTTTCTTCTAATTATTCACTCATTTTTATGTTATTCATTCACTGTTTGCCTGATTATGTAACTGCTTCGTCTTTGTAATAATTTGTTTTTATTATTTTCCGCCATTATTATTATTATGTAACTGCCCCTAAGCCATATAATAGTGTAGGAATTTTATTTTCTGCCTTTTAATTTCTGCCATTTATTTTTCATATTAACTGTGTGGTTAGTAAATAGGGTGTGGAAACTATTTGTAATTAAAATTCATTTAGATAATTAACTTTAAAAGATAAATATTTGAAAATAAACACTCACACACGTAAGTCGATCTTTGATCGCCATCTTGCACTTCCTAGGGTATTCCTCTTGGTTGCCTTAAAATAAAATGGTCAAGTCCCTCGAATATAGGGGTGTCTTAAGCAAAGTCCCTTCACTTATAAAATCATCAAGTCCCTATAAATTTAAGAGATCAAGTCCCTTCGAGGTTGCCTACGGAATAATGATCTTGTCCCTTCGAATAAATGATGATAGTCCCTATGAAATGCTAAAGACATCCCTTAAGTTGCCTTCATTGACCATACGATGACCCTACGTTTGTCCCTTAACACATCCAAGGTAATGACTACCTATTCCTTAATAATAGGGATAGTCTTACCATTGAAAGAACATATAAGAACATGAAAGACTTAATTTAGGGTAGGTACATCTTAGTTACTTGCTCACATTTCAAAATACTTTTCACACCTCACAATATTTTCAAAACATTTTCAAAACAAGGATTTGTATACATCCATACGAGGATCATTACAAAGTACTTAGAAAATTTTTATTCACACACTACACTCTTCAAAAACAATTTAAGTGAGCTAAGTAACTAAGAGCCCATGGATAACCATGGATATAAATGGTGCTAACACCTTCCCTTTATATAACCTACCCCCCGAACTCAAAATCTTTTTAAGGTATTTCCTGTTCTTTTATGTCCTTTCCTTTTGGATAAAATAAAAGTCGGTGGCGACTCTTGCTATCCGCAACATGACTAAAAGTCAGTTCTCCCACCGTGTTACAGAACTGGCGACTCTGCTAGAGACTTAATAAAAGAGGGGTACCCTTAGGAATTAGATCACTTTAAATTTGTTTGCTTTGTTTGCTTTATATTACTTGTTGGGCTCTTATGTGTGAAAGATCCTAACCCGGATCTTGTATACCTTAGGTAAATGGCAATAGACCAAGGAAACTGTACGGCGTATACCGATATGGTTGATCTGGTGACCATAGTTAGTGTGACTTCTTGGTTGGTGCTTATGTTCCTTAAGCAAGTTGAGGATAATATGAGGCTGCCATATGTTTTCAATACACTAACTAACTTTTAGAACCCTAGTCATCCCATCTTGGCCTTTAGAAAGTAGTGAGATAACCGGCTTTGGTGAAGACTGAAGTGGTTGATACTCGATGCTACACTCATTGAGATCCTAAACTTGGAGGGTTTTGGTTGGCAAGTAAGTTGCCTACTGAACAACCACCCTTGTGAAGGATCAATGATATTGAGATCCCTTAGAACCTGGTTACTATATAGGACAGGATGAACCAACTAAACTTCAAGGGAGGGTACTTACCTTTAAACCTCATGCAAGCCTTCAAACCTAGGGCTATTGTGTGACTTGTTTGTGTGTGCCACATGTTTGTGATTGAGCATAACATCATAGCATCATCATGCATCATAAGCATAGCATTTTCACTAATCATTTCAAGGACCAAAGGATTCATCTTTGTTCTTTGTTGAAGGTCATGGCTTCTGCTCGTAGGAACACTATCCGGATCAATTTTGTAGGAATACCTCTTAAGCTTAAGGAATTGGTCTCTCAAGTTTCTGAAAACTCCCAGTTCATCAAGAAGCATGGTCACCTACTGGATTTAGTCACTTCAGGGTTCAATGAAGACATGGTGAGTGTTCTGTTTCAGTTCTTTGATCCTAAACATCACTGTTTCACATTCCCCGACTATCAGCTGGTTCCTACAATGGAGGAATTCTCCAAACTACTGGGTATACCTATCCTTGATCAGAGACCTTTCACAGGCTTGGAAAAAGAGCCTAAACCTGAAGTCATTGCAACAACATTACATTTGAAGAAATTAGACATTGTTCTAGAAACAAGAAGTGGAGTTAAGGGTATTCTTGCTAAGGTATTGATGGAGAAAGCTCAAGTGTTCCTGAAGGCTATGAGTTATGATGCTTTTGAGGAGATCTTAGCCCTATTGATCTATGGCTTAGTGTTGTTCCCTAATCCAGACCAGTGCATAGACGTACACGCCATCAACATATTTCTGACTCGTAATCCAGTGCCTACATTACTTGGAGACATCTTACACTCTCTTCACACCCGTACTAAGAAGGCACGAGGAACTTTGATGTGCTGCATGCCTTTATTGTCTAGGTGGTTTATTTCTCACTTTCCTTGATCAGTGATGAAGAATGAACAAGGGTTAAGGTGGTCTAAAAGAATCATGTCACTTTCTCATTCAGATATTCATTGGTGCTCTAGATCTATGGAGAATGTTACTATCATTGAACGTTGTGGGGAGTTTCCTAATGTGCCACTCCTTGGCATAAGAGGGGGCATTACTTATAACCCTTCTTTAGCTCTACGTCAGTTTGGTTACGCTCGAAGCAATGATCCTCATGACATGCTTATTCAGGGTATTGTGTTCGACTACGATAACGATCTGCAAGGTTACCGTCAAAGGTTTATACGAGCATGGGGTAAAGTGAACAAGGTTGAAAGCAAGACTCTGGAACCCAAGTACACTATTCCTATGGAACCTTATCTCAGATGGGTGCAATCTCGTGCTCAGACTCTTATGATGCCATATCCTGTTATCCTACCAGTTACCATGGAGCCTGTTGCTGAAGGAGATACTCCTTATATCATTCTTCATCCAGACATGCCCACTGACATGGAAGAATTGCAAAGGTTCTGGATCCAGTTGAAGGAGCAAAGTGATAATTTTGAGACTCATTTCAAAGCTAGTCAAGAAAGAATCCTGGAGCTAACAAGACAACTTCACGAGGAGCGGAATCTCAACTCATACCTCAACACAAAGAGGAAACGTCCATGGGAGACTTAAAATCCCATTTTTGTACTTATTTCCCTTCATTGTAAGCCCAAGGGGCAAAATAATTTTAACATTTACTAATAAAAGTTTTATTTCCGTTTGTTTAATAAATGTAAATTCTGCGGTCCTTGAAAACATTGCATATGCATCTACATACCATATCATTGCATGACAGGTTGTCACAATAGGTTTCTCATCTTCTCGCTATTTATTTCAGCAGAAATGGCTCTCGAACAATCTATCAAAGATATTCAAGCTCAGAATGCTCAGTTTCTAGAAGTGATTCTGAATTTGTCCAAGGGGCAAGAAGAGTTGAAAGCACTCCTCTCTAAGGACATGAAGAAGAAGAATCATGAGGACAACAAGGATGATCAGCTGAAACAACTACAAGCTGAGATGATAGAGATGAGGATCCAGATGAATGGCCAAATGGCTCTTATCCAGAGTTTGGCCCAGGGGCAAGAAGAGCTGAGAAGCTTTGTCAATAAGCTTCGACATAACGGAGTTGGGAATATAATCACCAGTCAACCTCCGTTGAAACAAGCCGACTTGGCTGAAAGGAAAGTAAGGATAAGAGAAGGAAAGAGTAGGCTACCACTGATTGTTCTTCAATGGAAGAAGGAAGACCCTATAAGATTAATCCACTTCGACACAAGGAATATAAAAGACAGTTCATCAAATTCAACACGCCAATGCGACAAATGTTGCAATGCTTGTTGGAAATGAAGCTAATTTCCTTGGAAAATTCTCCTAAAAATCCTAATACCTTTTCTCCTCGCTATAATCCCAAAGCAAGGTGTATGTACCACTCCGACAGTCCCGGACACAACACAAATAACTGTTGGGCATTGAAGAATAAGATTCAAGACCTAATTGACGAAGGAATACTCGAGGTTACGCCAGAAGGCCAAGTTGAGTTCTTCTATCGTCCATCAAGCATCAAAGTTTCCAGATAACTAGAGTGACAAGTTTATAGGAAGAGGCTTTGAGAACATTTGAATTTTCGTTTGTAATTTCTTTTGTTTGCCTAAACACTTACTATTATGTTAAACTTTTGTTTTCATTAATGCATTGCATATGTTTATCTTGAATTAATCCATTTGTTTCACTATATTTTGAACTATGCTTCATATTTCTATTTTGTGATATTTAACTCCTGATAAAGCTATAAGCCTGTAGAGGGAGGATGACGAAAACAATACCATAATATTAGGCAGTATGCTTTTGAACAAACTATGCTGACGATGTACAGGCATTGTTTCAATTCCTAAACAGTGGAGATATAAGGAAGTTAATCCCTAGTCAACCCTTTTGAGCCTATGAAGTAGGAGTTTTTATTCTCGCACAAATTAAAACCCTTATTCATAACCCGGGGCAGGGTAGTTACTCGGTTAACTCAAATATGCCAATTATCTGTGTTGTACACAACTAATGATGGTTCTCTGTAATCATTAAACCTGACAGTCAATATCCAGCAAAAGAAAAACCCACTAAGTCAAAACCTATGAAGGAGACTTAGTAAAAAAATTGAGAAATTCCGCTGACTGTAATTTTGAAACAAACAGTTCAGGCAAAAAGAAGATATAACAAAGTCAAAAGAAAAAAGAGGTCACTATGAATCCTCAACAAAGAAAGATGACTGAATGATCAAATTTTTTTCTGAACCATCACAAATATCAGTGTTACAATTCCAAACTCCTCTGGAGCTTCAATGCATAAGTTAACCGAATATAGGACTGAAGAACATCATGAAGAATGGGTTGGGTACAAATAAAATTTGAGCCTTTATCCTTTTTTTCTTAAACCGTGAACCGGACCACGTTATAACCCTTTAAAAGTCCTAACTGAAGCATGGTTAGTTTGAAAGCGTATTGCCACAAAAAGGTATCTTGAATCCTTTAAGGATTATTATAAATCCTGAGTTAATATCACAGTTTTTACAATGTTTTACTAAAAAATAACTCTTTTTTTTTCAAAAACTTCAAGACAAACATAAGCATTACATTTTTGAATATCATTGTTTGCATATAACTAAGTGTTTGACAAACAGAGAAACTTACAGGATGAATGTTCAATAAACCAAAGTCCTTCCGATAAACAATGTTGCTTCTTGGATCAAAGTCCATGTATACAGAGGGGCATAGTCATTATCTCCCAATCAAGGGGGGAGGCCATGATACTTCCTAACTCATTTGGGGCAATCAGGACAGGATTCAATTATGTTTAAGTAGTCAGGGGCAGATCTCCTCATCTATCTAAATTACCAAGGGTAACATTACAAAGTTCATAATGCCAGGGGCATAGTCACTGTTTCCCAATCAAGGGGCATACCAACTTACTGTTCAATTCATTCGGGGCAATCAGGTCCAGATTCAACAATGCTTAATAGTCAGGGGCAACTCTCCTCATATATTTGAATTACCAAGGGTAACATTATAAAGTTCATAATGTCAAGGGCATATTATTGTGGGGCATTCTGCTTATTTCTCTTGAGGTAACTACATTCAGATACTTCCATTATGGGACAATTCATCCTCAACCAAGGGGCAATGCTCTCTTTTCAAAATCTAATACCCGGAGCGTATATAGTCCATCACAATTTGAAGACACGTTCCTCTCATTATATCACCTTGATATTGGATTCTCAACAGAAGCCATTGTGGAAATTAATTGTCTACGCCAGTAGTATCAGATGGTGTCAGTATCATGTCTTCAGATCCAGCTATGAGGATTTCTGGGAAGGTATTCAGGAAAGTTAAGAATCTCAGGAGCTCTAAATCCAATTGGTTATACACTCTCAAAGTTGAAACGATTCTGTTTTCGAGTTCAGCTTTACTTTTCCCTCTTTATTCAGGATTACTTTTCCTCTTTTACTAAAGCGAAAAACGTTTGTTAGTTATGTTTGAATGTATATATGCTTTGAATATGATTGATGCTTACCAGAAATGCATGAAATGCAGTAATAGTATTTACTAAGGACGAACGATGGTAATAGTTCAACGAAGCTTCGCCGGTTCATCCCCACAAGACAACTACAAATCCCCAGCAGGGCAAATCTATCTTTATAGATACTTCAAGTTACATCTCCCCTTGAATTTATGTCCATCTCTTTTATCCTCAGTCGGGATACTCAGGAACTTATTCCTTCAATAGAAGTACGACAAACGAAGACGGGAGGTTATAAATACTATACTATCAAACAAGACGGGAACGAGTTCCTCATATTCTTCAGCAACGGATCGGGATTTATTTTCCCTAGCCAGCAGTTGTTATACAAAGATATCCAGACGCTTCAGGCTGCATGATTCATACATACATCATTTACATCATACCATACCATAGCATATCCATAATACATAATACATTTGCTTAGATGCATCATGCCATGCATATTGCATAAACTAACCTTTTCCTTGCAGGATGGTTATATGCAGATAAAATACTATCAACAATTCACAACAGGTCAGAGACGATCTATACAGAGGTCTAGTGCTGATACTTAATTCAGAGATAATCGCTACGAAAGATCATTTCTGATGATCAATACTCAATTTGTCCTTGGAGGGGTACGTAAATGATCTATACGAAGATCTGGTGCTTAATCCAGGATATTTCCAAGGGATGTAATCGTCACGAAGATTTAATCCTGATATTCTTTCTATCCTTGGGATGGTGGGTAAATGGTCTATACGAAGATCTATTACCTAATCCGGGATATTTCCAGAAGAGATAATCGTTACGAAGACTTATTTCTACTGGTCTATTTAACAACTCAAAACAGTTCAGAGACGATCTATACGAAGGTCTAGTGCTGATACTTAATTCAGAGATAATCGCTACGAAGGTTCATTTCTGATGATCAATACTCAATTTTTCCTTGGAGGGGTACGTAAATGATCTATACGAAGATCTGGTGTTTAATCCAGGATATTTCCAAGGGATGTAATCGTCACGAAGATTTAATCCTGATATTCTTTCTATCCTTGGGATGATGGGTAAATGGTCTATACGAAGATCTATTACCTAATCCGGGATATTTCCAGAAGACATAATCGTTACGAAGACTTATTTCTACTGGTCTATTTAACAACTCAAAATAGTTCAGAGACGATCTATACGAAGGTCTAGTGCTGATACTTAATTCAGAGATAATCGCTACGAAGATTCATTGCTGATAGTCATTACTCAAGTTGTCCTTGGATAGTAGGCAAACGGTCTATACGAAGATCTATTCCCTAATCCAGGGTATTTCCAGAAGAGATAATCGTCACAAAGATTTATTTCTACTGGTCTATTCAACAATTCACAACAGGTCAAAGACGATCTATACGAAGGTCTAGTGCTGATACTTAATTCAGGGATGATCGCCACGAAGATTCATTGCTGATAATCATTACTCAAGTTATCCTTGGATAGTAGACAAACAGTCTATACAAAGATCTATTCCCTAATCCAGGGTATTTCCAGAAGAGATAATCGTCATGAAGATTTATTTCTACTGGTCTATTCAACAATTCAAAACAGTTCAGAGACGATCTATACGAAGGTCTAGTGCTGATACTTAATTCAGAAAAAAATCGCCACGAAGATTTGGTTCTGACACTTAAATTAAAGTATGTTCTTAGATATGGTTCAGAGACGATCTATACGAAGATCTAAGCCCTAACACTTAATGAAGGATATTCTTTTTCCCCAGAGATAATGCAAAGACGATCTATACGAAGATCTAGTGCTAGCATTCTACTCAAATCATGTTGCATAAACGATTCAGAGACGGCCTATACGAAGACCTAGTACTGATATCCAGTATCAACATCAAGATATTATCACCCCCTGATATTATGGATGGCAGCTATAAGCCCATCTCCAGTTTCCTCCGAGTGGCATCTTTGAGCCCATTCAAGCATATTCAACTAATCAGCAGTGTTACTCTACGCACTGGCGAGTGCAAATTTTTGGACTTTTGTGTTCAATCCCCTTCAACCTTCCAAGTCACGAATGGCACACAGGCCAATCTAACTCCTCAGGTTTCAGAAAATTGAACAGGGGCAGCTGAATTTGCCCTCTATTTTAACTCTAACCGACTTTTTGTTTCGCATTCATTTGCATCATCTTCATGGGATAACATGTATTTCGTCTTAATATTAGCTGGAATAATTTCTCGAAATTTATAGACGGACTGGTCAAATTAATTTTAAATTGTGCCTAAAACCAGTAAACGAAAAATGTCGCATTTAAATTTGCAAATGTCAGTAATATTAATCTACGATTCATGTAGATTAACCTGACATGCTAAAAATATTTTTACGACTATTTTTGGTCATATGTTGATCAGTCTGAGCAGTTTAAACGGTCATAATTTTTATCCAGCCAAACGCTGTATTTTTCCGAGTCATTTATTTCGCGCTGATTATTTTGACGTGTTCTTTTTATTTTTTCGAGCACTTTGGCGCCCGACTTTTATTTTTTTGAGTCTATTTATTTTTATATAGGGTCTAGAATAAATAAATAGTATTATTAGTTATTATTTTTATTTTAACTATTTTAATTATTAAACTTTATTTAGTTTTAAATTAACATTTCATTGGGTTTAGAGTAAATAAATAGGTTAATTAGTTTTTATTTTAATTTTAACTATTTTTATTAAACTTTATTTAATTATTTATATTAATATTTTATTGGGTTCCAAAATAAATAATTAAGCTCATTATTATTAACCCTAAATTAATCATATATATACTTATTAGTAGAGAGACCAAGAGGGGGAGACCGGAAAAAAGGGAGAAAAAAAATTCAGAAAAAAAGCTATCCCCATCATCATCATTATCAAGTTCATACAAAAATACATGAACTGAATTGAAATTTTGAAGCTTTCTTTAGTTTTCTTTAATTCCATTTATCCTTGATATTTTAATCAATTTTGTTTATCTAACATTGTTTGTCTCATGTTATAGAAGCTTTCCGGGTTGATTATTTGAAGCTTCATGATCAAAACCGAATCCTACCATAGTTAGGGTTTCAAGCTCAAATTTGGGGTTTTTACAAATTTCGCAGGAAATTTCAGAGGTCAAGAGGTTTATTTATGAGGATTGCGCATAGCCTAGTGGCTAAGGTTGGAAACTGGAAGGTCAAGGGCGTGAGTTCAATTCTCACTCACAACATTTTGGGCAAAAACCTGCTTTTCTTTCATATTTTCCTTTAATTTCTCTAATTAACACATTTTCTAATTGATTTATCCTTTTAACCATGATTAACCTCAAAATGTTTCTCTAAAGTAAATATTTTCCTATTTTCACTCGTTTTTATGTTATTCTTTATCCGCCTTATCATATAATATATGTTTTCCATGTTTAGTAACACAGGCACGCATGACCCAATGGTAAAGGTTCTCCAGATTTTGGAATTAAAAGGGCTTGGGTTCAAACCCTGGACACAACATTTTTTTAAACATGGTTAACCTATTATTTTTAATTAACTTTTTTTAACAAATCTTTTTTTAATTAAATTTAGGTTAGCATTTTTTATTAGTATTATTACTTTTATATTTAGGTTTATTAAAACCTCAAACTTTTTTTTATAAAAACCTTAATCAACCTTTATTTAATTATTAGGCTATTTTAATATTAACTGATTATATATTTTCTTTTGTAAAACTCAACCTTGGGACATTTTGTTAGATTTATTTAATTATTAGGCTATTTTAATATAAACTGATTATATATTTTCTTTTGTAAAACTCAACCTTGGGACATTTTGTTTTACTAACATGTTTTTTTTTTCATTTTTATTATATAATAGGTATTTGTTACACTTATTCATATGCAGACCCACAACCTAGTGGCAAGGAACTGAGGTTTGGAGCATTTTGATGAAGAGACATGGGTGTCCCAGTGGCAAAGAACTCAATGAAGCAAAAAGGGCAAACCCCCAATATTTTGGGTATCTCTAACTTTATTTTCCCCTTTTTCATCAAATTATGTATTTTCTTTGAATTTCCTTATTATTATTATTAAACTAATTTCTAAAAGATAAAACATAATCCTTTTTTTATTTTATTTTTAAAACTTATATTTTTATTATAAACCTTAATTTTTTTTCATAAACTTTAATTTTTTCCCTAAACCTTAATTTTAAACCTAAGTCTTAATTTTTTTCATAAACTTTAAACCCTAAAAATTTAGCCCTAATCTTTATCTTAAAACCCAAATTTCGCCATAATTTTTACCCTAAAATTTTTCCTAAACCTTAAATTTTTTTATTTAAACCTTAATTTTTTTTCTCAAACCCTAATCCTAATTGTTTTCTTAACCTAGTTTGCAAACTTTTTTCTTCTAATTTATTCACTCATTTTTATATTATTCATTCACTGTTTGCCTGATTATGTAACTGCTTCGCCTTTGTAATAATTGGTTTTTATTATTTTCCGCCATTATTATTATTATGTAACTGCCCATAAGCCATGTAATAATGTAGGAATTTTATTTTCTACCTTTTAATTTCTGCCATTTATTTTTCATATTAACTGCGTGGTTAGTAAATAGGGTGTGGAAACTATTTGTAATTAAAATTAATTTAGATAATTAACTTTAAAAGATAAATATTTGAAAATAAACACTCACACACGTAAGTCGATCTTTGATCGCCATCTTGCACTTCCTAGGGTATTCCTCTTGGTTGCCTTAAAATAAAATGGTCAAGTCCCTCAAATATAGGGGTGTCTTAAGCAAAGTCCCTTCACTTATAAAATCATCAAGTCCCTATAAATTTAAAGATCAAGTCCCTTCGAGGTTGCATACGGAATAATGATCTTGTCCCTTCGAATAAATGATGATAGTCCCTACGAATTGCTAAAGACATCCCTTAAGTTGCCTTCATTGACCATACGATGACCTTACGTTTGTCCCTTAACACATCAAAGGTAATGACTACCTATTCCTTAATAATAGGGATAGTCTTACCATTGAAAGAACATATAAGAACATGAAAGACTTAATTTAGGGTAGGTACATCTTAGTTACTTGCTCACATTTCAAAATACTTTTCACACCTCACAATATTTTCAAAACATTTTCAAAACAAGGCTTTGTATACATCCATACGAGGATCATTACAAAGTACTTAGAAAATTTCTAATCACACACTACACTCTTCAAAAACAATTTAAGTGAGCTAAGTAACTAAGAGCCCATGGATAACCATGGATATAAAGGGTGCTAACACCTTCCCTTTATATAACCTACCCCCCGAACTCAAAATCTTTTTAAGGTCTTTCCTGTTCTTTTATGTCCTTTCCTTTTGGATAAAATAAAAGTCGGTGGCGACTCTTGCTATCCGCAACATGACTAAAAGTCAGTTCTCCCACCGTGTTACAGTATGGAGTAGCGTGGAACCAAGGCATTACGCGTAATGGAGCGTTGTTACGCGTATGAATGTTGATTATGCACGACCATCTGCCCATTCTAGTAGGTTACGCATGGGAAAACAAGGCAATACGCGTATGAGGAGGCTATACGCGTATTGGCTTGAAAGGGGGAAGTGATACGCATACGAGGGGGCGTATGGGGGCATAGGAGCTGGTCCATACGCGAATGGCCTTGTGCAATATGTGTATGACCAGGCTTGTAGGGCAAATTTTGGTGTTTCACGATTTTTGTCCCGAATTTAAATCCGATGTCGATTCTCTCAATATGAGGCATTAATTTAGACCTTAGGATTTAATTAATCGAGGAATAGTGATGTGAAATTGAGTAATAATGAAACTTAGGTAATTTAACAGAATGATTAATTACTTAAGTCGCGTGAGGAATATTTTGGTGATCGCGTGGAACGTTTATTGCATAAGTGATCAGATGGACCATGTAGATGTATAATGTGGTGTTTATACATGTTGTATGCATATTCATTGTCATGCATACATTGAGGTATTATTTGTGGATGATTCATTGTCGGATGGGCGTATGTGATTCATTTGTACTCCGTTGTGGAGAATGTTAGAGATAAATTATTATCGGATGGGCGTACGTGATTTATCTGAGTTCGATTGAATGAACTAAGTTGACTGGTACCACATGCATTGTGTCATTGTTGGGTCACATTGCATAAATATTGTTGTTGTGAATCATGAGTCGTTGTTGCATAATTATTGCTGTGATGTTGTTGTACATGTTGTTTGTGTGAGAAACTATCCTTGAATTTTTTTATGCATTGTTAATATTTGAATGTGTTTCTCACCCCTTTGTTGTTGTTGTATATGTGCTTCTTTGGAAGTACAGATAATCCAGGTACTTGAGAGTGCGTGGATTTCATGTTGCTTGTTCGAATCATAGGACTACTCTGATACGTAACACGAGAATGGAGATTTTGATGTTTTATTTATCTTAGTTATTTTTTACGTATCGTATTTATGTTGTTGGAAACTTTATAAACCAAGAGTATTTGAGGAATTATTGTTGATGATGACTTTTTACTATAAGTTGAAATAAATCAGATTTTCTGTTGTGTTTAATAAAGAAGTGTTGTTGGTTAATAGTGTTGATGTGGAATTCCACTTGTGTTTAAACTCTGATTTTACTTGTTATTTTATTATTTTATAAATTAGGATAAGTGGAGTGTTACAATTGGTATCAGAGCAGGTTGGTCTAACCGGCAAGATGTTGTAGTCGAGTCAGTCTTTAGAATAGGAGTTGTTGATGTGTGTTGCACCCCAAAATTTGCCCTCATAATACAAGACTTTGTGTGCTAAGAAGGTTCACAAGGTTCACAAGTCTCTTAACATTTCCATAACCTTTCATGAGGTTCATGAAGTCTACAAGTCACTTCTTGAAGGTTCACAAGGTTCACAAGATTCACAATGATTACAAAGCTCTCCTGAGGTTCATAGGGTCTACAAAGTCACTTCATGAGGTTCACAAGGTTCACAAGCTTTACAATACCTCCCATGAGATTCACAAGACATTTTATGATGGTTCACAAGGTTCACAAAGTTCACAATTGGTCAAAAGAGTTGACAATTCCCTCAAACGAAGCACCTCCTAAGCAGTGCATCAAAAACTAGGGTTTTGACTTTAATCAGGCTAAATGGATTTCCAAGACTTCAAGTGAGCTTCATAACATCTTATATGTGTGTAAGAACCCCCATGACAAGTTTCAAGACTTTTCTCAAAAGTTTTCTCAGTCAGATGATCAGATAAGTCAAAATCAGTCAATACAGTTAAAAAGTCAAACTGAGGTCCACTGTGGTCAAACCAAAGTCAAACTTCATGATTTTTTGCCAACATCAAGTATATGAAGTAAAATTCATCATTTGATCAAGGGTTGATCATGATTCATCAAGGAGATTCCAGATCATCAATAATCAGGAGTTTCTAAATTAGGGTTTCCTCAGTAAAAGTCAACTGAACTTTGACCAGCCATAACTTTCACATACTTCATCACCAAGTCTCCATCCAAAGCTCATTTTGAAGGAAATTTAATCCTATACAACTTTGATCTTGCAAGTTAAGCCCAAAAATGCTTCATTTGGAAGATATGAGCTAAGACATTATAGGTCATTTCAAAAGTCAACAAAAAGTCAACAACTTCAAAAGGGCATAACTTGAGATTGGTAAATGATATGGACTTGAAACCAATGGGGTTTTTTAGAGGACTCTTCAAGCTTTCCAAAATGTCCAAGAACACCCTCATACCTTTAAAATTGAGGGAGATGTGCCCTTGCAAAGTTGGGAAATTTTATGATGGTTTATGTTGAAAATGGAGGTTTAAAACCACTTCTTTCCAAATGGGCTGGCCAAATTGTGATCCAATCCATACCATATCATCATGCACGACCCAATTGATTAAAAATCATAATTTTTATTATTTTATTTTTATTTATTTTGATTTAATTCATAAAAAATCATTTTAAATAAATATAAAATATGAAAATATATTTTTGGATGAAGATTGAGCTTCTAGAATCTCATCAATATTGATTGAGGTTGAAAGAGAAAGAAATCATGTGATTTATCCAAAAATAGCAAGCTTTCATGAGCCAATATTTGAATTTCATGGCATAATCCTTTTCAATCTTCAAATATCCAAACTTCCACACAATCAATCAATTTTTTTGACCTAATGGAGTCTCCTATAAGTACTGATCATAATGCAAACCCTCATTCACGATTTTGCTGCATCAAGAGGTAAGTTCACAAAACCAAAAAAACCATTGAAAAGTGACATTCGGATTCCATCATACAAGAGGTTTAAAGGTAAAATAAAGACATAGCAAGCTTCCTTGGACCCTTCTGATCATAAACCATCATTCATATGCATCCAGATCATGCCCTAGTGTCTAACCCGTGGCTTTGTTCATGCTTGAAAATATTTTTTCGATTCTAATGATTCACTGCAAATTAATGGATTTTGTTTGTGTTATGTTGTTTGTGACATTGTATAGATCGTTTCTGGACCAATGAATTGGAGTTTCCTTGCCTAAAACAGATTCGGCCATAGCTAGGGTTTTGACCTTCAAAATGGGATCCTTTGATTCATTGAACCTAAATGAATTCTAAGAACATAGGAATGTTCTATGAATCACCAGGATCATAAAACTGTAATCAATTTTATGAATCATTACTGTTTGGTGCAAGTTTCATTTTTCGTAGGTTTGAAGCATGAAGAACTCGCAGGAAAACTTGCAGCAATATTCGTAGGTAAAAACGCAGGTACAAGGAAGAAGACGAAGTCCATTCGCGCCTGTTTTCAAAATTTAAATTCTTGTTTAAAAATATTATGAATTAGTTCTGGATATATTTCACAAACGCACGTTTGTCCTGGTGGTAAGGCTGATACGCGTATTATGTGAAGGCATTGGTTCGATACTTGGCTGGGCACATTTTTTTCTCTTATTTTTTCAGGTCAAGCGTACATAATATATTATGCATTGTTACCATTCCATTAGCAGATGGGCTCTCCCAGCCAGGCGGTAACGTATGCATGCTTGTAACCAAAAGGTCCTGGGTACGATTCCCACCCCAGGCCTTTTGTTTTCATTATTTTCTGGATTTTTCATGGACATTGCACCAAAACAACTAGGACCATTCTATCATCACCAACGCATGGTTGGCCTGATGGCATGTTTTGATACTGGCAAGCTTGAAGACCTGGGTTCAAACCCAGCCAAGGTAAGTTTATTTTTTGACCAATTTTTTTTTCTGTTTTATTTATTAATTAACTATTTTTCTTATAATAATAAATTAAATTTGTAAACCAGCACTTATATTTTTTTAGAAACTCTAAACTTATATTTTTTTTTCTAAAATTCAAAATAAGTATTTATATATGTAATTATAAATATATGTATGTTTATTTTAATAATTTTATATTATAAATTAAACCCTAAAAATATTTTTTCTAACAAAACCCTAATTTAGTTTCTAAATACCTATTAAAACCTAATTGTTTATTTTCTAATTTGTGATGTAATTATTATTGTACATGTTTATTTAAAAATAATTATAATTCATTTGTAAATATATTTATAATCCAAATTATTTTTCTTTTAATATATGTTTAGAAACAATTTAACTTATAATAATTATATTTTTGTATATGTTTAAAATAATTTGTAAATATAATAACTAATAAAAATTAAATTTTATAAATATGATTAATCTTGTAAATATGATATTTAAAACTTATTTTCTTCTTATAATGTGTAAATGTTGTTTTTTAATAAATAAATGTTAATTTATGTTTAAAAAATGATTAAATTTGTAGTTATCTTATGTTTAAAAAATTTTATTCAATTATTCTTATTATATATTATGCATATTATTCTAATCATGTCATTATAATATTTTTTATTTAATTCTATTTATTTTAATTATTGTTACTAACCATATTATTATTTTTGCTTCATTAATTTTATATATTATTATTATTTCACTAATTTTTTATTATTATTTACTAACCTCACTTATTTTATTATTACTGATGTTTTTGATTATTATTTAATATTATTATTATTTTAACTAACCCTATTTCCTAATTTTTATTACTACTAACCCATTATTTATTTATTGCTAATTTATTATTTTTTGCTTATATTTTGCTATTTATTTTGTTTATTATTATAATTTTGTAAATGCTCCCGGATGTAAATTTTTTATTTAATTGTTGCTATGGTTAGTAATTTAGGGAGTGCAAAACATGTATTCTATTTAAAATAAATTTAGCTCATTTTAATTAAAAGATAAATAATATTGAACACTCACACACGTAAGTCGATTTTTAATCGCCGTCTCACATTTCTAAGGCTATCCCTCATTGTTGCCTAAATCATAAGGTCAAGTGGGGTGTATAAAGCAAGTCCCTTTAAAAAGAAAAATCATCAAGTCCCTCATGGTTGCCTTTACGAATCAAGTCCCTTCGAATAATGATGATAGTCCCTTCTATATGCTTATTACACCCCACAGTTGCCTTCATAAAACAGAATGTCCCTCTCATGTCCCTTACATCCAAGGTAATGACTACCTACTCCTTAATAGTAGGGATAGTCTTACCAATTAAAGGATAAAGAACAAGAAAGACTTAAAACTTTAGGGTAGGTTCCTCTTATGTACTTGCTCACTTCAAAAACTTTTCAAACTTTCCACAATTTCAAACAAATTTTCAACAATAAGTTTTTACGCATCCGTACATGGATCATTATTAACTCATATGGAAATTTTTCTATTCACACACTACACTTTCAAAAACAATTCAAAAGTGAGCTAAGTAACTAAGAGCCCATGGATAACCATGGATGTAAAGGGTGCTAACACCTTCCCTTTACATAACCTACCCCCCGGACCCAAAATATTCTCTTAAGGTCTTTCCTGTTCTTTTATACCCTTTCCTTTTGGATAAAATAAAAGTCGGTGGCGACTCTTGCTATCCGCAACATAACTAAAAGTCAGTTCTCCCACCGTGTTACAGAACTGGCGACTCTGCTGGGGTCTTAATATAAAAGAGGGGTACCCTTAAGAATTAGATCACTTTAAATTGTTTGCCTTGTTTGCTTTATATTATCTTGTTGGGGTGCTCTTATGTGTGAAAGGTCCTAACCCGGATCTAGTGTACCTTAGGTAAATGGCAATAGACCAAGGAAACTGTACGACGTATATCGATACGGTTGATCTGGTGGCCATAGTTAGTGCGATTTCTTGGTTGGTGCTTATGTTCCTTAAGTCAAGTTGAGGATAATATGAGGCTGCCATATGTTGTCAATGCACTAACTAACTTTTAGAACCCTAGTTAACTCATCTTGGCCTTTAGAAAGTAGTGAGGTAACCGGCTTTGGTGCAGACTGAAGTTGGTTGACACTCGATACTACGCTCATTGAGATCTTAAACTTGGAGGGTTTTGGTTGGCAAGTAAGTTGCCTTCTGAACAACCACCCTTGTGAAGGATCAATGATATTGAGATCCCTTAGAACCTGGTTACTTTCATAGGACAGGATGAACCAACTAACTTCAGGGGAGGGTACTTACCTTTGAACCTCATGCAAGCCTTTAAACCTAGGGCTATTGTGTGACTTGCTTGTGTGTGCCACATGTTTGTGATTGAGCATAACATCATGACATCATCATGCATCATAAGCATAGCATTTTCCCTAACCATTTCAAGGACCAAGGGATTTATCTTTGTTCTTTGTTGCAGGTCATGGCTTCTGCTCGTAGAAACACCATCAGGATCAACTTTGTGGGCATACCTGCTAAGCTTAAAGAGTTGGTTGCTCAAATGTCTGATCATTCCCAGTTCATCAAGAGACATGGTCACCTATTGGATATAGTCACTTCAGGGTTCAATGAAGACATGATGAGTGTTCTGTTCCAGTTCTTTGACCCTAAGCACCATTGCTTTACATTCCCTGACTACCAGCTGGTTCCAACCATGGAAGAGTTCTCTAAACTTCTGGGCATACCTGTTCTTGATCAAAGACCCTTCACAGGCCTGGAGAAAGAGCTTAAACCAGAGGTTATTGCTGCAGCTCTACATCTGGAAAAAATCTGACATTGTTCTAGAAACGAGAAGCGGAGTTAAAGGTATTCTTGCTAAGGTGTTAATGGATAAAGCTCAAGTGTTCTTGAAGGCCATGAGCTATGATGCTTTTGAGGAGATCTTAGCCTTGCTGATTTATGGCTTAGTATTGTTCCCCAATCCAGATCAGTTCATAGACGTTCATGCCATCAACATATTCCTGAGTCACAATCCAGTACCTACATTGCTTGGAGACATCCTGCATTCTCTTCACACCCGTACTACAAGGGCAAGAGGAACTTTGATGTGTTGCATACCTTTACTTTCTAGGTGGTTTATTTCTCACCTTCCTCGCTCAGTAATGAAGAATGAGCAAGGCTTCAGATGGTCCAAGAGGATCATGTCACTTTCTCACTCAGATATCCATTGGTGCTCCAGATCTATGGAGAATGTCACCATCATTGACCGTTGTGGGGAGTTTCCTAATGTGCCACTTCTAGGCATAAGAGGAGGCATCACCTACAACCCCTCTCTAGCTTTACGACAGTTTGGTTACGCCCGGAGCGATGGTCCACATGACATGTTGATTCAGGGCATTGTGTTTGATTACGACAACGATCTTCAGGGTTACCGTCAGAGATTCATACGAGCATGGGGAAAAGTAAACAGGATCGACAGCAAGACACTGGAGCCTAAGTACACTATTCCTATGGAGGCTTATCTCAGATGGGTACGATCTCGTGCTCAGACACTCATGATGCCATATCCTGCCGTCCTACCAGTTACCATGGAACCTGTTGCTGAAGGAGACACAGCTTATACCATCCTTCACCCAGACATGCCTACTGATAAGGAAGACTTGCAGAGATCATGGATCCAACTGAAGGAGCAAAGGGATACTTTCGAGGCTCATTACAAAGCAAGCCAAGCAAGAATCCTAGAGCTAACAAAGCAACTTCACGAGGAACGAAACCTCAACTCATACCTCAACACAAAGAGGAAACGTCCATGGGAGACTTAAAACCCCATTTTTTGTACTTATTTCATTTTCATTTTTGTAAGCCTAAAAGGCAAAACAAAGTTATTACTAATAAAAGTTTACTTTCGTGTTTGTCTAAGCAAATTTAAATCCTGCGGTCCTTGAAAACATTGCATACGCATTTACATTCCATTTCATTGCATCACAGGTTTATAATTGTGCACAGGTTTCTCATCTTCTCGCTGTTTATTTCAGCAATGGCTCTTGAACAAACAGTTAAGGATCTCCAGGCACAAAATGCACAGTTCCAAGAGCTGATCTTGAACCTGTCCAAGGGGCAGGATGAATTGAAGGCACTGCTGGCCAAGAAGACTAAGAAGACTAGAAGGTCTGCTGGGTTGATCAACATGGGAAGAAGGTTCAAAGGTCTTGCCAAGACCAAAGAACCAGCTGAAGACTATGAATCTGAGGAATCTGAGAAAGAGGTAGGCAGTCTCCACCATACTATGGGGGACTCTGATTCTGAGGCTAACTACTACCATAAGCCTAATGAAGACAAATTCAAGATGCTGGTGGATAGGATGGATGCCATGGAGTTACAGAAGTCATCTGGGTTGGATTTTGAGGATTTAAGTTTGATATCTGGGGTAGTCATACCCATTGGGTTCAAGGTTCCTACATTTGTTGTTTATGATGGGGTCTCTTGTCCCAAGCTGCATCTGAGGTCCTATGTCAGAAGGATTCAACCCCACACTGCTGATAAGAAGTTGTGGATCCACTTTTTTCAAGAGAGCTTATCTGGAGCTCAGTTGGAGTGGTATTATCAGTTGGAGAGTGTCAACATCAGAGACTGGAATGATCTTGCTGAAGCTTTCTATAAGCAGTACCAGTACAATGTTGACTTAGCCCCCACTCGCATGCAGCTTCAGAGCATGTCTATGGGTGCCAAAGAGAGTTTTAAAGAGTATGCCCAGAAGTGGAGAGATTTAGCTGGAAGAGTTCAACCCCTTTTGACTGATAGGGAATTGGTTGATATGTTCATGTGCACGCTGAATGGTCCGTTTTACAGTCATCTCATTGGAAGCTCATCATCTGGCTTCACTGAGTTGATCATGACAGGAGAGCGAGTAGAGAATGGTATAAAGAATGGTAAGATCCAAGTGGGTGCTTCCTCATCAGGTGCTGCAAAGAAGCCTCCCACTGGGAAGAAGGAATCCAATGCTGTTTATGTACAGCCTGATCGTAACAGAAGGCATCAGTCTGTTAGTGCAGTTCATATTTCAAATCCAACTCCTGCGACAACAGAGCAGCCACAGGGCAACCAACAGAGGGCTAGAAGGAAGTTCACGAAGATCAACATGTCAATGGCTCAGGCATTGCAACACTTGTTGAAGGCTGAACTTATTACTTTGAAAGAGGCTCCTCAGAATCCTAATGTTACCTCTCCCAGCTACAACCCCAATGCACGGTGTGCATACCATTCAAACTGTCAGGGTCATGATACTAATAACTGCTGGATCTTGAAAAATAAAATTCAAGATATGATTGATGCTGGAGAAATTGAGTTTGATTCTCCGGGTACTCCCAATGTAATTACTGCTCCAATGCCAAATCACGAGAAGACTGTCAATGCCATTGATGAAGATCTACATGTCTATTCAGTTATGGAGTTGACCACACCACTGTCTGTTATCAAAAAGAGGTTAGTACAAGCTGGGATCTTTCCAGGTTGTCGTGAAGATTGTTTATATTATACCTATAAGCCGGATAGTTGCTTCATATTGAGAGATGGAATTCAACGTCTCATGGATAAGTACACTATAGTGTTTGAGAGGACTCCGTCGTCTGTAGAAAGTATGGTGGATCATCTGACTCAAGGTAGGAAGACTGAAGAGGTTGACATGATTGACAAAGTACCAATAAGAATCACTTCAAAGGGTCCTATTAAAATCACTCATCAGGGCCCAATCAAGATTACTGCTGAAGGTCCTGTGAAAGTTGTTGCTGAAGCCAGAGTAGCTCCTGTGGTCATTACTACTCCAGGTCCTATCCCATATACGTCTGACAAAGATGTACCTTGGCACTATGGGTCTGATGTTTACATCCATGGTGTTAAGCAAGAGCCTGTAGCTGATGTGCCTGTTGACATTGATAATATTGCTGGATCCAGCAAGATCACTCGTAGTGGAAGAGTCTTCTCTCCTCCAGTTACTTCTAAGAATGCAGTTACTCCTGCTGCTACTTCCACCACTGATGCTCGGGGCAAGGGTCCTGTTATTGAGCCTGTACCTACTGATGTACCAGCTGCTGATGACCTCTCTAAGCAGATGGAAGAAGTATTGAAAATCATTCGCAAGAGTGATTATGACATTGTTGATCAGTTGGGGCATACTCCCTCAAAGATTTCTATGCTGTCCTTGTTGTTATGTTCTGAGGCTCATGCCAAGTCCTTGATCAAGTTTTTGAAGACTGCTCATGTACCCAGTGCAATTTCTGTTGACCAATTTGAGAACTGTGTTGCCCACCTGACCTATGACAATGGGTTAGGGTTTTCTGATGCTGATTTGACCCCTGCCAAGAGAGATCATAACAGGGCCTTGCATGTTTCAATTGAATGCAAGGGCACTACCCTGTCACATGTGCTGATAGATAATGGTTCCTCTTTGAATGTGTTGCCTAAGGAAGTCCTGAACAAGCTGAGTCCTGAAGATGCTGTGCTGAAGCCCAGTAATATTGTGGTAAAGGCTTTTGATGGTTCCAGAAGAGTAGTACATGGGGAAATTGATCTTCCAATCCAAGTTGGTTCCCAGGTGTTTACTGCTACATTTTATGTGATGGATATTCGTCCTTCATACTCTTGTCTGCTTGGTCGTCCCTGGATCCATGGGGCAGGTGATGTGACCTCTACATTGCACCAAAAGTTGAGATATCCGGTGGATGGAAAGGTTGTTACTGTCTATGGAGAAGAAGAATACTTTGTCAGCCATGCAAACACTTTCAAGTATCTGGAAATGGAAGGTGAATACATTGAGACTCCGTGTCAGACGTTTGAAGTGGTTCCTTGGGTTGTTAATGATTATGTAGCTCCTCCTGTTGTGAAGAAAGTTCCTGTGGTCACCAGAAAGCCTCCAACAATGGCAATGGCTTCCCTCAATGATGCTAGAGCTGTGGTGGATGAAGGTGGTTGTACTATTTGGGGTCAGCTTCCTGATATTCCATACAAGTCTGACAAGTTTGGTTTGGGTTTCACTGCAGAGTCCCAGAAGGCTGTTCGTCGTGCCCGTGCTGCCCGTATCACTAGTCAAGGGGTTGTGAAGGACCAGATTAACGCTGTGGGAGATCTAGATGAAGACTACAACTTGGATACATGGATTTTTCCTACTGTGGGTGCTGGACTTAATAATTGGAAAGCTGAAGATGTTATCCCTATCTCCTTTAGTCAGGAGTAAATACTATTACTGTGTTGTTATATTTTAAATTTGTAATTTCTTGAACAATAAAACTTTCAAGCCATGTGCCTTACCCGGGGCACAATGGTGTGCTTGTTACGGGCTGTCATTTCATTTGCATACTTCATTCAATAAAATCAGTGGACGTTTCGTTTTCGTAAATATTGTGTTCCTTGTCTTTCTTTTCTTTTATTTTTGCTTTATCAGCTATGTGTTCTTACACACACCCACATCACTAAATGCAGATCCTCATCCACTCTGGATCCTGTTGATAACAGTTCTACTATTGCCAATTATAATTTCGAGAATCCGATCTATCAAACTGAAAACGGAAATGAGGACGATTGTGAAATACCTGCAGAGCTTGCTAGGTTGTTACAACAAGAAGAGAAAGCTATACAGCCACATGAAGAGCCAGTCGAAGTTGTGAATCTGGGAACTGAAGAAAACAGAAAAGAGGTCAAGATAGGGGCTGATTTAGAGGACAGTGTCAAGAGCAGGTTGATTCAGATGTTACATGACTATGTGGAGATCTTTGCTTGGTCTTATGAAGATATGCCAGGGTTGGATACAGACATTGTGGTTCACCGTTTGCCAGTGAAAGAAGATTGTCGTCCAAAGAAGCAGAAGGTTCGTCGTATGCGTCCTGAAATGTCAGAAAAGATCAAGGCAGAGGTAATGAAACAGTTCAATGCAGGGTTCTTAGCAGTGACTTCTTATCCTCAGTGGGTTGCAAATGTGGTACCAGTTCCTAAGAAAGATGGTAAGGTGCGTATGTGTGTGGACTACAGAGATCTGAACAAGGCTAGCCCTAAAGATGACTTTCCACTTCCTCATATTGATATTCTGGTAGACAACACTGCTCAGCATAAGGTATTCTCTTTTATGGATGGTTTCTCTGGTTACAATCAAATCAAGATGGCACCTGAAGATATGGAGAAGACAACATTTGTGACACAGTGGGGCACCTTTTGCTATAAGGTAATGCCATTTGGTTTGAAGAATGCAGGGGCAACATATCAGCGTGCTATGGTGGCTTTGTTTCATGATATGATTCATCATGAGATAGAGGTATATGTAGATGATATGATAGCCAGGTCTCAGAATGAAGAGCAACATCTTGATCATCTGCACAAGTTGTTTGAGAGGTTGAAGAAATACAAGTTGAGATTGAACCCAAACAAGTGTACCTTTGGAGTTAGATCTGGAAAGCTCCTGGGTTTCATTGTCAGTGGAAAAGGTATTGAAGTAGATCCTGCAAAAGTAAAAGCTATACGAGAGATGCCAACTCCCCGTACTGAGAAGGAGGTTAGAGGTTTCTTGGGACGATTGAACTACATTGCAAGATTTATCTCCCAATTAACTACCATCTGTGAGCCAATCTTCAAGTTGTTGAAGAAAGATCAGGTGATGGAATGGAATGATGAGTGCCAGACAGCCTTTGATGAAATCAAGAGATATCTGCTAGAACCACCAATTTTGATGCCACCAGTTGATGGGAGACCCTTGATTATGTACTTAACAGTGTTAGACAACTCAATGGGGTGTGTGTTGGGGCAACATGACGAGTCTGGTCGAAAAGAGCAGGCAATATACTACCTTAGCAAAAAGTTTACCGACTGTGAAACAAGATACTCACTGCTCGAGAAAACTTGCTGCGCTTTGGCATGGGCTGCTCGCCGACTAAGACAGTATATGTTGACCCATACTACCTTGTTGATTTCAAAGATGGATCCAATCAAGTACATATTTGAGAAACCTGCTCTCTCCGGAAGAATTGCAAGATGGCAAATGATCTTAACAGAATATGACATACAGTATACTACTCAGAAGGCCATCAAGGGAAGTGTTGTTGCTGATCATTTGGCTCATCAAGCAGTGGATGATTACCAGTCAATGAATTTTGAGTTCCCTGATGAAGACATTATGGTTATTACCAAAGAACCTAGACAATATGACGGACCTGAACAAGGATCCCGATGGACTATGGTTTTTGATGGTGCCTCTAATGCACTTGGTAATGGTGTTGGTGTTGTGATTAGTTCCCCTGAAGGTTGTCATACCCCGATTACTGCCAGACTTTGTTTCTATTGTACCAATAACATGGCTGAATATGAGGCATGTATCCTGGGTATTAAAGCTGCTATTGATATGAAGATTCAGTTCCTTGATGTGTACGGAGATTCAGCCCTGGTAGTAAGTCAGATTAAAGGAGACTGGGATACCAAGCATGATAACCTCATTCCTTACAGAGAGCATGTGTTGTCTTTGATCCCGCATTTCAAAGAGATTACCTTTGAGCATATTCCACGAAGAGAGAATCAGTTGGCAGATGCATTAGCCACCATGGCATCCATGTTTGAGATCAGTTGGGATGATGAAGCTCCTAAGATTACTATTGATAGATTTGAAAAGCCTGCATATTGCAATGAGATTGACACTGAAGGGGCAGAGGAGAAGCCTTGGTTCTATGAAGTGAAAAGATATCTTGAAGCTCAGGAATTCCCTGAAGGGGCATCTGTCAAAGATAGGAAGTTTCTGAGAAGGTTTTATGCTAAGTTCTTCTTGAGTAATGGGATTCTGTACAAGCGCAATCATGATTCAACTTTGCTTCGTTGTGTGGATAAGAAGGAAGCAATTGAGATTATGGAAGATATGCATGATGGGATCTTTGGTACTCATTCTAGTGGTCATACTATGGAAAAGAAGATTTTGAGAGCAGGTTACTATTGGTCTACCATGGAAGCTGATTGCTATCAACACTCCAGAACTTGTCACAAATGTCAAATCTATGCTGATAAAGTCCATGTACCTCCATCACCATTGAATGTGTTGACTGCTCCTTGGCCCTTTGCCATGTGGGGCATTGATATGATTGGTGAGATCAAGCCTACTGCTTCCAATGGGCATCGTTTCATCCTGGTTGCTATTGATTATTTCACGAAGTGGGTAGAGGCAGCTTCATTTGCATCTGTTACTAAGAATGTTGTGGCTCGATTCATTAAGAATAATCTCATATGTAGGTATGGCATCCCTGAAAGGATTATCACTGACAATGGCTATAATCTGAACAACACTATGATTACTGATCTCTGCACGCAGTTCAAGATTAAGCATCATAACTCTTCTCCGTATCGTCCGAAGATGAATGGGGCAGTTGAAGCTGCTAATAAGAACATTAAGAAGATTGTACAGAAGATGACTGTTACTTACAAGGATTGGCATGAGATGTTACCATTTGCTCTTCATGGTTATCGTACTACAATACGTACTTCAACAGGGGCAACCCCATTCTCCTTGGTCTATGGTATGGAAGCAGTTCTACCCATTGAAGTTCAGATTCCCTCCTTAAGAATTATGAAGGATGCAGGCTTGGATGAAGATGAGTGGATTCAGACTCGACTGGACCAATTAAATTTGATTGATGAGAAGAGGCTAGCAGCAGTTTGTCATGGCCAGATGTACCAAAAACGAATGATCAAAGCTTTTAACAAGAAGGTTAAGCCAAAGGTATATCAGGCTGGTGACTTGGTAATTAAGCGTATCATCTTACCATAGGGTGATCCTAGGGGCAAGTGGACTCCAACATACGAAGGACCATTTGTAGTCAAGACAGTGTTTTCAGGAGGTGCCATGATACTCACTACAATGGATGGTAAAGACTTTCCACAGCCCGTGAACGCAGACATAGTTAAAAAATACTACGCATAAAAAGAGACCCGCTAGGTTGACAGGCCTAGGCAAAAATAAGGGCGTCCCGGCAAACCAAAAGGGTTTGGGCAAAAATTAGGGATATATATAAAAAGATGTACACCCGGCAAGTCGAAAACCTGAAAAGGCGATTTGGGCAAAAAAGGGTATCCCGGTGGATTGAAAACCTGAAAGGGCAATCCAGGCAAAAGTTAGGGATTAAAGCGTATGACTATGTCTCGTTTGGATCACCCATAAAACTGCAACCAGTTGTACTACTTACTCAAGCTCGAACAGATAAAGCTCAATCCAATCGTTTCCGTCTCAACAGCAAGAAGATGAGATACTTGAATGGCAATAGTAGAATTGAAACTCAATAGGATTGTTTCCGACATAGCTGATTTTCTCTGTTGTAAAAAAAAACTTTATGACAAAATCCTCTTACTAGGGTTCATGTCTCCTTGTACAAACTTACCCGTGTATGGGTCACTTTTTGATATAAATAAATTCCATCTTTTGAATCCAGATTTACTTTTACCCTATTTACATAAGCGAAACGTCCATTGGTTGTGTTTGAATGTATGTATGCTTTCGAATATGATTGATGTTTACCAAAAATGCATGTATGCTTTTAATATAATTGATGTTTACCAGAAATGCATAAAAATGCAGTAATAGTATTTACTAAGGACGAACGAGGGAAGGATTTCAACGAAGCTTCACCAGTTCCTCTTTACAAGAAGACATACAAAACTCTCAGTAGGACGAATTCATCTTCACAAAGTCTTATCTCCCCTAGAATTTATATCCATCTCTTTTATCCTCATACGGATATTCGGGAATCTACTTTCCAATAAGGGTACGACGAACGAAGACGGGAGGTTATATCTACCCTACTATCAAACGAAGACAAAGGTTATGTATACTTTACTATCCCTAGCAGACGGGAGGTTATCTATACCTCGCTATCCCCAGCATATGGGAGGTTATGTATAATATATTATCAAACAAGATGGGAATAAGTTCCTCATATCCTTCAACAATGAATCGGGATTTATTTTCCCTGGCCAGCAGTTGTTATACGAAGATATCCAGACGCTTCAGGCAGCCTCATTTCATACATACATCATTTACATCATACCATAACATACATATCCATAAATACATAATACATTTACTTAGGTGCATCATATTATACATGCATACATAAAGCATAAACTAATATTATTATACAGAATGTTACCTTGTTTTCAGGGTAATTATCCAACAAACAAACTTATGATCATCAGGATTGCTCTATCCTCCTAAAGACATGCTGTTACATCAGGATCACTCCAGTCTCCTGAAAGCATATCATATTATTTCCTCAGGATTACTCCAGTCTCCTGACAGTTTTCTATTACCTCAGGATTGCTTTATCCTCCTGACAACTTCTCATTGCTTCAAGACTGCTTTAGAGTTATCATTATTGATTGCTCTATCCTCCTGAAATCATATTATTACTTCAAGACTGCTTTAGGGTTATCATTATTGATTGCTCTATCCTCCTGAAGACATGCTATTACATCAGGATTACTCCAGTCTCCTGAAAGCATATCATCAATCTCTCAAGATTGCTCTATCCTCTTGAAATTATATTGTTACCTCAGGACTGCTCCAGCCTCCTGATAGCTTCTCATATATCAATATTGCTTTATCCTCCCTGAAGACATGCTGTTACGTCAGGATTACTCCAGTCTCCTGAAAGCATATCATCAATACCTCAGGACTGCTCCAGATTCCTGACAACTTTCATTATACCTCCATATTTTGGACTGCTTTATCTTCCAAGAAATATACCTGAAGAACTTTCCCCTAGTGGCATCTTTAAGCCCACTCAAGCATATACAACCAACCATCAATATCACTCTATGCACTGGTGAGTGCAAATTTTTGGGCTTTTGTGTTCAATCCCCTTCAACCTTCCAGGTCATGACTGGCAAATATACCAATCTAACCCCTCAGGTTTCAGAAAATTGAACAGGGGCAGCTGTTGCACCCCAAAATTTGCCCTCATAATACAAGACTTTGTGTGCTAAGAAGGTTCACAAGGTTCACAAGTCTCTTAACATTTCCATAACCTTTCATGAGGTTCATGAAGTCTACAAGTCACTTCTTGAAGGTTCACAAGGTTCACAAGATTCACAATGATTACAAAGCTCTCCTGAGGTTCATAGGGTCTACAAAGTCACTTCATGAGGTTCACAAGGTTCACAAGCTTTACAATACCTCCCATGAGATTCACAAGACATTTTATGATGGTTCACAAGGTTCACAAAGTTCACAATTGGTCAAAAGAGTTGACAATTCCCTCAAACGAAGCACCTCCTAAGCAGTGCATCAAAAACTAGGGTTTTGACTTTAATCAGGCTAAATGGATTTCCAAGACTTCAAGTGAGCTTCATAACATATTATATGTGTGTAAGAACCCCCATGACAAGTTTCAAGACTTTTCTCAAAAGTTTGCTCAGTCAGATGATCAGATAAGTCAAAATCAGTCAATACAGTTAAAAAGTCAAACTGAGGTCCACTGTGGTCAAACCAAAGTCAAACTTCATGATTTTTTGCCAACATCAATTATATGAAGTAAAATTCATCATTTGATCAAGGGTTGATCATGATTCATCAAGGAGATTCCAGATCATCAATAATCAGGAGTTTCTAAATTAGGGTTTCCTCAGTAAAAGTCAACTGAACTTTGACCAGCCATAACTTTCACATACTTCATCACCAAGTCTCCATCCAAATCTCATTTTGAAGGAAATTGAATCCTCTACAACTTTGATCTTGCAAGTTAAGCCCAAAAATGCTTCATTTGGAAGATATGAGCTAAGACATTATAGGTCATTTCAAAAGTCAACAAAAAGTCAACAACTTCAAAAGGGCATAACTTGAGATTGGTAAATGATATGGACTTGAAACCAATGGGGTTTTTTAGAGGACTCTTCAAGCTTTCCAAAATGTCCAAGAACACCCTCATACCTTTAAAATTGAGGGAGATGTGCCCTTGCAAAGTTGGGAAATTTTATGATGGTTTATGTTGAAAATGGAGGTTTAAAACCACTTCTTTCCAAATGGGCTGGCCAAATTGTGATCCAATCCATACCATATCATCATGCACGACCCAATTGATTAAAAATCATAATTTTTATTATTTTATTTTTATTTATTTTGATTTAATTCATAAAAAATCATTTTAAATAAATATAAAATATGAAAATATATTTTTGGATGAAGATTGAGCTTCTAGAATCTCATCAATATTGATTGAGGTTGAAAGAGAAAGAAATCATGTGATTTATCCAAAAATAGCAAGCTTTCATGAGCCAATATTTGAATTTCATGGCATAATCCTTTTCAATCTTCAAATATCCAAACTTCCACACAATCAATCAATTTTTTTGACCTAATGGAGTCTCCTATAAGTACTGATCATAATGCAAACCCTCATTCACGATTTTGCTGCATCAAGAGGTAAGTTCACAAAACCAAAAAAACCATTGAAAAGTGACATTCGGATTCCATCATACAAGAGGTTTAAAGGTAAAATAAAGACATAGCAAGCTTCCTTGGACCCTTCTGATCATAAACCATCATTCATATGCATCCAGATCATGCCCTAGTGTCTAACCCGTGGCTTTGTTCATGCTTGAAAATATTTTTTCGATTCTAATGATTCACTGCAAATTAATGGATTTTGTTTGTGTTATGTTGTTTGTGACATTGTATAGATCGTTTCTGGACCAATGAATTGGAGTTTCCTTGCCTAAAACAGATTCGGCCATAGCTAGGGTTTTGACCTTCAAAATGGGATCCTTTGATTCATTGAACCTAAATGAATTCTAAGAACATAGGAATGTTCTATGAATCACCAGGATCATAAAACTGTAATCAATTTTATGAATCATTACTGTTTGGTGCAAGTTTCATTTTTCGTAGGTTTGAAGCATGAAGAACTCGCAGGAAAACTTGCAGCAATATTCGTAGGTAAAAACGCAGGTACAAGGAAGAAGACGAAGTCCATTCGCGCCTGTTTTCAAAATTTAAATTCTTGTTTAAAAATATTATGAATTAGTTCTGGATATATTTCACAAACGCACGTTTGTCCTGGTGGTAAGGCTGATACGCGTATTATGTGAAGGCATTGGTTCGATACTTGGCTGGGCACATTTTTTTCTCTTATTTTTTCAGGTCAAGCGTACATAATATATTATGCATTGTTACCATTCCATTAGCAGATGGGCTCTCCCAGCCAGGCGGTAACGTATGCATGCTTGTAACCAAAAGGTCCTGGGTACGATTCCCACCCCAGGCCTTTTGTTTTCATTATTTTCTGGATTTTTCATGGACATTGCACCAAAACAACTAGGACCATTCTATCATCACCAACGCATGGTTGGCCTGATGGCATGTTTTGATACTGGCAAGCTTGAAGACCTGGGTTCAAACCCAGCCAAGGTAAGTTTATTTTTTGACCAATTTTTTTTTCTGTTTTATTTATTAATTAACTATTTTTCTTATAATAATAAATTAAATTTGTAAACCAGCACTTATATTTTTTTAGAAACTCTAAACTTATATTTTTTTTTCTAAAATTCAAAATAAGTATTTATATATGTAATTATAAATATATGTATGTTTATTTTAATAATTTTATATTATAAATTAAACCCTAAAAATATTTTTTCTAACAAAACCCTAATTTAGTTTCTAAATACCTATTAAAACCTAATTGTTTATTTTCTAATTTGTGATGTAATTATTATTGTACATGTTTATTTAAAAATAATTATAATTCATTTGTAAATATATTTATAATCCAAATTATTTTTCTTTTAATATATGTTTAGAAACAATTTAACTTATAATAATTATATTTTTGTATATGTTTAAAATAATTTGTAAATATAATAACTAATAAAAATTAAATTTTATAAATATGATTAATCTTGTAAATATGATATTTAAAACTTATTTTCTTCTTATAATGTGTAAATGTTGTTTTTTAATAAATAAATGTTAATTTATGTTTAAAAAATGATTAAATTTGTAGTTATCTTATGTTTAAAAAATTTTATTTAATTATTCTTATTATATATTATGCATATTATTCTAATCATGTCATTATAATATTTTTTATTTAATTCTATTTATTTTAATTATTGTTACTAACCATATTATTATTTTTGCTTCATTAATTTTATATATTATTATTATTTCACTAATTTTTTATTATTATTTACTAACCTCACTTATTTTATTATTACTGATGTTTTTGATTATTATTTAATATTATTATTATTTTAACTAACCCTATTTCCTAATTTTTATTACTACTAACCCATTATTTATTTATTGCTAATTTATTATTTTTTGCTTATATTTTGCTATTTATTTTGTTTATTATTATAATTTTGTAAATGCTCCCGGATGTAAATTTTTTATTTAATTGTTGCTATGGTTAGTAATTTAGGGAGTGCAAAACATGTATTCTATTTAAAATAAATTTAGCTCATTTTAATTAAAAGATAAATAATATTGAACACTCACACACGTAAGTCGATTTTTAATCGCCGTCTCACATTTCTAAGGCTATCCCTCATTGTTGCCTAAATCATAAGGTCAAGTGGGGTGTATAAAGCAAGTCCCTTTAAAAAGAAAAATCATCAAGTCCCTCATGGTTGCCTTTACGAATCAAGTCCCTTCGAATAATGATGATAGTCCCTTCTATATGCTTATTACACCCCACAGTTGCCTTCATAAAACAGAATGTCCCTCTCATGTCCCTTACATCCAAGGTAATGACTACCTACTCCTTAATAGTAGGGATAGTCTTACCAATTAAAGGATAAAGAACAAGAAAGACTTAAAACTTTAGGGTAGGTTCCTCTTATGTACTTGCTCACTTCAAAAACTTTTCAAACTTTCCACAATTTCAAACAAATTTTCAACAATAAGTTTTTACGCATCCGTACATGGATCATTATTAACTCATATGGAAATTTTTCTATTCACACACTACACTTTCAAAAACAATTCAAAAGTGAGCTAAGTAACTAAGAGCCCATGGATAACCATGGATGTAAAGGGTGCTAACACCTTCCCTTTACATAACCTACCCCCCGGACCCAAAATATTCTCTTAAGGTCTTTCCTGTTCTTTTATACCCTTTCCTTTTGGATAAAATAAAAGTCGGTGGCGACTCTTGCTATCCGCAACATAACTAAAAGTCAGTTCTCCCACCGTGTTACAATGTGCTCTAACCTTGAGTGTTTGTTGTATCAATATGGCAGGAAGCAATGTTGTTGCTCTTGTTGCTGCTATGCAAGCCATGGCACAAGCTTTAGAGAACATCAGTCCAACTGTTGGGAATGCTGAGTTTCGTGATCTGGATCAGCTCAGAAGTAACATGCCGCCTACGTATGAAGGAAATATTCTTGATCTAGAGGCTGCATAAAAATGGTTGAAGGCTATTGAGAAAATATTCAGGACCATGGGTTGCAATGATGATCAGAAGGCGAGGTTTGGTTCTCACATGTTGGAAGGCGAAGCTGAAGTCTGGTGGGGAAACAATCACCAAATATTGGAAGCTGCAGGTACTGGTATTCTTAGGCTATGTTTAGAGCTGAGTTTCTGGAAAAGTATTTTCCAGAGGATATTTGCAGTGCTAGAGAGGTAGAGTTCATAGAACTAAAGAAGTATTGTAGCTAAGTATGTTGCTCGGTTTGAGGAGTCGGTGAAGTATTGTGCATACTATAACACTGAGGATGCTATGACTTCAAAGTGTCTGAAATTTGAGAACAAGCTACATCATGAGATCAAACAGGGCATTGCTTGTCAGAAGATCAGGAATTATCCAGAGCTGGTGAGTAGAAGCAGAATTTATGACAATGACAATAGAGCTCGGATTGCTCAATACAAGGCTGTGAGTGACCGAAAGGGTAAACAGAGATTTGGAGTTACTCCTTATAGTGTTCCGGATGACAAAGGAAAACAGAAAGCTACCGCTGACAAGAAGCCAAGTGAGGGAGGGGTAAATCCTAATCCTATGAAATATTTCAGATAGGGGAGCATGGGTCATCGTGCTAATACTTGTCAGAATGAAGTGAAGAAATGCTTCAAGTGTGGACGAATAAGTCATGTGGTAGCAGACTGTAGAGCTAATATGCCTACTTATTTCAACTGTGGTGAATAAGGTTATATTAGTACAACTTTCCAGAAATTGAAGAAGTCTCAAGGAGCTAGTGGGAAGGTGTTTGCCTTGGTGGGATCCATATCCACTAATGAGGAGCGTTCCATCAAAGGTACTTGTTTTATTAATGGTACTCCTTTGATTGCTATTATTGATACGGGTGCAACCCACTCGTTTATTTGTGTTGATTGTGTGAAGAGGTTAGGAATTGTACCGTCTACTCTAGATCAGAGAATGAAAATTGAGACTTCATCTATTGGTTCTGTGGTTACGTCTTTAGTATGTTTGAAGTGTCTATTGACTAGTTTTGATAGAGATTTCAGAGTGGATTTAATTTGTTTACCGCTCGGTAATCTGGATGTTATTTTGGGGATGAACTGATTGGAATTCAACCGGGTCTATATTGATTGTTAAAGGAAGAAGTTGTTATTTCTTACTCTTGAAAAGGAAGAGTTGGAAAATTCTTTATCTACTAAAGAGTTGAGAACTTTTTTAGAAGATGAGACTAAGAGGTTTGCAGTGTTCGAATCTTTATCTGTTGAAATCAAGGTATCGGTTAGTGAGTTGCCGGTTGAAATTCTGGCAATAACCACACAATGTCGAATACGATGTCACGACACTTAATAACAATAAAAATGTAAATGATAAAGACAGATATAAAATACACAAAAAGATGTTAACCCAGTTAGGTGAAATCACACCTACTTTGGGGGCTACCAAGCCAGGAAGGAACTTCACCATCAGTAATATCAATTCAAAGATCCACAACAAACGTCTACAGTTTGCAATCTGTCGCTCCCAAAGATTTGCATCCCGGTACAAGCGCGAACGGTCGGCGAAAAGAACAATGAGAACACACAGCCGTGAACTCACTGGAGATGAATAGAGTCGCCAGCTAGGCATTTTTATCCCGGAGGAAAGGTAATGCTGCATAGACCTAGAAAGAGATGGATAAGACGGTTGCGAACCAGAGAGACTGAGAAAGGGGGTTGGTTACAACCTGGGAAGGTATTAGCACCCAGATTGTCCGTCGTACTCGACGGGATCCACGCTTAAAATATTTGTGCTTTAAAGGGGTAGTGTCAGTGCAATCTGTGTATACAATAGCTGGAAAGAGATGTACAGGTGTCAGTGTAAGAAAAGTGAAGTGTAATGTATAGTGTTAGTGCAGGAACAGGAATGAGATGCTCAAGATCATGAGGCTAAAAGGATGAGGCTAGAAAGAGGGGGAATATACAGAGACTTTTGTTCGATAACTGTTAAGTTATGCCTACGTATCCTCTCGTGCAATGAGGAAGTCAGAACACCGTAGTTCGACCCAAAGAGACTGAAAGGTGAATTGACTTGTGAACTGCTTACTTGTCAATGCTCAAGTGTATGACCTGTCTGGCTCAGGTGCAAACTGTCTTGCATTAGACGGAAGAAGCAAGTTCTCGTTTGTGAGTGAAGGTGATGAGAAAAGAATCCCGAAGGAGACGATTATTGTTTGTTTTTGAGTTTTCAATCTTTTATTGCTTTTGAAAGTTTGTCATAAGTTAATGAGCTTAAGTCTAAACCAATGGATTTAGTAAACTCATCACATCCTCCCTCTGATTAGGGGTAATGAGAATACCTTAAGTGTGAAGTCAGATTCTCACACTTAATCACCTTTGGTGTAGGATTAAGATCATTAACCTACTTGTGATTATTTAGATGTTTTTGTGGTTTTTTGTTTAGTGTTAAGTAATGAGGTTAAGCCATAATCAGGGATTAAATAAACTCATTACACCATCCTAATAGAAGGATAATAGATGAGAGTGTTTAAGCTGAGGAAAGCTCCTCAACTTAATCCATGATTAGGGATTAAACTCATGACAAAACAAGCCTTTTGATTAAGTGTATTTTATTTAATGGTATGATGATGAAGTGAGTTTTATGATTTGTAAGACAACTTGAGGGGGACTTGTCCATTAACACTAGGGTTAGTCCTTCTTAACCAATTAAGGAAGAATTAGAACCCTAATGCAAGGCCCAAGTTACAAGTGTGATGTCTTGATGATTATTAAGTGAATTGATTAAGGGAGTTAAACACATTAAGGGTTTAACACTTAGGATTAAAGTTATACACTCCATCCTAAGAGAAGGATGCAGGCATAAGCTTAATCACAAAGCCTTAAAGCCTTTAGGGTTTAGTCCCTGATTATGAGATGAGAAGAGAAGACTCAAAAGAGACCCAAAGGTAAAACTAAGAGGAGAGACTAATCAAAACCCTAATCATTGTCATGCTTGGTTGTTCCTAAGGTTTGTGAGGTTTGCAAGAACAATCTTCAATGGAACCACCAGGAAGCAGATGAAAGGATCAAGAGAAGCAAAGCAACTTGCTTCATTCAAGAAGTCAAGTCACTTGAAGAAAGAAAGTAAGAGGAAGAAGAATGAGCAAGCTCAATCTCAAGCACAAACAAAAATGCAGCAATGGATGCAAGAGAGTGATGAAGAGAAAATTATGAGAAGTGAAGGCAAATTCACTTCTCAAAGTCACTTACCCCCTGAAAGGTTAGAAAAGGAATGCAATGCAATGCAAAATGGGATGGAATGACATGATGCAAACCAAAACCAGAAGCATCTATGTGATGTTAATGATGCTATGAGATGCTACAAACCAGAAACAAAGCATGTGGATGATCATACAAGCTTATGAATGCAGATGAAGCATGCTATGACACATGAACATACATGAAAAGTTATGAAGTGCATATGACATACAACATGGCAAATACATGATGCAATGATCAAACATGCTTTCAATATGTCTTATGATGTCAAATGAATCACATGGATGCTTGAAATGTCATGGCAAGTCATGTTATGCAAGAGAATGCAAGATGGATGCATATGGAAGCCCAAATTAGGGTTTATGAACAATACATCAAACAAAAACCAAAATCAGAAGCAAACCCTAAGATAAAAAATTGAAAATGCCACACAAAGGACCCCTAATCCTATACTAAACCAATGCCCAAAGGAGAGGTCTCAACTCCTAACCACCTTCAAATTATGATTTTTACAAGTTTGCTAGGGTTTTAGGGTTTCTAAACAAAAGAAATGTCAAACAAATTGAAAATGAAAGATCAAATCATGGCCATTTAATCTCACAAACTACATGCTAAACACAATGCAATGCAAAAAGAATCAATGTCCAACTCTTCATGGACAGGCAGAAATGATTTTTTGAACTTTGGATCAAAATAATGCACAAAAATGATTTTAATTCAATGAGAAATTCTTAAAATGCATCAAGATCAAAAAATAAATTTGGTTTGAAGGTTGGACAATGTTTCTAAATGTCTTAGAACATTTCATGAATTTTTTGGTGATTTTTAAATACCTAAAAGTATTTTTAATAAATTAATTCTCATTAATCAATTAAAAATAAACTTTTAAATATTTAAAAATACTTTTTAAATGCTAAAAATAAAAATAAAAATATTTTTGTGTCTTAAAAATTAATGAAACCCTTGGTAAAAAATTTCATAATTTTTAAGGCATTTTTGCTATTTTTAATAAATTGTACAAAACAAATATGAAATAAATGAATAAAAATAAAGAAAAGGGAAAAGTCAACAGAATGGAAGGCAGGGATTGAATCTGGATTTGAAATGGTTGACCACGCGCGTGAATGGAGGGTCTAGATTGCTTCTGAGTTAATTAATTAAATTATGATTAATTAAACTAATTAAAAGTGATTAGGGCAAAACAAAAGGATCTGGGCCATTCAAGCTAGCGGGAAGTCAAACAAGTCAAAAGATCCTACGCTCCACATTCAAATGGAATTAATGACCTGAGATTAGGGCAAAACAAATTCAGGTGACCGGAGGGGAGCTCCGGTCATCTTCCCCGGCGACCCCAAAACCCTAGAATGCGATTCAGGCCACCATTCTTCAAATTAATGCCAGGGAAATGTTCTTCTACTCAAACCTTACTCGAATCAACTCTCAAAATAAATTTCTCATGCTTAAACTAAGGGAATCGAAGCCATGAAGTTTCACGGGCAAAATTTCAGAGCCCTGGTAAATCCTCATTTCTCACTCATTCTTAAATCTAAAACCATCCCCATGACCAGCAAAGCATGCACAATCAATTTTTAACAAGAAAATCAAGCTCTGAAAAGTTGAAAACCTGAAGCTACCTGAAGTGATGAACTGTGGATTTGAGCTCTCCTGACCTTGCTTTGGTGCAAAATGCCTTCTCTGGACCCCCTGAAGCCAATGGAATGTTCACAACCTCTTGCTAGTGGCTATTTTGGAAGCTTGAGTTCTGATATGGCAGGTTTGGCAGTTGTGATTGGTAGTGTTTCAGGCTGCATTCATGGTGGATTCTTGTTCTTTTCAATGTGTTTGACTTGTTGGTGAAGAGAAATGGGGTGTTTGATGGCTGGATAATGAGATTCGAAGAGGGAAGAGTTTTTGCAGGTTTTGTGGTATACTATGTTCTAGTGTGCTTCTGGCTTGTTTCTTTGTTGGTTTAGGTTCAGTGTGACAAGGTGAGGATGATGGTGAGACTTGCTTGAATGTTTGTGAGGTGTGGAGGAAGATTCGAAGAGAAATGCAAAATGGGGTGAGTTTGTGTATGTTGTTGTTGTGGTGTGTTTCAGCTTGGCCTCTTGATATGTTTAGCTTGCAAATGGATAGTATAAAATAATCTTATAGGTCAGATGATGTGACCTGGACTTTATTGATTGGTAAGTTCACTTTTGCAAAATGTCAACTTTGTTGTAAGAGAGGCATGGGCTTGGTTCTAGGCTAGTACAAGCATGGGGCTGGCGCAGCAAAGGTGAGGGGAAGGGCTAGCAAGGTTCAGCATCCAATGTAGCAAGTGGTAGGAAGTGTGATCATGAATTTTGCAAGTTGCTTGCTTTTGAATCTTCATGAAAATATCTTGCTCCAAAGGCCAAACAAATGAGGAACCCTTGGCACATTCTGATTTTTTAGGTCACATGTGATGTTTGTGTAATGGTTTGATAACAATTAGAAGTCACAAATTCCTTTGGTACATGATTTTGCAAGTTTTCCTTTTAGTGCATAATCTTGAAAATTAGTGATTTTTGCCAACTTTAACACACCATAACTTTTGATCCAAAATGAATTAGGTCATGTTCTTGTACTTTTTGAAAAGGGAAAAATGTGATCTACAACTTTCATGACCAAAGTTTTTCCATTTGAAGCATTTTTGGATCAAAAAGTAAGGTTTGAAAAGTGACCTAAAATGACACATTCTTTAAAAGTCAACTATGCCCTAAAAAGTCAACTTTGCAAAAACTTCAAATTCTTGATTTTTGTGAACTTCAACCTTCTTCCATGATCAAATAAAGATCATATACACTCAAAATGATGAAGATCACCCCTTGGTTGGGTCATTGGGGGCCTCAGATGTCCTGGTTTTGCACTGACTTGTCCAGAAAGTCAACTCTTGATCAGATGACTTCCCCATGGAATTTCTTCATGAAACTTGATATGCATACTCCCTATACCATATAGAGACCAATGGAAACAAGAATGACCAAAAAATTTGGAGTTATGGCCTCTGAAACCAAAACCCTAATTTTAGGTCAACTGTGCAGTCAAACTTGGCTCTGCATCCACACCAATCCCAGTTCTTGTGATTCTTTGGAATTCTTGACTTTGAGAGGATATAATATGATGCTTGAACACACATGGACCCCTTTGAAGTGATTGGTGACCCTTGGAGTGGCTCAAGAAGCTCTTGGATTGCTCAGATCACAAACCCTAGATGCAGATGACTTAGAACCAATGCAGTGAACCAAAAAATGAGATATGAGATGATATGAGTGTGTTTATGCATATGAAATGATCACAAGCCATGGTGTGAATGGGTGAGGGCAAATTTGGGGTGTTTACAGCTGCCCCTATTCAAGCATGAGTTAGCTGTGCAGGTTGTAAGCAACGGCTTAACAGGCAAACAAGATAACTTGTGGTTGAATACCAAAGACAGTCCAAAATTTGCACTCACAGAATGAAGAAGAAAAGGGATATAGATTGTAAAAGAAAATAAAGTATATTGTAAAGTGTGGGCGACGGAGGACGACCGCCGAGCAGAGGACGACTGCTGGGTAAAGAGCAATGACGGGGACGGCCGACATGCTGGGAAAAGTGCTGAAAATAAAGCAATGACGGGGACGGCCGACATGCTGGGGATAAAAGGTAAAGCCAAGACGGGGACGGCCGACTAGCTGGGAAAAAATAAGAAAATATGATGGGGACGGCCATCACGATAAAGCTGTAAAAATCTCTGGGGATTAATGAAACATGACGGGGACGGCCATCAAGTTCATAAAGCAAAGTAACCAACGATGGGGATGGCCATCGGGCTAAAAGAAAAGGGACCACGACGGGGACGGCCATCGGGTTAAAGAATAAATGAAATAAACAGATGATGGGGTACGGCCATCAAAGGTGAAGGACGATCACCTAGCAGGGGACGGGTGCTCTGTTGGGGAATAAAGGAATTATGATGGGGACGGCCATCAAAGGTGGAGGACGACCACCTGGCAGGGTACGGCTGCCGAAAAGTATCAACGATGGGGACGGCCATCGGATGAGCATGATGGAGGACGACCATCAAGAGGTGGAGGACGACCACCTAGCAGGGGACGACTGCTCTCGGGGTTTATCATGACATAGGACGAATGCCAGATAACCAAAATCAACAATGGGGACGGCCATTGGATAAAATTGATGAAGGACGATCATCAAAAGGTGGAGGACGACCACCTAGCAGGGGACGGCTGCTAAAAATATCAACGATGGGGACGGCCATCGGATGAGCATGATGGAGGACGACCATCAAGAGGTGGAGGACGACCACCTAGCAGGGTACGGCTGCTCTCAGGTTTTATCATAACACAGGACGAGTGTTAGATAAAAAGAAAAATTGCTTTGTTGGCGATCTACTGGGGAGTAGTAAACACGGACGAGTGTTTATATCCAAGAAACAAAAGGTATAGGTGTTTTGTATTGTGTATAGATTAAAGATGCGGATGAGCATCCCTAAGACTACGATACGGACGAGTATCGGGTAGAAACAAATACTGACACGTGCTCAGAGATGATGATACGGACGAGTATCAACGGGTTAACAAAGAACACGGACGAGTGTTGAATCTGAGAGGATTCTTCCGGGGAATAGTAGACACAGGCGAGTATCTACATTCAAGAGGACAAAAGTGTTTGACACGGTGTATGGATTAAAGATGCGGACGAGCATCCTTAAGACTATGATACGGACGAGTATCATGTAGAAACAAACGCTTGACGCATGTTCTGAGATGATGGTACGGACGAGTACCAACTGGTTAACAAAGAACATGAACCAAAGTTGAATCTGTGGGGATATATAAGTATATACAAGATACGGACGAGTATCTGTATGAGTGTAACATGAGTAACGAGTATGAGTATTGCATAGGTGAGTTTTTATCTGCTGGGGAGGGTGACACGGACGAGTGTCAAGAGAAAATAATAGTATCAACAAGTATATGGGTTGTAAAAGTGTAGGCGATTGCGCTGGGGATACGACACGGACGGGTGTCGAGAAAGTGTATATAGGTATATGTGAGTGCAAAGGGGATGTCTTTGGCCTTCTGCTGGGGATATGACACGGACGGGTGTCAGGACGTATCTGTAATACGGGTGATCTTGTTTGTAAAGAGTGTTCAGGCGACTTTACTGGGGAAAGATGGCACGGACGGGTGTCAATATGAGTATATACTGGTGTTTGTGATTTGACGAGGCAGCTGCTTTTGCTGGGGACTCCGGTGGGGATGTTGATGAACTGTCATTATTCACAAGTGCTGATTCAAAACATGGCTTATGATTATGCTATGTGTTGGATTTTGCCGTAATGCTCCGTGTTAAAACGGAATGCTACGCTTTGTGGGTGAACATGATGCGAAATGCTATGATTGTGCAAAGATACCAAACCGGGATCCGGGTCCCGTTGCTGCGAGAATCTTCGATCGATCCGCTTGAAATGGACATCCCAGCTGGGGGTGAGATCATTGGTAGATCTGATGATATGATATTTGCTTGGGGATATAGGTCATTGATAGACCTATCCTTATAAATGAAGGGCCCAGCTGGGGTTTGTAGAAGCTTTCTTCACTCTGTTGTGAGTTCTTATGCGCTGATCTTCTGGATAGCGGCTGGAACTCTGTGGGGAGATAGCTCTCTGACTTTTATACTCGGCTGAGGGCGAGATGGCAACTCGGCTGGGGAGAAAGAGAGGAATCACTGAAAGACCTCCCTAGAAATTCTGTTACGGTAGCTTCTTGACTCAGCCGGGGATATGGGCATCTTCTGTGATACCTGCCCATTCTGATGGGGATAAGTAATAAGTGGCCAACTCAGCTGGGAAGAGTCATGAAAGGCAACTCAGCTGGGGAGAGAGCACTTCGGGTGCTAAAATTGAGTGTTGATTTGCCAGCTTGCTGGGATAAAGCTTTCATGCCCCAAGCTGCGTTCTGGATACCTGCAATCCTGAAAAAGATAGAGAAACGCACACGATAATCCCGAGGTATCCCTTACTGGATTCCGTCATAAGAGTTAGGATACTTCTGAGAGTAAGCATATTTCCTGCAAGCATGTTTTTTATTTGAAGATAAACATCTGTATTCTTATGCAATCAGTTTTTCTTTTAAGACATCAGACATTTTTTGCAAGTAAAATGTACAAAACGAGACATGACTGAAAATCTGGTTTTATTAATTCATATGCCCTGAATTGGCGAGATACAGTCAAAGGAACATATCCCCTGAAATGAGGAGATTGTTACAAATTGAGAAACAAAATGCTGGCAGTGTTGATGACGCTTTAAGGAGCTTCCTCTTCACTATGACTCGTATGACTTTTGACGTTCTTCTCATCTTGCTTTCTGAAGAATGTTGATTCTGATTGAAGTTTGATCCTTTCGAAGCTTACCAAGTTGTAAGTGATACAGACGAATTCAGAGTGCAGTTGTTCGCTTATTCCCTTATTTTCCATGGATCGCCCTTTCGGGTTTTCAATCCATCGGGATACCCATTTTTGCCTGAGCTGTCCAATGCGGCTTTTCAACTCAGCGGGTGTACATTTTTGTTTATTTTCCCTTATTTTTGCCCGAGTCTTTTATTCTGTTTTTGACTCGCCGGGATGCCCTATTTTTGCCTGGACTTACATTCTGTTTTTGTGTCCAGTGGGTCGTTTTTACGCGAAGTATTTTTTAACTGCATCTGAATTCACAGGGGACGGGAAGTCTTCGCCATCCATGGTGCTGAGCATCAGTGCTCCACCAGAGAAAACTTTCTTTACCACAAATGGTCCTTCATAGTTTGGGGTCCACTTGCCCCTGTGGTCTGTATGAGGAGGGAGGATTCTTTTCAGCACAAGATCTCCTACTTGGTACTCTCGATGCCTGACTTTCCGATCGAAGGCTCTCTTCATTCTTTTCTGATATAACTGCCCATGACAGATTGCAGCCAATATCTTCTCTTCAATCAGACTCAGTTGTTCGTATCGGGACCTAACCCATTCTGCTTCACTCAGCTTAACATCCATCAGTACCCGGAGGGAGGGTAATTCAACTTCAACAGGTAGGACTGCTTCCATACCATACACAAGCTGATACGGTGTTGCCCCAGTGGACGTTCTGATTGACGTGCGGTACCCATGCAAGGCAAATGGTAGCATTTCGTGCCAGTCTTTGTAAGTGACTACCATCTTCTGCACAATCTTCTTGATATTCTTATTTGCTGCCTCAACAGCGCCGTTCATCTTTGGCCTGTAAGGAGAAGAATTGTGATGTTGGATCTTGAAGTCCCGGCACAGCTCTGCCATCATTTTGTTGTTCAAGTTGGAACCATTATCAGTAATGATTCGCTCGGGAACTCCATATCGACAGATGATATCTCTCTTCAGAAATCTGGCTACCACTTGCCTTGTAACGTTTGCATATGAGGCTGCTTCAACCCACTTGGTGAAATAGTCGATGGCGACCAGGATGAATCTGTGGCCATTTGAAGCAGTTGGCTCGATCTTACCAATCATGTCAATGCCCCACATAGCAAAGGGCCAGGGTGACGACATGACGTTCAAAGGGTTGGGAGGCACATGTACCTTATCTGCGTAGATCTGGCATTTGTGGCATTTTCTGGCGTAGGCACAACAGTCGGCATCCATTGTGATCCAGTAATAACCTGATCTTAGCAATTTCTTAGCCATGGCATGCCCTCCGGCATGGGTACCAAAAGATCCTTCGTGCACTTCATGCATCAACAAGTCTGCTTCTGTCTTATCAACACATCTGAGGAGTACCATATCAAAGTTCCTTTTGTATAGAGAACCATCAGTGTTCAGAAAGAAACTACCAGCAAACCTTCTCAAAGTCTTCTTATCATTGGAAGATGCCCCAGGTGGGTATGTCTGATCCTCCAAGAAGCATTTAATGCCATGGAACCAAGGCTTTTCATCTTTAACAACATCTGCTGTGAACACATATGCTGGTCTGTCGAGTCTGGATACTGAAATCTGAGGTACAAAGTTAGCAACTTGAACTTTGATCATGGATGAAATGGTAGCCAGGGCATCTGCAAACTGATTCTCGTCCCGAGGGATATACTCAAGCTTGACTGTTGTAAAGAAAGTCAATAACCTCCTTGTGTAATCCCTGTAAGGTATCAGATGATCCTGGTGGGTGTACCATTTGCCGTTGGTTTGATTGACTACCAAAGCTGAATCTCCGAATACAGTCAACGTCTTGATCCTGAGGTCAATGGCTTCCTCAAGACCCATAATGCAAGCTTCGTATTCAGCTTCGTTGTTAGTACAGTTGAAAGTGAGTTTTGCCGAGAAAGGCATGTGAACTCCTTTAGGTGTAATGAGTACTGCACCAACACCACGACCATTCATATTAACAGCCCCATCAAATATCATAGTCCATTCTTCTTCTGGGTCAGGCCCTTCAGTGTGAACAGGCTCTTCATGATCTTTTGCTTTTATGAACATGATGTCTTCATCAGGGAAGTCAAATCTCATAGGCTGGTAATCATCAATAGGTTGCTCAGCAAGATATTCAGATAGTACACTGCCCTTGATGGCTTTCTGAGAGGTGTACTGGATGTCATACTCTGTGAGAATCATCTGCCATCTTGCAACCCGTCCGGTAAGAGCTGGCTTCTCAAGTATGTACTTGACTGGGTCCATTTTTGATATCAACAAAGTAGTGTGGGTCAACATATACTGTCTCAGTCGGCGAGCAGCCCACGCTAAAGCACAGCAAGTTTTCTCGAGCAGTGAATAACGTTGTTCACAGTCGGTAAACTTTTTGCTTAGGTAGTATATTGCGTACTCTTTTCGACCAGACTCGTCATGCTGGCCCAGCATACACCCCATTGACTCTTCTAATACTGTCAAGTACATTATCAGAGGTCTTCCTTCAACTGGAGGCATAAGGATCGGAGGTTCTTGTAAGTATTCCTTGATCTTGTCAAAAGCCCTTTGGCAGTCTTCGTTCCACCTGACCGTCTGTTCTTTTCTTAACAGCTTGAACAAGGGTTCACAGGTAGCCGTAAGGTGAGATATGAACCGTGAGATGTAGTTCAATCGACTTAAGAACCCTCGAACTTATTTCTCTGTTTTCGGTGCAGGCATCTCTTGGATGGCTTTGACTTTATCAGGGTCAACTTCAATCCCTTTCTCGCTTACAATAAAACCCAGCAGCTTACCCGATCGCACCCCGAATGTGCATTTGTTGGGGTTCAACTTCAATTGGTATTTCCTCAGACGCTTGAATAACTTCAGTAGATTCACCAGGTGGTCTTCTTCAGTAAGGGACTTGGCAATCATGTCATCCACATAACATTCTATTTCTTTATGGATCATATCGTGGAATAATGTCACCATAGCCCGTTGATATGTTGCGCCAGCATTCTTGAGCCCAAATGGCATTACCTTGTAGCAGAACGTGCCCCAGGGTGTGATGAATGTTGTTTTCTCCATGTCTTCAGGTGACATCTTAATCTGGTTGTATCCTGAAAATCCGTCCATGAAGGAGAATACCGAGAACTGAGCCGTATTATCCACCAATACATCAATGTGAGGTAATGGGAAATCATCCTTCGGGCTAGCTCTATTCAGATCCCGGTAGTCAACACACATTCTTACTTTGCCGTCTTTCTTAGGCACAGGTACTATATTAGCAACCCACGGTGGATAGCTAGTCACAGCAAGGAACCCGGCGTCCCATTGCTTTTGTACCTCTTCTTTGATTTTCATTGCCATGTCTGGGCGAGTACGGCGCAGCTTCTGTTTAACTGGCGGGCATTCTTCTCTCAAAGGCAGCTTGTGCACGACAATGTCGGTATCCAACCCTGGCATATCTTGATAAGACCAAGCAAACACGTCCACATACTCTTGAAGCAGGTCAATCAGTTGTTTCTTCACTGAGTCTTGTAGGCATGCCCCGATTTTAACCTCTTTCACGTCTTCATCTGTACCAAGATTAATCACTTCAACCTCCTCCTGGTGAGGAGTAATAACCTTTTCCTCTTGTCTCAACAACCTGGCTAGCTCTTCAGGAAGCTCATATTCTTCTTCAACCCCTTCATCGGCTTGATTGATTGGATTGTCAAAGTCATACGAAGTCATAGCCGTGCTGTTGTCGGTGCTGTCAGGAAGGCACTCTCTACAAGGGTTCAGTTTGTTCATTTTAGTGATTTGATTTTAATCTTGTTTTAGAAAAGTGAAATAAAGTTATCATTTTGAAAACACTGCCATTTATTTTTTGTACAAAAAGAAAAATGGAAAAACAGTGAACGGAAAAGAAAAAGACTCATTTTTAAAAAGATGTCTGATATTTCATTGATTAATCTTGTTTGCACAAAAAGTACAGATGGCCCGATTACAAAATGAGTCTTGTCATCTTGGGCAAGATGCAAGACTTTGATGCATGCTATAAAAATACAGGAAATAATAATTACTCTGCATGAGTAACTCTTATAATTTCCTGGGAAGACCAGTTTGAGATACTGCTCCCCGGGATCTTTGGACGAATCCAGCTTTCCAGGTTGCGTTCTTCTTCCAGCTCGTCTTCCAGACAGTTGATAGCATCAGGGGTGAGCATCCCCCCACTCACAAAGTTGGGCTCCTTTGCATCCTCTGCTTGATCTTGTTGAGTTGGTTTGTAACCCAACCCAAATCTGTCCTCTTTCTTCTCTACCGACAGCAGTTTGCCCCAGCCTTGGGCGTTTCCTCCCTCAACAACCTTCTGGGCTTGTTGGTATGATGATATTGAAGTACCAGGCACAACAGATGTTTCATTGACATTCAAAGCTTCAAAACCCTGGCTCATTGTTTCATGGATCTCCCCATCCATCTCAATATACTTATAGGTAGCCAGGTGGCTGACAAAAATATCCTCCTCTCCACAGATTGTAACGATTTGACCCTCCCACTCATATTTTAACTTCTGGTGAAGGGTAGAGGTCACGGCGCCAGCGGCGTGAATCCATGGCCTACCCAATAGACAGCTGTAGGCAGGCTGTATATCCATCACGTAGAAGGTCGTTTTGAAAGTCTGCGGGCCAATCGTTATGGGCAATTCAATTTCTCCCAGAACCGATCTCTTTGAACCATCAAAGGCTCTCACCACCAGGTTGCTGGGTCTCAACGCCAATCCATCATATTCTAGCTTCACCAGGGCCTTCTTAGGTAAGACATTGAGTGATGACCCCGTGTCTACCAGCACATGGGAAAGGACTGCACCTTTACATTCCATGGTTATGTGCAAGGCTTTGTTATGGTTGCGGCCTTCCGTTGTCAAATCAGTATTGGTGAACCCTAGTCCGTGACTAGCATTAACGTTTCCAACTACCGCTTCCAGCTGATTGACAGTGATCTCTTCACGCACGTAAGCTGCGTGCAAGACTTTGAGTAGTGCATTCCGATGGGCTTCGGAGCACATAAGCAATGATAGGATTGAGATCTTGGAAGGCGTCTGATGAAGCTGATCCACTACTTTATAATCACTCTTTTTGATGATTCGCATGAACTCATCAACCTCTTGATCGAAGGGTGTTTTCAAAGCTTCTTTAACAGTCTACTCTTCCTGCACCAAGCTTTTCCCTTTTGCCTTGGCAGCAGCTTCTGCTTCGGCAGTGGGTCTCTGAATTTGTGGAGCGAAAAGACGTCCGCTTCGAGTGAAGCCTCCGCCTCCTCCCACATTGTCAATTTGTGGTGCAGGGGTTGATGATTCAAAAGTGATTCTTTGTCCTTCACAGTACAGGTCAGAGCCGTAATGCCACGGGATGGCATTGCTGCTTTCATAAGGTACTGGTCTAGGCACCGTGATAGTGACTGGACTGACTGCAGCTGCGGAAGGAATTGTGATAGTTTGCGGATCATAATAAATTGTGACCAGCGCCCTGATGGGAGCAGCACCTTCTGAGTTGTAGGCGGAGTTGTTTTCAGGATCATAAAATATTGTGACGGTTGAGACATCTTCATGATTTGTTGCTGGTGTTGTAGGAGACATTGTTGGAAGAATGGATGTTGTGTTTGTAGGAGTTTCAAAATGGAGTGGTGCTGAAGTTGTAGAAGGAACATTTGTTGATGCCTGGTCAGTTGAGATAATAGATGAAGTACTTGTTGATGAAGCCGAAGAATTGTCAGGAACAATGGTTGTTGCAGTTGTAGGAGGTTCTGGAGTTGCTGATGAGATTGCTGGATTTGTAGGAAATGATGTGGTGATCTGAAGCTGGCCACTCTGAATGAGACCGTCTATGCTATTCCTCAGGTTATCGCACCCATTTACTGAAATATTGCAGTAAGCACACCCCAACTCACAACCCGGGAACATTTGACATTCGAGGAGCTGAGCCTTAATTTCCACTAACGGTGTCCGGATCTGACCCACACTGGTTATTAAATAAGACGGCTTGTCTTCTTCAATAGCGTTAATCCTGGGACCACCGTGGTTTGGCATGGGGTTCTTATTGACATTGGGTGGTGGTGCGAAATTCAGAGCTTTTGAGTCTACCAGGTCTTGTACCATCATGTGCAGAGCTCTGCACTTTTCTGTACTGTGGCCAGGTGCATTTGAATGAAAGGCACATCTGGCGTTGGAGTCATAATTCCTGGGTAGACTGTTGGGATCTGGAGGTGCCAACGTCCTTAGCTCAACTAGGTTGAGTTTCAGGAGTTGTGGCAGCAGTGTAGCATATGGCATAGGGATCAGATCGATTACCCTGTTGGCTTGAGAAGGCCTCTGTTGGAATGGCCTTTGCTGGTTATTGTTGTTGGTGTTGCTGTTGTTGTAATTTCTCGGAGGATACTGATTCTGTTGATGGTACTAAGGTTGTGGTTGATAGTTTTGTTGCGGAGGTTGATAAACTGGTTGAGGATGAGCTGGAGCAGGAATGGTGACTGCTGCCACTGATCTGTGAACATATTGGGGCCTGCCCCTGTTGGTGTGGATGGCATTGGTCTCGCCAGATCTTCTCGGGCCTGCAAAAGGCTTTCTTGCACTACTGGACGAGCTTGCACCGTTGTCTGAGATCTTACCCATTTTTAACAGGCTCTCAATTCTCTCCCCAGCTATGACAACATCTGCAAAGCTAGTGGAAGAGAAAGCAGCCAACCTGTCAATATATGTCCCCTGGAGGGTGTTCATAAACATATCTGCCATTTCCCTCTCAGACATAGGTGGTTGAACAGCAGCAGCCAGTTGCCTCCATCTCTGGGCATATTCTCGGAAACTTTCCCTTGACGACTGTGACATTCCCATTAGGAGGGTCCTGTTGGGTGCCATGTCTAAATTGTACTGATACTGTCTGATAAAGGCCTCTGCCAGGTCCTTCCAGCATCTGATAGTTGCCCTTGTCAAGTGAGAGTACCATTCTCTTGACGCTCCAGTCAAGCTGTCTTCGAAATAGAACATCCAGAGCTTCTCATCCATAGTATAGGCCTTCAGCCTCCCCAGAAATGATTGTAAATGAGTCCGGGGGCATGAAGTCCCATTATATTTTTCAAAACAAGGAGGCTTAAACTTATGGGGGATCCTGACCCCGTCTACCAAGCCCATGTCCATGACATCAAAACCCAAAGAGTTTTGAGACTCTAAGGACCTGAACTTCTCAGCTATCTCATCCAGCCTTCTATCATAGGCTTCTTCCCCAGCACCCATTACTGTGAATTGATCCTCTTGGGGGTCTTCTTGAAGTACCCTGGCTGCAGTGGCAGTCCCTTGAACATTTGCAGGAATATTGACCTCAGGATGGAGGTGGGGTCCAAATACAGGAGGATTTACATGAGGTTGGACCCTTTCATTGTTGCTGGTGCCGGCAGTCCCTATATGTGGATCTTCTTGATTCTGCCTTTCCACCATGGCCCTCAATCTTTCCTGGCTCTGAGCCATGTTGTTCATCACTTCCATAAACTGAGTCATCTGGTTCCTCATTTCTAGCCTTTCATTCGCCATTTGATTTCTAACCTCAGTAAGGTCCTGCTGCATCTGATCCATTTGAATGCCCGGAAGGTTGTTACGGGTCGGATAACGGTGCGGACGGTTGAGGGGAAATACCCGGCGCCGAGCAATAGTTCCTGAACATCACAACAGAGTTAGTGGCAATAAATCAAAAACCAACAAAACAAACAAAAGGGTTAGCATGCAATGCAGTATGCTTATTTGTTCTCAAGGTATCCGGTTTGGCATTCAGTTTTGACCCTTCCAGACCCCCTGAAGATGCTGTTGATGTTGCTTTTGGAGTGAAACTCGGATGGAACAAACTAATACATATATTACAAAAGTAAAATGGTACATAGTTTGTTTACAAATACAAGCCCTCTGAGGGGTCCAAATACATTACAGGAAAATAAAAGTACATGGAATGAAATCAACAACAAACAAATGGTCAAACACCAAGACCAAACTCATCCTCACGAACTTCCTTGAGAAGTGCTTCGGTCACAGGATCAGCCGGACGCTCCGTGAGATTCCTGATGAGGAGATTCCGGGTCGTAACAGCTGCTTTTAGTTTCTTGTGCTGGCTTTGGTCCTTTGACCTCTTCACTCCTGCTTTGATCTTCAGCTCTGATATCTCCCTCTGGGCTGCTGCCAGGGCTTCTTGTTGCTCTTTTGCACTAGCTTCCAGTTGCTCCATCTTGTCTTGAACTCTCCTGTCTTCCAGAGTACGAGCCTCGGTGATCCTGACCCACCGAGCTTGACTCTCCTTCAGATACAAGTCTGTCCTTGCTCTCTGGAACTGGGCTTCCTTGCAAGCATTCTTCAGAATTTGTTCTCCAGCCTTAGACTTTTTGATATAATCTCCAGACTTCTCAATCTTAGTCAGATGCTCCACTCTCAGCTTCTCCAGTCTCTCAATCTCCATCCTGCCATCACTCCTTTCCCGGAGGGTCTTCTGCAAAGCCTGGGTTAACTTCTCATTTCTTTCCTTCAAGCCCTCAAACTCCTCCAAACTGATAGTGGCAGGGGGTGGTGCTGAAGATGATTCAGGCATATCTTCTATGGTAAAGGGCATCCCAGAGAATTGAGCCCTGGCACGGGACCATTCATAATATTGTGATGATGCCACATTGATGCACTTCCCCAAAATGGTTATTCCCTTGGTTTGAACATTATCCCAGGCCCAAGCAGCCTGCCTAACAGTAGCCAGATTAGGCTTGTTCTCACAATAAAGAGTTTCAACCAAGTCCTGTGCTTTAGGAGTGTGGACCAGTACATAGCCCAGTTGTCTTTTGAACAGCAGAGGGTTGTAATTAATACTACCCTTAACTCCTATTAGGGGCACGTTGGGAAAATGCCCACAGCTGGTGATGATATCCCTGCCCTTGGTGCTTTGGGTGCACCATCTGATATCGGCTGAAGTTAGAGCAGTGAGTCTCTTAGCCCAGTTTTTCTGCTGATGAGGATTCAAAAATGCATCTGTCCTGGGTAGATGCCTGAGAAGCCAAGTATGGAACAATGGAGCACAACACCTCACTAATCTTCCCCTCTGCTTTTCATTCCTCTGATGCACTGAATAGTAGAGATCCCCCAACAAAGTGGGCACTGGGTTCTGTAAGATGAAAAGATGGATTGCATTCTTGCTAATGAATCGAGGCTCATCCGCAAACAACACAATTCCATATATGCTCAAGGCCAATAAAGCACAGACAGCTTTCCACTCTCCTAGAGAAGCTTTCAGGGCAGCTTGAGAGATCAAGAAATCCAGATGAAAACCAGGGATTCCAGCTTTGGAAGTCATATGCTGCTCAATTAGGACAGGTTCCAGATGCAAAGCCTTTGCTACTTCTCCATTACCAGGAAAGACCATCTCAGGGTTGAAAGGGATTCCACCCCTGATAGGCATACCAACCAATGATGAGTATTCTTCTAGTAGAGGGCCCAACTGAAAGTCTTGGAAAGTAAAACATCTCAGTGGGGGATCATAGAACTGAATGCAAGTGTGGATCAGGCTTCTCTGTGAGGGGTCCAGATCCATAACCATATCAAGTATATCTCCATAATGTTCCCTGAACAATGGTATGTGATCTGGAGTGATCAGGGTTTGAATCCTCCTGATGTCAAATAGCTCTGGCTGGAAGAAATGGTAGGTGATGTTGCTCTTTTTAGGAGCCATGATGATGAAGATGAGCAGAGACAGGTGCTGATGATAACACTGAAGAAAGGGGCCACTGATTGGCTGATGCAGATGGCAGATAGCTGATAGCTGAAGCAGGTGCTGATGAAGATAGGTCAATACTGAAGATGGGGTCAAAACCAGAACCAAATGAAGATGGATACCCTGAAACACAAATAAGCAAATGTCAATATGATGCAATGTTTATGTATGCAAATGATATGCAAGGGTTTGTGACTGAGCTGGATCTGATCAAGAATTCTGATATAGGTCCAAGTATGTTCAAGAATTCCAGATGGAGGTCTATAAATCCAGTAACCAAGGTGGGGGGCTCAAATAAAGAGCCACATGTCCAGGGTTTAGAATCACAAGAACTGTTCCAACATGGAGTATTCTTAATCAAGTCAAAGTAACAGGGTATTCTGAGGTCAAGGTACCTGCAAACCTGTAAACAGCCCAACCCCCTCACAGGTGGTGTTCTAAAACAAGGATCCTCAGACTTGGATCAGTTATGAGAAGTGTAAACACTTCTAACTCGGAGGCACAGTGTTTACAATAACCATAAAAGTTCCTCCTCTAATTCACCTCAGTTTCTGAAGGTCAATACTAAAGGTCATCCAGACTTAGCAGGCTTCCCAGATAGCCCTAGCATTGCAGGAAATCTGCAACACAGAGTTCTCAAGAAGAAACCCATATCTGAACCGTGTTTCATACTCCCGCACCAGACCGAGATGGAATGGGAAAGAATATGATTCACTCTAGCCTAGGTGTCACTTAGGTCCCAGGTATAGGACCTTAACTCTCAATGGAACACCCACCCACCAAAGCAAACAGACAGATCCAGCCAGCAGCACAGTATGACAATATGATAATATATGCATAAAGCTATAAAGAAAGCAATAAACAAAACTGTACAAAATAAATACAAATACACAAACACAAATAAGCACATAACACCCCAGTAAACACAAACCAGTCAAGCGCTAGGAGGAACCCACAAAAAGAACCAGAAGCCCTGGTTGCAGTATAAGGTTCCCCAGCAGAGTCGCCAAGCTGTCGCTCCCAAAGATTTGCATCCCGGTACAAGCGCGAACAGTCGGCGAAAAGAACAATGAGAACACACAGCCGTGAACTCACTGGAGATGAATAGAGTCGCCAGCTAGGCATTTTTATCCCGGAGAAAAGGTAATGCTGCATAGACCTAGAAAGAGATGGATAAGACGGTTGCGAACCAGAGAGACTGAGAAAGGGGGTTGGTTACAACCTGGGAAGGTATTAGCACCCAGATTGTCCGTCGTACTCGACGGGATCCACGCTTAAAAGATTTGTGCTTTAAAGGGGTAGTGTCAGTGCAATCTGTGTATACAATAGCTGGAAAGAGATGTACAGGTGTCAGTGTAAGAAAAGTGAAGTGTAATGTATAGTGTTAGTGCAGGAACAGGAATGAGATGCTCAAGATCATGAGGCTAAAAGGATGAGGCTAGAAAGAGGGGGAATATACAGAGACTTTTGTTCGATAACTGTTAAGTTATGCCTACGTATCCTCTCGTGCAATGAGGAAGTCAGAACACCGTAGTTCGACCCAAAGAGACTGAAAGGTGAATTGACTTGTGAACTGCTTACTTGTCAATGCTCAAGTGTATGACATGTCTGGCTCAGGTGCAAACTGTCTTGCATTAGACGGAAGAAGCAAGTTCTCGTTTGTGAGTGAAGGTGATGAGAAAAGAATCCCGAAGGAGACGATTATTGTTTGTTTTTGAGTTTTCAATCTTTTATTGCTTTTGAAAGTTTGTCATAAGTTAATGAGCTTAAGTCTAAACCAATGGATTTAGTAAACTCATCACATCCTCCCTCTGATTAGGGGTAATGAGAATACCTTAAGTGTGAAGTCAGATTCTCACACTTAATCACCTTTGGTGTAGGATTAAGATCATTAACCTACTTGTGATTATTTAGATGTTTTTGTGGTTTTTTGTTTAGTGTTAAGTAATGAGGTTAAGCCATAATCAGGGATTAAACAAACTCATTACACCATCCTAATAGAAGGATAATAGATGAGAGTGTTTAAGCTGAGGAAAGCTCCTCAACTTAATCCATGATTAGGGATTAAACTCATGACAAAACAAGCCTTTTGATTAAGTGTATTTTATTTAATGGTATGATGATGAAGTGAGTTTTATGATTTGTAAGACAACTTGAGGGGGACTTGTCCATTAACACTAGGGTTAGTCCTTCTTAACCAATTAAGGAAGAATTAGAACCCTAATGCAAGGCCCAAGTTACAAGTGTGATGTCTTGATGATTATTAAGTGAATTGATTAAGGGAGTTAAACACATTAAGGGTTTAACACTTAGGATTAAAGATATACACTCCATCCTAAGAGAAGGATGCAGGCATAAGCTTAATCACAAAGCCTTAAAGCCTTTAGGGTTTAGTCCCTGATTATGAGATGAGAAGAGAAGACTCAAAAGAGACCCAAAGGTAAAACTAAGAGGAGAGACTAATCAAAACCCTAATCATTGTCATGCTTGGTTGTTCCTAAGGTTTGTGAGGTTTTCAAGAACAATCTTCAATGGAACCACCAGGAAGCAGATGAAAGGATCAAGAAAAGCAAAGCAACTTGCTTCATTCAAGAAGTCAAGTCACTTGAAGAAAGAAAGTAAGAGGAAGAAGAATGAGCAAGCTCAATCTCAAGCACAAACAAAAATGCAGCAATGGATGCAAGAGAGTGATGAAGAGAAAATTATGAGAAGTGAAGGCAAATTCACTTCTCAAAGTCACTTACCACCTGAAAGGTTAGAAAAGGAATGCAATGCAATGCAAAATGGGATGGAATGACATGATGCAAACCAAAACCAGAAGCATCTATGTGATGTTAATGATGCTATGAGATGCTACAAACCAGAAACAAAGCATGTGGATGATCATACAAGCTTATGAATGCAGATGAAGCATGCTATGACACATGAACATACATGAAAAGTTATGAAGTTCATATGACATACAACATGGCAAATACATGATGCAATGATCAAACATGCTTTCAATATGTCTTATGATGTCAAATGAATCACATGGATGCTTGAAATGTCATGGCAAGTCATGTTATGCAAGAGAATGCAAGATGGATGCATATGGAAGCCCAAATTAGGGTTTATGAACAATACATCAAACAAAAACCAAAATCAGAAGCAAACCCTAAGATAAAAAATTGAAAATGCCACACAAAGGACCCCTAATCCTATACTAAACCAATGCCCAAAGGAGAGGTCTCAACTCCTAACCACCTTCAAATTATGATTTTTACAAGTTTGCTAGGGTTTTAGGGTTTCTAAACAAAAGAAATGTCAAACAAATTGAAAATGAAAGATCAAATCATGGCCATTTAATCTCACAAACTACATGCTAAACACAATGCAATGCAAAAAGAATCAATGTCCAACTCTTCATGGACAGGCAGAAATGATTTTTTGAACTTTGGATCAAAATAATGCACAAAAATGATTTTAATTCAATGAGAAATTCTTAAAATGCATCAAGATCAAAAAATAAATTTGGTTTGAAGGTTGGACAATGTTTCTAAATGTCTTAGAACATTTCATGAATTTTTTGGTGATTTTTAAATACCTAAAAGTATTTTTAATAAATTAATTCTCATTAATCAATTAAAAATAAACTTTTAAATATTTAAAAATACTTTTTAAATGCTAAAAATAAAAATAAAAATATTTTTGTGTCTTAAAAATTAATGAAACCCTTGGTAAAAAATTTCATAATTTTTAAGGCATTTTTGCTATTTTTAATAAATTGTACAAAACAAATATGAAATAAATGAATAAAAATAAAGAAAAGGGAAAAGTCAACAGAATGGAAGGCAGGGATTGAATCTGGATTTGAAATGGTTGACCACGCGCGTGAATGGAGGGTCTAGATTGCTTCTGAGTTAATTAATTAAATTATGATTAATTAAACTAATTAAAAGTGATTAGGGCAAAACAAAAGGATCTGGGCCATTCAAGCTAGCGGGAAGTCAAACAAGTCAAAGGATCCTACGCTCCACATTCAAATGGAATTAATGACCTGAGATTAGGGCAAAACAAATTCAGGTGACCGGAGGGGAGCTCCGGTCATCTTCCCCGGCGACCCCAAAACCCTAGAATGCGATTCAGGCCACCATTCTTCAAATTAATGCCAGGGAAATGTTCTTCTACTCAAACCTTACTCGAATCAACTCTCAAAATAAATTTCTCATGCTTAAACTAAGGGAATCGAAGCCATGAAGTTTCACGGGCAAAATTTCAGAGCCCTGGTAAATCCTCATTTCTCACTCATTCTTAAATCTAAAACCATCCCCATGACCAGCAAAGCATGCACAATCAATTTTTAACAAGAAAATCAAGCTCTGAAAAGTTGAAAACCTGAAGCTACCTGAAGTGATGAACTGTGGATTTGAGCTCTCCTGACCTTGCTTTGGTGCAAAATGCCTTCTCTGGACCCCCTGAAGCCAATGGAATATTCACAACCTCTTGCTAGTGGCTATTTTGGAAGCTTGAGTTCTGATATGGCAGGTTTGGCAGTTGTGATTGGTAGTGTTTCAGGCTGCATTCATGGTGGATTCTGGTTCTTTTCAATGTGTTTGACTTGTTGGTGAAGAGAAATGGGGTGTTTGATGGCTGAATAATGAGATTCGAAGAGGGAAGAGTTTTTGCAGGTTTTGTGGTATGCTATGTTCTAGTGTGCTTCTGGCTTGTTTCTTTGTTGGTTTAGGTTCAGTGTGACAAGGTGAGGATGATGGTGAGACTTGCTTGAATGTTTGTGAGGTGTGGAGGAAGATTCGAAGAGAAATGCAAAATGGGGTGAGTTTGTGTATGTTGTTGTTGTGGTGTGTTTCAGCTTGGCCTCTTGATATGTTTAGCTTGCAAATGGATAGTATAAAATAATCTCATAGGTCAGATGATGTGACCTGGACTTTATTGATTGGTAAGTTCACTTTTGCAAAATGTCAACTTTGTTGTAAGAGAGGCATGGGCTTGGTTCTAGGCTAGTACAAGCATGGGGCTGGCGCAGCAAAGGTGAGGGGAAGGGCTAGCAAGGTTCAGCATCCAATGTAGCAAGTGGTAGGAAGTGTGATCATGAATTTTGCAAGTTGCTTGCTTTTGAATCTTCATGAAAATATCTTGCTCCAAAGGCCAAACAAATGAGGAACCCTTGGCACATTCTGATTTTTTAGGTCACATGTGATGTTTGTGTAATGGTTTGATAACAATTAGAAGTCACAAATGCCTTTGGTACATGATTTTGCAAGTTTTCCTTTTAGTGCATAATCTTGAAAATTAGTGATTTTTGCCAACTTTAACACACCATAACTTTTGATCCAAAATGAATTAGGTCATGTTCTTGTACTTTTTGAAAAGGGAAAAATGTGATCTACAACTTTCATGACCAAAGTTTTTCCATTTGAAGCATTTTTGGATCAAAAAGTAAGGTTTGAAAAGTGACCTAAAATGACACATTCTTTAAAAGTCAACTATGCCCTAAAAAGTCAACTTTGCAAAAACTTCAAATTCTTGATTTTTGTGAACTTCAACCTTCTTCCATGATCAAATAAAGATCATATACACTCAAAATGATGAAGATCACCCCTTGGTTGGGTCATTGGGGGCCTCAGATGTCCTGGTTTTGCACTGACTTGTCCAGAAAGTCAACTCTTGATCAGATGACTTCCCCATGGAATTTCTTCATGAAACTTGATATGCATACCCCCTATACTATATAGAGACCAATGGAAACAATAATGACCAAAAAATTTGGAGTTATGGCCTCTGAAACCAAAACCCTAATTTTAGGTCAACTATGCAGTCAAACTTGGCTCTGCATCCACACCAATCCCAGTTCTTGTGATTCTTTGGAATTCTTGACTTTGAGAGGATATAATATGATGCTTGAACACACATGGACCCCTTTGAAGTGATTGGTGACCCTTGGAGTGGCTCAAGAAGCTCTTGGATTGCTCAGATCACAAACCCTAGATGCAGATGACTTATAACCAATGCAGTGAACCAAAAAATGAGATATGAGATGATATGAGTGTGTTTATGCATATGAAATGATCACAAGCCATGATGTGAATGGGTGAGGGCAAATTTGGGGTGTTTACACAATCATTTCACTTAATCCCTACCCAATGACAGTTCTACCTAGGAACTCCTAGATATGAGACCCCTCTCACTCCTTACACAATCACAGACAGTGATCTTAAATTACAACACAAAGAAAACAAAGACACTATTCAAAACAATCTTTGACCTGCTTAAAAGCTTCAGTTAAATACAAACACTCTTTCTTAAAAGCTTCGAGTGGACAAAATACAAATGAACTCCTAGTCCAAAAATAATCATCAAAAGACAATTGCTAGGCTCACAAGAAACTAACACACCCGTGAAAAATTCTGAGAAATACAATCCTTATTTTACACACGTTCACACTAGGGTTGAGCAGTCTTAAATAGAAACTCCAATGGGCATTGGGTGTGCTGAACTTGCACAAATCAGAATAAAAAGTTCCTTAATTATAGGAACAAAAATAGCAAGAACAAATGTTCTGCTATAACAATTCCAAATTGAATCCTCCTTTTCCTATTGAAACAATCACGCTAAAACCACAATAAAATCTCAACAATAAAGACAGCATGATGCACGCAGAAATTAGGATTCAACTATGTCTTCAGGCCCAGTCACAGATGTCATGACATCATTATTGACATCTTGAAAACAAACAGTTGCCCAAACAAACTACATACCTGCACCTGCATAATGCTTAAATCACTTGTCATAACATTGCTTATGACATCCTGAAACACACAAGAGTTTTACCACAAAATATATCCAATCAAAACATCTACAAACTCCTCTTTTGGCATATTTTTAGCTAAAACAATTTAAGCATTATCAGCTAAAACAAATCAGAAAACAATAAACACAATAGCCATCAGAAGCACACATTTGAGGACTCCCCCTCAACAACAACTGTAAGAGCACAACGCAAGAAACATCATCATCAGCAGTAGTAAAAGCATCAGAAAAAAGGTTGTGCACACACCAAAAATCATCAGAACAAAATTGTACCACCAGGTACATCACATCAGCTGCAACAAAGAAAAACCAGAAAGATATTTCATTTCCCCCTCAACTTGTAAATACCAGCCACGCAACACACCAACTGACAATACTAAAATAAATAGTATTCATCAGCACACAAGAAAACCTATCTAATTACTCCCCCTTTTTAGCCATAAATTTGGCCAAACAGGAACACAATCATAGAGCAAAAGGAACAGATAGAACCGCAAGTACACAAAGAGCAAACAGGCTAGGTAACTAAGAGTCCCAGCAACCACAAACAACGACTTTTTCTTGATCAACATCCAAGTCATTTGTAACTTATTCTGCAATCTAAATTCTCTGACTGGACGAGCAGGCTTAGTTAATTGCTACAAGCCCTCATACAAACATATCCCCAATTTTCCTCTTAATTTTCAAACTGATTAGCATCCAAGGCCTTTGTGAATATGTCAGCTAACTATAGTTCAATAGCAACATGCTTCAACTTAATTACTTTATCTTCCACAAGATCTCTAATAAAGTGGTGCCTGATATCAATATGTTTTTTCCTACTGTGCTGAATAGGATTTTTGGAAATATTGATAGCACTGAGATTATCACAATATAATGGCATGACATCCTGAGTGACATTATATTCAGATAACATTTGTTTCATCCACACTAGCTGAGAACAACTGCTACCAGCTGCTATATACTCAGCCTCTGCAGTGGATAAGGAGATACAATTCTGCTTCTTGCTAAACCAGGAAATAAGATTGTTACCTACAAAGAAACATCCACCAAATGTACTATTTCTGTCATCTGCACTTCCAACCCAATCAACATCACAATATCCTGATAAAACAGGATCACTATCAGGAGAGTACATCATTCTATAATCACAAGTCCCATTCACATATTTTAGTATCCTCTTAACTTGATTAATGTGAGAGACCTTAGGTTCTGCCTGATATCGGGCACAAACTCCAACAACAAAGGAAATATCAGGTCTACTAGTAGTAAGATACAACAGACTTCCTATTATACTTCTATACAAGCTTTGATCAACACTTAAACCTTTTCCTTCCTTAGTCATCTTACAATGAGTGGGAGCAGGTGTTATTTTGTGGCTGGCACTCTCCCTTCCAAACTTCTTAACAATGTTTCAGGCATATTTACTCTGAGAGAGAAAAATGGAGTCTTCCATTTGTTTAACTTGCAGGCCAAGAAAAAATTTAATGCCCCAACAAGATTCATTTCAAATTCAGACTGCATTTGTTTGACAAAATGTTGAACCATTTCATCTGACATTCCACCAAACACTATATTGTCGACATAGATCTGGGAAATCATGATTTTTCCTTCTTCATCTTTGACAAATAGAGTTTTGTCAATTCCACCTTTCATGTATCCATTCTTGAGGAGGAACTCTATTAGTCATTCATACCAAGCTCTTGGAGCTTGTTTTAATCCATACAAGGCCTTTTTCAACCTGTAGACATGATCTGAAAGGTTTGGATCAACAAATCCCTTAGGTTGTTCCACATAAACTTCTTCATTCAAGTATCCATTTAAGAATGCACTATTTACATCCATTTGGTAGAGCTTAAACTTTAGAATGCATGCAACTCCTAGAAGTAATTTTACATATTCAAGTCTTGCCACAAGAGCAAATGTTTCATCAAAGTCAATACATTCAATTTGAGTGTATCCTTGAGTACCAAGTCTGGCTTTATTCCTCGTCACAACTCCTTGCTCATCAGACTTATTCTTGTACACCCATTTTGTACCATTGACATTGGTTCCTTCAGGTCTTGGTACCAACTCCCATACTTCATTTCTCTTGAACTGTTGTAGCTCATCTTGCATATCATTAATCCAAAATTCATTAGTTAATGCTTCTTTGATGTTCTTAGGCTCAATCTTGGATACAAAACACGAATTAGAGACAATTTCCCTTAATTTGGTTACAACTCCACTCTTGGGATCGCTTATAATAAGATCTTTAGGATGATCCTTCAGAATCCTGATTGACGAAGCTTTGTTCGCTGGTTCTAGCTCAATAACAGGTGTAGTTGAATTGGTATCATCTTCTTTGTCAACAACTTCTACAGGAGTATCATAGAATGTTCTGATATCATATGTGACATTCGATTCTTTGAACAAATCATCAATAACCACATTTATGGATTCCATCATGACTCTGGTTCTAGAGTTGAACACTCTGTAGGCTCTACTGTTAGTAGAATAACCTAAAAATATGCCTTTACTCGCAAAAATATGAAAGTATTGGACATTAGGCTTCCTCCCCTTCCAGAGCTCATAAAGAGTGGTAGGTGTTCCCTTTCTTAAAGTGACTCTTTTATGAACATAACAGGCAGTGTTCATAGCTTCAGCCCAAAAGTACAGAGGAAGTTTCTTGACATGAATCATGGCTCTGGCTAATTTCTGAATGGTTTTATTTTTCCTTTCCACAACCCCATTTTGTTGAGGAGTAATGGGAGAAGAAAATTCATGACTTATACCTTCAGAAGAACAGAATTCATAGAATTTTTTATTGTCAAATTCTTTACCATGATCACTTTTGATTCTGATCATACATCTTTTTTTCCCTTTGAATCCTTTGACATAGATCTTCGAAGACCTCAAAGACATCGTATTTTTCCCTGACAAAGTTTATCCATATAAACCTTGAGAAGTCATCCACCACCACATAGGCATATCTTTTTCCTCCCAAACTTTCAACCTGCATAGGACCTATCAAATCCATGTGAAGTAACTCCAAAACCTTGGAGGTTGTGAGATGTTGAACCTTTGGATGCGACATCTTAGTTTTCTTGCCTACTTGACATTCACCATACACCTTACCTTCATCAATGTGAAGCTTAGGAATTCCTCTTACTGCTTCCAAAGTTTCGACCCGTTTCATCCCTCTTAGATGAAGATGACCCATATTTTGATGCCATAACTTTACTTCATCTTCTTTGGACAGAGAGCAAACAGAAGTATAGATGATGTCTTGATTTATCCAAAGATAAACATTATCTCTATACCTGATTCCCCTCATGATTACTTCATTCTCTTCATTTGTGACAATGCATTCTGCCTTTGTGAAGTTGACTCTGAACCCTTGATCACACAACAAACTTATACTGATAAGATTAGCAGTCAAACCTTTCACCAGTAGAACTCCATCAAGGTTTGGAACACTTGAACAAACCAGTTTTCCTACCCCTTTGATTTCTCCTTTAGCTCCATCACCGAAAGTGACATAACTGGTGGAATGTGGTTTGATGTCAACCACTAGGTTTTTTATTCCATTCATATGTTTAGAACATCCATTATCAAAGTACCAATCCTCTTTAGCTAAAACTTTAAGAGATGTATGAGCTATCAAGGCCACATTCTTGGGAGTCCATTTCTATTTATTGATGACAATATTTTGCTTCGGTTTGGGCTGTGAGTTTTGTGCAGGGTAATCATGAAGTATGGAACATAAGGGTTTTATATGAACATACCTTCCACAATAGTGACACCTCCATCTTTGATATCTTTTCCTTTGATGAATGGGTCTTCTTAGCTCATAAAGTTAAGTCACAAGTTTCAACATTTGTTCAGTAACATCCTTCTTGAACTCAGGTTGGTTACTTTTTACAAAGCCGTCAAAGCCTAAGCCAGATAGATCTCTTACACTTCTTCCAAACTGTAGAATGTTGTCAAAAGCTTCAAATCCATTGTTAGGCATTCTGATGGATATGTTCATTTGATCAAGTTTGGAGTTTATCATGGTGACCTCATCATTCAGATGTAATATTGTTGTTAGATATTCTTTCTTTTCATCCTCCAAGATAACAATGATATTTTTCTGTTTTTCTCCATCTTGTATAACTTGATTACACTTTATACACATCTTTTGATAAGTATCAGCTAGTTCCTTAGATGTTAATTCATCTCCATTAGAGTCTTCATCAAACACACATGTCCCTATTAACACAGTGATGAGTTTGTTAGATTCTTCTTCAAAGTCACTTTCAGAATCTCCATCCGACTATGATACAGATAGGATTCAATGGGCATTGGGCTTGCTGAACTTGCACAAATCAGAATAAATAATTCCTTAATTATAGGAACAAAAATAGCAAGAACAAATGTTCTGCTATAACAATTCCAAACTGAATCCTCCTTTTCCTCTTGAAATAATCGGGCTAAAACCACAATAAAATCTCAGCAATAAAGACAACATGATGCATGCACAAATAGGATTCAACAAGGTGTTCAGGCCTAGTCACGGATGTCATGACATCAGTCTTGACATCCTGAAAACAAACAGCTGCACAAATAACTACACACCTGCATAATGCTTAAATCACATGTCATAACATTGCCTATGACATCCTGAAACACACAAGAGTTTTACCACAAAATATAGCCAATCAAAACATCTACACTGGTTGTGAATGAGTTTCCTGAATTATTTCCTGATGATATTACAAAATTACCTCTGACGAGAGAAATCGAATTTACTATTGACCTTATTCCTAGTACAATGCCTATTTCTATGGCACCGAACATGATGTTTGCATCAGAGTTGGCTGAATTGAAATCTCAGATTGGAGAGTTGTTGGATAAGAAGTTTATTAGGCCAAGTGTGTCACCGTGGGGAGCTTCAGTGTTGTTGGTAAAGAAGAAAGATGGTAGTATGCATCTGTGCATCGATTACCTTTAGTTGAATAAAGTGACCATTAAGAATAAGTATCCGCTTCTAAGGATTGATGACTTAATGGATCATCTAGTTGGTGCTCGTATTTTTAGTAAGATTGATCCGAGGTCAGGTTACCATCAAATTCGAGTGAAAGAAGGTGATATTTAGAAGACTGCATTTAGAACTTGTTATGGACATTATGAATATGTTATGATACCTTTCGGAATGTCTAATGTGCCATGTGTATTCATGGAGTATATGAATCGTATCTTCCGTTATTATTTGGACCAGTTTAATATGGTATTTATCGATGGTATTCTGATTTATTCTAAAACTAAAGATATTCATAAAGAGCATTTGAGAATTTCATTGCAGGTATTGAAGGATAACAAATTGTTTGCTAAGTTATCAAAGTGTGAGTTCCGGCTTAAGAATGTAAGTTTCTTGGGTCATGTTATTTCTAGTGATGGTATAGCAGTAGTTCCTTCTAAAGTAAGTGTTGTGTTATAGTGGTAACCTCCAAAGACAGTAACAAAGATTAGAATTTTTCTGGGTTTAGCAGGTTATTATAGAATATTTATCCAAGGGTTTTCTAATTTGGAATTACCGTTGATTCAATTGACAAGAAAGAGTCAAGCATTGATTTGGGATACAACTTTTGAGGAAATTTTGAAGAATTGAAAAAGAAGTTGACTATGACACCAGTGTTGGTTTTACCAAGTCCTGGTGAATCTTTTGTTGTGTATTGTGATGCGCCTAAGATGAGATTAGGTGGAGTTTTGATGCAAGATGGTAAAGCAATGGCTTATGCTTCCAGAAAACTGAGAGTACATGAGAAGAATTATCCTACTCATAATCTTGAATTAGCTGCAATGGTTTTTGTGTTGAAGATTTGGAGGCACTATTTATATGGATCAAGATTTGAGGTATTTAGTGACCACAAGAGTTTGAAGTATTTGTTTGACCATAAAGAATTGAATATGAGACAGATAAGATGGTTGGAATTTATGAAAGACTATGATTTTAATTTGAGCTATCATCCAGGTAAAACTAATGTTGTAGCAAATTCTTTAAGTCAGAAGACAATTCATATGTCGGCATTGATGGTGAAAGAGATGGAGTTAATTGAACAATTCATAGATTTGAGCATGGTTTGTGAAGCAACACTTGAGAGTGTTTGTCTTGGGATTCTAAAGGTGAATAATGACTTTTTGGATGTGATTAAAGAGAATCATAGGCTTGATGGGAAGTTGGTAAATTTGACTCCTACAGGAGGAAGTAATCATAAGAGTGATTTACAGGTGGATAATGCTGGTGTGTTGAGACTCTGAGGTAGAATTTGTGTGTCGGACAATGTTGAACTGAAAAAGAAAATTTTAGAAGAAAGTTATTGAAGTAGCTTAAGTATTCATCTGGGAGCTACAAAGATGTATCAGGACTTGAAGAAGTTTTTTTGGTGGTTTGGTATGAAAAAAGATATAGCACAGTTTGTGTGTGCTTGTTTGGTGTGTTAGAAATCAAAAGTGGAGCATTACAAGCCTTCAGGAATGATGCTACTGTTGGAAATTACATAATGGAAATGGAAAATATTGCTATAGACTTTGTTACTGGTTTGCCGAATACGGAGAAAGGATTTAATGCTATTTGGGTAGTTGTGAATTGGCTTACGAAATTCACACATTTTATTCCTATTAATATGAGTTTTCCGTTCGTGAATTTGGCAGAGATTTATATCAGGATAATTGTGAATATACACGGTGTTCCTTCGAGTATAGTTTCAGATAGAGATCTGAGGTTCACTTCTGAATTTTGGAAGAGTTTGCAAGAGGCTTTGGGTTCAAAGTTGAAATTGAGTTCGGCTTATCATCTGCAGGCGGACAGTCAGTCAGAAAGGACTATTCAGACTTTAGAGGATTTGTTGAGGACTTGTGTATTGGAACAAGGTGGTGCGTGGGATACTTATTTGCCATTGATTGAGTTCATGTACAACAATAGCTACCATTCTAGTATTGGAATGGAACCTTTTGAAGCTTTGTATGGTAGGACGTGTATGATGCCTCTGTGTTGGTATGAAACTGGTGAAACCATGGTGCTTGGACCTAAGACTGTGCAACAAACTACTGGGACAATTCATATGATTCGTGAAAAGATGAAAGCGTCTCAAAGTAGACAAAATATTTATCATGATACTCGGAGAAAAGAATTAGAAATTGATGAAGGTGATCACGTGTTTTTGAGGGTCAATCCAATGACGGGTGTTAGACGTGCTTTGAAATCGAATATGTTGGATCATAAGTTCATTGGACCGTATCATAATTTGTAGAAGGTTGGTACTGTTGCGTACAAGGTGGAGTTACTGCAAGAGCTTTCGTACTTGCATGACGTGTTTCATGTGTCGCAACTTCGAAATTATGTGTCTGACCCATCTCATGTTATTTTGAGGGATGGGGTGTAGGTTAGAGATAATCTTACTGTGGAAGTGATACCGATAAGGATTGAGGATCGCAAGATGAAGCAACTCAGAGGTAAAGAAATCCCTCTGGTGAGAGTAGCTTGGGGAGGAGCTGCTGGTGGAAGTGTAACCAGGGAGATGGAAAGCAAGATGCGAGAGTCGTATCCGGAACTTTTCTCTTCAGGTACATTTTCGAGGACGAAAATATTTTAAGTGGGGGAGAGTTGTAATACCCCATTTTTAATAATTTAATCATTGTGTATTTTTGGTGCATTGTTGGCCTTGTTTAAGGCGTGTGTCTTGATGTTTTGGTGTAGTGTCTTAGTGGGACGGGTAGACTTATGGTGCAATTAGTAATATTTGGGAGTATGGTAGTAATAATAAGTCCAATAAAACATTATTTTTATTATTATTATTATGCTAATAATATTAGTATAATTAGGATTATTATTATTTTGTTTTAATTAAAATAAGGGTTATTTGGTAAAACATTATGGTGAGAGTATTAGGGAAAATTAGATTAATCAAAAAATTAAGAAAAGATTAGTCATAGCAAGTTTGGAGAAACCAAGGGAGAGCTAGGAAGAGGAAGAACAACTAGGGCAATCTCCATAGACAAAATTCACAAGATTTTCTCCAAGATTTGAGGTAAGAGGGATAAAGGGATTATTATTAGGTGATATTAACATGATGAGGTAGTGAGGGGTCCTTTCCCTCATAGGTTTTTTTGTATATGATGATGTATTAATGAGATTGTTGTTTTTATGACTGTTGTTGTGGGTTTGATCTGATCTCATTGAATCCTGGTGTGGAATATTATTGTTGTTGTTGTTCTGTGTGTTTCACAACTATATGGATTTTGCATTGTTGTAGAAGGAGAGTTACGAATTTAGATCTAGAATATTGATAGAACTTGTAAGTTCTATATTTTTAGGATTGGCATTAATTTTGTAAAACAAATATAGCAACAATAAAATGTATAGGACTTTGCAAAATAAAAAACAGATTAAGCAAAGATGTCCAATTGTGCGACTAAACATGTTGAGTTGAACTGTTTCAACACCTGGAACAACATGTCAAAGAAGATGTCAAGACAATTCATTCGACATCATGAATTGATAAAGATGGATTGAAGATTCTATTATTATTTAACAGAAGAATAATAATCAGAGAATGAAACGCAATCCAATGTGGCGCTGATTTAAAGATCTTGAAGATTCAAATTTAAATTAAAGACAAATATTGAATAAATATAGAGTTTCTATATTTAGAGATATTTTAGGATGTTGTTATCTTTGAAGATCTTATTTGTAGCATATTTTTCTGCATAATTGTAGCAGATGTTATGCTGCGTTTTAGGCCCAAATTCCAGTTGGGATTAGGTTATAAAAAGAAAACTTGTAACCTAGGTTTAATAACCAACCAAATATGTAAAAGTCATATCATTAGGTTTGAGTTCTAGTCACAGCCGTATGCAATAAGATTCATTCTTTGTGATTGTTTTCTTTGTAATCCTCGAAGCTTTTAAGCAAGAGGTATTGCGTACTTAACTGAAGCTTTGAAGCAAGGTTAAGATGTTGTCATGGAAGTGTGTCTTCTGATTCTGAATTGTTAAGTTGGATATCACTGTTGTGATTGAGAGGGATTGAGGGAGGGTTCTCATATTTATGAGTTCCTAAGTAGAAGTTGCATTAGTAGTGATTAAGTGAAAGGATTGTAAACTAAGTGGTTTGTTGGGGGTCCTTGATTTGATACTACATAATGGATTTCCTTCCTGGCTTGGTAGTTGTAACAACTTATTTCCACCCGGTAATTATCGATAAAATCAGAGTAATAGTAATTCAACTAAATCAAACAAATAGGATGCCACATTTAACCTTTAAAGCATATTCATTAAATTTCATGAAACATGGATACATAACACTTTAACTCTGATGAAACTATAATAACAACTTTTATTCATTATTTAAAGCAAAACAATTTTCATAGCTAAGCAGCGGATTCACAATTATTCCAATAAATACATTTTATATCATCTTGTTCAACTTAGACAACTTAATAACAACATGTTTTAATGGAAGCAACTTGAAACAACAACAACATAGTAAAATCCAACAACACAACATATAAGCGTTCATCCCCCCGAGTGTTATGTATCAGAGCATCAACACCGACTCGAATTAATGAAGATAAACAATCTTCCTTCAAGCTAACCTGCACGTTACCAACATAGGGGTAACATTCAAACAGAAGTAATGAGATATCGAATAATATAAATAAGAGTATGATAATCAATACATCAGATATAATCATACAATTTCACAACTATCTATCAATTACAACTTATATATCACCCACAATTTAACAACATACTTTATCAACATATTACGCATATCAACATTTACCACATAATCAACATCATCATAATCAACATAATCAACTTAACAACTTCAACAAACATAATCAACATAAATAACACGATAACTTTATCATCCTAACCATATAACCAACTTCATCAACATAATCATATAAGTAACTTCATCAACATGCTCGCATAATCAACTTAATCTACTTCACGACGTAGTCAACATAAACATATAATCCACTTAAGCAACATAATCAACTTCATCGACATAACCTGCATAAACAACTTAATCAACGTAAACAACTTTATCAACTTAATCAACATGAGCAACTTCTTCAACTTAAATGACATAAACAACTTCTTCAACTTCAACAAACATAATCAACATAAATAACATATGATGCGACTCGACTATGCATATGCATGTGGTACCATTGGATTAAAACTCCCAACTTAAAATATACCAGGTTATCGAGGTATCTATAACATATTTGCCAATCCATACCAACTTGATCTGAGCATGAGCTCCAACTTGAAAATGTGCAAAGGTATGCGACTTATAAATGACATATAACCTACAACAACATAACAAAAACTTAACAACACAACAACTTATATCAACACTGGTCATTCGACCTGTAACTTAATAACTCCCAATATCGGGACAATACAACTCATATCGACTTAATACGATAACTACACGGAAAAACAACCAACTTCGACTTAATTAATTAAATCTCTAAATTAATTATTTTAATACTCTAATCTACTAAAATCATCTCATTTTATCTTTAATTAATATTTAGATCAACTTATCTCGACTCGGATGCGAAAACATGAGCGAATCGCCAAAAAAATCACATTTCTGCACCTACCACTGTCCATGCACGTAATGGCTAAGCCATACGCGTAATGCCTCAGTGTTACACGTTATGTCTGCGTAATAGCACAACCTTACGCGTAATACCTGCGCAACAACATGATGTTACTCGTAATGACCAAATCCGTTACTAGAACTTGTTTTTCTCCACCAGTCTAGTTTTCTGCTACGGGTTCACCAATTTTCCCCCCAATTCAGTCATGATTTGGTTTCTATGTTGATTTTGGGCCTATAATTTCATGTAGTTTCTTTTACCTATTATTACTACATCAATTATGGGTCCTAATAATCGTATTCTAATTCAAATTTCTGCATCAACACAGTCCAACATAACAACAAAATAGTGCAGTAACAACAACACAATTTTTTTACAACAAGCAACAAAATTTATATCAGATAATAAATGACAGATTCCACAACATATACAAGATCAACATCAAACATAGCATACAAAAATACATCAACAACATACAAATCCCATCCTACATACAGATTATCCTAATCCCGATTATAAGATTCGAACCCCACCCTTACCTTGGATTGAAAGCAGCACAAATCTATGGCCAAATGTCTCTACAAATTTCTCAACCCTAGCTCCTCTTAATCTTCCTCTAAGACTTGTTCTTCCTCCCAAAAATTCTGATTATTTCCTTCTAATTATTTTTATTAATCTAATAATATTATAATTCTACTAATTAATCTTATTGGGCCTAAAATAACACCCCACTATTACTACTTTCACACTACCCAAGACCAACCAAAATATTAGTATTATCCTACTAATGTTAATATAATTAATTCGACTTAATTAATCCAATTAACTCAAACACAACTTAAACCAACTCAATTATCAACTTAATCAACTTAATCAACCAAATCAACTTAAAAACTTAAACAACATATATTAACAAAATTCAACAAATCAACACATATACGGGAAAATACTCACAAATATTTAATTAAAATATTTAATTAAATACGAGCGTTACAACTCTCCCCCACTTAGAACATTTTCGTCCTAAGAAAATTATCCAATACAACTACTCCAACTACTTATTCCATCTGACTAATCGACTCTCACCTCCAAAAGGAAACCCCACATGTAATACAAATAATTCATAACATAAACGACGACAACCACACGAATACTACTCAAGTATTACACTTGACAACTAACATCACAACACAAAGAGTAACCAACTTAAGAATTCACCGGTTTAAGAACTAGAACACATAAATATAAGAACACACAACTTAAACACATTAATACAACCAAACCACCAACATCACATCGTTGTTATTCACGCATGGACAACTGCACTACACCACGCGTTCGCGGCGCACTACGATTACTTGCAAAGTAGCAAATCTACCAAGTTTACTTCCAACTCCTCAATCACCAAAACTGACATAACAAAGACTTTCGACTTAACTCTTCGAAAATTCCGTTCCAACAGGAATTCTACACTCTCGTAGTTACCGAATACTTTGAACTTAGATCTGTAAGATAATATCTCTAAACATTTAACACAATTACAACCGCGACTACTTCCAAATCTTGAATAAGATATACATATACTTCTATATATCCCCAAATTATTATAAAGCATCAACTACAACTTTACCAACCGTTATTAACATGTCCTCCAGAAATCACCTTAAGCCCACAACATCATTACATCGGTTTTATTTTATAGTGGTCACTGGTTGTTGATTGCTATTAATCCTAAAATATAAGTGGTGTATTATCTGAATTCGTTAGATTGTGATCAAACAACATATCCATATATGAACATTATGGTTGATACGTAAGTGAAATTGTTCTAAATATTCATGTGTATTTGTTTAAATTATTTCTGTGAGATTGTTCTAAATATACGTTTTTATTTTGTTAGAGCAATACAAGTATTCTGATCACAAAGAGAAGCTCGAGTATCAAGATCTAAAGCAAACAACATTACATGGATCAACATGGAGGTATATTTTTCCACTTTTTTTGCTTATAATAGTGATACTACTTAATAGAACAAGACAACTATATACTCTTATTTGTTCTTATATGTGTAGTTTGTTCGTCAGTGTAATGGTATAGACTGCGGTTATTACGTTTTGAGGTTTATGAGAGAAATCCTTCATTTGGATCATGGTATGGATTTATAACTTAGGATTTATTTTAATATTTATCGGATATTTCATATAATTAATTACTTTTAACTAAATCACGCATATTATGTTATATTATGTAGTACTTTGATGAATTCAAGTGTGTTCATTACTCGAAAGAAAAATTGGAACAAATTAAGGAAGAATTGTGTGAATAAATTATTGAGAAAAGAATCGTATAAGGTATGGAAGGTGTTGTGTAGTTTATGTAACTTGTTGACCTTTGGAAATTGTTGTATATTTGGAATCTTTAGAAGTTAAAGGATTTGTAAGTGGACAAATTTTTATTGGAATTATGGATGTTTTTTGGTGTATATATGATGTTTGTGTTTATTTATATAAAATGATTTGTATGTTGAATTATAATGGTGTATATATGTTGGATTATAATGGTATATAAGGCCTATGTTGAAATAAAGGCTTGTTGGTTGAAATATAAGGCCTATGTGTTGAAATAAAGGCTTGTTGGTTGAAATATAAGGCTTATATATTGAAATAAAGGCTTGTTGAATGTCATATAATGCCTATGTGTTGAAATAAAGACTTGAATTATACAGGTTTATAATATTATTTTCAAAAATTTGCTTTCTAAAAAAGTAAGAATAGACATCGCTTTTAAATAAAAAGCGCTTCCTAAAAAGTGTTTTTTAAAAAAATGCTTTTAAAAAAATACTATTTGCTTGAAGAAATGAAAGTGCTTTTTAGAAAAAGCGATGCCTATAGTAAAAAATAAAAAGCACTTTCTATTAAAAGCGCTGCATAAAAGAGAAATAAAAAATACATTAGACAACGCTTTAGAAAGTTGTCTAAAGGGGGACAGTAAAAAACATTTTTTTTCTTCTTATGAAAAAGTGCTCTCTAAAGGTGCCACTAGAAAGCATAAAAGACATGAAAAATGCTTCTAAAGACCCACTTATGAAAGCGTTTTTTTATGAAAAAACGCTGTTAAATGCCTACTTTAGTGATTTCGTTCACGATTATAGTCTCGATCCATTCTATTTAAATTAATTTTCTAACATTACCAACATATTATTTGTTGTTAATATCTTTCACGATTCTTGACCAAATCAAATCTACCTTTTTAACTTTTTAATAATGGAGAAGAATAGAATAATGGTATGTTACTCTTGATTAAAATATACTATTATTATTATTATTATTATTATTATTATTATTATTATTATTATTATTATTTTTATTTTTATTATTATTATTATTATTATTATTATTATTATTATTATTATTATTATTATTATTATTATTATTGTTGTTTTTATTATTATTATAATTATTATTGTTGTTGTTGGTATTTAATAATTGTAATAATAATAATAATAATAATTATTACTATTATTATTATTATTATAATAATAATTATTATTATTATTCAAAAGAAAATAATTAACTTGATATATTTTCAAGTGTTAAGAGATCAACATGATTAATTTTTAAATTAAGGAAGATACAAAATGAAAGAGAATATTAAACCTAACACTTATGTCAAAGAAAGTTTATATAAAGAGGTGACTTGTACAGAATATTTCAAAGTTTTCAGTGGTCTCTCTCTAGATATATATAGTATTAAAATACCATCTGACCAACAAATACCAAACACACACATAATATAAGGTTTTGCTAAATCTAAACAACACCATTGAAATAGTTTGTATTGATAGCTACCTATTTGAAAAAGCATAAAGAAATATAGTTAAGAAATAACATCACAAATTCTGAAAAATGGAAGCTTCTATATGACGGTACCATCGGTCATTTCCTTCAGGTTAATTTTCATTTTCACAACAAAGACAGTTTATGGCATGCCTTGATCTTTAAAAAAAGAGAGAAGTTTTTAGGAAAGTAAACTGAACTCAAACTGATATAATAAATAATTATTGCGTGATTCTCTTTTAATCCCACGCTCACACACGTGAATTTCTAGTGAATTTTATGATCCTTCAATGAATAAATGTCAAACGTCCAATCTAAAATTAAACTCTTTATATGATGTGTTTGAAGAGAATTTTGAACATCAGATAATTTAAATTCTTCAGTGGAATTATATTTATTTAAAATAATTATAAGAACAACTAATTTGTTTACATTAATACTTTTATAAGAAAATACAAAAATGCTTCCATTATAGATTCAGCTCTACACCAACTTTAACCAATTTAGTTCAACTAACAAATATTGATTGAGCTACCCATCCATCCTTTTTCTTAATACAGTATTACAATTATTTATTCTTACAATTTGTTTTATAAATTTTGAGATTATTTTGTCATATTTTCCCTTCAATTTTTTTTCTCTCAAATTTAAAATTTGAAAAATATATATCAATTTGTATTGTATCTCGAAAATGATATTGAACAGAGTCGTCACCGAACTTTATTTATACCAAAAGAAAAAAAAAAGAAAATATTGATAAAACCCTTAAAAGAAAAAGAAGATGGCAGTCACAACCAAATTCGGGTTCAGGAGTCGATTACGCAAGGGAAATGTATTAGCACCCCTCACGTTCGTTGTACGTACCCGATGGAAATCTTTTAGTTAAACTTGTGATTGAATGTTAGCGTATGCTATTTTTTTTCGGGTGAGCAAAAGTGCAAAAGGAAAACAAAAAGGCTTGCAAAATGAATTTTGTTATGGTGTTTGACCAGATTGCGGGTCTCACTCCTAGGTATATATCCCCTGGTACAATAAGGAACTCAAAGCTTTGCAGTTCGGGGAGAAGACTACAATTGATTATGATTCAGAGATATGCCTAAAAAGGGGGTGAATTAGGATTATAAAATTTTCTTGAATTTTTATTGGTTTTCAATGTTTTACTTTCTTAATGGTTCTAAGTTATGAAAGCGGTAAAAGCAGAAAGTAAATGACACAATGATGTATACTGGTTCCCCTCACAGTCCGAGAGTACTCCAGTCCCCTTTCAACATGAAATAGATTTCCAATATAATGTTAAATTCCTATACAAGACAGTCTTAAGTCTTTTTATCCTATTCTAACACACCAATAACAAACCTATTGGATTTACAATGCTTAAAGTCTATCCGAGACACAATTTCTCACAAATGGACCTCTTGCATCCATCCACTGGATAGCAAGGAAATAATCTCACAAACTTTTCTTCAACAATCTTGAATAATAAGTGTGATCAACTAAGAAAATCTGAATTTGTATAAATTTTGTATAAGATGAAACTTGAATATTTTATCAATACTAAGATTGATCTTCTCCTTGAAAAATATCACTCACAATATATATATATATATATATATATATATATATATATATATATATATATATATATATATATATATATATATATATATATATATATATATATATATATATATATATATATATAAGAGTTATTTATGCTTGATATGAAACAATGATGATGAATATGAAAATTATATGCAAATTTTCATCAATCAAAGTTTGAAATTATGAACACTTGAAGAAATTTAGAAGATGAGAGAATGAAGTGAATGATTTTGAAAATTGTAAGGAGGTGAATTGAAATTTTGAGTTTATGGAGTTTATATAATGCTCAAACACCTTTTCAAAAGGACACAATTCACCAATGGATGCCATGTTTCAATGCACAAGTTTTTGAACCAAGAGACGTGTTTAAAATGAAGTATTTTTGCCATTGGCTCAGTGGTAATCGACATAGAGTAATCGGTTACTCACTCCCGACGTTAAAAAATATTTAAAATTTTCAACAGAGTAATCAGTTACTCCAAATGAGTAATCGATTACTTCAAGTATTTTTTTTTTAAATTGCTAAAACAAAATTGTTTCAAAAAACTCTTTGATGCACATTTTTAAATCCAATGATTATGAGATATATGATAAATGATTTGAACGCTTTATATAACTATCTTAGTAATAAAAAATTCATACCAGTTTAATTTGCATCCATTCTTCAAAATAATATCAATTCTTGAAAAAATTAAGTTAAACTTCATTGATTCACTTTGATGCCTTTGACCAATCCTTTTGTTGTTCCATCTTGATACTTGAATTAATGTCATTATTAAAACACTTTGAGAAACATGTTTTCACATTCTCCCCCTTTTTGATGATGACAAACTTATTGATTTTGAAATTTGGTTTCAAACATGTTTCTCTAGCAAAATTCTCTCTTGATAAAAACACCCCCTAAATCCAATATTATGTGTAATTCTTCTCCCCCTTTGTCATTAACAAAAAGGATGAAAAAATCTTTTAAAGTTAAAAAATTTAAAACATTACTAACAAAAACATATATTGTGCACAAGAATGAATATACACAAGAATAAACATAAACAAAAATATAATACCATAGTACTTAGGTTAAACAAAACACACTGTACTTAATACGATACAAAACAACATAATGAACAAAGTACGGTACGAAACAAAATGACAATACTTGAAAAATAAAAAAACATAACAGAATAAGACTTTAATTAAATTAAGTGCCTAAAATCATAAACCAAGTTTAGTCACTTATAGGGTCATCCTCTTCCTCATTGTTTCCATCTCCCTCTTCTTCATCACTTTCTTCAACTACATGTCGAGTCCGGTTCATCTTCCTAAATATTTTCCGGAGTGAAGCGATATCACGAGTTGTCTCACAGTGGTGTTGCATCATAGTAGTGTATAAAAATTCATTTGTGATGCCGCCTTCCGATATTGGAGCTTCAGGAGCTTGTGGAGCTTGTGGAGGTTGAACTTCCCTATATTGAAAAATACTCATTTGGACCAACAATGATACTTGTATTCTTAAGAGATGTGCCCTTATGGATTTCACACGTTCTTACTGTCATCTCCACTTTCAGTTCTATTTGAAGAAGGTTGTCACTATCTTCTAAAATCTTGGAAACAAAGCGAGCATATGGTAATCCGCCTTTAAGCCTTAAGGAATATTGGATGTGATGGTATATGACATAAGCCCAATTTATTGGTTTATTCAACTTCATGTGCCGAATCAATTGAATTTTCTAGCTCAGTCACTTGAGAATGGTTTGATGCTTTCGGAACCAAAACATAGCTAATACATAATGGAGCATTTAGTCACTCACCGTCAGAAAGTTTGCATACTTAACAATCCTTGAGTTTTCAGGATTTTTCCTACTCATTAATTCATCATGAGTACCCCTAGATATGGCAATGAAGTAAGCAATACTATCGAAATTTTGCCAAAAGTCATTTTCAGGTTCAGTTCCATGCCTAAGCTCTTCTCCTTCAAATGGGACACCTAATATTTGACCTAATTGCTTAAGGTCCAAAGAAGTTTCCTTATTCTTAACTTTAGCACTCAAAATAAGGTCACCAAAATCATCAATCTCAAACTTCACAGTAGAATATAATTCTCAGAATAAATCTGGATAATAACCTCCTACCTCAAAGACTAATTTTTCCACACCAGTATTAACTAACAAAGTAGGAAAAGTAAAACTTTGTGAAGGAAAATCAGGGAGATTAATGTACTTTACTGGTAAAAGGGTTATATTCCTGACAATAGAGGTAAGCCTTCTGGATTTTACAGTAGGAGCATGTTCTTCTTCAACATGTGAAGCACCTTCATCCATTTTCTTATTTCCTTTTTGACTTTTTGTGGGTGGCATGGAAGCTTAGGTAAAGGTGAGATTCATATTCCTTTTAGGTTGGAAGAGATGATGTTGGAAGCTTTGGTAAGATGAATCTTATAATGAGTTTTGATTTGAGTGGATATTTAATGGAGGGTTTACTAGGGGTTGGAGTAGATGGAGAAGTGAAAAGAATGAGGGTTTTGGAAATATAAGAATGAATTCCCAATATGAACGTTATGTGTTGAATAAAATAAGTGCTTTTGACTAAACACATAACCCTTATTAAACAAATGTTGATCGAAAATAATAAAAAAAATATATAACATTCAGTGGTAATCGATTACTCATATGGAGTAATCAGATCGATTACTCATATGGAGTAATCGGTTACTTCATTAAAAACGTGAAATATTTACCTGAGCTTTGACCAAGTAATCAGTTACTCTTTTGGAGTAATCAGTTACTCTAATCAAATTTTCAAAAACAATAGCTTTGCAACATGAAATTCGCAAAGTTTTTCACAAACATTTTAATTGGACATGTTATTATACTAGGTAATGCAACTTATGATGGAACTTTTTTTTTTTATAAAAAATAAATAAATTACATGTAAAAGTAGAAAAAATCACAAAACTTCACATAAATTATATGTTATCAATTAGTGCAAAAAATAATAAAATTAAAATAATTGATATTTTGTGTACCTAGCCTTCATTATGACATATAATTAATAACTTTAGAATAATTAAATATCACCTTCATCTAGAATACCAAGTTTTCGTCGAATCTTGTAAAATACCTCTTTTAAGAGAGGTTTTGTGAAGATGTTTGCAAGTTGATTATAAGTATCGACAAAAGTGACTTCAACATCACCTTTAAGCACATGATCACATATAAAATGATGTTGAATGTCTATGTGTTTGGTTCTTGAGTGCATGACGGGATTCTTTGTAATATTAATTGCACTTGTGTTGTCGCATTGAAGTGGTATGCATCAAGATCGATTCCACACTCACTTAATTGTTACTTTAGCCAAAGATTTTGTGCACAACAACTACCTGCTGCTATGTATTCTACTTCAGCTGTACTTAGAGCAACACACACTTGTTTCTTACAAGACCATGAAACTAATACATTTCCAAGGATGTGACATGTTCCACTAGTACTTTTTCTATCAGTTTTACAACCTGCATAAACTGCGTCATAATAACCAACTAAATTGCAAACACTACCTTTAGGATACCATAAGCCAATGTTTTTCGTTCCTTTGAGGTACCTCATGATTCTTTTGACTGTTGTGAGATGTAACTCCTTTGGATTTGCTTGGAAACGAGCACATAAACACACACTAAACATTATGTCAGGATGACTTGCTATCAAATATAATAAAGAACCAATCATACTTCGGTACTTCGTGATGTCAATTGAAATACCTGATTCGTCTTGATCAGCATAGGTTCCGGAGCCCATTGGTGTAGACATTGCTTTGCAACCATCCATTTCGAATCTCTTTAGTAATTCTTTACAATACTTTGATTGGTTTATGAATATGCTATCTTTTAGTTGTTTAATTTGAAATCCAATGAAGTAATTCATTTTACCCATCATATACATCTCAAATTTTCCTTACATCATCAACACAAATTCTTCACATAGTTCCTTGTTTGTTAAACCGAAGATTATGTCGTCTACATAGACTTGAACCGATAAGGTGTTACCTTTTATTTTCTTAATGAATAGGGTATTGTCTACTTTTCCTTTTTCAAATCCTTTTTCGCATAGAAAATTCCTTAGACGATCACACCATGCCCTTGGTGTTTGTTTTAATCCATCGAAGTCAGTTCGACCATTGTGTTTACTTCATATTTTGACTTGGTAACTAATTTTTTATTTTGTTGCTCTATGTGGATGATATTCTAATAGAAAGAAATAATGTCGAAGATGTAAGGAGGCTAAAGGTTGAACTCAATAAGGAGTTCGACATGAAGGATCCGAGAGCTGCGTCCAGGATTCTTGGGATTGACATCCGGAGAGATAGAAAGCAATCAAAATTATGCTTATCTCAAGAGGCATACCTATGAAATATTCTCGAAAATTTTGGTATGTCGAATTTAAATCCCGTTGTGACTCCGACAAACCCTCAATTCAAGTTGAGTGTAAATCAGTCTCCCTATACCGATGTCGAAAGAGATTATATGAATAACATAACATATGCTAATATAGTTGGATCTTTGATGTATGTTATGGTCTGTATTAAACCTGACATATCATATGCAATAGGTCTTGTAAGCAGGTACATGGTGAATCCTGAAAAGGCTCACTTACAAGCATTGAAGTGGATTTTAAGATACATAAATGGGTCTCTGAATATAGTCTTAATTTATGGTGGAGCCTTGATTGAAGATAGTAAATCATAAATAAAAGGATATGTCAACTCTGATTATGCAGGTTGTATGGATTCCATAAAATATATTTTTGGATACTTGTTTACTATGTTTGGTATGTCAGCACCCCAAATTTTCCCTCACCCATTCACACCATGGCTTGTGATCATTTCATATGCATAAACTCAATCATGGCATCTCATATCACAGTTTTGAGTCATTGCATTGTTCCTAAGTCATCTGCATCTAGGGTTTGTGATCTGAGCAGTCCAAGAGCCTCTTGAGCCACCCCAAAGGTCAACAATCACTTCAAAGGGGTCTATGTGTGTTCAAGTATCATATTATATCCTCTCAAAGTCAAGAATGCCAAAGAATCACAAGAACTGGGATTGGTATGGAAGCAGAGTCAGGCTTGACTGCACAGTTGACCTAAAATTAGGGTTTTGGTTTCAAAGGCCATAACTTCAAATTTTTTGATCATTCTTGTTTCTATTGGTCTCTATATGGTATAGGGAGTATGCATATCAATTTTCATGAAGAAATTCCATGGGGAAGTCATTTGATCAAGAGTTGACTTTTCAGACAAGTCAGTGCAAAATCAGGGCATCTGAGACCCCAAATGACCCAACCAAGGGGTGATCTCCATCATTTTGAGTGCATATGATCTTTATTTGATCATAGAAGAAGTTGGAAGTTTACAAAATTCAAGAATTTCAAGTTCTTGCAAAGTTGACTTTTTGGGGCAAGTTTGACTTTCAAGGAATTTGTCATTTTAGGCAACTTTTCAATCCTTACTTTTTGGTCCAAAAATGCTTCAAATGGAAAAGCTTTGGTCATGAAAGTTGTAGATTAGATCTTTACCTTTTCAAAAAGTACAAGAACATGGCCTAATTCATTTTGGATCAAAAGTTATGGTTCATCAAAGTTGGCTAAAATCACTAAAATTCAAATTATGCACCAAATGAGAAACTTGCAAAATTTTGTACCAAGGCAATTTGTGACTTCTAATTGATGTCAAACCATTACACAAACATCACATGTGACCTAAAAATCAGAATGGACCAAGAGTTTCTCATTTGTTTGGCCTTTGGAGCAAGATATTTTCATGAAAAGCAAAAGCAAAGTCAAGTTGCAAAAGCTCATGATCACTTCCCATCCACTTGCTGCCTTGGATGTTGAACCACCCTAGCCTTTCCCCTCACCATGCTGCGCAGCCCACAGCCCTTGTACTTGGCTAGAACAAGACCCATGCCTTCTCTTACACAAAGTTGACATTTTGCAAAAGCCACCATACCAATCAATAAAGCACATGTCATGTCATCTGACCAATAGGATTAGTTTATACAAATCAAATGCAAGCTAAACATCACAAGGGGCAAGCCTGAAACACACTAGAACTCAGCATTCACAAACTCACTCCAACTTGCATTTTTCTTCGAAACTCTCCCCACAAACCTCAAACACAAAAACAAACTTCACAAACAATCTCAACTCACTTCACTGATCACAAACCAACCATTGTTTTGGCCTGAAACCTCCCACATCACAAATACGATTTTCTCATTCCCTTGGCCTGAGCTCCTGCCAACTTGCTCTAGAGGCCACACAAACTCCAGCTAAGTGTCAAAAGCTTCAAAGGAAGATCATTGGGACTTGTTTGAGCCAAAGAACAAGCCAGAAAGCTCCTGAATCGAAAGCTCAATCTCAGGTAGCTTCATGAACTTTTTTTCCAGAACTTGCTTTTTAAGTTTCTAAATGATAAAGCATGCTTCCCTGAGTTCTCTGAACTTGTTACTTTTGAAAAAGATGGAGAAATGAGGTTGTATGATGTTTCTGAAATTTTGACAGTTTTTGATGTTTGATTCGAATCTTGTTTGTATGTTGAAATAAATGATTTTTGTTGCTTGAATCTTGTTTAGAATGAGTTAAGCTTTGATTCTGGAGAGTTTGGCATGTTTTCATGGCGTATTGAGAGAGATTGGGAGATGACCTAGCCGGAGAAGACGACCGGAACAGTGTTCCGGTCGTCTGAAAGTCATTAGGGTTTGTTTAATTAGGGTTAAGTGTAATTAAGTCAGTTTGAATTTGGTCCGTCCGTTCGCGCGCGCAGTCAGCTCCCGCGTCCCTGGGTTTGAATCTCAGCCATTAGATTGGCTGACTTTCTCTTTTTCCCATTTAATTTCATTTTTATTTTATTTGTTTCATACTTAATTTCTCCAATTTATTAAAAATAGCAAAAATGCTTTAAAAATTCTGAAATTTTTTGCACAAGTTATTATTTAATTTCAGAAACCAAAAATATTTTTATTTTTATTTTTAGAATTAAAAAAGTATTTTTAAATATTTAAAAGTTTCTTTTTAATTAATTAATGAGAATTAATTAATTAAAAATACTTCTAGGTATTTAAAAATCACCAAAAAATTCATGAAACCTTTAAAAACATTTAGAAACATTGTCCAACCCGCAAACCAAATTTATTTTTTGATCTTGATGCATTTTGAGAATTTTCCATGGAATTAAAATCATTTTGATGCATTATTTTGATCCAAACTTCCAAAAATCATTTCTGCCTAACCATTGAGAGTTGGACTTTGATTCTTTTTGCATTGTGTTTAGCATATCATGTAGTTTGTGAGATTAAATTGGCATGATTTGATCTTTCATTTTCCATTTGTTTGGCATTTTTCTTGTTAAGGAACCCTAAAACCCTAGAAAACTTAGGAAAATCATAACTTGAATTGGGTTAAGAGTTGGAACTTCTCCTTTGGGATTTGGGTTAGTATAGGTTTAGGGATCCTTTGAGGGCATTTTCAATTTTTTATAATGTTGTTTGCTTCTGATTTTGGTTTTTTGTTTGATGTATTGTTCATAAACCCTAATTTGGGCTTCCATATGCATCCATCTTGTATTTGCATTCATATCTTGACTTGCCATGACATTTTATGCATTCTTGTGATCCATTTGACATCATAAGACATATTGAAAGCATGTTTGATCATTGCATCTTGCATTTCCCATGTTGTATGCCATTTGCATTTCATAACTTTTCATGTATGTTCATGCTCCTCAACTTGTTCCATCTGCATCCATGAGCTTGTATGATCATCCCCATGTGTTGATTCATGTTTGTAGCATCTCATAGCATCATTAACATCATGTATGTGCTTCTGTTTTTGTTTCTCATCATGCCATTCCATCCCATTTTGCATTGCATTGCATTTCTTTTCTAACTTTTCAGGTGGTAAGTGACTTTGAGAAGTGAATTTGCCTTCACTTCTCATAACTTCTCTTCACCTCTTTTTTACATCCTTGCTTCATTTTTTGTATGTGTGTGAGTTTGAGCTTTCTCATCCTTCTTCTTCTTACTTTCTTTCCTCAAGTGACTTGTCTTCTTAAATGAAGCAAGTTACTTTGCTTCTCCTGATCCTTTCATCTGCTTCCTGGTGGTTCCATTGAAGACTTCTCTTGAAAACCTCACAAACCTTAGGAACAACCATGTATGACAATGATTAGGGTTTTGTTTAGTCTCCCCTCTTAGTTTTTACCTTTGTGTCTCATGGAGTCTTCTGTTCTCACCTCATAATCAAGGACTAAACCATAAAGGCTTTAAGGCTTTGTGATTAAATTTATGCCTGCATCCTTCTATTAGGATGGAGTGTATAACTTTAATCCTAAGTGTTAAACCCTTAATGTGTTTAACTCCTTTAATCAAATCACTTAATAATTATCAAGACATCAAGCTTGTAACTTGGGCCTTGCATTAGGGTTCTAATTCTTCCTTAATTGGTTAAGAAGGACTAACCCTAGTGTTAATGGACAAGTCCCCCTCAAGTTGTCTTACAAACCATAAAATTCACTTCATCATCTCACCATTAACTAAAATCCACTTAATAAAGGCTTTGTTTTGTCATAAGTTTAATCCCTAATCATGGATTAAGTTGAGGAGTTTTCCTCAGCTTAAACATTCTCATCTATTATCCTTCTATTAGGATGGTGTAATGAGTCTGTTTAATCCCTGATTATGGCTTAACCTCATTACTCAACACTAAACAAAAACACCAAAAACATCTAAATAATCACAAGTAGGTTAATGATCTTAATCCTACATCAAAGGTGATTAAGTGTGAGAAGTTGACTTCACACTTAAGGTATTCTCATTACCCCTAATCAGAGGGAGGATGTGATGAGTTTACTAAATCCATTGGTTTAGGCTTAAGCTCATTAACTTATGACAAACTTTCAAAAGCAATAAAAGACTGAAAACTCAAAAACAAACAATAATCGTCTCCTCCGGGATTCTTTTCTCATCTCATTCACTCACAAACGAGAGCTCGCTTCTTCCGTCTAATGCAAGACAGTTTGCACCTGAGCCAGACAGGTCATACACTTGAGCATAGACAAGTAAGCAGTTCACAAGTCAATTCATCTTTCAGTCTCTTTGGGTCGAACTACGGTGTTCTGACTTCCTCATTGCACGAGAGGATACGTAGGCATAACTTAACAGTTATCGAACAAAACTCTCTGTATATTCCCCCTCTTTCCAGCTTTATTTTCTTAGCCTCATTATCTTGAGCATCTTATTCCTGTTCTTACACTGACATTTCATTTATACACTTCACTTCTCTTACACTGACACTTGTACATCCTTTCCAGCTCTTTTATACACAGATTGCACTGACATTATCCCTTTAAAACACAAATCTTTCAAGCGTGGATCCCGTCGAGTACGGCGGACAATCTGGGTGCTAATACCTTCCCAGGTTGTAACCAACCCCCTTTCTCAGTCTCTCTGGTTCGCAACCGTCTTATCCATCTCTTTCTAGGTCTATGCAGCATTGCCTTTCCTCCGGGATAAAAATGCCTAGTTGGCGACTCTTTTCATCTCCAGTGAGTTCACTGCTGTGTGTTCTCATTGTCCCTCTCGCCGACCGTTCGCGTCTGTACCTTTAGGTGGGCCATTCCCTATTTATCGGGAGCGACAGCTTGGCGACTCTGCTGGGGAACCTTATACTGCAGCCAGGGCTTCTGGTTCTTTTTGTGGGTTCCTCCTAGCGCTTGTTTGATTTGTGTTTACTGGGGTGTTATGTGTTATCTGTGGTTGTATATTTGTTTTGTTTATTTCTTTATGTACAGTTGTTTTACTGCTTTCTTTATAGCTTTGCATATATCATATTGTCATACTGTGCTGGCTGGATCTGTTTGTTTGCTTTGGTGGGTGGGTGTTCTATTGAGAGTTGAGGTCTTATACCTGAGACCTGAGTGACACCTAGGCTAGAGTGGTTCATATTCTTTCCCATTCCATGTTGGAACAGTTCTTGTGATTCTAAACCCTGGACATGTGGCTCTTTATTTGAGTCCCCCACCTTGGTTACTGGACTTATAGACCTCCATCTGGATTTCTTGAACATACTTGGACTTATATCAGAGCATTTGATCAGATCCAGCTCAGTCACAAACCCTTGCATATCATTTGCATACATCATCATTGCATCATTTTGACATTTGTTTATTTGTTTTTCAGGGTATCCATCTTCATTTTTGGCTTGGTTTTGACCCCATCATCAGTATAGACCTATCTTCATCAGCATCTGCTTCAGCTATCAGCTATCTGCTTTAGTCACCTGCACCAGCCAGTCAGTGGCCCATTTTCAGTATTATCATCAGCACCTATCTCAACTCTTCTTCAACAACATGGCACCTAAAAAGAGTAACATCTCCTACCACTTCTTCCAGCCTGAGCTAGCTGACATCAGGAGGATTCAGAACCTGATTACTCCAGACTATATACCACTGTTCAGGGAACACTATGGAGACATACTTGATATGGTTATGGATTTGGACCCTTCACAGAGGAGCCTGATTCATACTTTCCTTCAGTTTTATGATCCCCCAATGAGGTGTTTCACTTTTCAGGATTTTCAGTTGGGCCCTTTATTGGAAGAGTACTCATCATTGGTTGGTATACCTATCAGGGGTGGAGTCCCTTTCAACCCTGAGATGGTCTTTCCTGGTAATGAAGAAGTAGCAAAGGCATTGCATCTGGAACCAGTTCTGATTGGGCAGCATATGACTACTAAGGCTGGAATCTCTGGACTGCATCTGGATTTCTTGATCTCTCAAGCTACCCTGAAAGCTTCTTTGGGAGAGTGGAAAGCAGTCTGTGCTTTATTGGCCCTGAGCATATATGGGATCATATTATTTGCAGATGAGCCTAGATTCATTAGCAAGAATGCAATCCATCTTTTCATCCTGAGGAACCCAGTGCCCACTCTATTGGGGGATTTCTACTATTCAGTACACCAGAGGAATGAGAAGCAGAGGGGAAGATTAGTGAGGTGTTGTGCTCCTTTGTTCCATACTTGGCTGCTCAAGCATTTGCCCAAGACAGATGCATTTTTGAATCCTCATCAACAGAGAAACTGGGCTAGAAGACTCACGGCTTTGACTTCAGCTGATATCAGGTGGTGCACTCAAAGCACAAAGGGCAGGGATATCATTACCAGTTGTGGGCAGTTTCCTAATGTGCCCCTGATAGAAGTTAAGGGTTGCATTAATTACAACCCTCTGCTGTTCAAAAGACAACTGGGCTATGCATTGGTCCACACTCCTAAGGCACAAGACTTGGCTGAGACTCTTTACTGTGAGAACAAGCCTAATCTGGCTATTGTTAGGCAGGCAGCCTGGGCCTGGGACAATGTTCAAACTAAAGGAGTGACCATTCTGGGGAAGTGCAACAATGTGGCATCAGCACAATACTATGAGTGGTCCCATGCCAGGGCTCAATTTTCTGGGATGCCCTTTACCAATGGAGGATATGCCTGGATCATCCTCAGCACCACCTCCTGCCACTGTCAGCTTAGAGGAGTTTGGGAGCTTGAAAGAGAGAAATGAGAAGTTGACTCAGGCTTTGCAGAAGACCCTCTGGGAGAGGAGTGATGGTAGGTTGGATATTGAAAGGTTGGAAAAGTTGAGGGTGGAGCATCTGGCTAAAATTGAGAAGTCTGAGGATTATATCAAGAAGTCTAGGGATGGAGAACAGATCTTGAAGAATGCCTGCAAGGAAGCCCAATTCCAGAAAGCCAGGACAGACTTGTATCTGAAGGAGAGTCAAGCTAGGTGGGTCAGGATCACCGAAGCTCGTACTCTGGAGGATAAGAGGGTCCAAGACAAGATAGAGCAGCTGGAAGCTAGTGCAAAAGAGCAGCAGGAAGCCCTGGCAGCAGCCCAGAGGGAGATCTCAGAGCTGAAGATCAGAGCTGGAGTGAAGAGGTCAAAGGACCGGAGTCAACACAAGAAGCTAACTGCAGCTATTACTACCCGGAACCTCCTTATCAGGAATCTCACGGAGCGTCCAGCTGATCCTGTGACTGAAGCATTTCTTAAGGAAGTTCAGGAGGATGAGTTTGGTCTTGGTGTTTGACTTTTTGCTTGTTGTTGCTTTCATTTTATGTATTTTTATTTTCTTATGATGTATTTTGACCCCTCTGAGGGCACGTTTTGTAAGAGAACAAACTATGTACCATTTGCCTTTTGTAATATATGTATCAGTTTGTTCCATCCGAGTTTACTTCAAAAGCAACATCAACAGCATCTTCAAGGGTCTGGAAGGGTCAAAACTGAATGCCAAGCCGGATACCTTGAAAACAAATAAGCATACTGCATTGCATGCTAACCTTTTGTTTTGTTTTGCAGGCTTTTGTTTTATTGTTACTAACTCTGTTGTGATATTCAGGAACTATTGCTCGACGACGGGTATTTCCACTCAACCGTCCACACCGATATCCAACCCGTAACAACCTTCCGGGCATACAAATGGATCAGGTACAACAGGACCTTGCAGAGGTCAGAAACCAAATGGCCAACGAAAGATTGGAAATGAGAACTCAGATGACGCAGTTTATGGAAGTGATGAACAACATGGCTCAGAGCCAAGAAAGATTGAGAGCAATGGTGGAAAGGCAGAATCAGGAAGATCCCCATATAGGGACTGCTGGCACAAGCAACAATGAGAGAGTCCAACCCCATGTCAACCCCCCTGTATTTGGACCCCACCTTCACTCAGAGATCAACATTCCTGCCAATGTACAAGGGACTGCCACTGCAGGCAGAGTGCTGCAAGAAGACCCCCAGGAGGATCAGTTCACAGTAATGGGTGCTGGGGAAGAAGCCTATGACAGAAGGCTGGAAGAAATTGCTGAAAAATTAAGATCCTTGGAGTCTCAAAACTCTTTGGGTTTCGATGTTATGGACATGGGCTTGGTGGATGGGGTCAGGATTCCCCATATGTTCAAGCCTCCTTGTTTTGAGAAATACAACGGGACTTCCTGCCCACGGACCCACTTACAATCTTTTTTGGGAAGGTTGAAAGCATATACCATGGACGAGAAGCTATGGATGTTTTATTTCGTGGATAGTTTGACTGGAGCTTCAAGGGAATGGTACTCCCATCTAACTAGAGCGACCATCAGGTGTTGGAAGGGCTTGGCAGAGGCCTTCATCAGACAATACCAGTATAATTTGGATATGGCACCCAACAGGACCCTCCTAATGGGGATGTCACAGTCGTCTAGGGAAAGCTTCCGCGAATACGCCCAAAGGTGGAGGCAGCTGGATGCTGCTGTCCAGCCACCTATGTCAGAGAGGGAGATGGAAGATATGTTTATGAACACCCTCCAAGGAACATACATTGACAGGCTGGCTACTTTCTCTTCTACCAGCTTTGCAGATGTCGTTATAGCTGGAGAAAGAATCGAGAGCCTGTTGAAGATGGGCAAAATTTCTGACAACGGTGCCAGCTCATCCAGCAACACAAGGAAGCCTTTTGCGGGCCCAAGAAGAACTGGTGAGACCAATGCCATCCACACCAGCAGGGGCAGGCCCCAATATGTTCATAGGTCTGTGGCAGCAGTCACTATCCCCGCTCCAGTTCATCCTCAACCAGCTTATCAACCACCGCAACAAAATTATCAACAACAACCTCAGTACCAGCAACAAACTCAGTATCCTCCGAGAAACTACAACAACACCAACAATAACAATCAGCAAAGACCATTTCAACAGAGACCTTCTCAGGCCAATAGGGTGATCGATCCGATCCCTATGCCATATGCCACATTACTGCCACAACTCCTGAAACTCAACCTAGTTGAGCTAAGGACGTTGGCACCTCCAGATCCTACCAGTCTACCCAGAAATTATGAATCCAACGCCAGATGTGCTTTTCATTCAAATGCACCTGGCCACAGTACAAAAAAGTGCAGAGCATTGCACATGAAGGTACAAGACTTGGTAGACTCTAAGGCTCTGAATTTTGCACCACCACCAAATGTTAATAAGAACCCTATGCCAAACCACGGAGGTCCCAGAATCAATGCTATTGAAGAAGACAAGCCGTCTTACTTGATAACCAGTGTGGGTCAGATCCGGACACCGTTGGTAGAGATTAAAGCCCAACTCCTTGAATGTCAAATATTCCCGGGATGTGAGCTAGGGCGTGCTTATTGCAACATTTCAGTGAATGGCTGTGATAACTTGAGGGATGGCATAAATGGTCTCATCCAGAGTGGCCTGCTTCAAATCACAACATCAATTCCAACAAATCCAGCAATCTCATTAACAACAGTTCCAGAGTCTTCTACAACTGCAACAACCATTGTTCTAGACAACTCTTCGGTTTCATCAGCAAATGCTTCATCTGTTACTTCAACGGACCAAATATCAGCAAACATCCCTTCTACAACTTCAGCACCACTTCATTTTGAATCTCCTACAACAACAACACCCATCCTTCCAACAATGTCTCCTACAACTTCAGCAGCAAATGTCTCAACGGTTACGATTTATTATGATCCTGAAAATGATTCTGCTTACAACTCACAAAGTGCTACTCCCATCAGAGCACCAGTCACAATATACTATGATCCACAGACTATCACAGTCCCTTCTGCAGCTGCCATCAGTCCAGTCACCATCATGGTGCCTGGGCCAGTACCTTATGAAAGCAGTAATGCCATCCCCTGGCATTACGGCTCTGATCTATACTGCGGAGGACAGAAAATCACTCTTGAATCATCAACCCCTGCACCACAAATAGACAATGTGGGAGGAGGCGGAGGCTTCACTCGAAGCGGCCGTCTCTTTGCTCCACAAACTCAAAGATTCACTGCCGAAGCAGAAGCTGCTGCCAAGGCAAAAGGGAAAAGCTTGGTGCAACAAGAACAGGTTGTTAGAGAAGCTTTGAAAACACCCTTTGATCAAGAAGTTGATGAGTTCATGAGAATCATCAAGAAAAGTGATTACAAAATAGTGGATCAGCTTCACCAGACGCCTTCCAAGATCTCTATTCTATCATTGCTTATGTGCTCCGAAGCTCATCGGAATGCACTACTAAAAGTCTTGCACGCAGCTTATGTGCCTGAAGAGATCACCGTCAATCAGTTGGAAGCTGTGGTTGGAAATGTTAATGCTAGTCATGGACTAGGGTTCACCAACACTGATTTGACTACGGAAGGCCGCGATCATAACAAGGCTTTGCACATTACCATGGAATGTAAAGGCGCAGTTCTTTCCCATGTGTTGGTAGACACAGGATCATCCCTCAATGTCTTACCTAAAAAAGCCCTTGTGAAGCTAGAGTATGACGGATTGGCATTACGTCCCAGCAACCTGGTGGTGAGAGCCTTTGATGGTTCTAAGAGATCGGTTCTGGGCGAGATTGAGTTGCCTATAATGATTGGCCCACAAACTTTCAAAACGACCTTCTACGTGATGGATATACAGCCTACCTACAGCTGTCTATTGGGTAGGCCATGGATTCACGCCGCTGGCGCCGTGACCTCAACCCTTCACCAGAAGTTAAAATTCGAGTGGGAGGGTCAAGTCGTTACTATCTGTGGAGAGGAGGATATTTTTGTCAGCCACCTGGCTACCTATAAATACATTGAGATGGATGGGGAGATCCACGAAACAATGAGTCAAGGGTTCGAGGCCTTGAACATAAATGAAACTTCTGCTGTACCTGGAACCTCAATGACATCATACCAACAAGCCCTGAAGGTTGTTGAAGAAGGAACTGCCCAAGGCTGGGGCAAATTGTTACCTGTGGAGAAGAAAGAGGATAGATTTGGGTTGGGTTACAAACCAACTCAACAAGATCAAGCAGAGGCTGCTAAGGAGCCCAACTTTGTTAGTGGGGGAATGCTCACCCCTGATGCTGTCAACAACCTGGAAGACGAGATTGAAAGCGACCGCAACCTGGAGAGTTGGATCCGTCCAAAGATCCCGGGGAGCAGTATCTCGAACTGGTCTTCCCAGGGAATTATAAGAGTTACTCATGCAGAGTAATTATTATTTCCTGTATTTTATAGCATGCATCAAAGTCTTGCATCTTGCCCAAGATGACAAGACTCATTTTGTAATCGGGCCATCTGTAGTTTTTGTGCAACAAGATTAATCAATGAAATATCAGACATCTTTTGCAAACAAAGTCTTTTTCTTTTCCGCTCACTGTTTTTTCCATTTTTCTTTTTGTACAAAAAATAAATGGCAGTGTTTTCAAAATGACAACTTTATTTCACTTTTCTAAACAAGATTAAAATCAAATCACTAAAATGAACAAACTGAACCCTTGCAGAGTGTGCCTTCCCGACAGCACCGACAACAGCACGGCTATGACTTCGTATGACTTTGACAATCCGATCAATCAAGCTGATGAAGGGGTTGAAGAAGAATATGAGCTTCCTGAAGAGCTAGCCAGGTTGTTAAGACAAGAGGAAAAGGTTATTACTCCTCACCAGGAGGAGGTTGAAACGATCAATCTTGGTACAGATGAAGACGTGAAAGAAGTTAAAATCGGGGCCTGCTTACAAGACTCAGTAAAGAGACAACTGATTGACCTGCTTCAAGAGTATGTGGACGTGTTTGCTTGGTCTTATCAAGATATGCCAGGGTTGGACACCGACATTGTTGTGCACAAGCTGCCTTTGAGAGAGGAATGCCCGCCGGTTAAACAGAAGCTGCGCCGTACTCGCCCAGACATGGCAATGAAAATCAAAGAAGAGGTACAAAAGCAATGGGACGCCGGGTTCCTTGCCGTAACTAGCTATCCGCCGTGGGTTGCTAATATAGTACCTGTGCCTAAGAAAGACGGCAAAGTAAGAATGTGTGTTGACTACCGGGATCTGAACAGAGCTAGCCCGAAAGATGATTTCCCATTACCTCACATTGATGTATTGGTTGATAATACGGCTCAGTTCTCGGTATTCTCCTTCATGGATGGATTTTCAGGATACAATCAGATCAAGATGTCACCTGAAGACATGGAGAAGACAACCTTCATCACACCCTGGGGCACGTTCTGTTACAAGGTGATGCCATTCGGATTGAAGAATGCTGGTGCAACATATCAACGGGCTATGGTGACATTATTCCACGATATGATCCATAAAGAAATTGAATGTTATGTGGATGACATGATTGCCAAGTAAAGAACACACAATATATCCTGGTTCACTTGAGAACTTCTCAAGCTAGTCCAGTCCACTCGCCAAGGTGATTTCTCCTTAAACAAGGACTTAATCCACTATAACCAAGATCCATGATTACAATCGCACAACAACATTGTGACTAACTCAATGAACCGTTCATGGATCCTACCAGATATAACTTTCATTGACCCAATATAACCTCTACTAGGATTTCATCTAAACTCATAACTAGACCATTTAGGGATCCCATCAGGATATAACGTATACTTGAGGAGGTACCCGCATGGCAACCTGTCGTGACTAACTTCACAACACCAAGTGTCACGACTTCCTGCGATGCCTACAGTTGTGACTAACTACACAACAATCTATTGCAACTTCATGCTCCAGAACCAACCATTCTGAGCTGAACCAGAACCTTAGCCCCATAATATATCATCATAACACATAGTTTTATGAATATACAACAACTAATTTTCGTGCCTTCCTAAAGATCAGACCTTTATCAGGTCCTTTAGGGAAAATGTTGTTTACAAATGTTGTGCTTCTTAATAACCATATTGTAAACTCACTTAAGTACATCAGAAGAACCTAAATACACACTAAGAATATTATATTTTATGCTTGCTCCGTTGTGTTGTCTTCTGCTTCTTCAAGTTGCTTTTTCATTGAGCACTTGAAGGTTGAAGTCTTATTCTTCTTCAAAAGCTTTGCTAGATTGATCTTCGTTGAGGTACAAGAAAGACTTCTTCATCTTGATTCACATAAGAACATTTTTGGACAGAAGCCCGTGTTCTTCTTCAATCTAATGATCACTTAAGTAGTTGATTTGTAGTTGAAGCTTCCATGATCATCTTCATTGTCTTCTGCGACTTTGCAAGTGTTCTGCAATATATGAAATTAAGCACATTGTGAATTTAAGATCTCTCTGCCTTAGCAAAATGTTGTCAAAGAGTAATCAGCTAGTAGAGCTGCATATTCAGGTAAACTCTTTGCAAGTTGTTCCAATGTTATCTTTGTTTATCATAAACCTTATGTGATTATATGACAACATCAAAAACATGGTTCAAAGTTCATTTGAAAATTTGGTTGTATGTGTGTTTCAAATCTTTTCGGTTATATCAATCAACATCAACACATAAATCTAAATGGTTGTATCCCTGATTACTTCGCATAGAAGAATATTCAATTTGTAGATAATCAACCAGGTTATATTTCCATTGTGAACCAACAAGGATTATATCAGAAATCAACAACATTCACAAAGCATGGGATGTTTTTCTTTTATAGCCAAACATAAAAGAGTCGTTACAACCCAATTTAGCCACTAAGGAATCCGTTACACAAGGAATCAAATAGTACAATCACATATTGTCCTTTTCCACAATTAAAAAATAGTGGAGAGGTAGTGGGATAAAGCATTATCATATTATGTACTATCCTTTCCAACAATAACATTGTCATCTGAACTTCAGATGCTTCTAATTATAAATCAATGAATGAAGCATGAGTTAGAGATGATGATACTTGGGTATTCAAAGAAACTAAGTCTTTAGTCTTCAGGACTTATTCACATAGAACTACATTCTTCAGGACTTTAGCACTTGGCTTGAAACCCATAGTCTTCAGAACTTCAAGTCTTAGATCTTCATAACTTTGTTCACATAGAATATTGTCTTCATAGTCTTCAGCACTTGGTTCTTCACAACCATTCTTTAGAACTTTAAGTCTTAGAGTCTTCAGAACTTTGTTCATATAGAACATTGTCTTCAGAGTCTTCAGTACTCATTTCTTCAAAATCTTAATCTTCAAAACTCACAAGTATTCAGAATCTTCAGGCACTTGGTATTCAGACATTAAGTCTTCAGAACTTCAAGTCATCAGAGTCTTCATAACATAGTTCTTCAGAAGATTAATTTCAGAAGCTTTGCTTCACTATCTGATCAAAACCATGTTCATAACAAGATCCACAAGAGCATTGCCAATGCAACATCCGCATCCTTGGATCTTTCTGATTGTGTTCAGATTCAGAAGCATGCTTGCTTCTTCAGCATGCTTGCGCCTAATGTTACACATAGTAACTTCGCATATTAGCATTTGCGTACTCATTCATAATGTTTGTTTGATCTTAATATATATATATATATATATATATATATAATATTCATGATCTGCACTTTAACAAACATCTGAACATAAAATGGTTCTTTCATAAATACTCCATTATTAACATCAAAACATAGAGATGGAATGCAGAGACAAATCTTATTCTTATATAAGTGACTATTCTACCCCCTCATAGCAAAAATCACCAAACCCATGGCCTTAATAAATATCCACAACTCAAGAGATTCAATCAAACTAACCTCCTAAGACCCTACACTCACTCTCTTACTTTTAGTGGGCCTAAGGACATCATTAAAGTTACACATGACACACCATACACCTCTTAAAACCTTGCAATAATCAAATGATCCCACATCTCCCTTTTCTCTGCAAGGGAACACTCAGCTTAAACATTCACTACAAAGCACATGCGTGCGCTCTGACACCATTCAAGATACACCCCTAGATAGCCCAACCCCGAGAAAGAAAAGAAAACCTTACCTTTTTCAACGCATTAGATAGAGAACAATTTTCCATTAACACCTTCAGCATTCTCGAAACTCCAGTTACAATGAAGCTACCCCAAAAACTATGTCACAACACCTCTTCCATCTGAACCAACTTAACCTCTTGAAAAGAAATAAAATCTAAATGAAGTTCCTAATCAAATCATTCATATTCCTCTTCTTAATATGACACTTTAAACTGCTAACATTAAAAGAGCTAATAATTGTTGAAAACCCTGAGACTCCCTACGAGATTTAGCCTCATCATCTCTCGACTCTAACTAAATTAATCTCATAATCTCCAAAAACATCATCTCTTTTGAAAGAATACCCTTCATATGTAGAGAAAGACCCAAATATGATTAGCCCATTTGTATTACTTATTTAAGTGGAGAGGATCAATTTAGGTTTGAGAGAGAGAGAGAGAGAGAAAAAAATAAGTATTCAAAAGAGAGAAAAAATGAGAGAAACACATTCCCGTTTTTTTGGCAACCAGTGTCACTAAATTGAGGATCCCTAATTAGTAAACCTTAGAATCGTGCTCAAGTTTGGAAGGGAGGTTCGTAACACATATATATCTAACTTTTGACCGTTCGGGATTTCAAAACAATGTTTGAAGTGAGAGTTATTTGCTTCGCACTAACGCTGTAGATTTAGAAACTTTTCCAGCTTTTTTCATTCTTATTTGTAAGCTAATTTTCTTTGTGATTTGCGGTTGTTAGCACTAGTTTGTGAATCACTTTAAGAGTCTCTTTTACCCTTAATTGATTATAGGGGAATTATTTATTTGGTCTAGAGGACTCGTGGTTTTTACTCTCATATTGAGGGGTTTTCCATGTTAAAAATATCAGTGTTCTTTTGTGCCTTTATTTGTTTGATTTGTCGTCTTATATTTGTTGTTGATCTTCAAGGCTCCTAAAAGTATAGGGAATTTTATATCTGATGTGTATTGGTCTATTAGTTTGTCTTAATTTCCCATCAGAGTGGCATCAGAGCTCTTGGTTAAGAGCTATTTTACTTATTGGATTGATGGAGTCAAATAAAAAGATGTAGATGGTATTATTGAATTGTTCTAGTTACCATTTATAGAATGAAGAGAAGAAAGACTTATTATTTTTGAAGAAATTGCATTTACCAGTTTTTAGTTCTGAAATCCAGATTTTGTGTCTGATGAAGAATGGGAGTTTGAACATAAATAGGTAGGTGGTTTTATTTGACAATCTGTAGAAGGTTATGTGTCTGACGAAGTGAGTAGTTTTATTGATAATGAGACACATGCAAAAACTTTGTTGGAGATGATAGAGTCCTTGTATGCCTCTAAATATAGGAATAATAATTGTTCTTATTGAGTAGCTTCATAAGTTTGAAGTATAAGGATGAGATTTCTATTTCAGATCACTTGAGTGAATTTCAAGGGCTCCTTAATTAGATGTCAAGAATGAGTATCAAATTTGATGATGAATTTTTAAGACTATTTCTATTGCTATCTGATGACGTGAAAATACATCGTTTATTTGACTTTATTAATGCATATTTTGTACTCGTTTTGACTTTCATTTGCACCATATTATGTTGGTATTCTGTTTATTTTGTTTATTTCAGGTATTCAACCATTTAAAAGTCGTATGCGAAGAAAGGACGCAAATCAGGCGAGAAATGGAACAATTCGCATACAAGGAGTTGTCTGACGAAAATGGCCATAACTTTTGAACCGTAAATTGAAACGACGCCCCGTTCGAAGCGCTGGAAAGCTAACGGAAAGATCTACATTTTTGGAAAAGTTAAAAAGGTGTCACGGTCGTCACAAGGGTCTCACGATCGTGACACGTATTTTTGATGTGTTACGATCGTCACAATGGTCTCACGACCGTGACGCGCTAAATATGAGAAATATGCCCGTCACACTTTCTTTATGACCGTAACGCGCTGATTTTTGGAGAATAACGACCGTAACTATGCCATTACGACCGTGACACGCACAAAAATAGGTTTATGCGTTGGATCAGAAGCATCTCCAGAAAGGGTCAAAACATAACACTCGTTCTCCACTTCCTATTATTTCTCACACGACCAAGACCAAGATACTACTTCATACCAAGTCATCCTTCCTATTTTCTCTCAACTTCCTACTGTGCCCACAACTCCTTATTTCTCTCCAACGGAAGTTACAGAAGAGGAAGCTTCTCTCTATAAATAGAGTCTTCGTAGTTTTGAGAAATCATCCAAGTTTTTGGGCGCGAAAGCGCTGCTTATTTTGTTCTTAGTTTTTAGGCAGAAATTACTATTGTAAAAGGAGTAGTTTCTTACACTGAGGAACTACTCCACCATTAGTGTTTAGGCCAATCTATGTAACTGCTTGGATCAATTTATACAAGTTATTTTAATTCTGCATTTATTCCAAAGTCTCGCAATTTATCTTCGGCTTTTACAGGTTTTTATCGCATTTATTATTATTATTATTATCATTCTTGCATTCCTTAATTAATTATCATGTTTCTTTCAATTGATATTATCATGTTTGGTTTGTTTATTTTTAATTCTATGTCTAGCTAAATAGTTTAGAGTCCGGCGTATGAGGATCGTCGTTACCGACGGGACTCCGTAGAAAATACTAGGTGCGAATTAACGATTAGAATCCCGTTTTGGTTATAATTTCTATGCGTAATTTAATTAGCATTGTCACGAGAGTGAGATGTTATTTAACACGGTTTTGTCACGAGAGTGAGAAACTAATTAAGGTTAGAATCGGCACAGCGAGAGCGTGGGGATCGAACCGGATAGTAGAAATTAGGCAATTTATCTAAATACAGCGAGAGCGCTTTAGAGACGTTTAGGATATTATTAGCTTTCAAAACAAGTTTCTTAGTTACCGGGCGAGCGAGAGCAAAATCTTGGGATTAGGAAGTGTGGCTTTAGTTAAGACCGCGAGAGCGTGAGGCGGAGTCTTTAAGCTGATATATTCTACGGAACTAGCTATAGTCGTAATTAGTACCGAATTCTATAAAGTCCCTTAGGAGCGCGGAATCCATATCCCGGCCTCGTTTTATTCTTATTTTCTTTCTTAGTTTTATTTTTAGTTCTAGTTTTAGTTTCCCTTAAACCATAAAAATATCATTAGTCTTAGCTTTACAACGCAACGATAGATAACGGTAGGTTGACATTGGTCCCTGTGGGTTCGATATCTTTATTACTACGCGATAGGCTATGCACTTGCAGTTAGAAACCGTTAGACGTATAGTTTACCGTGATCAAGTTTTTGGCGCCGTTGCCGGGGACTAAAAGTCAATATTGTTACTCCGTTGTTGCACCGTATATACTAAGGCATTTTCTTTCTTATTTCTGTAACTATGTTCCACCCAAAAAATTTCTGCAATCCCCATTCCCAGTATTTCGAGGAATCTCAAGGATACCATAATCCCAACCTCGAAATACATATGGAGAATTTCAATCCTTCGTTCAACCATTCTCACCCAAATAACCTCTGCAACTACCAATCCCAAAATTTTGAGGAGCTGCACCCAAATTTTATCTATGATTACCAACCCCAACATTTTGAGGAGTCGCAAAAATCTCATAATTCCAACCTTGAAGCATTAATGCAAGATTTCAATGCGACACTGACTCACTCCCAGTATCTCGAGGAACCACAACCAAACTTCCTGTACGATCATCATTCCCAATATTTCGAGGAACCAGAAGAATCTATTAATCCCAACCTCTTGTTATTCTCTATGATCATGAGTATGTTAATCTTGTATCAGACGAGAGCATATGGATAGTTGATAGTGGTGCTACATTGCATGTTACACCAAGGAAGGATTTCTTCACATCTTATACTTTTGGTGATTTTGGAGTGTTAAAGATGGGTAATAATGGTGTATCTAAGGTAATTGGTGTTAGTGATTTTTTATTGCAAACCAACATGGGAATGCAATTGTTGCTTAGAGGTGTCAAACATGCTTCAAATGTCTGCTTTAATTTGATCTATGTGCATATGCTAGATGATTGTTGTTATGATAATAACTTTGGTTCTGGAAAGTGGAAACTCAACAAATGTGACTTGGTTGTGGCTAGAGGGAAAAAGCTTTCTAAATTGTATAGGACAATAGCTTTGGTTTCTAGGGAAGGAGTGAATGATATCGACATGGAAGCATTTTTATGGCACCGAAGACTTAGTCATATTAGTGAAAAAGGCTGAATGTTTTGGCCAAAAAGGATGTTCTTTCTGGATTAAAGAATGTATATTTGGAGAAGTTTTTTCATTTCATGGCTGGTAAATAGTCTAGAATATCTTTCAAGATACAACCTCCCTCAAGGAAGTCAAAGTTGCTTCAATTGGTACATTTTGATGTTTGTGGTCCATTAAAGGTAAAATTCTTTAGTGGTGCACTTTATTTTGTTATATTTATTGATGATTTATCTAGGAAACTATGGGTTTATGCCTTGAAGACAAAAGACCAAGTGTTAAAAAAGTTCAAATAATTCCATGATTTCGTTGAGAGGCAAACATGCATGAAGCTGCAAATTGTTCGTTCAGACAATGGTGGATAGTATTGTAGACCATTTGATTTCTATTGCAAACAACATGGTATTAAACATGAAAAGACTCATCCTTAAACTCCTTAATTGAATGGTTTAACATAGAGGATGAATCGAACACTAATTAAGAAAGTAAGGTGTATGCTCTCTGAAGCTAAGTTACCTAATTATTATTGGGGCGAGGTACTTTGCAAGGAAGTGCATATTCTTAGTCTCACCCATACTATTGCTTTGAACAGTGAAGTTCCAGACAAAATTTGGTCTGGAAAGAATGTCAAGTATGATCATTTGAGATTCTTTGGTTGTAAGGCTTTTATGCATATTCCAAAGGATGAAAGATCCAACTTGGATGAAAGTCAAAACAATGTATATTCATCGGCTATAAGCAAGATGATTTTGGCTACAAGTTATATAATCTTGTAAGAAGAAGCTTATTCGAAGTCACAATGTGGTGTTTATGGAAGAACAAACTATCAAAGACATTGATATAAAAGGCCACACCGAAGAAAGATATCAGTTTGTCTAATGTTGCTCTAGTTTGGTTACCTAGTCATAATCTGGATACTATTGGTGGTGCTGATCACAATGGTGAGTCATATGATTATGTTTATGATGAATAACTTGGAGATGAGGTAAATATTCCAAATAATGATGGTGAAGGGGAGAGCGATATGTCACCGGATGAGAATCTTGGTTGTTGGTTCCATGGTTTTAGGATTGGCAACAATTTTGCTAAAATATGGTTCATAACAAGATGTTGTGTGTGATGTTCTAACATGCAGATAAGTTCACCTTAAGAGTAGATGTTATGACATGCAGACCAGTTCACCTTGAGAGCAGATGTTCTGACATGCAGATCAGTTTACCTTGAGAGTAGATGTTCTGACAGATGTTGTGATATGTTGTACCAAAACATCAGTGCAAGCTATTTTATTCTTGACAGATTTATTTTGATTGTGTGAGATTCCTTTTAGATATATCTTATTTATTTTTGCAGGCCAAGAAAATTTAATCTGAAACATTTGATTTGATCTGCAACTGTTCATAAGTTCCTAAAATTGGATGTTGAGACAATTTAGGAAACTTGATGATTTCTTCCAAGATTTAAGGAGATTTCTCTGCATGATTGAAGTAGCCATGTGGATCAAGAAAAGATTTTAAAGCTCGTGGACTGTTGGGGAGTATTTAAAGAGAAACCTATACCTAATGTATTTACGACTTTCACTTTTGTAAAAATTAGGGGGAGGTTTTAGAGCCTTAGGTTTTGAGAGTCTCTTTAGTGTGACTTTGTAAGTCACCCTTGTATATTAATTGTATGTTATTCATTGTTTACTTTAAAGCTTTGAACTAATGCTATCATAGTGAATTTCGTTCCTTGCTTGGATCCCCCTATATGTAGGTGATGTTGCACCGAACTGGATTAACAATTAACTGTGTTATTTATCGTTCTGCATTTTAATTCTACATAATTTATAGTTTGATAAAATTGTTCTGTCAGTCAGTAGATGTCAAAGGTTTGTCTTGACTTTGTACTCTGATGTTGAGACATTAGTATTAACTCATGTGTTAGATTACCAAAATTTCATTGGTGAAACTCCAAAATCATCTCAAGTTTAACTTAGGAGGTCTAACAGGTAGAGAAAACCTTCAACAAGGTATAAATCTGATGAGTATGTGACCTTGACTTAACAGGGTTAACCCGAGTGTTTTCAAGAAGCCATGGAAAGTGATGAAAATCAAATGTGGATGGATGCAATGCATGATGAGATAAAATTATTATATGATAATCACACTTATAATTTAGTGAAGTTGCCTCAAGGAAAATGGGCTTTGGAAAACAAATGGATTTATAGAGTTAAACATGAGAGAAACTCTAAGTCTCCAAGATATAAAGTCAGATTAGTGGTGAAAGGTTTTCGTCAAAGAAAGGGTGTTGATTTTAATCTTATTTTCTCACATGTTGTAAAGATGTCATCAATTACAACTGTATTGAGTGTGGCTTCTACTCTTGATTTAGAGGTTGAGAAAATGGATGTGAAATGATTTTCCTCCATGGTGATTTGGAGGAAGAGATCTACATGAAATAACCTGATGGTTTTCAAGTTAAAGGTAAAGAAGATCATGTGTGTATATTGAGAAAAAGTTTATAGGGGTTGAAGAAAGCTCTAAGGCAGTGGTACAATAAGTTTGAATCTGTTATGTGTGATCAAGGATACTAGAAGACTACTTCAGATCATTATGTCTTTGTTAGAAATTTTTTTAGAGATGACTTCATTATCTTGTTGTTATAGGTTGGTGATATGCTTCTTGCAGAGAAAATTATTTCTAACATTTATAGGAAAAAGAAACAATTGGGAGAGTCATTTGACATGAAAGACATGGGAGCAGCTAAACAAATTCTTGGCATTAGAATCATGTGTGACAAAAAAGAGAAGAAACTTTGGATGTCACAAGAGCATTATATCGAAAGAATGTTGCAAAGATTTAATATGAAAATTTCTAAAGCAATAAGCACTCCTCTTACTACTCATTACAAGTTGAGTTCTAATCAAAGTCCTTCTAGTGAAGATGAAACGCTTGATATAAAATGTGTTTCTTATGCGTCTTTTGTGGGTAGTTTGATGTATGTAACTGTATGTACAAGACCAACACATGTTGTTGGTACAATCAATAGATTTTTATCAATTCCAGGTAGAGAGCATTGGAATATTGTAAAATGCATTTTAAGTTATCTTTGTGGTACTACTTCTACGAGGCTTTTTTTAGGAGATAAACCTACTTTAGTGGGGTACTTGGACTCTGATATGGCTGGAGACATTGATCCCGCAAAGTCCACTTCAGGCTACATGATTAAATTTGCAAGGGGAGTTGTGGTTTGACAGTCCAGATTGCTAAAGTGTGTAGCATATTGTCTACTACAGAGGCCGAATTCATTGCAATTACTGAAGCATGCAAAAAGTTACTATATGGTTGAAGAAATTTTTGTAAGAGTTTGGTTTTGTTTAAGACAAATATGTGTTATTTGTTGATAGTCAAAAAGCTATTCATCTTCGTAAGAATCTGATTTTTCATAATAGGTCCAAACACATTGATGTGAGATATCATTGGATACATGATGTTTTGGATGCTAAGTTATTGGAGTTAGCTAAAGTTCATACATATGATAATGGTTCTGATATGATGACTAAAACATTACCAAGAGGGAAATTTTAACCTTGTTGTAATATCGTCGATTTGATGATTTCCTCCATATAGTTGTGAGAGGGAGATTTGTTGGGTTTGAGCTCCCTTCCTATGTGAAGAAAGACTCTAATATGATTAGCCCATTTATCTCACTTATTTAAGTGGAGAGGATCAATTTAGGATTGAGAGAGATATAGAGAAAATAAGGATTCAAAAGATAGAAAAGAGGAGAGAAACTCATTCCCATTTTTCTGTAACCAGTCCCACTAAACCGAAGATCCCTGATTCATTAACCGTCGGATCATGCTCAAATTTGAAAGACATGCTTGTAACACATATATCTATCTTTTGACCGCTAAGAATTTCAAAACAACGTCTGAGGTGAGAGTTATTTGCTTTGCACTGAAGCTACAAATTTTAGACATTTTCTAGTTTTCTTATTCATATTTGTAAGCTAGTTTGTTTTATGATTTGAGGTTGTTAGCACTAATTTGTGAATCACTTTAAGACTCTTTTGTACTATTAATTGATTATAGTAGAGTTATTTTTTTTGATCTGGACGACTCGTGGTTTTTACTCTCAAATTGAGGGATTTTCCATGTTAAAAATATTGATGTTCATTTATACCTTTAATTGTTCGATTTACTATCTTATATTTGTTGTTGATCCTTAAAATTCCTACAAATCTAAAAAAATTTATATCGTATTATTCTATCATACGGGATCATAACCGGAAAGCTCCACAAAGTAACTAGATGAACATAAGAATAGGCTAACTTAGTGTGTCCCTCAATTAACAAGTGTACCAATTCTGCAACTGGGTCACCAAATGACACCATATTGAAATGCTTGATAAATTTAGGAGATAGCTGGATATGCTTACGTGAACTTTGCCTCTAATCTATAATCTATAAGAATAGTTTATTATAAATGATAGATTTAGAAAGTCTATTATAAATGATAACATCATAATAATTAAAAAAATCAACCACTTGTATATTAATTAATTAGTGCAAATATGATACTTATATAAATGACAACTTGTATATATGTCTGTGTATATATATTCTAAATAACCTCTAAGCCACAAATTAAGTTAACTGTTTAATTCTAACAAATTCACATCATGGTTGCATTCTGTTCTCCTCATTTCTCATACTCAAATATGGGATGGCTTTTACAAGAGTTAGAGCCTGCACAGTCCATAAATACTATCCATAAGGAGAACAACTATGTAACTAACTTAGACTACTCTTCACTGAAACAAAAACATGTTGAGATTGAAACACCACCATCATCCCCTAAGCTTATGGTGAAGAAGCTTAACCACAATGCTAGTGAACGTGATCGCCGCAAAAAGATCAATACCTTGATTTCTTCACTTCGTTCACTTCTTCCCAACGAAGATCATACGGTACTAGTAACTATTAATCTCTTTCCTTAGTTACTGATTTATTTTTTCTACCTCTCATTTTGATATATAAAATTGAAAAATTGAAAAATTGAAGTTTTGCACATAAAATATTATCATTAATAGATATTTTATTCCATGTTGATGTTTCAGAAGAAAATGAGCATTCCGGTAACAATTGCAAGAGTCTTAAAATACATTCCGGAATTACAAAAGCAGGTTGAAGGTTTAACTAAGAAAAAAGAAGAACTTCTATCAAGAATTTCTAGGCAAGAATATGCAGTGAACAAAGAATTACAAAGGAAAACAATTCCAAGTTATAATTCTTCTTTTGTGGTTTCAACAAGTAGACTTAATGATAATGAGCTTGTTGTTCATATGTCATCTTATGAGGCTTACAAGATTCCATTATCTGAGATCTTGTTGTGTTTAGAAAATAATGGACTTTTTCTACTAAATTCTTCTTCTTCTAAAACATTTGGAGGGAGACTCTTCTACAACTTGCATTTTCAGGTAGGGTTTACCATATTACATTTTCAGGTACTATTAATGTTTTTTGTTTGACATATATTTATTTATTTATTTAAATGATTTTTTGTAATGTTTTCTGCAGGTGGAGAAAGCTCAAAGTTTAGAGTGTGAAGGTCTAATTCAGAAGGTTTTGTCAATGTATGAGAAGCAACAATGTAATCAATTTAGTGTTGGAAGATAAAGATGAAATTAGGGTAGAAGTTTGTACATATTTTGGCAGCACGGATGATTGAAATATTGGAAAGGAGTAATCAAGTAGGAAGAAGATGCATGTATTATAGGAGCTTTGTAATTTTATTAAGAGCTGAATTAAGTTGCAGTAGCATACTTCTTTTTTTATAACACTATCAATAGCTTAATAGCTAGTTACACTTTTTTCTTTTATGACAAAGAGTAGCCAAATGATAGAGTCATTATCTTTTAATCTAATAAAGAAATGGTGGATTAATTGAATTTTTTATTTTATTTTGCTTATATATTACTTTTCTTTATTACACATATCTATTACTTATGTCTAAAGGAGTTTTGTAAAATTTTGCTTATATATATAGTAAAAGAGGTGGCATGTATAAGTAATTTAATCTCTGCCTTTTCATTGATAAAATTTGCTGAAATATACAAGTATGATAGAGTCTATATTTGAAAGCTAATAATACACAATTATGATTTATATTAATTATAGAGATATCCTAATAATTATACTAATTATAGTGATATTCTAATACTTCCCCGCAGTTGAAGCGGGAGGTGGATAGACGTTGAGGATGTCTCTGAAGTCTTGAAAACGTATGAGGGGAAACCTTTTGGTAAAGATATATGTGATTTGATGTTTCAAAGGTATATGGAGAGCCCAAACTTGACCTCGAGCGATCTTTTCACGAACGAAATGAATGTTCATCTTAATGTTTCGTTCGTTGATATGCTGAACTGGGTTACCTGAGAGGTAGATGGCACTGACATTGTCACAGTACACCATGGTGACTTTATGAATGTAACATTGTAACTCAAGCAGAAGGTTTTGTAACCAGCAGGATTCAGAGACCACATTGGCAACGCCGCAATATTCCACTTCTTCACTAGAGCGTGAAAGTGTGGGTTGTCGTTTAGACGACCAAGAAAGTAGATAGTCTCTAAGAAACACGCACTAGCCGGAAGTGGAACGTCTAGTGTCAGGACATTCTCCCCAATATGCATCTGTATAAGATATTCATGAAGTAGTAGATGAGAGATAGAGATGTAAATTGTAGTGTTTTGTACCCTGAATGTAGCGTAATATCCTAAGAAGAGCATGCATGTGGGTGTCCATCGGATTATGCATAAAGAGATAGATTTATTGAACCGCATATGAAATATCAGGTCATGTGAAAGTAAGATACTAGAGGGAACCTGCAAGACTACGGTAGAAAGACAGATTCTCATATGGGATACTATGTGTGACACTCATCTTGGGTTTTGTATCAACTAGAGTTGGACAAGTTTTGCATGAAGACATGTCGACTCGTGAAAGGATGTCTTCGACATATTTCTTCTGCGTGAGGAATAGACCATGCTTATGGCGAGTGACTACAATACCCAGGAATTAGTTGAGATGTCGTAAGTCTTTCATAGAAAACTCAGAGTTGATGAGAAAGATGATGTATTGTCGCAAAGTATCATAGGATATGGTGAGGATGATATCATCTAATACGGTAGAAAGACAAATCCTCATATGGGACACTATGTGCGACACTCATCTTGGGTTTTGTATCAACTGGAGTTGGACAAGTTTGGCATGAAGAAATTTCGGCTCGTGAGAGGATGTCTTTGACATATTTCTTCTGCGTGAGGAATAGACCATGCTTATAGCGAGTGGCTGCAATACCCAGGAAGTAGTTGAGATGTCGTAAGTCTTTCATAGAAAACTCGGAGTTGAGGAGAGATATGATGGATTATCGCAAAGTGTCAGAGGAGGTGGTGAGGATGATATCATCTACATATAGTAAAAGGTTGGATACATGAGAGTCTTTCTTGTATATGAATAGAGAGTGATCACACTTACTTTGAAAGAAGCCAATCGATGAAGTATAGTTGGCAAACCTCTTGTACCAAGCTCTAGGGCTTGTTTGAGCCCATATAATGATTTGCGGAGACAACAGACATGATCAGGATATCCTAATGGTTGATACATGTAAACTGTTTCTTTGAGTTCACCATGGAGGAATGCATTCTGGACATCTAATTGATGAATGTGCCAAGATTTAGAAATAGCAAGACTGAGAACAGTGTGAATGGTAGCCGGTTTGACAACTGGACTAAACGTTTATGCACAATCAATGTCAACCTATTGACCTGCACCATCACCTACAAGTCGGACTTTATGCCTCTCAAAATAACTGTTAGATTTTTCTTTATGTCTAAAATCTACATATATCGAATAAAATTAATAGCAGGCGGTCGTGGTAATAAATCCCACGTCTCATTTTTAATAAATCATTATATTCATCATGCTTTGCCATTTTCCAATTAGGGTCCTTAAGTGCATACACTAGATTCCTAGGGAGGGGGGATTTTATGACATGAGTGTGTAAACTGTAGTATTTTTTGTTAGGTTTAAAAATGACATGTTAACTCCTAATGATGGGTTTTATGTTATCTTGGGAAGTAGGTTGATAGATAGGGAGAAGATAATTTTTCAAGGTATGATTTGATTGTGGATGAGGGAGTTATGAGTTTAGAGTAGGGGTTGAATTTGATTGGGGCTAGTTTGAGGGAGTAGTGGATGGGGGAGTGATGGGTTTAGAGTAGGGGTTGGCAATTGTTTTGGTCTTGGCTCATGATATGGTTGATGAGATAATTAGTTAAGTCATCATTGAGAAAAGTGTAGGTATTAGATTAAGGGATGTGCAACTCTGCATAGGGGGAGGTGGATTCATCAAACAAAACATGACGACAAATGATTATTTTGTTTGTTGTCCTATCGAGACACATATAACCACAATGATTAGAGGGATACCAAAGATAGACTCAAGTTGTGGAACAAGGTTGAGGTTTGTGGATGGTATTTGAGGGGAATAGAGGAAAGCATAGACAACCAAAAACACGTAGATGAGAGTATGGCGGGTTTCTGTTATATAACATGTAGAGAGGTGTCTGAAAATTAATTGATTTACTAGGCAAAATGTTAGAAATATATGTGGCCATTTCTAGAGCATTATGCCAAAATGAAGGAGGTAGAGATGCATGAACTAATAAAGTTCGAATAATGTTATTAATGGACCTTATATTTCACTCAGTTGTACCACATATTTTGAGAGGAGGTGTAAGGACAAGAGTAACGAAAAGATATGTCGTTAAGTTCACACAGTTTTTGAAAGTTGTTAGACATGTATTCTCCATCATTATCGCATTGAATTGTTTTGATTTCCTGTTGAAATTGTGTTTTAATGTAAGCTATTAGCTTTTGGAAAATATGATAAACTTAAGATTTTTGTGAAATAGGAAATGTCCACACAAAAATTGAATAGTTATCCAGGAATAAAATATAATGTTTGTCACTTGTTGAGCTTAAAATGGGAGATGTCCATACATCACTATGTAGAATATCAAATGGAAACACGTTATTATTAAGAGAGTTGGTAAAATGCAATTTGATGTGTTTACCGAGAGGACATGAATTACAAAAATTAGAATGTAATTTACTAGAGTTATTTCATTCAACCAGTTTATGTTTTCTAAGAAAAGACAAAAACATGTTAATCCGGATGTCCTAAACGATTATGCCAAATATATGATGACAAAGATGAAAAGGTGGACGTATGTTTGGCCTTAGTTTTTGTCATGTGGTTGGTAATGGGGTAAATATCGCCTCAGCATTCACATATCCTGATAGGCATCCCCGTCTGAAATTCATTCATAAAAAACACCAAACGGGTCAAATTCAATTGAGACGTTATTATCTGTAGTAAATTTACAAACATACACTAAATTTTTAATTAGATTTGGACCGTGAAGAAAATTGTGTAGGGTAAGAGGGGGTTATCTAAATGTGTACTACGGAGACCATAAATTAGAACAAAATGACCATTTCCGACAATGATTTTACTATGTTTGCTCAATTTAAAATAAGACTAGAGATTACCTTGCGAGGATGTCATGTGAGAGTTGGCTCCGGTGTCCATGTACCAAGAGGAGTTTGGCTGAGCAAGATTGAGGGTGCTGAAAGTACTTTCAATGTTAGTTAGGATGGTAGTGTTAGCATTTAAAGCAGCTTGTTGAGGTTCAAGCCCAAGAATTCCACTTTGTTGGGGCTTAGGACCATTATTTGGTCTATTCCAATTTGAGGTTGGGTAAGGGCAAGGTGGGTAATTCCAAGGACCCCATTGTTGCCAATGTGGGTAATTTTATGGTTGCCACTGTTGTTGTTGTTGTTGTTGTTGCATCCCACGATTTCCTCTTCTGGATTTTCGACCGCCACAATTCGATTTATTTCCTATATGATTGTGATATGTCAATGGATATGGTTGGGAGTATCAAGCATAGGATAACAGTTTGGGAGTATCAAGCATAGGATAACAATTTGGATAGTGTCATCGACGACGAAGATTGATTTGAGAATATCCTATGACAGGGTTGTGTACATCCATTACAGTACCACAACATAAAGTTGATTCCAAAGTTTAGAATTTTTAGCCTTAAGGTCTGCTGATGCTTGTATGGCTTGTGCATCCTATGACGGGATGATGTGATCAAGTATGTTGTGAACACGTGCTTGCGTCTTGAAGAGGGAAGACCATGAGAGGTAGAGATTATAATCATTTTCCAACGTCACCGGGATTATGGTTTTGACGTTGTTGGTGGCGAAGGTGGAGTGGAAGTTGGTTTTCACCGCCTGAGGAGTGTTGGTTTGGGAGACTGATGAAGTTTCATCAGAAGTTTGAGAATGTGAGTTTGTTTTTGTCATGGTAAAAAAGATTATCAGCGGCAGTGAACAAGATTTAGGTTAGGATCGTGACAAAACCGATACCATATAAGTAATTTAATCCCCACCTTTTCATTAATAAGATTTGCAGTAATATACAAGTATGACAACATCTATATTTGTAAGCTAATAATACACAATTATGATTTATACTAATTATGGAGACATCCTAATAATTATACTAATTATAGAGATATTATAATAGTACATATACCTAATATTTCAAGGTTTTTAGTGGGATGATCTTTTCATGGTTATTAACAACGAGATTCCTAAACACATATCATACTCAATTCGTTTGATATTTGCAAGAAGGAAAGACCAAAAATCATTTCTTTAACTTCTTCTTCACTATCTTATATGCAAAACACCACTACTCATGTTATATCAATGCTGTTAATATTGATATTGTTATTGAGACACTAAATTCTAGAGGTTTAATGTTGTTGTTTTTGTTATTTAGACTGAGATTGAATGTTACATGTTGTTTTTGTTTTGATAAGTATGTAATATGTTTATTGCTGATGTTACTCTAGTTTTGTAGAGATTGAGATTATTATTTTTAAGTTGTTGTTGTTGTTTAGTTGTTCTACTTTGTAAACTTTTGAAAGCTACATGTTGTTGTTTAGTAGTTATTGAGTTTGAGATTGAGATATTGTTTTTGTAATTTTTTGTGCAACTCTCATATTCTGTCGAACATGTTACTAGGACATTAGAATGAAAAAAAATGAAGTTGAGTTTATTATGGGCCCGTTTGTTTTGGTTTTTAAAAATGATTTTTAAAATATAGCACAATTTTGTGTAAAAAAAGTTTACAAAATAAACTTTTCATAAAAGTTTCAAATGATAATTTAGTTTGAATAGTAATTCTTATAATATTAATTTAGATATTTCATCATTTTATTGAATTTTTTTTGGACATCAAATATTTAAATATCACTAAGATACAACTTTTTAAAATTTTTAATAAAATTCTTTTTTGAGATACATTTTTTTAAATTACGATTTTTACTAAGTTTTGATCTTCAATAAGGTATGCTATATAATAGGATGTCAAAATTAATCTTTCAATTTAGAAAAAACGAATATAAAAAAAATGTAATTAAAGGCTCATGTGAGTTGACATTGATTTTGGTAAAACAATCTGCTTGAAGATGTTGGACAAGATGTCCTATGTTGGTTATTTTGAAGATGCCAGACAAGATGTCCTAACTGTGTTATTCGACATCTTGGTATACTAACTGATATTTGTGCATATTTTAGATTATGAGAATTTTAATATTTCAGGTTATTTGATGATTATCCTATGTGGCACTTAGATTAAGGAATCAGAAGGATTCTCATAAGTGCTCAAGACTGCACAAGGGTTCCTAAAGTTGTGGAGACATTTTAGGAAAGTTGTGATTGAAGGAATCATTTTATGAAGGAACATGCTGCAGGTTTAATGGATGTTACTTACTGTAGATTGGAAGCCTAAGTCTAGTTCTATTAGGATTTTAAATAGGTTGGACTTGACCTAGTTTTTGTATCGAAAATAAGGATTGTTATTTTCGTTGTGCTAGGGTTTTAGCTATTGTGAGCCTCTCTTGTATTGCATCGAATACTTGCTGAGGACTGTGTGTTTATTGAGTTGTAATTTTGTTTTTGTCACATCTGTGATAGAAAGGGATTTTGAGAAAGTTCTCATACTTAGGAAGTGTCTTGGGTAAAAGACTAGGAGTGGGTAGTTTTAGGTTAAGTTACAAACTGTGGAAATTGACTTTAACAATACTGCATAATGAAGACCCTGGATTGGTATCCCCCAAAGTAGGTTGTTAAACTGAACTGGGTAAACATTTTCTATGTGTGCTTTACTTTCTGTATTGTTACTATATTTGTTGTTTTATATCTTGTCCTACTAGGAAGAGATCAAGTATTCTAACATCTTGTTAGGACATCTTCGATTATCTGCATAACCAGAATTTCAATTAGTATCAAAGCAGGCATCCTGCTCTGCATCTGGTGAGATTCAGGGACAATACTTTCTGGTGCGATGGACAAAGAAGGTAATCCACAGAATAAGCCTTCGGTTCTGGATGGAACTAACTATGATCTATGGAAGGTTCGTATGATCACATACCTGAAGATTGACCCTAAGGTATGGAAAGTTGTTTCAAGCGGATGGGAACCTTCTAAGACTAAAGATAACTCAAGAAAAGAGACTGAGATCGTAAAACCTGAGGCCGAATGTGATGAAGAAGATGACAAAATTGTTGTTGGAAACTACAAAGGTTTGAATGTTGTTTTCAATTGTGTTGATAAAAGAACTTTCATACTAATTAAGAATTGCTTTACTGCTAAAGAGGCCTGGGAAATACAGAGAAAGTCCTATGAAGGAAATTCTAAGGTCAAGGCCTCAAGACTTCACTTTCTCACCATTAAGTTTGAAAACTTGAGGATGAATGAGGATGAAAGTGTTCATGATTTTTATATGAATCTCATGGACATTACAAACTCATCAAGTGATCTTGGAGAAAACACATTTGATGAAAATATGGTCAAAAAGATCCTGAGATTACTACCTAAGAAATTTGAGATCAAGGCTACAACCATTGAAGAGGCACATGACATTGACACAATGTAGATAGATGAACTCATAAGCTTTATTCAAAATTATGAACTGATCATGAATGAAAGAGTTGATGAGAAAGAGAAAAGTGACAAGAAAGAGAGTGTTACGTTGATTTCAAATCAAAATTAAAGTGAGGTCAAAACAAATGAAGAGTTGACTAAAAATGTTGGTATGCTGGGAAAACAATACAATGATCTGCTGCAAAAAGTAGATGAAAAGTCAAGAACAAATGCCAAGTCTCTGGCATATGACCATAGAAGAAGAAATTTTGAGAGAAGACCTCGATGCAGAGAACGTGTGTTCCAAGGAAGAGAGCCTCAATAAAGAGAATGTGAGTTCCAAGGAAGAGATCCTCAAAATTGAGAAATGGAGTTCCAATGAAGAGAGTTGAGATACTTTGAATGTAATGGAGTTGGACACACTAAACCCGAGTGTCCCACATACCTAAAAAGAGAGAAAAAAGGTTGGATGGCTACATGGTCAGAAGAAGACTCATCTAGCGAAGGGGGGGGGTGATGCGGATCTCACTGGTGCATATGAGTCTCATGAGAACTTTGATGTTGAGGGTCTCAACTTTAATGAGTAGGTTGCATCCTGGAAAAGGATGCATATCAGAAACAGTAAGCTATGTCAAGTTAAAGAAGATCCACGCTATTTGATCAATAGTCTCGATGAAGAGAGGGAGAGATATCTTGTGGTAATCTCTTACCTCACGGAAGAAGTGGCTCTGGCCAACTCGAAACTCAATAGTATGATCAAGACACTCAGGATGTTGAATAGTGGTTCAAGGTCACCTGATGAGATACTGCACTATGTAGACATGTATGAGAAAATCAGGGTCTTGGTTATACTGATCATCTCAAGAAGAAACCTAAAAACTAATCTAAGGGAACATAAAAGAAGAGACGAAACAGAAGAAAACCAAGTCATATGTCAGAACTTTACCAAGGACATCAATAGAAGGCAGCAAAGAAAAAGTACAAGAGTTGGAGATGTCATCATTGTGGTAAGCTAGGACACATAAAACTCTTATGCGATGAATTAATTGAATTTCCTAATTATTACTTTAAGAAAAAGGAAATAAATGCTAGAAGAAAGAAAAGATGGGTTAGCAAAAATGAAAGAGTGGCATACATAGCACACACCTCTCTAAGGGTTTCTACTAAAGAAGACTGGTATTTTGACAGTGGATGTTCGAGACATATGACGACTGAAAAGAAATTTCTTATGGATATCAAATCACTGTCTACAGGTCACATCACCTTTGGTGATGGATCCAGAGGTCAAGTAAAAGGAATTGAAAATTGACTATATTGGTCAGCCAAAAATTGACAAGGTGATGTTTGTACAAGGATTAACTGCTAACTTAATCAGTATAAGCCAACTGTGTGATTAGGGGTACAAGGTTGACTTTAACAAGGATGAATGTCGTGTTATTAATGATAAAATAGAGACAATCATGAAAGGAGCGAGATCCAAAGACAACTTCTACTTATGTATCTCTCTTGATGCGAAATATATACCTACTTGCTTAATGTCCAAAGAATAAGAGGTTAAAATATGACATCAAATACTTGGTCATCTTCACTTGAAGGATACGAAAGAGGTCATATCTAAGGAAGATATTAGGGGAATTCCAAATTTAAAGATTGAGGAAGGGAGAGTTTGTGGTGAATGTCAGATAGGTAAGCAAATAAGGACATCACACAAGACGCTACAACATCAGACTTCTTCCAAAATCTTGGAATTTCTGCATATGGATCCGATGTGACCAATGCAAGTAGAAAGCCTTGGTGGAAAATATATGCCTATGTGATTGTAGATGATTTATCAAGATATACTAGGGTAAGCTTTCTTAAAGGGAAATCTGATACCTTTGATGTTTTCAAGGAACTATGTCACAAACTTTCAAAGAGAAAAACGAAGTGACTTAGTCAAAATTTGGAGTGATCATGGAAAAGAATTTGAAAATCGAAAGTTTTATGAGTTTTGCTCTACACAGGGAATTAGCTACGAATTTTCTTCACCAATCACCCCGCAACAAAATGGTATGGTTGAAAGAAAGAATAGGAATATACAGGAATTGCCCTATTTCTTGTGGGCTGAAGCCATGAATACTGCCTATTATATCCTGAATAAGGTCACTATTTGGACTGGGACATCTTCCACCTTGTATGAACTATGGAAGGGAGGAAAGCCAACAGTAAAATACTTTCATGTCTTTGGAAGTCGATGTTATGTCTTGAATGACAGAGAACAACGAAGGAAAATGGATCCAAAAAGTGAATAAGGAATTTTTCTTGGATATGCTACAAACAGTAAGGCATATCGGGTCTTTAATCCAAGAACTAAAGTTTTGATAAAATCCATCAATGTGGTAGTAGATGACCATCCATCTGAATCTATTACTACTGATGATATGGGAGTATTATTCCCTCTGGATGATGAAACAAAAGATGTCACTCAAGATGTTGAATCATCTTCTGACAATCCTGAAGACTCAGGAGACAACAACACTATTCCTCTTATGGTAAATGAGGATCCATAATTTGAAATAATCAACAAAGGACCCTCCATTAGAATTCAGAAAGATCATCCAAAAGAACTTATAATTGGTAATCCAAATGGTGGACGTATGACCAGATCAAGAGAACTTATTGATTGTTCATGTTTTGTCTCAAAATATGATCCTAAAAATGTCAAAGAAGTATTGAAAGATGAGTACTAAATCAATGTTATGCAAGAAGAACTTAGTGAGTTTAGCATATATGATGTCTGGGAACTAGTGCATAGGCTAGAAGGGTCAAACATTATTGGGAATAAATGGGTGTTCAAAAATAAGTCTGATGAACACGATGTTATCACTAGAAATAAAGCTAGGCTGGTGGCGCAAGAATTTACTCAAATTGAGGGATTAGATTTCGATGAGACATTTGCACCAGTTGCAAGACTTGAGTCCATCATATTGTTATTGGGAGTCGCATGCTTGCTAAAATTAAAACTCTTTCAAATGGATGCCAATAGTGCTTTTCTGAATGGGTTTCTATAGGAGGAGATGTACGTAGAAAAACCAAAGGGACCCGTCGATCCAAGATATCCTGATTATGTCTATAAACTGAAGAAAATGTTATATGGACTGAAACAAGCTCCTCGAGCTTGGTACGAAAGGTTAACTAATTTTTTTGTTACGCATGGATACAGGAAGGGTGGCATAGAAAAAACTCTCTTCGTGCAAAAACACGAAGGACAACTTATGATTGCTCAAATCTATGTGGATGACATTATCTTTGAAGGAATGTCAAATAACATGGTTCAAAAGTTTGTTGAACATATGTGTTCAGTGTTACAAATGAGTATGGTAGGTGAGCTAACTTACTTTTTTGGCTTCAAGTAAAATAAATGGAAGACTTTATCTTTCTATGTCAAAGGAATTATGCCAAGAACATTGTGAAAAAGTTTGGAATGGAGAACGCCAAGCACAAAAGAACACCAACACCAACTCATGGAAAACTATCCAGAGATGAACATGGTGAATGAGTTGATCAAAGTCTATACAGAAGCATGATTGGTAGTCTGTTATATTTAAGAGCAAGTAGACCTGATATCACTTTTGATGTGGGAGTTTGTGCTAGATATCAAGTTGATCTGAAAGTGAGTCATATTAATTAGGTTAAGAGAATTCTGAAATATGCGAATGGAACGTGGAACTATGGGCTCTTATACTCTCACAACTCAAATTCCATGCTGCTAGGTTATTGTGATGCTGATTGGGTTGGATGTGAAGATGATAGAAAAGGCACTTTTGGAGGTTGCTTATTTCTGGGAAGCAATATGATATCGTGGTTCAATAAGAAACAAAATTGTGTATGTTTGTCAACAGCTGAAGTTGAGTATATAGAAGCTAGAAGTAATTGTTCTTAGTTAGTATGGATGAAGCAAATGTTGCATGAATATAATGTTCCACAAGATGTCATGAAACTATTTTGTAACAACATGAGTGTTACTAATGTTTCTAAGAATCCTATTCAACACAGCAAAACCAAACATATTGATATCAGACATCATTTTATTAGAGATCTTATGGAAGAAAAAGTAGTAAATTAAGAACATGTGACCAATGATAATCAACTGGCTGATATTTTCACCAAAGCTTTAGATGCAGTCCAATTCAAAGTCTTAAGAAGTAGACTTAGAGTCTGTGTATCAGAAGAATAATAACAATCAATCTGGTTTGAGATAACTACGTGAACATCAAAGTATGCGATCTTTAATGGCCTTGCTCCCTTTTCCATATTCTAGCTAAAAGGGGGGAGTAATATTAGTTTATATGATGGTGCATGTGTTAAGGGGGAGTAGTCCCTACCTCTTGTGATTAGTTGAGGCTATTTATTTTTCCGCTGCTATCTGATATTTTGTTTGCCTCTGTGTTTGTTTTAGCCAAAATCTGCTAAAGGGGGAGACTGAAGGCTCCTGTGAGTTGGCATTGATTTTGGTAAAACAAACTGCTTGAAGATGTTAGACAAGATGTTCTATGTTGGTTATTTTGAAGATGTCATAATTATGTTACTCGACATCTTGGTCAGCTAACTGATATTTGTGTGTATTTTATATTATAAGAATTTTAATATTTCAGATTATTGGATGATTATCCTATGTGGCACTTAGATTAAGGAATTAGAAGGATTCTCAGAAGTGCTCAAGACTGCACAAGGGTTCCTAAAGTTATCTAGACATTTTAGGAAACTTGTGATTGAATGAATTACTTTATGAAGGAAAATTTTGCATGTTTAGTGGATGTTACTTACTGCAGATTGGAAGCCCAAGTCAAGTTATATTAGGGTTTTAAATAGGTTGGACTTGACCCGGTTTTTGTATCGAAAATAAGGATTGTTATTTCTGTTGTACCAGGGTTTTAGCTATTGTGAGCCTCTCTTGTATTGCATCGAATACTTGCTGAGGACTTTGTGCTTATTGGGTTGTAATTTTGTTTCTGTCACTGCTATGATAAAAAGGATTTTGAGAAGGGTCTCATACTTAGGAAGTGTCTTAGGTAGAAGACTAGGATTTGGTAGTTTTAGGTAAAGTTACAAACAATGGAGTTTGAATTTAACTATACTGCATAGTGAAAATCAAGGATTGGTATCCCCCATAGTAGATTGTTAAACCGAACTGGGTAAACATTTTCTGTGTGTGCTTTACTTTCTATACTGTTACTATATTTGTTGTTCTATCTCTTCTCCTACTAGGCAGAGATCAAGTGTTCTAACATCTTGTTAGGACTTCTTCGAGTATTTGCATAACCAGAATTTCAATAATATTTTGAAAAACGGTTTTATAAAATCCATTTTTTTAAATACAAAAAAAAAATCGATTTTTTTAAAGTTGAAACAAACATATCATATACCTAATGTCGTTTTCTTATTACACTAGCCCATATTTGAACATATAACCTATTAAATTGATTTTGAAAATAATAATATGAAAATTTGTATTTTATTTAAAGAAAAACTTACATTAATCAATATATTTCAAGTATTATGTAACTCAATATACATCTCATGTTCTTTAATGGTTAAAAATTTTCTTAATACTTCTAATTTTCGTTTAACTCTTTCTTCTATAATTGTTCATTTTACAAAACATCAAATTTTATGCTTCGAAGAATGAAATAATTGAGAAGAAAGGATTGAATGAAGAACTTGAAACATTAAACGAAATTTTAATCGTCAAAGAACAAGAGATGAATAATGAGTTATGGGATGCTTGAAAATTATTGATCAATTTAAGTTTTCCTTCAAATATAACATGATTTTTCATATAATTAGTTTCTAAATCAATTTGAACGGTTATATGTTCAGTTAGGGATATGTGAAATAAATAATTCACATTAGATATAATAAACTCAACTGTATATCTCCCCTCGGTTAAATGACTCAACCGAGAAGAAATGTGTTTTTCACCATTTAAAAATTCCAAAAAGTTATTATTGAGGATCAAACCCATGATGATCATTACACATTTTTTATTGATGAATTTTCAACCGAGAGGTAAAGTTGAACACTTTTAATGATGTCTTTCGTTACATTGTATATTAAAGTGAGATAAAACCTCATATTCAATCGATGTTAAATGAATTTTTCGTAATAGTGATTTAAACTTAGATACACTAATAAACATAATCGAGATTATGAGAAATATGTAAATAAAAAAGATGTGAAATAATAAGATGAAGATCGATGATTGTATTTCAAATGAGGAAGACGATGGACTGAGAAAGTTAAAGGTGTTTAGTGGTCCTTGATTTTATATTTGAATCGTAATTCATATTCGTGAAATGAGGATTTCAAAAAAGTCAAACATTTCATGAAAAAGAAACAATATTTTTAATATAAAAAAGTGATCTTATTTTGGCTCACATGGCTTCTTAAGTATACTATGTGCCAACCATTAAAAATTTATCGGCTATTTTCTTTTTAAACAATTTGATTTGTCAAAAAAATTTACATAAATAATTAATCACAATTTTTATCAATTCAAAAAAAAAAAACCTTTATTATTATAACCATCTGACAACTTTAAATATTAATTTATTTAATTTTTAATTTTTTTATTATAGTATTTTTAATTTGTACTATGTGTTTTTATATAAATTTACACCGCCTTTTATTTTTCGTAATAAATTTACACCTTTTATGTAAAGTATTGTAACTTTTTTAAAATTTATTTGAAAATATTACTTTTTTTTTAAATTTCAACGGTGCTTTTATTTTTGTTATTTTCCGTAATTTTTAAGAACTTATTCTTAAGAAAGAATCTTAAATCTCAAGTCTAACATAGATAACAATAGCCATAACAGTATATATAACATTATAGTCATTGTCTTTTATTTAACAACTGTGTATAAATAATTAAACTGAAATATAGACTTCATTATGTCACCATTATGTTCGTATTTGGAAGTTAGATATTCCTAATTTTATCAAACAATTAATTAATAACTCGGGCAAAACACGATCAGTGAAGCTAAAGGCTTGTGTATACCATGCATTGGCACGTGTTTTTCAATGGCTACCACAAGTAAGTTTATTAACATTAAAAGTAAGTTTGTTCAGATTTTAAAATTGACACTAGGTGGTGTGGTTTATCTGTAAGTTCAAAAATAACAGGATACGAACGATATGAGCATTTTATTAAATTGATGTCTAAGTATGTCGTTGGTTATTCATGTATATTTTTTAATTGGTTTGAGAATGTTAGCAAATTAATTTTAGTCGAATGGGTCTTTAGAATCGTGAATTGTGTCATTTTTTTAAAGTATTCCAAGCACTCTCAAATATCTTAGAATTGAAACGTATGAATATCTAAGATAATTCATTCAGTTTATACTTGTGGTTGTACAATATCAATGAAAACTCAAATGTAGGGAAAGTATATGGAATTTTAGTGATAAATATGTGTTTTTTTTCTTCTTATGTTTTTCTAAATCCGGAACGAAGTATTTATAGGTCATATTGGTGCTGTTTCACAAGGTTACGACCCTTGGTGAAACAACTTGCTTTTACCAAGAGTTACAAGCTTTTGCCAAAAGTTACATACTTTTACTAAAAGTTACATTGTTTCGCGTACAACAACATTCTTCAAAAGTTAAATACTTTCATTTTGCAACACTTCACGAAGTGTTGTCTATTTCTGAATTCAAACCGAATGCAACACTTCACAAGTGTTGTCTATTTCTGAACTCAAAAATTAATTTCACTTGAATATTTTCTTGTCATATTGGAACACTCTCATGGGCATTGATTGTCCATAATTTCCAACAATTCTTCACTTGTTCTAATAATGACAAGTATAATTCCAGAAAAGAAGGTATAAAAAATGTTAATATAGTTAGGTATCTTTCGATTTAAAATAACCTTAGTTAGGACAACACAAAGTCTAATCGGAATGTTAGGTAGCAATGCTTTTAAATTATTAATCCATATGATTAGACCATCATTTCCTTACATGCATTCTTTAAGGGTTCTTCCCCTACATATCTCGCCTAGTGCTTATTTATGGCCATATACTTTCCTGTTTCATGATTTTTGTGCGAGAGAAACTCCAACTCCCACTTTGAGACGTAACCATCTTGAAATTCACATAGCTGAAAGTCATATTGTATCCTTTTTCATGAGACGCATACCCTTAGTATTTGAACTTCATTAAGAGTTTAAATAAAACTCAACCCTCATTTTAAAGGTCAACATTATTAGGAAATATTCGACAAACATCCAAATCAACGACTTGTTGTTACCCATTGAATATTGAGGTTAATGTTATGTTAACGTAACATTGGATTGTCACCGCTGTCAGAACTCTTACTCAAGGAGTTTCAACCTCATGCCTCTTGAGGTTGTTTTTGCTAAGTGTTTGGCCATCGACTTAGTAAATGGGTCAGCCAAATTATAGCTTGTTCGTATATATTTGAATGAAATGATTACATCCTTAATCAATTTTATCATAAAAAATGTCTAATTCTTATTTTCCTAAACTTTCTGCTATATACTTTTTGTATTCTTTAGTTAAAGTTGTTTGATTACCGTAATGTATCAACCTTTGAAACAAAGTCTTTAGCCAATGGAAATTCCAACAGAAGGTCCCTCAAACATTCAACTTCTTCACTAGCGGAAGCAGGAGCCTCAAAATATGATTCTATGGTTCAAATAGTGATCCACAGTTGTTTCTTGCTCTTCCAAGAAATTGCGTCCCAGCTAGTGTAAATATCCACCCAAATGTAAACTTATGATATTCAACACTTGATATCAAACTGACATCGATATATCCTTCCAATATGGTAGGAAATCTACTAAAATGGAGACAAAGATTTTTAGTTTTCATAAGATAGCTGAAATTCCTAATAATGGCCTTTCAGTGCTCACCATTTGGATTGCTAGTAAAATCTACTCATTTTACTAATTGCAAATGTTTTGTCGGGTATAGAACATTACATGCACTTGTATATTCCAATTGACCTACAACTCTTCCATTATTCTTTTCAATTTTGACACTAGGATCAAATTAAATGTTCACTTTCTCAAAGCGTAAGCGTTTAAGCTTATCAAGCACTTTTCAACATAATGTGTTTGACTAAGATCATAACCCCCACTATTTCTCTTTATTTTGATCCCTAAGAGTGTGTCAACTAGTCTAAGATCATTCATCTTGAATGTTGAAGTTAGAGACCTCTTTGTTTTTAAAATTCCATTCATCTTATTGCTAATGATCAATCATATAATCAACATAAAAACAAATGAATATCACAATATTCTCACATAACTTTATGTACAAAACATTTGTAACAAGAATCAGATGAAAATTGTTTTTAGATAATTATGCATGATGATGCAAGAAGATTTTAGATGAAGTGAGAGATGAAATTATGATCAATTTAAAGTAGTATAGTATAAATTGCAATGAACACCTTATTTATGTTCACTTGTCTCAAATCTTCACTTGAGCTTCTATGTTAAACCGTTTTTATCAAATTCATCATTGATTTGAATGACACATTTGATCTTTTTCTTCTTTGATAATCTTTGTCTTCATAAAAATTGAATTAGATATAATATGTATTTCTCACAATATCCTCCTTTCTATGATGACAAAATATTTGAATTTATGTTGTAATATGGATTGAAAATCTCCCCTTAAGTTGTGTGTCTTCCCATTAATAATGAATCTTTTGTTCATTACCAAGAAGTACATAACCTTATAGTTGATCCATATAAATCTCCTCATCGATATCTCTATTTAGGAAGGTTGTTTGACATCCATTTGATAAACCAGACATATAATGTCGATTTCCATTTGAATATTTTTTTCCATTCTTTCCTTTGATTCTTGAAATGAAAGCCTCAGATGCCATTATTTGAAATACTTTTAAGATTGTTAGAAAATTAATTTAAATGGAATGGACCGGGGATAGAATCGTTAATGGTGCCACTTTCCTTAAAAATATTTCAAGAACTCTCAAATGTCTTAGAGTTAGAATGCAAGAATACCCAGGATAATTCAGCCTATACTCGAGTTTGCACAAGACCAATGAAAACTATGATGTAGGAAAGAGTGTATGGAATTTTAGTGAAGAGGATATATGTTTTTTTCTTCTGTTTTTCTGAATCCTGAATGAAGTATTTATAGGCCATATTGGTGTTGTTTCACAAGGTTGGCCCTTGGTGAAACAACTTCCTTTTACCAAGAGTTACAAGCTTTTGCTAAAAGTTATGTACTTTTACCAAAACTTACATTATTTGGCATACGACAACAATATTTAAGAACTGCATACTTTCACTCTGCAGTGTGTTGTTGTTTTGGTGGTTGTTGTTTTATGTGTTTGATTCTCGTCTACTTGTTTATGTTGTTTTTGAGATCTTTCAAGACACTTCTTTGACCATGTAAGTGCTTTCTGGTGATGTATAGACTCTTGTATCTTATTTCTTTATATGTATTGTTGTGAAATAGATAAAATAATTAAAAGTATTTTTGAAGAATTATTTAAATTTCAACTACACCAGAAAAATTTGATGTATAATGCAAACAATAATGACAAGTAAAATAAATGATGTTTAACAAAATTAATTTTTTTCAATAAGACATTAATTTATCTATGCAGAAGAAAATAAAGTACAAATAATAAACACAATAAGTTGTTTAACCAATTTGATCAAACGATTTACTCTAGGGGAGAGAATAGCTCTTCAATTCACAATAGTTTCAAGAATTGTTATAAAATATTATTGATGAATTACAAGAAAATAGTCACTCAATTCCTTAAAACAATCTTTATTATTTTACTCAAGTGTTTCTCGGTCTCTTTAACTTTGTATATATGAATCACAGAAAATCAAAGTGTTTAGAAATATTTTCAAATCCCCCATTAGATACCTCTTCTAAAATTCTAATAATCACTACTACAAAACGCTAAAACAACAATGCCAAGCTTACAACACATCCTTTTACACCATTATAATAGGTAAACAAAATTCGCGCCCAGGCATTAACTGGATGTATAAATAGTCATTTAATGACGGTTGAATTAAAACACCGTAGTAATAAATAAAATGTAGCAGGCTTCGATTCCCTGCAACTACATTTTTTCCAATTTTAAGAATACATTTAGTGTGTGTCACTTAAGTCTATTATTTAAAAAATCAGCTATAAATGATTTTACAACAGTTATGATAAACAACTGTAGTAATAAATAAAATGTAACAAAGCTTAGATTCTCTACAACTATATTTTTTTCCATTTTTAAGGATACATTTAGTGTGTGTCACTTAATACCATTATTTAAATTATAAATTGTAAATGATTTTACAACGGTTTGTTAAACAACTGTTGTTTTGGGTTTAAGATTCCACTACGGTTTGTTTCTCTAACCAAGATTAAAAGCTTTACTGATAAATTTAAACAAAACTTATTATGTATTTATTTCATAAGACGTCCTAATCGAACAAACGAGCCAGAAACGACAACGGTAGCGTAACCTTTACCCTTTTTGTATTCATTCATTTGGAGCTCAAATATTCACTATCTCCGTTCATTTGCTTCTTCAGCTTCGAGGTAAGGTATTCTTCAACATCTTCATTCATTTTTTTCTTGGTTTATGTTGTACATGCTCAAATATTCACTGTCTTTGTTCATTTTATTCTTCAGCTTTGACGTACGGTACTATTCAACATCTTCATTCCTTACGTTCATTTGATAACAACTTCTAAGTACAATATTCTTTAATATCTTCATTTCTTTTTTCTTTGTTCATATTGTATATTCTCAAGTCAGAATGAGATGTTTCATATGCTTTATGTTTAGTATGAGAGTGCATCTTCATTGATTTTTTCTTTGTTCATATTGTATATGCATATGCTTGAGTTTTTGGATAAGATTTTGGATTGTCATTCACATTATTATACATGTATAAATTTCAGAAGTTATAATAGATCGTAGTTGGATGAAAGCCAATAGATGAGGTCCGGTTTATGAGAACGAAGTTCGTGAATTCCTGGAATATTCTAATAAACATCTTCCCGACAATAAAGGTATCTTTTATTGTCTTTGTGTTGTTTGTGCGAATATCAAAAAGGGTACAATGAAAGAAATACACAATCACCTTTGTTGTGATGGTATATGTCAAAATTATATAATATGGACGTGGCATGGTGAGGTGGATAATGAGTAAAGTCGGGTGTCACAAAGTCAAAAAAGTGGATGAAGATGAGTGTATGGAAGATCAACTAGAGGATATTGTCGCTCCCGATAAATGAGACTGGCTCAAATGAAGGTACAGACGCGAACGGTCGGCGAAAGAGGGATGAGAACACACAGGAGTGAACTCAAGAGAATGAAAAGAGTCGCCAACTAGGCATTTTTATCCCGAAGGAAAGGTAATGCTGCATAAACCTAGAAAGATATGGATAAGACGGTTGCGAACCAGAGAGACTGAGAAAGGGGGTTGGTTACAACCTGGGAAGGTATTAGCACCCAGATTGTTCGTCGTACTCGACAGGATCCACGCTTAAAAGATTTGTGTTTTAAAGGGGTAGTGTCAGTGCAATCTGTGTATAAAAGAGCAGGAAAAGGATGTACAGGTGTCAGTGTAAAAGAAGGTGAGGTGTAATATGTGAAGTGTCAGTGAGAGAACAAGAATGAAATGCTCAAGATCATGAGGCTTAAAAGAATGAAACTGGAAGGAGGGGGAATATACAGAGACTTTTGTTCGATAACTGTTAAGTTATGCCTACGTATCCTCTCATGCAATGAGGAAGTTAGAACACCGTAGTTCGACCTAAAGAGACTGAAAGATGAATTGACCTGTGAACTGCTTACTTGTCTATGCTCAAGTGTATGACCTGTCTGGCTCAGGTGCAAACTGTCTTGCATTAGACGGAAGAAGCAAGTTCTCGTTTGTGAGTGAAGATGATGAGAAAAGAATCCCGGAGGAGACGATTATTGTTTTTTTTTTGAGTTTTCAATCTTTTATTGCTTTTGAAAGTTTGTCATAAGTTAATGAGCTTAAGCATGAACCAAATGGATTTAGTAAACTCATCACATCTTCCCTCTGATTAGGGGTAATGAGAATACCTTAAGTGTGAAGTCAGCTTCTCACACTTAAACACCATGGTGTAGGATTAAGATCATTAACCTACTTGTGATTATTTAGATGTTTTTGGTGTTTTTGTTTGGTGTTAAGTAGTGAGATTAAGCCATAATCAGGGATTAAACAGACTCATTACACCATCCTAATAGAAGGATAATAGATGAGAATGTTTAAGCTGAGGAAAGCTCCTCAACTTAATCCATGATTAGGGATTAAACTCATGACAAAACAAAGCCTTTGTTAAGTGGATTTTAGTTAATGATAAGATGATGAAGTGAGTTTTAGGGTTTGTAAGACAACTTGAGGGGGACTTGTCCATTAACACTAGGGTTAGTCCTTCTCAACCAATTAAGGAAGAATTAGAACCCTAATGCAAGGCCCAAGTTACAAGCTTGATGTCTTGATGATTATTAAGTGAATTGATTAAAGGGTTTAAACACATTAAGGGTTTAACACTAAGGATTAAAGTTATACACTCCATCCTAATAGAAGGATGCAAGCATAAGCTTAATCACAAAGCCTTAAAGCCTTTAGGGTTTAGTCCTTGATTATGAGGTGAGAAGAGAAGACTCAATGAGACACAAAGGTAAAAACTAAGTGGGGGACTAATCAAAACCCTAATCATTGTCATGCTTGGAAGTTCCTAAGGTTTGTGAGGTTTACAAGAGACATCTTCAGAGAAACCACCAGGAAGCAGATGAAAGGAGCAAAGAGAAGCAAAGTAACTTGCTTCATTTAAGAAGACAAGTCACTTGAAGAAAGAAAGTAAGGAGAAGAAGAAATAGCAAGCTCAATCTCAAACACAAGACAAAATGCAGCAATGATGCATAAGAGAGATGAAAAGAGATTGTGAGAAGTGAAGGCAAATTCACTTCTCAAAGTTACTTACCACCTGAAAAGTTAATGAAAGGAATGCAATGCAATGCAAAATGAGATGAAATGGCATGATGCAAACCAAAACCAGAAGCATGTGTGTGATGTTAATGATTCTATGAGATGATGCAAACATGAGACAAAGCATGAGAATGATCATACAAACATATGGATGCAAGAGAAGCATGCTTAGAACCATGGATATACATGAAAAGTTATGAAATGCAAATGGCATACAACATGGCAAATGCAAGATGCAATGATCAAACATGATTCTAATATGTCCTAAGATGTAATATGAATCAAATTAATGCACAAAATGTCATGGCAAGTCATGGTATGCAAGCAAATGGAAGATGGATGCAAATGAAAGCCCAAATTAGGGTTTATGATCAATGCACAAAACAAAAATCAAAACCAGAAGCAAACATCATGATAAACAATTGAAAATGCATTCAAATGAACCCTAAACCTATACAAACTCACTGCCCAAAGGAGGGGTTCTAACTCTTAACCTAATGAGGGTTATGAATTTCTTAAGATTGCTAGGGTTTTAAGGTACCTTGTCAAGAAAAAATGTCAAACAAATAGGAAATGCAAGATCAAATCATGCCAATTTAATCCTATAAACTTCATGATATGCAAGATGCAATGCAAAAAGAATCAAAGTCCAACTCTTAAAGACTAGGCAGAAATGAATTTTCAAAGATTGGATCAAAATAATGCCTTGAAATGAAATTAATTCCATGAAAAATTGTCAAAAGACATCAAGATCAAAAAAGAAATTTGGTTTGAGGGTTGGACAATGTTTCTAAATGATTTTAAAGGTCTCATGAATTTTTTGGTGATTTTTAAATACCTAAAAGTATTTTTAATTAATTAATTATCATTAATTAATTAAAAATAAACTTTTAAATGATTTAAAAATAATTTTTAATGCAAAAAATAAGAATAAAAATGTTTTTGGTTTCTGAAATTTAATAAAAGGTTGTATAAAAATTTCAGAATTTTTCAATGATTTTTACTATTTTAAATAAAATGTAGAAAACAAATGAATTTAAATGAAAAATAAAATGAATTTAAACTGAAAATGGGAAAGTCAGCAAGATCAAGGGCTGAGGTTTCAACTCACACGCGCGTGAATTGACCTGGCGCGCATCTGGACGGCCAACATTCAAATTTGCTAATTATGATTAGTGCCCTTATTAAATGCCCTAATGACTTTCAGATGACCGGAACAGTGGTTCCGGTCATCTTCTCCGACGAGCCAAATCTCTAACTCTCTCTACACGCAATAAAAATGAAATCTAATTGCCCAGAATTCATCCCCATTCAAAACCGAATCAAAAACCCCAAACAAACATCATTTTTCATCCATTAATCAAGCAAATCGAAGCAAAACTCATTTAGGGCAAAAAGTTTCAGACAGTTCATACATGCTCAATATTCCACCATTTTCATTTTTAAACACATCATGATGATCAGGATAACATATAGAATCAATTTATAACAAGTAAAATGAGTTCTGGAAAATTTGTTCTTGATGGATACCTGAACTGAAGTCCTTCGAACAGGAGCTTTCTGACCCTTTCTCTTATGCAAACTCACTCCTTTGGCCCTTCTGAACTCAATGGGATGCTTCACAACTCTTGTTGATGGCTGGTTTGAGAGATGGCAGAAGTTCTGTTCAAGGGATGGTGGTGATCGTGTTTTTGATTCAGTGGCTTTCAGGCTGTTTTAAGGGTTGGTTTGTGATCAGTGAAGCATGTTGAGATTGTTTGTGAAGTTGGTTTGTGTGTTTGCAAGCTGTGTTGAGTGTTTCGAATGCTTTTGCAAGTTGGAGCAAAAATGATAACTATGGCTTGTGGGCAAGATCAGAATGAGTTGTGTGTTGTGTTAGGCTGGGTTTTGTCCATGTATCAAAAGGGGATAGGTCAGAAAGTTGTTGGTGGCCTATGGTGATTGGTATGGGTCTTTGGCCAAAATGTCAACTTGATTTGTACTTGAGGTATGGGCAATGGTACAACTTTCTTTTTGGCAGGCTTTGGCTCAGCTTGAATCAAGGAATGCTATGAACAAAGTCTAGAGGCAATGCAGCAAGTGGTTTGTAACTTGTGATAGGTTTTGCAAGTTGATTCATGTTTGCCCCCTTTGATATTTCTTGTTCCATAAGTCATAAAAATGGGTGATCCTTTGATGCAATCTGACTTTTAGGTCTTGGTACATGCTTGTATGAAGATTAGAAGTTTATTTGATAGCTCAATTTGCCTTGACAAGTGAATTTGCAACTTTGCCTCTTTGGTGGAAAACTTAAAATTATGTGATTTTTCCCAACTTTGACATGCCATAACTTTTGATCCAAAATGAATTAGGTCGTGTTCTTGTACTTTTTGAAAAGGGAATGATCCATTCTACAACTTTCATGACCAAATTTTTTTCATTTGAAGCATTTTTGAATCAAAAAGCAAAGGTTGAAAAAGTTTCCCAAAATGGCAATTTCCAACATAAGTCAACTTTCCCAAAAAGTCAACTTTGCAAATGACTTGAAATTCTCCAATTTTGTGAACTTCTAACATCTTATATGATCAAATAAAGATCATACATGATCAAAATGATGAAGAACACCCTTTGGTTGGGTCATTGGGGGCCTCAGATGCCCTGATTTTTCACTGACTTGCTCAAGAAGTCAACTCTTGATCAGATGACTTCCCCATGGAATTTCTTCATGAAAATTGATATGCATACTCCCTATACCATATAGAGACCAATAGAAACAAGAATGACCAAAAAATTTGGAGTTATGGCCTCTGAAACCAAAACCCTAATTCTAGGTCATTTGTGCAGTCAAACCTGGCTCTGCTTCCATATCATTCTCAGTTCTTGTGTTTCTTTGACATTCTTGACTTTGAGAGGACATAATATGATGCTTGAACACACATGGACCCCTTTGAAGTGATTGATGACCTTTGTAGTGGCTCAAGAAGCTCTTGGATTGCTCAGATCACAAACCCTAGATGCAGATGAATATGTAAAAGGTAAATGATGAGGTACGGTCATCAGATTCATAAAGTAATGCAAACAAACGATGGGGACGGCCATCGGGCTAAACTGATGAAGGACGATCATCAGGAAAAGGAAAAGGGACCACGACAGGGACGACCATCGGGTTAAAGAATAAATGAAATAATGATGAGGGACGGTCATCAAAGGTGAAGGACGATCACCTAGCAGGGGACGGCTGCTCTGTTGGGGATAAGATGAGGGACGGTCATCTAAGGTGAAGGACGATCACCTGGCAGGGTACGGCTGCCGAAAGTATCGCGACATAGGATGAATGCCGGATAAAAGGTCAACGATGGGGACGGCCATCGGACGAGCATGATGAAGGACGATCATCAAGAGGTGAAGGATGATCACCTAGCAGGGGACGGCTGCTCTCAAGGTTTATCGTGACATAGGACGAATGTCAGATAAAAAAGATCAACGATGGGGACGGCCATCGGATAAAATGATGAAGGGCGATCATCAAAAAGGTGAAGGACGATCACCTAGCAGGGGACGGCTGCTGAATATCACGACACAGGACGAATGCCGGATAGAAAAGGTCGACGATGGGGACGACCATCGGATGAGCATGATGAAGGACGATCATCAAGAGGTGAAGGACGATCACCTAGCAGGGGACGGCTGCTCTCAAGGTTTATCGTGACATAGGACGAATGTCAGATAAAAAAGAAATTTTGCTTTGCTGGTGACTTACTGGGGAAAATTAAACACGGACGGGTGTTTATATCCACGAAATAAAAAGTATAAGTGTTTTGACGTTGTGTATAGATTAAAGATGCGGACGAGCATCCTTAAGACTACGATACGGACGAGTATCGGGTAGAAACAAATACTGACACCTGTTCAGAGATGATGATACGGACGAGTATCAACTGGTTAACAAGGAACACGGACGAGTGTTGATTCTGAGGGGACTCTTCTGGGGAAAAGTAGACACAGACGAGTGTCTAATTTCAAGAAGACAAGAGTGTTTGACATAGTGTATGGATTAAAGATGCGGACGAGCATCCTTAAGACTATGATACGGACGAGTATCAGGTAGAAACAAACGCTTGACGCATGCTTTGAGATGATGGTACGGACGAGTACCAACTGGTTAACAAAGAACACGGACGAGTGTCGACTCTGCGGGGATTTGAGTGATATGTACAAGGTACAAACGAGTATCTGTATATGAGCAAAAACAGGAGTAATGAGTATGAGTGGCGTATAGTTGAGTGTTCAAACTGCTGGGGAGAGTGACACGGACGAGTGTCAAGAGGGTTATATACAAGTATATGCTTTACAAAGTGTTTGAGTAAATATACTGGGGAAGGTGACACGGACGAGTGTCAAGAAAGTTATATATATAAGTATCTGTGAGTGCAAAGGGGATGCTTTGGCTTTCTATTGGGGATGTGACACGGACGGGTGCCACAAAGAGTATGTACTGATGTTTGTGAGTGTAAGGCAACTGCTTTAGCTCTTTGCTGGGGAAGCTGGGGAGCCTTCCGTATATTGTTGATGGATTGTCAATATTCACAAGTGTTTGATTCAGACCACGACTTATGATTATGCAACATGTTTGATTTTGCCGTAATGCTCCGTATTAGACGGAATGCTACGCTTTGTGGGGTGAATATGATGCGAATGCCATGATTATGCAAAAGATACCGATCCGGGATTCGGGTCCCGTTGCCGCGAAGATCTCTGGTCGATCTGTTTGTAGTGGACATCCCAGCTGGGGATGAGACCATTGAGATGTATCTGCTTGGAGGAATAGGTCACTGATAGACCCATTCTTGGTAATGAGGGACCCAGCTGGGGTTTGTAGAAGTCTTCGTCACTCTGTTGTGATTCTTTCGCGTGTTGCTCTTCAGGGTAGAGACTGAGGTTCTGTGGGGAGATGGTTCCCTGGCTTTGCGCCTGACTGTGGAGGAATAGTAAATGGTAACTCGGCTGGGGAGAAAGCACTTTGGGTGCTAAGACTTGAGTGAGTGCTGATTTGTCAGCTTGCTGGGATGAAGTTTTCATGCCCCATGTTGTGCTTTGAATGCCTGCAATCCTGAAAAGATAGAGAAACGCACAAGTAATCCCGAGGTATCCCTTACCGGATTCCATCATAGGAGTTTAGACATACCTGGGAGTAAGTATATTTTCTGCAAGCACGCATTCTTTAGAAAAGAAACATCTGTGTTTATGCAATCAGTATCTTATAGACATCAGACATTTTGCAAATGAAAATAAAATGTACGAGACGAGACATGACTGAAAATCTAATTTTATTAATTCATATGCCCTGAATTGGCAAGATACAGTCAAAGAAACATATCCCCTAAAATGAGGAGATTGTTACAAATTGAGAAACAAAAATGTTGGCAATGTTGACGACGCTTCAAGGAGCTTCCCTTTTGCTATGACTCGTATGACATTTGACACTCTTCTCGTCTTGCTTTCTGAAGAAGGCTAATTCTGAAAGAGGCTTGATCCCTTCGAAGCTTACCAAGTTGTAAGTGATACAGACGAATTCAGAATGCAGTTGTTCGCTTATTCCCTTATTTTTCCTGGATCGCCCTTTCGGGTTTTCAATCCATCGGGATACCCATTTTTGCCTGAGTTGTCCAATACGGATTTTCAACTCAGCGGGTGTACATTTTTTATTTATTTCCCTTATTTTTGCCCGAGTCTTTTATTCTGTTTTTGACTCGCCGGGATGCCCTATTTTTGCCTGGACTTACATTCTATTTTTATGTCCAGCGGGTCATTTTTATGCGAAGTATTTTTTAACTGCATCTGAATTCACAGGGGACGGGAAGTCTTCACCATCCATAGTGTTAAGCATGAGTGCTCCACCGGAGAAAACTTTCTTTACTATAAATGGTCCTTCATAGTTCGGAGTCCACTTGCCCCTGTGGTCTGTATGAGGAGGGAGGATTCTTTTCAGCACAAGATCTCCTACTTGGTACTCTCGGAGCCTGACTTTCTGATCGAAGGCTTTCTTCATTCTTTTCTGATATAACTGCCCATGACAGATCGCAACCAATCTTTTCTCTTCGATCAGGCTCAGTTGCTCGTATCGGGATCGGACCCATTCTGCTTCGTTCAGCTTAACATCCATTAGTACCCGTAGGGAGGGTAGTTCAACCTCAACTGGTAGGACTGCTTCCATACCATACACCAGCTGATACGGTGTTGCCCCAGTGGATGTTCTGATTGATGTGCGGTACCCATGCAAGGCAAACGGTAGCATCTCATGCCAGTCTTTGTAGGTGACTACCATCTTCTGCACAATCTTCTTGATATTCTTATTAGCTGCCTCAACAGCGCCATTCATCTTTGGCCTGTAAGGAGAAGAATTGTGGTGTTGGATCTTGAAGTCCCGGCATAGCTCTGCCATCATTTTGTTGTTCAAGTTGGAACCATTATCAGTAATGATTCGCTCGGGAACTCCGTACCGACAGATGATGTCCCTCTTTAGAAATCGGGCTACTACTTGCCTTGTAACATTTGCATAGGAAGCTGCCTCAACCCACTTGGTAAAATAGTCAATGGTAACCAAGATGAATCTATGGCCGTTTGAAGCAGTCAGTTCAATCTTGTCGATCATATCAATGCCCCACATGGCAAAGGGCCAGGGTGAAGACATCACATTCAGAGGATTGGGAGGCACATGCACCTTATCTGCGTAAATCTGGCATTTATGGCATTTTCTGGCATAGGCACAACAGTCAGCATCCATTGTGATCCAGTAATAACCTGACCTTAGCAACTTTTTCGCCATTGCATGTCCTCCTGCATGGGTACCAAAGGATCCTTCGTGCACCTCGTGCATCAACAAGTCTGCTTCTGTCCTGTCAACGCATCTGAGGAGTACCATATCAAAGTTTCTCTTGTACAGGGAACCATCAGTATTCAGGAAGAAACTACCAGCAAGCCTTCTTAGAGTCTTCTTATCATTGGAAGATGCCCCAGGCGGGTACGTTTGATCCTCCAAGAAGCACTTAATGTCATGGAACCAAGGCTTATCATCTTTGACAATGTCTGCTGTAAATTCATATGCTGGTCTGTCAAGTCTGGACACTGAAATCCGAGGCACAAAGTTGGCAGCTTGAACTTTGATCATGGATGAGATAGTAGCCAGAGCATCTGCAAACTGATTCTCGTCCCGAGGGATATACTCGAGCTTGACCGTTGAAAAGAAAGTCAACAACCTCCTTGTATAGTCCCTGTAAGGTATCAGATGATCCTGGTGTGTGTACCATTTGTCGTTGGTTTGATTAACTACCAGAGTTGAATCTCCGAATACAGTCAATGTTTTGATCCTGAGGTCAATAGCTTCCTCAAGACCCATAATGCAAGCTTCGTATTCAGCTTCGTTGTTAGTGCAGTTAAAGGTGAGTTTTGCCGAGAAAGGCAGGTGAACTCCCTTAGGTGTAATGCGTACGGCACTAACACCACGACCATTCATATTAACAGCCCCATCAAACATCATAGTCCATTCTTCTTCCGGGTCAGGCCCTTCAGTGTGAATAGGCTCTTCATGATCTTTTGCTTTTATGAACATGATGTCTTCATCAGGGAAGTCAAATCTCATGGGCTGGTAATCATCAATAGGTTGCTCAGCAAGATAATCAGACAATACACTGCCCTTGATGGCTTTCTGAGATGTGTATTGGATGTCATATTCTGTGAGGATCATTTGCCATCTTGCAACCCGTCCGGTAAGAGCTGGCTTCTCAAAAATGTACTTAACTGGGTCCATTTTGGATATGAACAAAGTGGTGTGGGTCAACATATACTGTCTCAATCGGCGAGCAGCCCACGCTAAAGCACAACAAGTTTTCTCGAGCAGTGAATAACGTTGTTCACAGTCGGTAAACTTTTTGCTCAGGTAGTAAATTGCATACTCTTTTCGACCAGACTCGTCATGCTGGCCCAACACACACCCCATCGACTCTTCTAATACTGTCAAGTACATTATCAGAGGTCTTCCTTCAACTGGAGGCATAAGGATTGGAGGTTCTTGCAAGTACTCCTTGATCTTGTCAAAAGCCCTCTGGCAGTCTTCGTTCCACCTGACCATTTGTTCCTTTCTTAACAGCTTGAACAAAGGTTCACAGGTTGCTGTAAGGTGAGATATGAACCTTGAGATGTAGTTCAATCTACCCAGAAACCCTCGAACTTCTTTTTCTGTCTTCGGTGCAGGCATCTCTTGAATGGCTTTGACTTTATCAGGGTCAACTTCAATCCCTTTCTCGCTTACAATAAATCCCAGCAGCTTACCGGATCGCACCCCGAATGTGCATTTGTTGGGGTTCAATTTTAATTGGTACTTCCTCAGACGCTTGAATAGTTTCAGCAGATTCACCAGGTGGTCTTCTTCTGTGAGGGACTTGGCAATCATGTCATCCACATAACATTCGATTTCTTTATGGATCATATCGTGGAATAGTGTTACCATAGCCCGTTGATAGGTTGCACCAGCATTCTTCAGTCCGAATGGCATCACCTTGTAGCAGAATGTGCCCCAGCGTGTGATGAAAGTTGTCTTCTCCATGTCTTCAGGTGACATCTTGATCTGATTGTATCCTGAAAATCCTTCCATGAAGGAGAATACCGAGAACTGAGCCGTATTATCAACCAATACATCAATGTGAGGTAATGGGAAGTCATCTTTCGGGCTGGCTCTGTTCAGATCCCGGTAGTCAACACACATTCTCACTTTGCCGTCTTTCTTAGGCACAGGTACTATATTAGCAACCCACGGCGGATAGCTAGTTACAGCAAGGAATCCGGCGTCCCACTGCTTTTGTACCTCTTCTTTTATCTTCATTGCCATATCTGGGCGAGTACGGCGTAGCTTCTGTTTTACCGGCGGGCAATCTTCTTTTAACGGCAGCTTGTGCATGACGATATCGGTGTCCAACCCCGGCATGTCCTGCTAAGACCAAGCAAACACATCCACATACTCCCGAAGCATGTCAATCAACTGTTCTTTCACTGATTCTTGTAGGTAGGCCCCGATCTTAACCTCTTTCACGTCTTCTTCCGTACCAAGATTAATCGTTTCAACCTCCTCCTGATGAGGAGTGATAACCTTCTCCTCTTGCCTTAACAGCCTGGCTAGCTCTTCAGGAAGCTCATAATTTTCTTCAACCCTTTCATCAGCTTGATTGATTGGATTGTCAAAGTCATACGAAGTCATAGCTGTGTTGTTGTCGGTGCAGTCTGAAAGGCACTATCTGCAAGGGTTTAGATTGTTCATTTTAGTGATTGATTTTAATCTTGTTTAGAAAAAAGTGAAATGAAGTTTATCATTTTGAAAACATTGCCATTTTATTTTTGTACAAAAAGAAAAATGGAAAACAGTGAGCAGAAAAGGAAAAAGACTCATTTGCAAAAGATGTCTGATATTCATTGATTGATCTATTTGCACAAAATTACAAGATGGCCCGATTACAAAATGAGTCTTGTCACCTTGGGCAAGATGCAAGACTTGATGCATGCTTAAAATACAGGAAATAATAATTACTCTGCAGGAGTAACCCTTATAATTTCCTGGGAAGACCAGTTTGAGATACGGCTCCCCGGGATCCTTGGACGTATCCAGCTCTCCAGGTTGCGCTCATCTTCCGACTCATCTTCCAAGTTGTTTGCTGCATCTGGGGTGAGCATCCCCCCACTGACAAAACTGGGCTTCTTAGCAGCCTCTGATTGATCTTGTTGAGTTGGTTTGTAACCCAACCCAAATCTGTCCTCCTTCTTCTCTATGGGCAGCAGCTTGCCCCAGCCTTGGGCAGTCCCCTCTTCAACAACCTTCCTGGCTTGTTGATAAGATGTCATGGAAGTTCCAAGTACAGCAGATGCTTCATTAATGTTCAGGGCCTCAAATCCCTGGCTCATGGTTTCATGGATCTCCCCATCCATCTCAATGTATTTGTAGGTAGCCAGGTGACTAACAAAAATATCCTCTTCACCATAGATGGTGATGATCTGGCCCTCCCACTCGAATTTTAACTTCTGGTGAAGGGTAGACGTAACTGCGCCAGCGGCATGAATCCAAGGTCTACCCAACAAACAGCTGTAGGCCGGCTGAATGTCCATCACATAGAAGGTTATTTTAAACTTCTGTGGGCCAATCATCACAGGTAGATCAATCTCTCCTAGCACTGATCTCTTGGAGCCGTCAAAATGCTCTTACTACCAAATTACTTGGCCGCAATGCCAAGCCATCATACTCCAGCTTCACCAAGGCTTTCTTTGGTAAAACATTGAGTGAAGACCCAGTGTCTACCAGTACATGTGATAGAACAACACCCTTGCATTCAAGAGTGATGTGTAAAGCCTTGTTGTGATTACAGCCCTCAGTCGTTAAATCAGCATTGGTAAAACCCAACCCATGGCTGGTATTGACATTTGCTACCACGGTCTCCAGCTGATTAACGGTGATCTCCTCTGGCACATATGCTGCGTGCAAGACTTTTAGTAATGCATTCCGGTGAGCTTCGGAACACATCAGCAGGGATAAAATGGAGATTTTTGAGGGAGTTTGGTGAAGCTGATCCACCAATTTGTAGTCACTCCTCTTGATAATTCTCATAAACTCGTCTACATTTTGTTCAAAAGACGTCTTCTGTGTTTCTTTGAGAATGGGCTCTTCAGCTATTACACTCTTCCCTTTTGCTTTGGCAGCAGCTTCTGCCTCGGCATTGGGTCTTTGTGATTGCGAGGCAAAAAGGCGTCCGCTTCTGGTGAAGCCTCCGCCTCCCCCGACATTGTCAATCTATGGAGAAGATGTTGAAGAGTCAAAAGTGATTCTGTCCCCATTGCAGTACAGGTCAGAGCCATAATGCCAAGGGATGACATTACTGCTTTCATATGGAACGGGCCCAGGTACCGTGATGGTAACCGGGCTGACTGCAGCAGAGGAGGGTGTTGAAATAGTGTGTGGATCGTAGTAGATGGTAACCGGTGTCCTGGCAGGAGATGCCACTGCTTGTTGTTGAAAATTGTTGTTCGGAGGAATATTTGACGGATCATAATAGATAGTGACTGCTGAGATATTTGCTGGTGTTGTAGAAGAAGATTCTGAATAAAGGGGTGCTGATGTTGTAGAAGGAGTGTTTGTTGATATCTGGTTCGTTGAAGTGATATTTGAAGAATTTGTTGATGAAACTGAAGAATTGTTTGAAATAATTGTTGTTGCAGTTGTAGGAGACTCATGAACTGTTGTCAGAGAGTTTGCTGGATTTGAAGGTATTGATGTTGTGATTTGAAGTAGACCATTCTGGATAAGACTGTCTATGCCGCTTCTCAAATTATCACACCCATTTACCGAAATGTTGCAATAACCGCACCCGAGCTCACACCCAGGGAATATCTGGCATTCGAGGAGTTGAGCTTTAATCTCTACCAGGGGTGTCCGAATCTGCCCAACATGGGTTATTCAGAAAGACGGCTTATCTTCCTCAATAGCATTAATCCTTGGTCCTCCGTGGGGAGGCATGGGGTTCTTGTTGACATTTGGCGGGGGTGCAAAGTTTAGAGCTTTAGAGTCTACCAAGTCTTGTACCTTCATCTGTAAAGCTCTACATTTCTCTGTACTGTGGCCAGGTGCATTAGAGTGAAAAGCACATCTGGCGTTGGCGTCATAATTTCTTGGCAGACTGGAAGGATCTGGTGGTGCCAACGTCCTTAACTCAACCAGGTTGAGCTTCAGGAGCTGTGACAGTAAAGCGGCATAAGGCATAGGGATCAGATCAATCACCCTATTGGCCTGAGATGGTCTCTGTTGAAATGGTCTTTGTTGATTGTTGCTGTTGTTGTTGTAGTTTCTCTGAGGCGGATATTGAGTTTGTTGCTGGTAATGGGGTTGTTGTTGTGGCTGATATGCTGGTTGCTGAGGAATAGGGGTGGGAATGGTGACTGCTGCCACTGACCTATGAACATATTGTGGTCTGCCCCTGCTGGCCTGAATAGCATTAGTCTCTCCGGTTCTTCTTGGACCCACAAAAGGTTTTCTGGGGTTGCTGGACGAACTCGCACCGTTGTCAGAAATTTTGCCCATCTTTAACAGGCTTTCAATTCTTTCTCCAGCTATGACTACGTCAGCGAAGCTGGTGGAAGAAAAGGCAGCTAGCCTGTCAATGTATGTCCCTTGGAGGGTGTTCATAAACATGTCGGCCATTTCCCTTTCCGACATGGGTGGCTGGACAGCAGTAGCAAGCTGTCTCCACCTCTGGGCGTACTCCCGGAAGCTTTCCCTGGATGATTGAGACATTCCCATCAGGAGGGTCCTGTTAGGAGCCATATCCAAGTTGTACTGGTACTGTCTGATAAAGGCCTCAGCCAGGTCCTTCCAGCATCTGATGGTTGCTCTGGTCAAGTGAGAGTACCATTCCCTTGAAGCCCCTGTTAAGCTATCTTCAAAATAAAACATCCATAGCTTTTCGTCCATGGTGTATGCCTTCAGCCTCCCCAGAAAGGATTGTAAGTGGGTTCGTGGACAAGAGGTTCCGTTGTACTTCTCGAAGCACGGAGGTTTAAACTTGTGGGGAATCCTTACCCCGTCCACTAGACCCATGTCCATAACATTAAAGCCCAAGGAATTTTGAGACTCCAGAGATCTCAGTTTCTCAGCAATCTCATCTAGCCTTCTGTCATAGGCTTCATCCCCAGCTCCCATCACAGTGAATTGATCCTCTTGGGGGTCTTCTTGTAATACTCTGCCTGCAGTGGCATTCCCTTGCACATTAGCAGGGATGTTGATTTCTGGATGAAGGTGAGGCCCATACCCTGGAGGATTAACATGAGGCTGGACCCTCTCATTATTGCTTGTTCCCCCAGTCCCTAGATGGGGTTCCTCCTGGGTCTGCCCTTCTACCAATGCTCTTAATCTTTCTTGGCTCTGTGCCAATCCATTCATCACCTCCATAAACTGGGTCATCTGATTTCTCATCTCCAATCTCTCATTGGCCATTTGAGTCCTGACCTCTGTAAGGTCCTGCTGTACTTGGTCCATTTGTATACCCGGAAGGTTGTTGCGAGTGGGATATCTGTGTGGACGGTTGAGTGGGAACACCCGCCGTCGAGCAATAGTTCCTGAATCACAACAGAGTTAATAACAACAAAACAAAAACCTACAAAACAAAACAAAAGTTAGTATGCAATGCAGTATGCTTATTTGTTTCCAAGGTATCCGGCTTGGCGCTTGGTTTTGACCTTTCCAGACCCTAGAGGAAGATGCTTTTGATGTTGCTTGGGAGAAAGAGATTTGAATGAAACAAACTAATGAATATATTACAAATGGTTAATCATACATAGTTTGTTTTTACAATACATGCCCCTGAGGGGTCAAAATACAACATAACAAGAAAAGTACATGGAATGAAAGCAACAACAAGCAAAAGTCAGACACCAAGACCAAATTCATCCTCCCTAACTTCTTTCAGAAGTGCTTCAGTCACGGGATCAGCTGGATGCTCTGTGAGGTTCCTGATAAGAAGATTCCTGGTAGTGATAGCAGTGGCTAGCTTCTTGTGTCTGCCCTGGTCCTTTGACCTCTTCACACCAGCCCTAAGCTTCAATTCTGAGATCTCCCTCTGGGCTGCTAGCAAGGCTTCCTGTTGCTCCTTTGCATTAGCCTCCAACTGCTCAATCCTGTCTTGAGTTCTCTTATCCTCCTGAGTGCGAGCTTCAGTGATCCTGACCCACCTAGCTTGGCTCTCCTTCAGATAGAGATCAGTCCTAGCCTTCTGATACTGGGCCTCTTTACAGGCATTCTTCAAAATCTGCTCTCCAGCCCTTGACTTCTTGATGTAGTCCTCTGACTTTTCAATCCTGGCTAGATGCTCTACCTTAAGCTTTTCTAACCTTTCAATGTCCAGACGACCATCACTCCTCTCCCAGAGGGTTCTTTTCAAGGCTTCAGACAAATTCTCATTCCTTTCTTTTAGCTTTTCAAACTCCTCCAGGCTGACAGTGGCTGGAGGTGGTGTTGTGGATGGTCCAGGTGCATCCTCAATGGTGAAGGGCATCCCAGAAATTTGAGCCCTGGCATGAGACCACTCATAATATTGAGCTGATGCCACATTGTTGCATCTCCCAAGAATGGCCATTCCTTTGGTCTGGACATTGTCCCAAGCCCAGGATGCTTGCTTGACAATAGCCAGATTAGGCTTAATCTCACAATAAAGGGTCTCAGCTAGATCTTGCACTCTAGGAGGGTGGACCAATGCATAGCCCAATTGTCTTTTGAATAGCAGAGGGTTGTAGTTGATGCAACCCTTCACTCCTATCAGAGGTACATTGGGGAACTGCCCACAACTAGTAATGATGTCCCTGCCCTTGGTGTTCTGAGTGCACCACCTGATATCATTTGAGGTCAAAGCAACAAGTCTCCTAGCCCAATTCTTCTGTTGGTGAGGATTCAAGAATGCATCAGTCTTGGGCAAGTGTTTGAGCAGCCAGGTATGGAACAAAGGAGCACAGCATCTGACCAACCTTCCCCTTTGCTTTTCATTCCTTTGGTGGACAGAGTAGTAGAAATCTCCCAGTAAGGTGGGTACTGGGTTCCTCAGGATGAAAAGATGGATTGCATTCTTGCTAATAAACTTAGGCTCATCTGCAAATAATATAACCCCATATATGCTGAGGGCTAATAATGCACAGACTGCCTTCCACTCTCCCAAGGAGGCCTTCAGAATAGCCTGAGAGGTCAAGAAATCCAAGTGTAGACCAGAGATTCCAGCCTTTGCTGTCATGTTTTGCTCAATCAGAACTGGTTCCAGATACAATGCCTTTGCTACCTCTTCATTACTAGGGAAAGCCATCTCAGGGTTGAAGGGGACTCCACCCCTGATAGGTACACCAATCAGTGATGAATACTCTTCCAACAAGGGTCCCAACTGAAAATTCTGGAAGGTGAAGCACCTCAGAGGGGGATCATAGAACTGCAGACAAGTATGAATCAAGCTCCTCTGGGAAGGGTCCAAATCCATAACCACATCAAGGATGCCTCCATAATGCTCTCTGAACAATGGTATATGGTCTGGAGTAATCAGGGCCTGGACCTTCCTGATGCCAGCCAGCTCAGGCTCAAAGAAATGGTAGGAGATGTTGCTTTTCTTGGGTGCCATGTCTGCTGCTGAAGAGCTGGGATAGATGCTGATGATGATGACTAACACTGGAGATGGGCCACTGACAGGCTGATACTGGTGATGCAGGTGACTGAAGCAAGGTAGATGATGAAGATTGCTGAAGCAAATAGCTGGTGAACAAAAGGGCCTATGCAGATGAAGGGGTCAAAACCAAGCCAAATGTGATATGGATACCCTGAAAAACAAATAAACACATGTTAAATGATGCAATGATGATGTATGCAAATGATATGCAAGGGTTTGTGATCAAGCTGGATCTGATTACTGCCTTGATATAAGTCCATATATGTTCAAGAAATCCAGATGGAGGTTCATAAGTCCAGTAACCAAGGTGGGGGACTCAAATAAAGAGTCACATATCCAGGGTTAAAATCACAAGAACTGTCCCAAAATGGAGTACTCTTAATCAAAACAAAGTATCAGGGTATGCTGAGGTCAAGGGTACCTGCAAACCTGTAAACAACCCAACCCCCTCACAGGTGGTGTTCTAAAACAAAGATCCTCAGACTTGGATCAGTTATGAGAAGTATAAACACTTCTAACCCGGAGGTACAGTGTTTACAATAACCATAAAAGATCCTCCTCTAATTCACCTCAGTTTCTGAAGGTCAATAGTAAAGGTCATCCAAACTTAGCAGGCTTCCCAGATAGCCCTAGCACTACAGGAAATCTGTAGCACAGAGTTCTCAAGAAGAAACCCATATCTGAACCGTGTTTCATATTCCCGCACCAGACCGAAATGGAATGGGAAAGAACATGAACCAATATAGCCTAGGTGTCACTCAGGTCCCAGGTATAGGACCTTAAACTCTCAATAGAACCCCACCCACCAAAGCAAAAACCAGATCCAGCCAGATGACAATATGACAGTATGATATATAAAGCTGTAAAGAAAGCAATAAATAACTGTACATAAAGCAATAAATAAAACAAATATACAAACACAAATAGCACATAACACCCCAGTAAACACAAATCAAACAAGCGCTAGGAGGAACCCACAAAAAGAACCAGAAGCCCTGGTTACAGTATAAGGTTCCCCAGCAGAGTCGCCAAGCTGTCGCTCCCGATAAATGAGACTGGCTCAAAATGAAGGTACAGACGCGAACGGTCGGTGAAAGAGGGATGAGAACACACAGGAGTGAACTCAAGAGAATGAAAAGAGTCGCCAGCTAGGCATTTTTATCCCGAAGGAAAGGTAATGCTGCATAAACCTAGAAAGATATGGATAAGACGGTTGCGAACCAGAGATACTGAGAAAGGGGGTTGGTTACAACCTGGGAAGGTATTAGCACCCAGATTGTCCGTCGTACTCGACGGGATCCACGCTTAAAAGATTTGTGTTTTAAAGGGGTAGTGTCAGTGCAATTTGTGTATAAAAGAGCAGGAAAAGGATGTACAGGTGTCAGTGTAAAAGAAGGTGAGGTGTAATATGTGAAGTGTCAGTGAGAGAACAAGAATGAAATGCTCAAGATCATGAGGCTTAAAAGAATGAAACTGGAAGGAGGGGGAATATACAGATACTTTTGTTCGATAACTGTTAAGTTATGCCTACGTATCCTCTCGTGAAATGAGGAAGTTAGAACACCGTAGTTCGACCTAAAGAGACTGAAAGATGAATTGACCTGTGAACTGCTTACTTGTCTATGCTCAAGTGTATGACCTGTCTGGCTCAGGTGCAAACTGTCTTGCATTAGACGGAAGAAGTAAGTTCTCGTTTGTGAGTGAAGATGATGAGAAAAGAATCCCGGAGGAGACGATTATTGTTTGTTTTTGAGTTTTCAATCTTTTATTGCTTTTGAAAGTTTGTCATAAGTTAATGAGCTTAAGCATGAACCAAATGGATTTAGTAAACTCATCACATCTTCCCTCTGATTAGGGGTAATGAGAATACCTTAAGTGTGAAGTCAGCTTCTCACACTTAATCACCATGGTGTAGGATTAAGATCATTAACCTACTTGTGATTATTTATATGTTTTTGGTGTTTTTGTTTGGTGTTAAGTAATGAGATTAAGCCATAATCAGGGATTAAACAGACTCATTACACCATCCTAATAGAAGGATAATAGATGAGAATGTTTAAGCTGAGGAAAGCTCCTCAACTTAATCCATGATTAGGGATTAAACTCATGACAAAACAAAGCCTTTGTTAAGTGGATTTTAGTTAATGATAAGATGATGAAGTGAGTTTTAGGGTTTGTAAGACAACTTGAGGGGGACTTGTCCATTAACACTAGGGTTAGTCCTTCTCAACCAATTAAGGAAGAATTAGAACCCTAATGCAAGGCCCAAGTTACAAGCTTGATGTCTTGATGATTATTAAGTGAATTGATTAAAGGGTTTAAACACATTAAGGGTTTAACACTAAGGATTAAAGTTATACACTCCATCCTAATAGAAGGATGCAAGCATAAGCTTAATCACAAAGCCTTAAAGCCTTTAGGGTTTAGTCCTTGATTATGAGGTGAGAAGAGAAGACTCAATGAGACACAAAGGTAAAAACTAAGTGGGGGACTAATCAAAACCCTAATCATTGTCATGCTTGGAAGTTCCTAAGGTTTGTGAGGTTTACAAGAGACATCTTCAGAGAAACCACCAGGAAGCAGATGAAAGGAGCAAAGAGAAGCAAAGTAACTTGCTTCATTTAAGAAGACAAGTCACTTGAAGAAAGAAAGTAAGGAGAAGAAGAAATAGCAAGCTCAATCTCAAACACAAGACAAAATGCAGCAATGATGCATAAGAGAGATGAAAAGAGATTGTGAGAAGTGAAGGCAAATTCACTTCTCAAAGTTACTTACCACCTGAAAAGTTAATGAAAGGAATGCAATGCAATGCAAAATGAGATGAAATGGCATGATGCAAACCAAAACCAGAAGCATGTGTGTGATGTTAATGATGCTATGAGATGATGCAAACATGAGACAAAGCATGAGAATGATCATACAAACATATGGATGCAAGAGAAGCATGCTTAGAACCATGGATATACATGAAAAGTTATGAAATGCAAATGGCATACAACATGGCAAATGCAAGATGCAATGATCAAACATGATTCTAATATGTCCTAAGATGTAATATGAATCAAATGAATGCACAAAATGCCATGGCAAGTCATGGTATGCAAGCAAATGGAAGATGGATGCAAATGAAAGCCCAAATTAGGGTTTATGATCAATGCACAAAACAAAAATCAAAACCAGAAGCAAACATCATGATAAACAATTGAAAATGCATTCAAAGGAACCCTAAACCTATACAAACTCACTGCCCAAAGGAGGGGTTCTAACTCTTAACCTAATGAGGGTTATGAATTTCTTAAGATTGCTAGGGTTTTAAGGTACCTTGTCAAGAAAAAATGTCAAACAAATAGGAAATGCAAGATCAAATCATGCCAATTTAATCCTATAAACTTCATGATATGCAAGATGCAATGCAAAAAGAATCAAAGTCCAACTCTTAAAGACTAGGCAGAAATGAATTTTCAAAGATTGGATCAAAATAATGCCTTGAAATGAAATTAATTCCATGAAAAATTGTCAAAAGACATCAAGATCAAAAAAGAAATTTGGTTTGAGGGTTGGACAATGTTTCTAAATGATTTTAAAGGTCTCATGAATTTTTTGGTGATTTTTAAATACCTAAAAGTATTTTTAATTAATTAATTCTCATTAATTAATTAAAAATAAACTTTTAAATGATTTAAAAATAATTTTTAATGCAAAAAATAAGAATAAAAATGTTTTTGGTTTCTGAAATTTAATAAAAGGTTGTATAAAAAATTTCAGAATTTTTCAATGATTTTTACTATTTTAAATAAAATGTAGAAAACAAATGAATTTAAATGAAAAATAAAATGAATTTAAACTGAAAATGGGAAAGTCAGCAAGATCAAGGGCTGAGGTTTAAACTCACACGCGCGCGAATTGACCTGGCGCGCATCTGGACGGCCAGCATTCAAATTTGTTAATTATGATTAGTGCCCTAATTAAATGCCCTAATGACTTTCAAATGACCGGAACAGTGGTTCCGGTCATCTTCTCCGACGAGCCAAATCTCTAACTCTCTCTACACGCAATAAAAATGAAATCTAATTGCCCAGAATTCATCCCCATTCAAAACCGAATCAAAACCCCCAAACAAACATCATTTTTCATCCATTAATCAAGCAAATCGAAGCAAAACTCATTTAGGGCAAAAAGTTTCAGACAGTTCATACATGCTCAATATTCCACCATTTTCATTTTTAAACACATCATGATGATCAGGATAACATATAGAATCAATTTATAACAAGTAAAATGAGTTCTGGAAAATTTGTTCTTGATGGATACCTGAATTGAAGTCCTTCGAACATGAGCTTTCTGACCCTTTCTCTTATGCAAACTCACTCCTTTGGCCCTTCTGAACTCAATGGGATGCTTCACAACTCTTGTTGATGGCTGGTTTGAGAGATGACAGAAGTTATGTTCAAGGGAGGGTGGTGATCGTGTTTTTGATTCAGTGGCTTTCAGGCTGTTTTAAGGGTTGGTTTGTGATCAGTGAAGCTTGTTGAGATTGTTTGTGAAGTTGGTTTGTGTGTTTGCAAGCTGTGCTGAGTGTTTCGAATGCTTTTGCAAGTTGGAGCAAAAATGACAACTATGGCTTGTGGGCAAGATCAGAATGAGTTGTGTGTTGTGTTAGGCTGGGTTTTGTCCATGTATCAAAAGGGGATAGGTCAGAAAGTTGTTGGTGGCCTATGGTGATTGGTATGGGTCTTTGGCCAAAATGTCAACTTGATTTGTACTTGAGGTATGGGCAATGGTACAACTTGCTTTTTGGCATGCTTTGGCTCAGCTTGAATCAAGGAATGCTATGAACAAAGTCTAGAGGCAATGCAGCAAGTGGTTTGTAACTTGTGATAGGTTTTGCAAGTTGATTCATGTTTGCCCCCTTTGATATTTCTTGTTCCATAAGTCATAAAAATGGGTGATCCTTTGATGCAATCTGACTTTTAGGTCTTGGTACATGCTTGTATGAAGATTATAAGTTTATTTGATAGCTCAATTTTCCTTGACAAGTGAATTTGCAACTTTGCCTCTTTGGTGGAAAACTTGAAATTATGTGATTTTCCCAACTTTGACAAGCCATAACTTTTGATCCAAAATGAATTAGGTCATGTTTTTGTACTTTTTGAAAAGGGAATGATCCATTCTACAACTTTCATGACCAAAGTTTTTTCATTTGAAGCATTTTTGAATCAAAAAGCAAAGGTTGAAAAAGTTTCCCAAAATGGCAATTTCCAACATAAGTCAACTTTCCCAAAAAGTCAACTTTGCAAATGACTTGAAATTCTCCAATTTTGTGAACTTCTAACATCTTCTATGATCAAATAAAGATCATACATGATCAAAATGATGAAGAACACCCTTTGGTTGGGTCATTGGGGGCCTTAGATGCCCTGATTTTTCACTGACTTGCTCAAGAAGTCAACTCTTGATCAGATGACTTCCCCATGGAATTTCTTCATGAAAATTGATATGCATACTCCCTATACCATATAGAGACCAATAGAAACAAGAATGACCAAAAAATTTGGAGTTATGGCCTCTGAAACCAAAACCCTAATTCTAGGTCATCTGTGCAGTCAAACCTGGCTCTGCTTCCATATCATTCTCAGTTCTTGTGATTCTTTGACATTCTTGACTTTGAGAGGACATAATATGATGCTTTAAAACACATGGACCCCTTTGAAGTGATTGATGACCTTTGGAGTGGCTCAAGAAGCTCTTGGATTGCTCAGATCACAAACCCTAGATGCAGATGACTTTGAAACAATGCAGTGAATCAAAAATGTGGTATGAGATGCTATGATTGGATTTATGCATATGAAATGATCACAAGCCATGGTGTGAATGGGTGAGGGAAAATTTTGGGTGTTTACAGATATATTCCATGATATTGGGGAATCTTCTTTTAAGAAAGCTCATATTTATGATACTTTATGTAGTGATATAGACACCACTTTATATAAGGGATGCACAAAGTTCACATGATTATCGATGGGGTTAAAGTTGTTTAATCTGAAGGCAAAAAATGGATAGTCGGATAAAAGTTTCACATAATTACTTGAATTACTACAACAAATGCTACCAGAAGATAACAAACTATCAGATCGTTGCTATGAGTCCAAGAAGATATTGTGTCCAATGGGTCTGGAGTATATCAAAATACATGTTTGCCCTAATGATTGCATATTATACTGGAAAGAGTACGAAAACTTATGCAAATGTCTGAAATATGGTGTGTCGCGTTACAAGCTGAAGGCCAACAATGGCGATGACAATGTTAGTAGTAAGCATCTTCCTGCTAAAGTGTTATGGTACTTGTCAATAGTTTCACGATTAAAGAGACTTTTTGCTCATTTGAATGACGTAAAGAATATTAGATAGCATACAGATGAAATGATTCATGATGGAAACATTCACCATGTAGCAGATTCGTTGCAATGGAAGAAAATTGATTTGATGTATCCGGATTTTAGATTCGAGCCAAGAAACCTTAGGCTTGTGCTTGTCACCGATGGAATGAACCCCTTTGGTAATCTGAGCACTAATCATACTCCGTGGTCTATTCATCTCACTATTTACAACATATCTCATTGGTTGTGTATGAAATGCAAGTATATATTGTTAAGTATGATGATTTTTAGACCACGACAACCTGGTAACGACATATATGTTTATCTAAGTCCATTAATTGATGATTTACGACTCTTATGGGATGAAGTCGTTGAAGTTAATGATGCATACTCTGGGGAAAAGTTTAATATGTGTGCAATGTTATTTTGCACAATTAACAACTTCCCGATATATGGTAACTTGGCTGGATACAGTGTCAAAGAACATAGAGCGTGTCATATATGTGAAGATGATACTTGTTTTCACCAACTTGAGTTTAGAAAGAAGACCGTTTACCTTAGGCATCGGAAATTTCTAAAACTGGGTCATTCTTATTGTAGATTGATAAAGGATTTTAATAGAGAGCAAAAGTTTGGTGAGGCTCCTAAAAATTTAACTGGAGATGAAGTTTATCAATGACACAGGAACACATTAATGTTGTCTTTGGGATGAGAGAAAAATAAAAAGGTGGGAAGAGAGAAAAATAAAAAACTGGGAAGAGAGAAAAAGAAAAAGGGCCAGTTGTAAAAAATATATAGAAAAAGAGTTTCATCTTCTTTGATCTTCCATATTGGTCAAGTCTTGATGTTAGACATTGTCTTGATGTGATGCACGTGGAGAAAAATGTGTGTGATAGTTTGATTTGCACACTTCTAAACATTCTGGGAAAGACTAAATATAGTAATACTTCTCGTCTTAAGATGGAGAAGATGGGTATATGAAAACAGTTGGCTCCAATAGAGAAAGGAAAAATAATTATCTGCCTCCAGCATGTCACACTCTATCTTGCTTAAAAGGAAAAGAATATGTTCTACGAGTGTTTGCAAGGTATTAAAGTTTCGCAAGGTTACTCATCAAACATCAAGAAACTTGTATCAATGAAATATCTCAAGTTAATTGGTTTAAAATCTCATGATTGTCATGTATTGATGCAACAACTTCTACCAGTGGCTATCCGTGGGATCCTTCCAAAAAAATGTAAGAGTAACTATAACGAGACTGTGTTTATTCTTCAATTCCATATGTAATAAAATACTTATGAAGAAAAAATATCCCCGAATGAGTGACAAGTTGTTGTTGATAGAGCATAATAATATATTCATGGATTGGTTTAATAAAAATGTATCTAATGATTGTAGTGCATCCGATATACTTAAATGGTTATCGTGCGAGCCAAAATTTTGTGTCATTACTTGGAGTGCATACGACATTGCTCATTATACCTTTTATACAAAATCAAAAGATGATCATAGTACAATGCAAAATAGTGAGGTTATGGTTGAAGCAGAATCAATGTATTTCTCTAGTTCGAAAGATAAGAATCCAATATTGGCAACTACTGTGTTTTATGGTGTCATTGATGAGATTTGGGATATTGATTATGTTATTTTCAAAGTGGCTTTATTTAAATGCAAGTGGGTTCCCAATAATAGTAAAGGTGTAGACATTCATGACTTAGGATTCATCCAATTCGACCTTGGCAAGACATCTTTTAATATCAAACCATTCATCATGGCATCTCAAGCAAAGCAAGTTTTCTATGTTACCAATCCATCAGACATATCGAGGAAATGGTCAATCATTCTCCAAGAAAAACACATTTGGTGCGTGTTTTTCGCAAGTGTACGAACACGTCAGAGTAATATAAAAGATTGTCGAATCCACAGAGACCAAGTGTCAATCTATCGTACCTGTTGTTATGGTGTGTATCTAAGGCAACTAAATATAGGGGTTTTAAGAAGGGTGCAATGGTAAATAAAATAATAATTTTAAACAATAAACAAAGACAGGCTCGAATGTAATTCACGTAATCAATGGATAATCCAATACTTGTTAATAGAACTACTTATGGGCAATGTTTTCTCCTTTGAAAAGAACTAATTTAACAGGAACTGTCGCTTTCGCGTATTCAGAACTGAGTTGTACTCTCTAATCAACCCCTCCTATTGTCACGGATAAAAAGGTGCGTACTGCGTTAGAGTAGTAAACCTATTTTTAAGAAATATAGTATCTTAACTAAGTTGAAAAGTATCTTAACCTGGATTTCTTAGCAAAAAGAGGTTCTTACGAACCAGACTCTAAACTTCCTAACGCGTCCGAAAATCGTTTTAAAATCTCTTTTCTTTTTAATCTAAAAACTGCTAATGAACCAGACAAAATGCTTTTGGCTGTTTTTGAAATAGTTAAAAACAATTACTTGAATTGAAAGATAAAATAGCCCTTAAGTGTTTCCACGAACAATTGTACGGATTACTAGTTTAATTACGATCCTTACATTCTAACCTTTATAGATTTAGTTAGACATGATAAAGTAAAAGTTCTTTTTATATTTTTTCAAAAAAGTAATTTAGTGCGAGTGCGGAAAGTAAATAAAAGTAGTGCGAGTGCGGAAAGTAAATAAAAGTAGTGCGAGTGCAGGAAATAAAGAAAATAAAGCGAGTGCAAGAAATAAATAAAATAAAGTGCGAGTGCGGGAAATAAATGAAAGTAAAGCAATGCAGAAAAGTAAAATACGAACTGGAATTAAAATGGCGGCAGGATTAACTTCCTCCCAGAGTGGTCAAAAACTCGATCACACAGACGTATACAGACTCGATCACTCGATTGCAGTAACACCCCGATGTGGAATGATAACTGCTTTAAAACTAATATATGCCTAAGAGATTCTAAGTTTGGATCATGAAAAACGAAAATCTAAAGTCCTATTTATAGGAAAACTAAATGTAGGAAAAGACCAGGATGCCCCCTCCACTAAAAAGTGGAGGGAACTGATTTTTGCCTTGTGGCGCCCGCCACAGGCCTATGGCGTCCGCCATGGTGCTAACAGGGAATGGAAGAGTGGGGATCGTGGGTCTTGGCAGTTGTGGAGTGGTCTTGGGACGTGTCCACGTCATGGCTGACCCCATGGCGCCCGCCACGGTGGATGCCGTAAGTGTAAAACGCAGAATTTCTAGGTTTTCGTCTGTTTCCACTCCTTTTTCGCTCCTTTTCTCGTTTTAAGCCCCGATTACATAAAAAACCTGAAAACAAAGAAAAACAAAGTAATAACATAACAAAATAACAATAAAAGCTAAGAATGCATGCGAAATCGGAGTCAGAAATACGGTGAATTTTAGTGTGATCAACATTCCTCTTAGTGATGAAAGTCTTGATATTTCTTCCACACCTTCTTACACAACACAAGTTCCTACCTCATATAATGAAGTTGATGGAGATGTCATACATGCTATACGGCTCGATAATGAAGAAGGCGTATG